>CM069920.1:48801340-49401340 GCA_036172225.1 Cryptocoryne crispatula var. balansae | reverse complement strand
AGGACTGCCCGCTGCCCGCTGCCTGCTGCCCGCGGTTATGGTCAACAGATGCGCCGGCGCCGGCCCACACCTGATTGGTGAAAGTGAAAGGGAATATTTCGGTCAGACCCAAAAAAGTTATTTCTTTGCAAAAGCAACAAAAAAAAAAAAACGATTCCAAAGGGTTGCAGAGTGAGTAGATATTTCACTTTCGCTCCATCCACATCTCTAACTGTGACTTTACACAATAATTATTTCAAGACACAAAATCAACTTAAATTTGATATTTTTTTGTAATTTTTAGTTTATACTGAAATATTTTTATCTTGGAGTAATTGACTTTTTTTATTTGATTACAATTGCGAAGCAGATGAAAGCTGAAGAAATGGACCACAAGATTAAGGTGTTAATTAAGTATGAAACACTTGGTTTAATATATTATTTTAGGTTGGTTCCTACAACAAAATTCTATCATAAATAAATTGTGTGAATCGTTCTACAGACTTGTAAAGCAAAACAAGACAACCCTGATTTTATTTGTATTTTTGTACAAAATTAATAAGTATCTGTTATCTTGTGAATCTGTTGGATTGTCGAGCATACACATGTAAAAGTCATCTGTTTTCTTTTTTACTTTCGAATATGAGTTTTTAATAGAAAGATAAAATCCACGGACTTGATTTGTTTGTAGTATTTATTTTTATGGTGAAATATTTTTACTCTATTTCGTTTTATTATTCCAGCTTTCCGAGGTATTCAATTAATTTTCGAAGTAACCAAATAATTTGTTCCAGTAGATGTTTGGGGTTAGTGAGCTCAAATTTAAAATAATTATTACTATTTTGCTAAGGTGTCACGACCCGGATTTTTAACATGCACAGCGGAAGATAATCCGGCGACGTAACGGGAAAGGATATCGGTCTGGAACCAAATAAGACTAAAATTACAATCCAAATAAATAATTCCAAACTTTACAACATATTAACACCCTAAACAAACACCTATCTAAACAATTTAAATACCAACATTGAATGAGAAAATCACTAGCTCCTCGAATTCCAAAATATCACTACGCTTCTGCTGCGCTAAACCTGCACTCCTGAAAATATTAACAACGGAAGGGGTGAGTCACCACAGACTCAGTAGGACTTACACCCGAACTACCCCACTATAATAATGATTCTAGTGATATACAATACATACTAAGCCTAAAAATCAGATTTAATAAATAGGGTGTAAACTAATTGTATATCTTTAATTAATTGATTACAAAGTCATTCTATTACCCCATATGATGACATGACTCCAAATGCATAAAAACCGACATAACCTACACATTAGACTACTCTAGGTATGCACATAACCTGACATAAAACCAATGACACATTTAGAACACTAGCATCTATGCCAAAACACACAACTAGACACCTGTCTGAGTAAATTTCATGCTCCATCTGATAAATGTAGTCACATCACAAAACTAGCATCAGATTTACCATATAGTAGGAAGTAACATATAGTAAGCTAAATCCCATAGTACCCCATAGGCAGGGGAGTACTTAGGATAAACCGCGGTATCCGGGATCGAAGGATGCTCCAGATTGTTCTAATTCATCTGCTGCCCACAGGACCGAATTATAGTCTGGTGAAGTACATTTCCATCACAATGCAGCTCACTGCACTAACCACATTCCACACCATGCAAGCATATAATTAACTCAGACAGTAAACATGAACATGAAATTGGCAATCCAAACATGAAATACATAGATGAACACCCATGGTTCTATGCACCACATATTTGCATACCACACCACAATCTAGCATAAACTAGAACCAGTCTATCATATGATGCATCTAAATAGGATCATGCAAGCTACAACCTAAACATCTCAATTACATGCTTAAACATGACTATCTATCACATAAAAGAAAATAAACTAAGCTCTACCATTATTATGCCTAAACCTTACAACGGCTTTTTATCAAATCGGAATATACATGATTAAGGTTCATCGCGATGCAAACAATGCTAAACTAACTAGGTTCAACTACAAATACATACCTAACATGCTAACATGCATAATTGAATAATTATCCAATATGATAAATAATCATGGACATAGATTAATCTAAACATGTATGATTAAACAAGCTAATCTAAACTCTATCTAATCATGCTAATAAATCCAAAAACAACCCATTAATCACAATCTTCTAATCCTGGTGATCTAAACATGATTCTTACGGTTTAATCAAAATATTAGAGTGCTAAGAATAGCCGAGACGCCTACCTGGATGACGACGATAAAAATTAACCGAGTCCAAGAAGAATTTTGCTGGACGATGAGTGCCGATGACAAGGTAAAATTGAAATGATATTAACCGGGTAGAATCTGTCAAAGAGAAGAGGAAAATATAATAATAATAAAAGAAAATAAAAGATTAAATGGTTATGTACCTGTACCGGTGAATGAGAAAGAGAGAGAGAGGATAGATAGGAGAGAGAGAGAGAGAGAGGGATCGACCGGCTGAGGGGGGGGCCGCGGGTTGGCGCACCGGGGCGCAGAGGGGGGCGCACGCGCGGAGGGTGGCAGCGCTGGCGGGCGCCGGCGGGCCGTCGCCGGGCGGCACCGCGGTGGCGGAGGGAGAGCACCGGGCGGCGGCGCGCGGGAGGCGCGGCGGCGGGCCGAGCGGGTGGCCGTCGACGGCGGAGGGCAGCGCGCGGGGAGGCAGCACCGGCGGGGGGCGGCCGGCGGCGGCCATGGCGGGCCGGCTAGACGTGGCGACGAGGGCGCGGGGCCGGGCGGTGCCGGGTGCCGACGGGGCCACGGCGCGCGCGCTCTCGCGGAGGGAAGCGGCCGGGGGGATCAAGGCGGCGGGTGGCACGCGATGGTGGCTGCCGCGGCGGCGGAGGCGCGGCGGGAGGCGATGGGCATCGCCGAGGGTGGTGGCGGCGGCCGGTGGTTCGCGCGGTCCGTGCGGGAACGGTCGGCGGAGGCGCAGAGACGGCGATGGCGACCGGGTTGCGCGGTGTCCGCGGGCGCGCCGGAGAGCTCGCGAGGGGGGGTCCGGATGGCGCGAGAGGGGGGGGGCTGGCCGGCGGTGGGATGAAGGCCGCGGGTGCGGCGCGCGAGAAGGAGGGCGGCGCGCGTGGCCGCGCGCGGCAGCGGCCGGCGGTGGTCGCGCGCGGCGCGTGCGGCGCAGCGCGGGACCTGGTGTGGCTGCCGCGACCGGCCAACGAGGGGGGTGTTAGCGCACCAGGGCGGCGGTGGCCCGCGCGTACGGGGAGAGAGAAGAGGAAGAAGGAAGGAGACCGGGGGTGGCTGGCCGGCGGGACGACGGTCGCGCCGGCCGTGCGAGGCGGCGGCCGGGCTGGGCGGGTGCAGGCGGCGGAGGTAGGGTGGCGCGCAGCGGAGATGGGGGGGTGTGCGCGGCGGCGGCACACGGTGCTCGCTAGCGCAGAGGGTGGCGGGGCGGCGGGTTGAACGGGGCGGAGGCGCGCGGCGACGCCGGGGAAGGGGGGGTCGACGGGGCTCTCGGCTGGGCGGGAGCGGGCGACGGCGCACAGGTTAGCAGTGGGGGAGACGAGCGGCATCGGGCTATAACGATAGATACGCAGAGGAGGAAACGGCGACAGTTTAGGAGGATTATTACGGGGAGGAGAGAAAACGGAAAGGAGTAAAAATAGGAATGGACAAGTGAGAGTGATAACTATACAATAAATAATTATAATAATTATTTTTAAATTAAAATAAATATCCTAACCATTACATAAGGGCTGTAACCCTTTGTGCGATGTTTTGGTTTCAAAACCAGATATTGTGATAATAATATTTTTTTCCGCAACAAAATTTTGTTAAAAAAAAGTGCCGACAACAGTTGCTACTTTTAGTTTTTACATATACATTTCTGGTGTAAAAAATGTAAGATTTTTTTTATTGTGGTCCCCACTTTTTAGCCATGCATGGGTACCAACCCACTATTTGTTGGCATGCGTGATAATTTTTAGTGTGCAGCTAATTTTAGATTTATTTTTGATATATATATATATTCTTTATCAACGGTGACACAGTGGCCAAAGACACAATGTCGTCATGAGTAGCAACAACGATCGAGCCCCCGCTCGATAGTCACCTGATTTCACCTGCCTCGGGCAGGTCGGCACAAAGACCGTAGGAGTTCGAGCAGACAACCAAACAGCATCCTGACTGCCACTGTTACCCGAGAGTCTACCCCTCAAAACAGACATAGGTACCAATTCACCTAAGACGAACCAGTGATATATATTTTCACCCCCAAGTATAGAAGCTTAGGAATATTGTCCCTTTCTCCATCTGCGTCGTGTTTGGTTGGGATTCCGGATAACAGATTCTGGTCCAAAAGATCTCTCACGACTCAAAATCTCAACCAAACGCAACGAATTTGCATGACTTTTCATGCATCAAAGGTAGAGAGGATATTTTTAAGAATCCAAGAGGGACAGACCCGACTTTTTTGAGATTTTGGGAGAAATTTCACGCACAAAATTCTCATCAAAGAAAATCTCTAGGTGTGCACGAAAGTCTAAATATTTCATGGCATTTAACGGGACTTCAATGAAATTTAATTAGGATCCTGTAAGAGACTTGTAATTAAGGTCAACCTTGATTATATGATTCATAAACTGTTTTAGGCTTTTGGACTGTCGTGTTTGAGTCGAGATAAACTAACATATTATCTTTAGATCCTGATTGTTTAGACTTATATGATGTGTAATATCTAATATCTTATTTGGTAACACTAGTAGGTATCTCTATCATTATCAATTTTAAAATTGATATTGATATGAACCATCAACGTGTATTTGTTTAATTATATCAATTTTAAAATTCGTAGTGCAAATAAAACATATTATGTAATACAAGTGTTATCTTATATTACTTTTGATATTGATACTCTAATATTTTAAAATATTGATATAGTATCAAAAATAAAACTATAACCATACAAGGCATAAATCTCGGTGCATCGAGACCGTTTGATAAAATGTCTAATTTTTTATCCAGTCAAAATTTCGATTAGAGGTTAGATGATTCAGATCATTTGGTAAAATATCCGAAAAAACATCCAAATACTCCAAACTAAGCAGAGGTTTATCAAATGGCCTGAACTAACATTCGAATGCGCTGCAAATTTTTTTTATTTCTATAGATAAATAAATAGAAAATTTGTGTTTTACGGGACAAGAGATTATAAATGAATTTAACAATTTTAAAATTTAAATTAAACTAAAACAAATGTCACCTCAACTCTCTCGCTCCATCAAAAGTTGATCACGGCATTTATCAATTATTAAAAAATTCACGTATTTTTAAAAAGTGGATGGAGACAAATGTTATTTCATAATAACCAAAACACACCTCTAGGTACGGTTTGGTATGGGGATAACTTGGAGATAAACCTGAGTTATCCCCAAATTTTAGGTGTTGTTTGGTATGGAGATAATTTGGGGATAAATCTGAGTTATCTCCAAAATTTCGAGGATAAACCAAGTTTATCCTCAAAAATTTATGGTACCAAACGTACCCTTATGAGCTGTTTAATATCGGGATAACTTGGAGATAAATTTGGTATATTCCCAAATTTTAGGGGATAAACCAGGTTTATCCCCAAAAAAATTAGGACATGTTTGTTATCATAAAGTTTTGAGGATAAATCTATTTTATCTCCTAAATTTCGAAGATAAATCAATTTTATTCACAAGTTATCCTAATACCAAACAACCCGTAGGGGGTGTTTGGTTGCATGATATTTTTTCGTACACTTTCATGATAAAAAATGTATTAAAATAAAAAGTAAATCAACTCATGACATAAATTATTATGCTTGGAGAGATGTGATAACAAAAAAGAGTAATTATCATACATGATCAAACAAAGTGGAGGGGGGGATCATAAGAAAAAAAGAAAGAGGTGAGACCATCATTTTTGTTTAAGAAAAAAATCACTTTCAAAATATAAAATTGTCATGATTGCCAAATACTTTTTTTTAACAAATTTTATTACAATTCTTATAAATTAAAATAAAAATCTCCATTATCGTGTAACCAAACACGCCGTTAAGATACATGGTCACGCTTGAATGTAACTACGAGGAGAAGACATCCTGAAATAAAATTATTCTCTGTCACTTTCGAAAATGATGGATTTCATGATGTTTATCCATAATTCGTCTATTGCTAGTTTATTTTATCGGAGAGAGAAAAAGAGACACGCTTGCTTTTTTATATCTTCCTTGAAAACCTCAACTGATCGAAGTTTTGTAATAGAGATCTTGGAACTAATAATGTGGTGGCATTTGGATGAATCTGTATCTTGTTAAATATCTAATGGGGTGTTTGGTTGCACGACAATGAGTATTTTAATTTTAATTTTTAAAAATTGTAGTAAAAGTTCATTTTAAAAGTGTTTGGCATGTGTTACAATTTTTTATCTTAAATTTTTTTTCACCCCTGCCATGTGATGGAAAAAAAAGTGGTATTAAGCATTTTTTTTTTCAAAAGGACACAACCACAACACATGGTCCACAAGCCTAACCTATGTGCTAAATAGGTGACTTTTCATTTATGCACCAAATACCTTACCATCATTTCTAAAAATGATAATGTTTTTGCCGAACATTATATTTTAATAGTTTTTAATTTTAAAATTTGTCAAGTTTCAACGTGTGATATCATTTTTTATCATGGAACCATATAAAAAAATAAAATGCAACCAAACACCCCGTAAATGAATATATATTTGTTCTGTTTACAATCCCAATAATTGCTGCCTAAATATCATATACAAGAATTCACAATGAAACCAGATTTCATCAATAGAAGAATGACATTCATATGTGAGGATACAAGATCTGTTCTCCCCAGTTGACCAGAAAAAATCCTGCACGTGGCTAGTAACAGGCAGCCTCTGTCACCCAGAAAACTACCAGATGGTTAAAAAAAATATATAAACTTATTGTTTTTAATACATCGAGACTGAAAAAACAGAATTTAACATTTAAGAAATAAAGTGTTTGAATTAAATATTTATGGACTGGATGTGTGGGGGTAAAAACAGAGAAATCCTTTTTTTAGAAGCAGTAAAAACAGCAAAGCCGAAGCATTCGAAGGATCAAAAGTTTGTTCATCCCGAGAATTTGTACCCAACTCAGGATGACGGAGACAAGCTGATGTATGGACATTACGTGTTGCCGGGCACGGAAAAGGGGACGGGGAGGTCAATAGTCTGCTCGCGGCCCCCCGCCGCCACAGTACACAAGGCCGATACGCAGCTGGTGAGTGAGGAGGCCGAGGAGAAGCGGAGCAAACACGGGAAAGCTCTGAGTTTGGAGCGATCTCCTGTCTCCCTCGGCCGTTCCGTCGTCTCTTCCCTTGCGTTTCCTTGTTGGGTATAGTCCCTCTGCATACCTGGACGCCAAGTAATGGGTTTTACCAATTCCACCGGTGGCGTCTGCGGCCGGAGGTCCATCTACTCCGGTAGCGCATTTCGCGTCCACGGCGGTAGGGGTCGGCCCGGCGAACTCTGCCCCAGGTGTTCTTTGACCTTGTTTTCGGGGCGCCACTACAAGCAGGAGCTTTCCCTTTCTGCCAGGCAAGAGGGGGAGGGAAAAAGCAAGCATTTTGGGTTCAGAACTGACCTGGGTCGGTCACTAGAAGAGAGTAACGTGGCTGGAGTCCCCATTGGAAGGGTAGCAGGGTCACTCGGGGGCAAAAACACGGTTTCGGATGAGAACGTCGTGGTTAGTTCCCCGGAGATCGGGGACCTGATGGGTGGAGGAGAGTCTTTCGACGCCGAGGGTGGTGATGGGAAGCATCCTCCCGGCGGGGGCGGTACCGGAGGTAGAGGCGGGGATGATGGCGATCAGGGAGACGGTGATGGAGATGACGAAGAGTTTGGGCCAGTGCTGAAGTTCGAGGAGGTCATGGAGGCGGTAGAGTCGCGGGGGACAAGTCTTCCTTCTGATATGTACAAGGCTGCAGAGTCTATAGGCATTCGTCAGCTGTTTCTCGAGAATTATTTAAATTTCCAGGTAATGCACTCTCATTGCTCCCTGATCGGCTCTATATTTTTTTACTTATCTTCCGCGGGGAAAAAGATTTCAAGTTCTTTGTGTGCATGTTTTGTGTCTAAATTCTTTATCGACTTGTAGGAGGCAGTGTGGCCTCTGGGCACTTTGATCAGGATATGCCCTTGGCTGCGCAACAGAATGCTTGCTGATCCCCAGTTTCTTTTCAAAGTTGGAACAGAGGTTTGGTTTGTTAATTATTCATTTTGTATTAATTGGAACATTCTGTTATTGTTTGCAAGAAGATGTTATTATTTCTGTTCTAATTTCTACCATGGCAGATCTTCATTGACTCTTGTTGCGCAACATTTGCTGAAGTGCAAAAGAGGGGGAAGGATTTCTGGGCAGAATTCGAGCTGTATGCTGCAGATCTTTTGGTGGGGATAGTTGTTGACATTGCCTTGGTTGGCATGCTAGCACCATATGCACGTATTGGGAAACCATCAGCATCAAAAGGATTTCTTGGGGGTATTTATCATGTTTGTGGAGCTTTACCCAGTAGGTTAGAATCTGTCTCCTTTTACTCCTGTGAAAACCAATTAATTCTTCATTTTACGAAGCTTATCAATCCTTTTGTTTCAAAATAGTTTTTGAAACCCAAGTTCATGTCTCATTTTACCGAGTGAGAGATGCTGGAGACTAAAGTCAATTTTAAGAAACTTCATACCTTGTATGGTTTGTCTTTTCAGTCTAAAGTATTATTTGTTGTTGTTGATAAGAAACTGACTAGAAAAAAAGTCTTTTTGGTTTTGTTAGAAACTTGCTTCTATGGCTCCCTTAGATTTCATTTCTGATACATGATTTAATTTCTTTCTGACATACTAAATGGTTATATAGGACTTTTGATTCATGGTTTACTTTTTACCCACTTTAGGTATAGATGTGTGCTGAGTTATTTTGAGCACAATCACTTGGTGAGTTGGACGAGTTGTCACGGAGTTATGTTGCTCATTGTCTTTAGTTGTTTCCAATTTTCCATCAATTTACCAACTTTTCAGTCCATCTGTACATCCTTATGTGGCATTTAATGCATGAAGCAAATCACGTCAAATGCATCTATTTCAAAATTTCCAAGGCTACAAAAGGCCATCAGGCAACTATCTCAGGGGGTGGATGCAAGGAAGAGTTTCCTCGACTTGACAGTCACCTTAGCCACGTTTCACAATGTTGATCATTGTAGTTTAAAATATAAAATAGGCATACTGGAGTTGGTTGGTTGTTCCTTGTTAACTACATTAATCACAAGTTTAATGAAGTCTGAAAAAATGTTTGCCCACTCCTTAGCATGTAGCTGCCATATTTTCATTGATTCATCTCGGTAATCGAAATTCCAAACATTTCATGAGAACATGTGAATTTCCACAATGCTAGACAAAGAAACATGTCAAGAAATTGATCTCAATGAAATGTTAACCGCGCAATGTTTTCTTCTTTTGCTTCCAAATAGTGTATTTGAAGCTGAAAGACCAGGAGGCAGATTTTCAGTATCCCAGCGGATAGGGACATATTTCTATAAGGTAAATCATGTTCTTGTTGCTCTAGTTATGCATAAGAATTCAGCATCTTGAATATCTGATTCTCATTGCTGACAAATCCATTACATTCATGAATAGGGAATCTTATATGGATCAGTTGGCTTTACATGTGGGCTCATAGGACAAGGAATTGCAAATTTCATCATGAATGTTAAAAGGTAAGCATCTTACACTTGATCTTGTTTTGAAGGTGGTCCAAAACAAGAGCAACAATCAGTTTTTATATATGAAATAAAAAGTAGTACAACCAGCAAAGGATAAGACTAAAAGCCGAAAAAGGAAAAACAAGCCAATGTGGTGTAAGCAGTATTCCTTGTCCTTACTTATATGGTAAGAACTATGAAGTATAAGAATATTGCTGTAGTTACAAGAGGAATTTCATCCAAGCATTTTCTCTCCCTCAGAAAATTGCTGTCAGGATGTCTTGAAATATGCAAAATACCAAAGCCAGACCAAGGATAATGTGTGCGTGCCAACACATCTTGGATGCTTCCCATTTGATTCTTGAAGATACTATGTTTTCTTTCTTTTCGTGTGGCCCATTGAATTACCCATAAGAGTAGTTTCCATACCTCTTTTGCTGACCTAGGGTTTAAAGTAGACCAAATGTCCGTAACACTTGATCTTTATAAATACACAGAATGTAGATATGATATGTCTGAGACCATCATGGATTTCACCTTACTGCTTTTCTTATCATATTCCCTCTGCATGTAGTATTCCATGGTTTGACTTCTAGGTTTCAATTGATATGTCCTTCATGGCAATATATTTGGTCATTGGATCCTCTTTACTCTCCAAGGCATCTGGCTTAGTCCTGCTGTAAAAAGGATGGTGTTGTTTCTCTTAGAAGAATACTTGCAGTGCTTGATTAAAGATTGTTAATTTTCTTCTTAAACTGTGGCAATGAGATTATTACCTCATTTTACCTTATGAATCAGGTTTCCCAGAGGTAATCTTGTAGCATGCAATGCTAGTTTTTGTAAAAGGAAATGACTGCGTGTAAGCCATTGTGCAGTTACTACTTAGATCAGGCGACACCTAGTATGGCAGTTATTAAATGCTTTCAGTAGTTTGCAATTGCATAGCATTGTCTTATATTTTTAGAGCTGGATTTATCTTTGTTGTTATTTGTGGAATCTGCTTGAAGTTCAGTTTAGATATGGGTGCAAGGATTGCACTCAGATTCTATCAAATGTGTGCAACAATTTTAAGATTGGGTTGACAATCAGGGCTCATTGAAAGGAACATCAATAACTCATGGTATACTTAGGTTTTACATTGTTGATGAATACTGAAAGGAAATGTTCCAGCATCCTATAGCCTTTGGTCAGCCTAGAAGTATTTACTAATCACAACCGTATTGTTATGAAACTTCTGGGGGAAAGGGTAGGAGGACCTTGCAGAAGGGAAAGTAATATGGATCACAAACAGATGTTCTAACAAGTGATAGGAGCTGCAGGGGATCGGTGCCAGGATTGTGAAATAAAAAAAGAGAAGATCAAGCGTAATAGAAGGGTGGAAAACGAAGTGGCAGCTGGATAAAAGCCTGCGAGAAAAGTGAAAAGTCTGCAGAATCATTTGGCATATGAATCAATGATTGCTGGATCAGGTTGGATCAGTGTAGATACCAACAGTGTGTGGAACCTCACTTGACACTGTAAGAGCAGGATCATTGTTATTGTTGCGTAAAAGTCGCATCCAAATAATTTTAAATTTATAGGTGTAAACATGTAGGTGAAATCTGGGGGCATAGACATTAACATGGTCATTTGCAGGGGAATACATCAGAAAACCCAGTTACAACGGTAAATATTGGGAGATCATCTTTAATCGACCAAATAAATACTGATTTCATCAGTTGATTAGATGATAATAAATAATCATTTTCATTGTTGAAAAAGCATAGGGACTAAGGTGATCATCTCAAGGCCTATTGGTAAAGTGGGATCTTCTTGCCTCATTCTCACCTCATCATATAGGTTGCCATGGTGTTCGTAAAGTAGAAAGAATGTCCATTAAGATTCTGTATCAGTTTTGGTGCAGGTCAAATAGCTATGCATGGACAATTGATGGGAGATTTCTGCATCAGATATGTCAAGTGCCTTTAAGATGTCTTGCTTATGCTACAATATAAACAAGTGATCTATTGTTTATTGAAGTGCTACGTGATGAATAATTAAACACCCTTTAAGACTGGTGCCAAGAACTTGGATCTAAAACATGTAGGCAGTTTTTTTTACCTTTAGTTTCCAAACAACACTTTCATCCTGCTGGAATTACTAGTTCTCTCTCAGTCTAGCCTTATGAATAGCTTGCAGATATTTGCTTCCCAAGAGAACATGTTCTTGTTAGGGAAATACTTGTCCCCTTGCCATCCTAGGTCTATCTTTTGCTTGCAGATGTTGATTTTTTTAGAAAAACATCTTGTTCTCATTAGGAAATGTCTTCCCTGATC
The DNA here is from genome assembly GCA_036172225.1 of Cryptocoryne crispatula var. balansae. Taxonomy (NCBI): domain Eukaryota; kingdom Viridiplantae; phylum Streptophyta; class Magnoliopsida; order Alismatales; family Araceae; genus Cryptocoryne; species Cryptocoryne crispatula. The sequence continues at coordinate 49,389,259 of CM069920.1, read as the reverse complement.
AGGCTAATTTTGTTATTATTTTTTGTTATGTTTATAATTGATATAGTGACACTGGTCCAGACTCTAAGTTCACCTTACCTTTTGGTGGAATGTATGATATTTGTCAAAATTCAGAATATATCTTGTTTTTGTGATTATGACATGCCAAATTTATCTTTGTAGCACCTTTCTTTTGATTTTGAAGTTTCCCATCATCGTTTTTATGTGACGATCTTGATAACTTTTCATATCCAGGAGTTTGAAGAAATCAGAAGAAGATATACCAGTGCCGCCTCTAGTGAAGAGTGCTGCTCTCTGGGGTATGTTTTTCACCAGCTGGTGATACCACTACTAGCTCATCTGTTAATTTTCTTGTTTTTTTTGGGGGGGGGGGGGCTGCTGGCACTTGCATCATAAAGCCCCGGCAAAACTATAATAGGGGAAAAGTGATAATGTCAGCATAGCAGTTGTTGATGCCAGCAACAATTGGCAAACTCCATTGGCTATTAGCACCATCACCAACCTGCATGGTCAGTCTGCCATGAAGCAGGCACATGATGGGGCATCCCCTTTTTATCAAGTTCTGCTTCTGCCTGATATGAAACCTTCAGTGCACCTATAGACCTCCTGTGGGTTTTGTTTCCTTTGGGCATTTAAGCTGAAGTAGAAGAAACCTTGAAGCATGGTTTGCCGGGTCGCGACCTGGGCCCGACCCGGTCGCTTTTGGGGCCGACCGACCTGGTCCCGACCCGAAGACCCCAACCCCAAAATTAATTTTTTATTATTATTTTTGGCGACCGTGGCCGACCCCGGCCCGACCCGGGTTGCGACCCCGACCCACCCGGGTCGGTTTTAGGCCCAACTGACCCGGTCCCGACTCCCGACCCCACCTTCCTTGCCTTGAAGGAAGAAAAGGGAAGGAAGAAAAAAGAGGAAAGGGTGTTCCTCTGTTTGCTGCCATACGGCTTCTGATAGTTTCTTTTTCTATGTTTCAAAAATGAAAGAGAAGATGGATCTTTGTGGATCCCAACTTCTTAAATAATGACAGGGAAATAGGAACTTGCCCATAATTTGTTGACCATCCCTGGTTGTTCCAGTGCCTGATATGAGTGGCTGCCAGGTAAAAAAATACTAATAGAAGGTGCTCTAACATTGAAATGAAAATGAGGCTGGGAAGAATGAGGATCACTTGGATTCATAGTTTACAGAATCGGCCGATTCCCGGAACAGAATCAGCTAATTCCTGGATCAGATCAGCACCCTCCAATCCTATTTCTGCTTCGAGACCCGATCCAAGCTGAGCTCCTGTCAGAATCAGCCAAAATAGGTCAAATCGGCCTGAATTGGGACTGGAATCTGCCAAATGGCTATCAGGCGGAGAAGACGCCGTGGCAGCTTTTTAGGGCCTATTTTGGGGCCAAAATTGTCTCCATATAGGCTAGAATGGATCGGAATTCTATCTAGATGTTTATTTTGTCATTTTTCCCATTTTTCGGGTTTTTTGAAGTACTGATCCAGATAATATTTTCTTTCTGAGAATCGGCTGATTATTTTGATCCGGATTAGATCAGAATCAGACCCAGCGATCTGGGCCCTGGTTCCAATTCTGCAATAGTTGCTTGGATTGTACTTGACACCTGAGGCTCAATGCTTTATTAAGATTAAAATGACATGTTGGCAGTGAAATTATCAGGGCAGAACTGCAGCCCAGCAAGATACAGGGACTAAACAAAATATTGACCATGTTGAAGACCCGTAAAGATAGCAGATGGCTCAATGTTGCCCAAGATCTAGACAAGCAATGAGGTCGCCATGTAACATTGATTATCCAATTACCCAAAAAGCAAAGTGACCGACACAGGCAACAACAAATTTCAGAAACTCGATGAGTGTATCTAATCTCTCATCTAGGATGCCTGAAATGTGGGACACTCGATCTCAGCAAGTGGCATGCTAAATGTCGTTAGATCATGATGGCTTATAAATGGGTCTGGCCAACAACCTAATCATCCAGTTGCCCTCTTGGGATCCGCAATACCAAGTCAACCTAATTATTCTGACACTGGTGACAAAGCGAGTATGAGGGTTCAGAAATCCAGTCTGGGCATGCATATCAAAGACAATGCACCTATCATCATATCTGTACCTGGAAAGTGTTGCTGTCTGGAAACCTGGTTACGACTGACAAAGTAACAGTTGTCAGATCGTCCATTCTGTACATGAAAACCAAATTCTGTAATTCGATTTTTGTTCAAGACCCAAAAAGCAGCATTGTCAGCCGTAACGGTCAGCGATCCAGTGGTAAAGAACATCCAGTGGCCCAACTGCCCAGTGTGTAAAGCAAAATTGGTGGTGGTCCGATCCACAGTCAACATCTGAAAATCACCTTTAATAGTTTGACTCTGTTATCGGTAGAGAATTAGCAGAAATGGGAGTTGGAGTTCTAGTTATTGTTCAAATTCTCTATATTTTGAGCAGGGAATTCTGGGGGGGGAGGGGGAATTAGCAGGAGAGTTAGTAGGGATTCTACCAATTAGGTGAATCTCACTACAAATATCCAAAATATCTCTAGTTTCATCTAAAAATATTGTTTTCTTCTGTTCTTATTTTCTGTTAAATCTCTCCTATTTCATCTCACATGGTCATCCTCAAATGTAGCTTTTTTGTTCATGGTCCTTAAACGTGCATCACTGTTCACTTCTAGTTTCCCTTCTTTTTTCTTTTTTTTTTGCGCTGCCTTCAGACAAACTTCTACTACTTGCTTCTGTTAGTCTTCCTTTTCCTTCACCTATTGGTTGCCGATTGATGGATAATCAATAACATCAGTCTGAGTAGGATCATTCTGTGTTCCAGGTGTTTTTCTTGCTGTATCCTCAAACACAAGATACCAGATAATCAACGGTTTGGAGCGCGTCGTCGAGTCGTCCGCGGTGGCGAAACGGGCCCCACCTGTTGCGATGGCTTTCACTGTCGGCGTCCGTTTTGCCAACAATATATATGGGGGCATGCAGTTTGTGGACTGGGCTAAGTGGAGTGGGGTCCAGTGATTCTGCTTCTTCCTTCTATATATATATCTACACGCTTGCTTATTATCAGGAGGTGAAAAGGCCTTGTTATCCGAGGCAACATGGCAGTAAGGGAGATGACTTCAAGCAGCACCTGGACCAATGTTGCCCCCATGAATCTGAATTTTTCATTGCAAGTTCATAAATTATAATCCTTGTCTGATTTCGTGGCTGTAATTGAATCCAATAAGAAGTTATTGTGATGGACAGGTTGTCTGCATCATGAAGCCCCTTGGTTATTGGTCATCGAAGTTTCTTTGTATGAAGTGATCCAGGTTCATTTTTGATGTTTTGAGATGTAACCAAGACGGAACTATATAAAAATAATGTTTATATAGTTTTTGTGGGAAGATAATATTTGTATTAATTATCTGTGGCTTAAAATAATGTGTATAATTAGTTGGTTTAAATATTTAATGAAAATTTTGTTTTAAACGTTTGATTTGGGGGGGGGGATGGAGGAATTTAAAACATGGAACTAAACAGAATCAAGCGCATTTCTACTTTCTAGGCACGAATTACATCTTACCGAAAATGAATTGAAGTCTTTTACTTGCACAACGAGTTGTCTTGTGTTGATATTATTGTTATATTTTTCTTGAGTTCAATTAATAACGCTAAACTTATTGGGTAAAAATAATTAGTGAAATAATGGTACGTTATATCTCTATTATGCTGGGTGGATTGTTGATCAGACAATGCCGTATTTACTCTCTCTCTCTCTTCCGAAAAGATTCAAATGAAGCGTTTAAACACATGATGAGAGGATAGAAGTGAACTTTAGAGTTTTAAATTATTTAAATAGTATCACGCAGCCAGAAAAATAATTTGATTTGGTTTGAACTATCGATTGGTTTGATTTAGTTTCTAGAACTCATCAAACCAAATCAAATCGTTGAACCGAATAACCCGAATTGGATTAAATATCTTATTTCAAGTTATATATAATATAACATTTTTGTGTCTGCTCTTATAAAAATAAATTTGTTTCAAGAATTTTTAAGATAATTTAATGAAACTAAAATTTAATAGAATGTGATTTAAAATAAATAAAATAAGATTACATATCGACAAATTTATTCTGCGTCGATAAAATATGTCTTGAATCGGATCAAACCAAATTAAATCGAATTAGTTTGATTCGGTCCGAGAGATAACTAGATTTGATTTGGTTCAAGAAAAAGATACTCAAAAGCTAAACTAAATCCGACCATGAACACCCTTAGACTGGGCACAAAAATACAGTGGTATTTTATGCGAGCAACTACATTTAATCTAGCGATCGCCGGAGTTTTATTTGCTCTGGTTTGATCAAAAAGATATGAACTCAATTTTAGGTCTAATCTGCTATTCTGTGACAAAAAATGCTTAATCTAATCGAGATTTTACATAGCTAGATAAAATTATTTTTTGCTTAAAAGTTACATTATGTGTGTGGCAGTCCATCCCATATATCCCGTATAAAGAGATTGTACAAGAAAGATAAAAAGATAAACCGTAAAATAGGGGATATATAAATATATTTCTAGATATTGATTAAGTCATATTCAAATGATTTGAATATTCAAAGCTGACTGGATAAATGGCTCGAGCATCGTAGGCGCTCAAACGGAACAGAGCCTCCCGTCGTCTTCGCTCAGATCCCGGCGCGAAAGCGAGAGATCATCCTCGCTGGGGGGCGCGAGGATGCTCACAGCACCAGCAATTTCCCCGGCGTTGCAACTCCCAGCTCCGACCCCATCTCCCTCCCTCGCGGCTCGGTTGTTCTCCGCTTCCTCCCTCAGGGTCTCGAAATTTGGGAACCTAAATGGCCACGGCGGTCTTTTGGGGGGCAAGCCTGTCACGATAGTCACTTGTTTCTCCGCCAGGCCGAGGCGGAAGGCCGCCCGAAGGAGCGGCGACGGCTCGGAGGAGGCGCAGGAGCTCGTGCGAGTTCTCCTGAAGAAGGCCGGAGAGGAGAAGCAGCCGCTGGTCTCCACGCTCAACAAGTTTGTGCGTGTCGTGAGGACGGACCATTGCTTCCTGCTTTTCGAGGAGCTGGGGAGGAGGGACCGCTGGCTGCAGTGCTTGGAGGTCAGTCCTGACACCGAAATCTGCTTCAACGTGCCATCTTGCACAAAATGCTGTTTGGGGGATTTTAGCTTCGTTGCATTCGAGGGATGAACAGTTCTGGGATGTGATTGTTTTGGTTGGCAACCACATGGTATTTTTTTCTCCAGTTCCTTCCTGATCTCGTGTGTTTGCGAGAAATTTTGGAGGATCCTGTTAGTAATCCTTAAGCTTACTTGGTCGAGATACCCATCTAGGACAGCACCCCATACCTTGTCGATAAATTGTGACTTGGGAAAATGCTTCTGGATACTCGCACAGACGCTCATTATCTAAATTGTACCAGCCAAAGCAGTTTCCGAGCCTCCAAGGCTCTTCGACATTGTCAGCAATAGCCAATAAAGATGGGATTGTCGGTGCACTCTTGGAAAAGAACGATCATGTGGGTGATTGGAGGCCCGCTTCCGAAGATCCATGTAGTACATTATATTATATTTTATCTCTAAGTTTTTATGGCTCCATATCCATGGGCTCAATATTGAGTCGTAGGATTCTCTTGTCTCAGTGCATTATGTTATGTTCCCAGTCTGCACTACCTGTTTACCTTTCCTTTTTTTTTCCAGGTATTCAGATGGATGCAAAAACAGCGTTGGTATATTGCAGATAATGGCATTTATTCAAAGCTAATATCAGTAATGGGAAAGAAAGGACAAACAAGGATGGCTATGTGGCTTTTTTCTGAGATGAGAAACAGTGGATGCCGCCCAGACACATCTGTATATAATGCATTAATTACTGCACATCTCCATTCACGAGACAAAGTGAAGGCTATGTCAAAAGCCTTGGGGTACTTTGAGAAGATGAAAAGTATTGACAGATGCCAACCCAATATTGTAACCTACAATATCTTATTAAGAGCTTATGCCCAGGCAAGAGATGTAAAGCAAGTTGAAGCCCTGTTCAAGGATCTTGATACAAGCATTGTCTCCCCTGATATATATACTTACAATGGCGTCATGGATGCATATGGTAAAAATGGCATGCTTAAAGAAATGGAATCTGTTCTTTTGCGAATGAAAAGCAACCAGTGCAAGCCAGATGTCATCACATTTAATCTGCTTATTGATTCATATGGTAAACGCCAGGCATTTGAAAAGATGGAACAGGTATTCAAGAGCCTAGTGCGATCAAAGGAGAAGCCAACTCTACCTACATTTAATTCAATGATAATAAACTATGGAAAGGCTAGGCTTAGAGAGAAAGCAGAGTCTGTTTTCAATCAGATGAAGGACTTAGGTTATAAACCCAGTTTCATAACACATGAGAGTATGATCATGACCTACGGATATTGTGACTGTGTTTCAAGAGCTAGAGAAATGTTTGATGAAATGCTAGAGACTCATAAGCTGGAGATCTCTACATTAAACGCCATGCTTGATGTTTACTGCATTAATGGATTGCCCTCTGAAGCATATCAGCTTTTAGAATTTGCAAATAAAAAAGGTTTGCTTCCAAATGCTACAACATATAAGCTATTATACAAGGCATATGCTAAAGCTAATAGGAAGGACCTCATCTTGAAGCTCTTGAAAAATATGGATGAAAAAGGGATAATTCCCAATAAGAACTTCTTTTTGGGAGCACTGGAAGGTTTAGTATCTTCTCGTGGAAAGCCAGCATCAGATACTAACATAGACAGTGCAAGTTGTCCAAGTACAGCTCATGCTACTGGTATTTCTTGATGTGATAAAGTTACATAGTCACACAGGTGATCATCTTCTTTGTGATGTTTATTTCTATAGCTTAGCAAATGCATGGAGCCTTTTTGTTTATTATTTCTTCCATATGGCCTTATATAATGTAAAATATTTTTTTTCAAGGGGATGGTTTTAAATGTGAAGTCCCTAACAATTTAGGGAACTTTCCTTATCATGATTTATATGCATAATATCAGATGTGCAGTGTCCAATATCATGGGTATTATGATACTATCAAGAGTGCCTCCAGTCTTTAGGACTCTTGACTTTTATAAAATTGTTTCCACATGTAAAATAACAAACAAATTTTTTTAAAGAGGATAATACACTTTAAAGACCTTATATTAGATTTATAAAATGTCAAACTTGACTTTGTTACATCATCAGGATGGGTGAACATTCGAGGAGGCTATTTCCGCAATTTACCTCCTGAACTTAAATAATGGTAGACGTGAGCTAAAATGGGATGACATGTAGAAAAGACGGTTTAGGTCATCTTCCAAGAAAAGGAGAAAGGGAAATAAAAGCTTTGCAGTTTTTATTACTTAAGGCTGTTTGGTAGCTGTATTGAACACCTCTATTACTATCAATTTTGAAATTAATATTGATATGAATCACAATAGATGTTTGTCTATTGATATCTGGAAACAAACCATGATATGTAATACAAGTGTTCAAGTGCCCACCTTTATCAAAGTTGATATTGGTACTCTATCCTCTACAAATATCAATGTCAAAATTGATATAGTATCATTTTTGATACTCTAACCAAACAAGGCCTAAGCTAAAGTGAATACTAATCATAGAGTTGCTTTCATGGTAATACTTTAAATTCATATAGTATCATTTTTGATATTCTAACAAACAAGGCCGTTAAAGTGAACACTAAGCATAGATTTGCTTTCATGGTAATACTTTTTTGCCCTCATCTTCAAGCTTGTGCTTGATGAGGCTATTGCCTCAGGGCCTGTTTGGTTAGAGTATCAAAAATGATACTATATTAGTATTGATATTGATATTTCTAGAAGATGAAGTATCAATATCAAAATTGATACAAGTTGACACTTGTATTACATAATATGTGTTGTTTACAATACAAATTTTAAAATTGATACTATTAGCCAAACACCTCAAGATGATTACCAACAATATCAATTTTAAAATTAATAGTGATAGAAGTGTCTGATAGTGTTACCAAACAGGGCATCAAGTAGTTGAGGTGGAAGGATTCTTCTTACCTTGTCTTGGTGCCTAAAATCTCTAACTTTTGATAAGTTATTTGCTTGTCCTTGTAAAAGGTATCATTAATCTCGTCAATTTTTCAGAAGAAAGCTTGTAAAAAGGGTGCATGGTATGGTCAAATAATATTTTTTACACAACATAGTACGGGGAGTATGCATTTAATAGATGTTTCTCTCTCTTTTTCTGTCTTGTTAATTGTAGATGAATGATTTTTTATAGATGTATCATGTACCCTTTGATGAATGGGAGAAGACTCCTGTCATCATTTTGTTCTTCATTTGGGCCTTATTTATCCTTGTTACATGATTATATAAGTTTTGTTTGAAAGATGATGGCAATACCAATCACGTTATTCCAGCACCGATAGCATCAGAGTCAAGTACCCTATGTTATCCGAGATGCTAAGACTAGGCAAGACAAGGCAAAAATGCCTCTCCTCGGCGATTCTCGCCTTGCCCGAATCTAAACCCAGTAAGGGTCAAATCTGGTAACTTAAAATCCTCTTCCCCTACCCTGAAACCCCCAATGCCCAGTCTTCCGCCACGAATCTCTGACATCCTCCTGATGCTTGCAGGCCTTAGAAGTGAGTCTTTTGTTTTTGTTTTGTTCTTCTTCAAGGATTTTTATTGTTATATACAATTATATCTTATTAAATATATCAAAAAATATGTCTCGCCTCAAATGCCTCGGGTGACCTGGCCCTCCCCTTGTCTCAGCCACCTCGCTTCTTGGATAACACAGCACCTGCCGGATTAATTTTGTTCTTTTAACCTTAGCACGAGGCTTTCATTTTCATAGCACGTCTTGCTTTATTCAACATTAACAAGTTTTCAGAACACACCCTCATGACCACCTTGTTTTGGCAGCTAACCATTGATCGACTGACTGACAAGGGCTGCCACGAGGAACAGACATTCGACGATCCTCTGCTGCGAACAGCAAATGATCGTAAGATTTAACATGCATAGAGGTGGGCGTCACCGCAGGTAAATACTTGGAATATATGTTCGGTGGAAGTTCTATGCAATTAGACTTGTGCTCGCTCATCTTCTGCTGTAACCACTAATGGCTATTAAAAATGGTCGTGGATCGATGTTCTTCAATTTATATGTAATATGTCAATATATATACACGGAGAAAAATGTTAAAGCAACATATTTTAAAATAAAATTTGTAGAACTAACATAAACAAAAATTCAAATCTAACACACTTTGGTCGAAGTCATAAACTCCCGTGGAAATGAAGTTGCTATCGGATATAACGATTCCCACTTTTTCTTTTATTTTTCTGTCATTAGCACAAGTCATTACGTAATGTAACAACTTCCTCTTTGTCATTAGCTATCGGATATATATTTTTTTATGAAAACAAAATGGAGTCCTATAGAATCAAGTGGTCGCCGGGGGGGGGGGGTGTTGCAAAGGAGAATAAGATATTTCAAAATTCTGATTCGATTCGAGGATAAATTAATAGACTCAAAAGTTGTTCTTGGATCGGAATCGGATGTTGTAATAGTTAGTTCACTTCTATATTTTTGGATAAAAATAAATGTGTATGAATTAAATTAAATTAAATTAATCATGCAATATGGTATGTAAGATGATAAAGATACAAGTAGTTTGCAGAGATCATGTCAAAGCTCAGTAATCACGTGAATCATCCACTTATTTTTAAATAAAAATTAATATACATAACACACGCATCCAAATTAATTCCTGCTAGACTTCATTCGAAACCTTATGCCGCAGGTTCTCAGAATCAGACCTTTATTTATCTAATCTTTTTTTCATTCGAGTCAGTTTTGAGAATAGTTTCTTCGTGTTGATTTTAGAAAATAATTTTCGAACAAAGATATGCTGATTTAAGAAGACAAGATCTGTTGCGGAAAACCCGGCGATCGATCTCCCTCGGAGCAAGACGCACACACCACGAAGACAACGAGATCTCGGAGAAGTCGAACTCCACTAAACCGCAGACATACAACCTCTCCCCCGGTGGCTCTCTCGACACCCGACATCCCGAATGAGCCACCGGCCAGGGCTATTTATAGGGAGAACAACCCAGGAAACCCATCCCGACTAGGACTCTCCCAGTCCCTATCCAGAGTCCTGATAGACTTAGGATAGCCCGATGCCTATCCGGTTAACAACCACCGGATCCTTATCCCACTTGAGGATTAACCCATACGTATGTACGTACGTAACTAACTAGTTACATAACATTCTCCACCTTGGGTTAACTCCACAAGTCTCCGTCCGTCCGCCAGCTCCACCAGCATGGCCCGCACCAGCAATACCGAGTGCCCGCACAACCTCGATTCCGTCGCACGCCCCGACATGGCCCCTCCTCTCTCGGTTGACGCGAGAGATATCGACCACCGTCGTTGGAAGCGAACGTCACACGCTTCCTCCACGCTCCACCTTCGGCGATATCATCCTCCACCGAATCGTACTACTCGCACAGGATATCGCGCCGCACTGTGTCAACCCTCCCTACGAGCACCGTACAAACCTTTCGTCAGCAGCCCTTTTAGCACGATCCGTGCTCCTCTGCATATCCTGAGAGTTCCACCTTCAAGAGTGCATCGGTATCCTCTTGAACACACGGCTCCCAATGAGATCAAGTTCTCTTTTAGATCTGGCACATGTCGGACCTCCACGAGCTTTCGCACCTTTCCATCAAACATGCGTATCCTCATGGATCCGATACCGACAGCCGAGCGACATGCTCCGTTTCGCCAATCGGACCGAGTCGCCTCGCATGTTTGATACCCGTGAAACATCGTCTTGTCCGAGCATACGTGAAACGAGCACTCGTAATCTAAGATCCAACTCCGAATTTCGCTCTCCCCGCAAATGTCGTACGAGAGGACGTCATCCACGTCCTCCTACGTCGTCCTCTCTTTGTTGACGCCTCTCGCCTTCTCCAACTTTGCCTCCTGCGGCCCGTTCGCTCTTCTTACGCTGTGGGCATTCCCGCTTGAAGTGACCTTCCTCGTCGCAAGTAGTAGCACCTACGACCCCGAGTTTTGGATCGTCCTTTGTCATCTCGTCTCCCCGCCGGTAGGTTGTACGATCTTCCACGACCTCCACCTCGCAATCAAAGCCTCGACTCCCACTTGACATCCCTCGCTTTCGTTGCTCTTTCGACGAGACTCGTTCGAAAGCAACGAGGCTATGACATCATCTAGCCTGAGAGTGTCGGTCTTATACAACATGGTCGTCACGATGTGATCGTACGACATCGGCAATGACGACAACAGGAGAAGTGCTCGATCCTCTTCTTTGATTTCCTCACCCAGAGATAGCACATCCGTCAGAATCCTGTTGAAGTCGTCGAGATGAGCTTCGATCCCTGTTCCCTCGATCATCTTCAAGCCATATAGCCGCTTCTTCGCTAGCAACCTGTTTGTCAGCGACTTGGACATGTTCCTGCTCTCGAGCTTTTCCCAGACATCCGCCGGATCTTCTAAGCCGATCACCTCCCGGAGCGTGTTGTCCCCCAAGAATAGTTGAATCGTGCTATTCGCCAACGCCCGCTTTTCAACCCACTCCTCCTCTGTCAGCTTCTCCGGTTTGTCTGCTACTTTGCCAAGAGCCTTGACCAGTCCTTCCCGCGTAAGAATATTCTTCACGCGCTGCTGCCATAGAGTGAAGTCTCCATAACCGTTGAAGGGTTCTATGGAGAAGTTTGTAACCCTTCCAACGGACCTCTGACTTGTGCCTTCCTGCCTTGCCATCGATCAATCCCGATCAAGTATGCCCTTAATCGATATCGACGCACACCTGCACCTGCACAAATCAGACCGTCGGTTCGGAAATCGCCCGATCCAGACCGTCCAATGAACCCGGAGCGCCTGAAAACCTAGGCTTGGACTCTTGGATCACCTGATTCTGACACCGAACGCCCCCGATCAAGCCGAAACAACCTCAGCCACCCGATCGGTAAACCTGCTCCTTCCGATCTCGGATCCTGTTAACGGGTACGGACGAGACCCGACAACCCTACCCGAAACCCAGACCTAGCAACCTAACCTTAACGGATCCAACCAGACTTAAAATTTAAGTCTTAATAACCGGATCCGATAAGAACTAATATGACCCAATAAATATCTAAATATTGGATCTTGCTACGTTTTTTTTTTCTTCCTCTCACCTTTTTTTTTCTCTCTCTCCTCTCACACCCCCCACGTCTGCACCCAACCACCAGCTATGTGCTCCCACGTGATTACAAGAGAATAAAGAAAATAAATCTTAAGAGGAAATGAAACCTTGCACAGCAACAGGGCGCCGCGGGATCTTTGGGTGCCTCCCGCCGGAGCCTTCAGCAAGGCCTCCTTACCGCAACGTGACCTGCCCGCAACAACCGCCAAAGGGTCCTCACGCTGGGTTGTCGTCCAGCCACTTTGGTCCTGCCAGTGAGCCAACACCGGCACTGCTGCTGGTCCTCGCGATGTTCCTCACAGAAGACCCTTGTCTAGTTCACCTGGTCTCCCTGTCAAGAATGCCACCGAGCACCTTGCCGCGTCCCCGGTCCTGCCTACAGAAACAACCACCGAACAGAGTGCCGAGCACACACCAGCGCAGCGTCACGGACCGTCGTCGCCCAACGGCCAGCCGCCGATGGTCCTTCCCGGTGCCGTTGCAGCCCTCACCAGAGATTCATCGTTGGAGCGCCTCCTCTTCAAGAGGTTGCGTCAGTCTCCAGCCGAGCACCACCCCGAGGCTTCACCTGCAGCACGGAGCCGCTGCAGAACCGTCGATGGAGGGATGCCGTCACCACCAAACGTCGTCTTCACCGTGCCGTCTTCGACTCCAAACGATCAAGCCATGGCTCTGATACCAGATGTTGCGGAAAACCCGGCGATCGATCTCCCTTGGAGCAAGACGCACACACCACGAAGACAACGAGATCTCGGAGAAGTCGAACTCCACTAAACCGCAGACGTACAACCTCTCCCCCGGTGGCTCCCTCGACACCCGACATCCCGAATGAGCCACCGGCCAGGGCTATTTATAGGGAGAACAACCCAGGAAATCCATCCTGACTAGGACTCTCCCAGTCCCTATCCAGAGTCCTGATAGACTTAGGATAGCCCGATGCCTATCCGGTTAACAACCACCGGATCCTTATCCCACTTGAGGATTAACCCATACGTATGTACGTACGTAACTAACTAGTTACGTAACAAAGATCATCATCATCTCCTCCCCCTCCCCCGTCGTGCCGGAGGAATGTGGAAAAGCTAGTGGCCGCCGGCGTAGGCATAGAAGGCTTCCATGACGGTCCCGACGTCCCCAAGTTATCCTCTAAATTTTGGAGATAAATCAGATGATTTATCTCCAAGTTATCTCGATACCAAGCAGATCCTTAGGAGATAAGTCAAACTTATTTCCAAAGTTTTACGGTGTCAAGCAGACCCTTATTTGTCCTTTTAGATCTTTTTACATCAAATCCGGGTTAAATACTTGGATAAAGGGAACACTTGGTGTATTTTTGATATAAAAGTTTCAGTATTTGTTCAGAGAGGAACACTCTTCTTGAAGGACACTTTTTATTCCTACCCGGAAACCTTCCAGAGTATCTATTTTATTGTTTAACAGAATTTATTAAAAAAGGGTAATTGAATTGACAATCGTTACAAAGCTGTGGGCGTAGAGGAGGATTCTTTCTTGGATAAAAAGAAAAGATATAAGAACTTGTAGTAGTTGTACATGGTTTTCATTCTTTCTGTCGTCTTATCTCACCAGATATGACAAACTTAGTTTAAGTCATCTTAGATTTTATTTTTAATACAGAATTTTATCATAAAAATGTAAAAGGAAAACTATTACGCAACCGAACACCCCCATCAGATTTTAGTTTCTTTTTTTTTTAATGTATGCAAGTTCATAGCGCCGCCGTTCTACCAGATTCCACCGGCCGGAACCTGCCGTCCGCGCTTCTTCTTCTTCTTCTTCAGGTGATCTTCTCCTCCTCCTGCCCCGCTTTGTCGTCGCTTCGCTGTTGTTCCTCTGTTTATGTACGCGTATGTGCACGCCGAAGATCGCCGGATCTGGGAGGTTCTCGGCGCGCGGAGAGGGATCGCTGGCTCGGCGGCTGTTTGGTTGGAGAGCTTGCTTCAGAGGGAGATGATCCAAGTTTCGATCCGCGCAGCGCGGCGCGACCCTCGAAGTTGATCGGTTCTGCTTCCCCATCTGAACTGGCTCCCGCGTCCGATCTGCTCGTCGTGGAAATAATGACTTGCTCCGGCCGCCAGTGGAATCGAGGAGAACCCTAATCTCGTTCCTATGTATCGTCTGCTTCCCGTCGAAGAACAGGAGGAGCGGCCTTCCGGTGGCACTGGCGGCGTGGTGCAGATCCATAAAGAGCGAATTAATTCTCTCTCTCTCTCTCTCATCCAATCTTACGATTTGTTCGCTGATATCGTTGCAGGTGTTCCTCTCCGGTGTGATCCAAGCCGAGGAGGGGGGAGAAGATGGGGAAGGCCAAGGGTGGCTCCATATTCATCCGGCTGGTGTCCGCCGCGGGGACCGGATTCTTCTACGTCAAGAGGAAGAACCCCCGCAAGCTGCAAGAGAAGCTCGAGTTCAGGAAGTACGATCCCAGGGTGAACAAGCACGTCCTCTTCACCGAGGCCAAGATGAAATGAGAAGATGGGGATGGATTCTGTCTTCTTGGAGGCAGATTTTTTATCACCTTTGTTCTGAATTTTTCAGATTTCAGCCGGCATGTTCTTGTCCTAGGGGTTGAGATTGTAGTTGTTGTTCGGGCAGCAGACATGGATTCTGGCTGGCTGGCTGGCTTGCTGGTTGGATTACAAGACCCTACATTTTTGGTATTTCGTAGCATCATTTTTAAGTACCGGTGTGTCTCATATTGGTGTCAAAATTGCAGTATTGATTTCAGTATTTCAACCGGGCAGGCCCTGGAACCCCATATCTTATGGGGTGTTTGGTTGCATGATAGTTTTTTTGTACACTTTCATGATAAAAAATTATATTAAAATAAAAAATAAACCAACTCATGACATAAAATTATCATGTTTGGAAGGATGTGATAACAAAAAAAAGAGTTACTATCATTCGTGACCAAACAAAGTGGGGGGATCACACGAAAAAAGAAAGGTGTGAGACTCTTTTTTGTTTAAGAAGAAAATTACTTTCAAAACATAAAATTGTCAAGGTTGTCAAACACCTTTTTTTAACCAGTTTTGTTATAATTTTTAAAAATTAAAATAACAACTTCCATTATCACGTAACCAAACACCCCATTAGTCGTGGGTGATTTTGATTTTTATCTGTATGATTGATCGATAGGGTGATTCGGTTTGCTTGTTGAGAGTTTGTCATATTTTCTCTAGTTTTTGAAGAAAAAAATCAGATATGACTTAATAAGACTCCAGTTAGAAAAAGTAAAAAATATATATATATATATATATATTAAAACAACACAAAAGAAGTAATTGGAAAAAAGATAATTCAATAGGATTTAAGTGATTTAAATATCTCTAAGCAATTTGAGGCTGACTTAAGTTGAATTGATAGAAATACTCTTCACATGAAAAAAAATCATTTTTTTAAAAAAATAAAACTTTGGGCATCGCATGGTTTGGTTGTTGTATGGCTTTCATTTGGCAATCTGTTATTTTCGTATGAAAATTAGTTAATCAGGTCGTTTGAGGTTCCATTTTGATGAATTATTCACATAAAGCATGTAGCAACAATAACTACCTAGCACCCCATTATCTTCTAAACTAAAAAAAAAAATCTATTTAAACCCCCTTTTTATAAGATATATGATTCAATAGTTTCATTTCACCATGTGATCCAGAAATTGTAGTGTTCCAGACATACACTCCCTGTGGTGTCATTGAAGAATAAACTACAGATAGAAGAACAATGATTTTCATCAAAGGATCACAAGCATAAAAATAAACAAGATCGCCTACATAAATTGCACAGATGAACAATGCAGTGCCCATCCTGGTATCAGATACCTAAGAATCTTGGAGCAGAGGGCACTGGATTAGAGCTAAATTTGAACTGAGAGCCTCCAAGAACATTCAGAACCAAACCTTACCCTTAGATAAGTACACGAATGAGATGGCTACTCACAGAAAATTCTTCTGAACTACCATCTTCAGTTGCTCCAATCTTTGTATGACCTTCGGGTTCATCAGATCCCTAGCTTCTCTTACGAGGGTGCCTTCTCTACTGAAATGGTATGCGTCCAACACGGTTCTGATCCACGTGAAGAGCTTCTCTGGAGTCCTGAAAATAAAAGATTTTTTATGGCAGCTGCCAAACTAACAAAATAAATGCTAATGGGGTGTTTGATTGCATGGAAAATTGAGTTTTTGTTATAAAAATATATTTTTGTAACAAATTTTGCTAAAAAAGAGCGTTTGATGACCATTGAAAAAATGTTTTTATAGATGATCGATCCCCTCTTGGACAAAAAACAGATAAGCCTCTTTTTTTTCTTCTTGTGGTCCCCGTCACCACATCTTTTATAGTTATACATGGTTCTCGCACTTTTTGTTATCATATCTCACCAAACCTAATAATTTTGTTTTTCGCTATCTTAAATTTATTTAATACAAAATTTTATCATGAAAGTGTATGAAAATTAGTGTGCAACCAACCACACATACAAGCAAATATGCACAAGAAGAATGAAAGAAAATGTCAGTTTTTTCTGCCCTGAAATACTTACGTGTAGAGGGCATCCACATCCTTTCCTTCAACCTCAGCTCCGGGAGTAAATGCATCTCGTAGAGCACATAACTGCTCCTCAGGGTCTTCAATTGAGAGAAGATACTTGAGTATTCTAATTTCCTTTGGCATAAGCCTCTGTAGGTTACCTCTTGCAGTCATGTAGAGATGATACAAGATGTCCTTTACCTGTTCAGAATAAGCACGTAACAAAGAGCAAATTTTAAGGCATGGCAGAGGATGAAATAGTTCAAAAATACCATGGTACTAGAGATACTACGAAAAATAACCAAACACACCTCATCCTTCATCATGTTTGACTCCTTGGCAGCTGACCAGGCTTTGGTTAACATCAGCATCAAAGCAGAGTCAAGTTCCTTTTTCTCGGCCAATGTGTCTATTTTTTTGCAAGCAACATCAAGTGATGGTGAATTAATGATATCTTGAAGCTTTAATTCTGCAGCGTCAATGGCTTCAATGCTTTCAGATGCTGTGTCATATGCTTGTACCGCACTCAAGCATGAGTTACACAGGCCCGCCAATGCTAGTTGAATAAAAGATACGGATACAACATTAGCCTGGCAGAAGCAGATAAGTGGACTTTTCAGAAACAAACTTACAAACTAAGGATGGATTTTCTTTTTTTAAAAATACAAAATTTAAGAAAGAACAAGATGATCAGTGATGAGCCCTACAACAACAACAACACACTAAACATCTTAAGTTTCTGCCTACAAAAGCAGCTCTTCTTAAAACCAGTTTCATCAAACACAGTTGCAGCTTACGTCCTTTGTAAAGAAAAGGAAATAGACGGGAAAGGAAAGGACACGTAAAGATTTTAGAAAATAGATCCCTTATTATCTTCAACGGGAACACGTAACTGCTCCAACTTCTGTAACAGCAATGTTGCAGTTAACTCTTCTTTGAGTTACCACAAAGAAATAGGTAAATGCACCCTTGTTGTATTATCAAAGCAGAAAACAGGATCTGCCCCTTTCCAAAGTCTCCTACATGATGGTATTTCATCATAAGCCTATTGAGATTCTTTTTCCAGTTTCCCATGCCCAGCAATAATTTAACCTCATTTGATATCGAGAAACAAAGATCTTAGCAAACCAAAAAAGTACCAAACGGGTTTAAAAACATATCCAGTGCAACATGGAATGATGAATAGGCCTGAGTTACTGGGGCCATAAATGTCAAACGGACCAAGATGCACCCTTGTTATGCATGAGCTGGGGTAATGCCAAGATAAAGGGGGATTGAGAACTACCTCTTTCCTGCCCACAGAAATGAGGTTACTTACTAAATTTGATAGCACCCTTTCTTTTCCTCTCCTATAAGAAAATATGAAAGAAGGTGAGAAAGATTGGAGAAGGAATAAGATGAAAGAAAGTGATTCATAAAATAAGTTTCCTGAAAATATCATACTTCAGGAATAATAAAATCCCAATATTTTGAAGGATCCATTTTTTGTCAACAAATTGCCATTCCGAGATCAATTGCACAAGCACTTTACTGCATTAACATTTATGTTCAAACATAAAACACAAGTAACCTTGCACTCACCACCCTGAACCCCCTTCCCCCTGCTTTTCTGAATGGTGTACCTCCATGACTTCACGGACCAAGTTCAGCAGTGAAGTCATGCCTGGTTCCTCCCACGGCAGCACTCAAACAGGTATGCCATCATCTATAAGATCCAACAAACAAGCCAGTTGGCCTAGTGCATCTGAGAGATGAATGGTAACTTTAAAACGGAGGGTAGAAAAAAGAAACACTAAACAAACTTTGCTAGGCATCCAAATGCTGCTTGGTGTTGGGATAAGATCCAACGGAATTCATAAAGGCATGGCAACAAACAAATCCTGTTCCTATATTGTTTGGAGTCTCTAGGTGTATTCATGATCATAGAGTATTATCAACTAATTAATAACATAACAAACAACATTGGCGTTATGTATTGGTATTTGGTAGCAATATTAACGTATTTTAACAAAATTATTCTATATTAAATGTCATAATAAATGTTTACATAATTTTTGCCTTTAAAAGTGGTTTGCACAGTATATTATAAATAAATAAACCAAAAATGATGAATGTTACACGTACAGCAGATAGGAAGCTCTTACTCCTCCCCCTTAGGAATGATTCCCCAGCAGATAAAAGAAAAGTGGTTTGCACAGTATATTATAAATAAATAAGCCAAAAATGAAGAATGTTACACGTACAGCAGATAGGAAGCTCTTACTCCTCCCCCTTAGGAATGATTCCCCAGCAGATAAAAGAAAGGAAACCACCTAGATATATTATCAACATATAATACATATTACCATATTTAAGATTAAATTGTATAATATATGTTAATATTAAAAAACATAATTACATAGATCTACTGCCAAGATGCTGAAATCTTTTTCTCGTGTACTGCAAAGATGGACAAAGTTATTAATCTTAAAGGCTTGGCCTAAATTGCTAGAAGTACCACTTGAATTTAAGAATGAATTTTAAAATACCAACCCTCTGTAAGTAAGTACATTTGAGTATTTTTAAGAAGTTTTAACACGTCACATCTGCAGAAAAGCCAAGAACTGCTCCTAGAAGCATGGGACTGTCCACAGCACAATCAACCGCCAAAAAAGAGGTTGAATTTTAACTTTCAAAGATTTGAAAGCTAGCCTAGGAGAGATCAAAAGGGGCTGTCATGTATCCTTTAGATAGTCAGCCTGACAGGTGCAATTATCTTCAATATGTAATGAAGATTTTAATGGATCCTTTATGAGAGCTTGTGGGCCCACTGAATATACTTATTTAGGGAGTTGCTGCTTAATCAAAATGCCTGGTTAGAGATATTTCCCTATCAACTAGTTGAGCCTTTCTACTCCTGGGAATATTATTACCTATGTTGATTATGACCAAATATCATGAAAATTTGAAAATGGTAAAAAAGGAAGTTCTTCCCGTTGAAAGAAAATAAGTTCTCCATCTAAGTTTTGCAATCAATCTTCAAATTTCTGGTTACTCTAAGAAAGCAGAAGCTTTGAGTCAGCATTTCTTTTTGCATGGCAAAAAATTTACCGAAAGTACTCGATTAAGTGGATGTGTATTAGACTCCATAAGAAAGGGTGAGTTGGATTAATTCATGGTTACATTTTGAATAAAGCCATGCTATATAAAATATAAATGAATGTAGAGATATAAAAGGGAATCTCCAACTTTGTAGATTTCTATTGTCAACCTTAAACAGGGATGACTGTGCAAGGATTTCTTTTTTCTTTTGAAGTTGAAGGTGATAAAAAGTGGGCACAGGTTATCAAAGTTGAGATAAATAAAAATAAATGTAACAACAATAAAAAATAGAAATTGGTTAAAACCCCTGCATTAAGACAATGAATAACCAGCATCCCCTCCCCTAAAAAAAATCAAACAACATGCACTTGCTAATCCTTCAGAGACAACATATGAACATCCCTTTAGTCCCTCCCAACACTGAACACAACAATTATGAAAGACAGAATGATCGGATTGAATTGATCATAGAGGTTCTGATGTTTCTCCTTCCATACAGCCACAAAATAGCTGTAAAATGGTCCCAAAAATGTATGCCCTCAGAAAATAAGTTTATATAACTCACTAACTCATTCCCTCCAACAAATATTCATTATCCCAAAAAGAGTCTTCCATAGAACTCGTATAACTCAAAGTTATGGTAGCAAATAGGGCTGCAAACGGGTCGCATTCGGCATCGGAATCACCTACATCCGATTCTGATTCCGATAAGGGTTATGTCCTAATTTCGATTCTCATAACTTCAGTATCACTATGTTCCGATTTCGCTAATTTCCAAAATACATACTATATATTTACATGTAATTACTAAAATTTGATATAATCTATTTACAACTTTATTTTTAACACTTTTATCACTTTATGTATCATACTATATAATTTATTTAGCTTTTTTTAATTAATTTTACTTATATATACTTATCTTTTATCAAAATCAGATAAACGGAAATGGAATCAACTGATTCTGATTTCTATTACGATAAGCTATCGGAATATCCTATTCATTCCGATAGCTTATCAAAAACAATAACAAGTTCTAAATCCGTTAGTTTTTATCAGAATCAAATTGTAATTTCAGAATATCATATTCTGTTTACACCCCTAGTAGCAAATAAGTCACATTTTCAATCTTCGCAGAAAATAACACAGTTCAGTTCCATTACTCTTCTCCAAAAACAGTCTGTACGGGTTGAAATCTGCTGACAATTTTCAAGAGAAACAGCCTGACTTTAGTTGGGATGCATATGCATCTATTTCAGATAACGTAGTGACAACTAAATGAAGTGCCTCCAATTCACAGAATGCTCCCTGCTGAGGTAAAAGGAAACACCCCCATTTCTAGCATCTACGCAACTGTCAGTAACTTCTGGTCTGAATCATCTGATCATGTAGTCTTTTTTTTAAAGGTGACCACAGTCATCTGATCAAGCCATCACCAATATAATGTGTAGCTAGCAGACAAGTGTCATCGAGACATTGAAATTTTTGTATTTCCTCTTCAATGAAGTTCCTGAAACAAAATCATATTAATGGCCTATTGGTGTTTGGTTTGCACATCCTGCCACGTAATAAGTTGCAGTCCCTTTTGTCTTTGTTCTTTTTCAGAAGAATGTTTCTCCCATGATTCCAATAAGTGGCATACTACCTTGGAACTCAAAAATACACACAAAGTACATAGCAAATTATTAATTCAACTTCGACATGATTCATTTTCCTCCAGCTGAAAGATCTTGCTTTTCCAGACTTTAACTGATTTTGAGATTTCCTTACCACAGACATCAGTTATGTAGTGTTTCATCTTCCATCTGGTGTGGTTCAGATAGAATAAGATCATCAATTCAGCCCGCCACTACAATAATAATCCTCAACTAGCAAGCTATAATAACCCAATATAAGAATACGTTAAGAAATTAAATCATTAAACTACTAACAACTCATGTTAATCATTGTTTTGGAGGAATGGTTGGAAAAAACTCCAAAGTTAAGGGTGTTCGGCTGGGGGTAGTCCTGGGCTAAGTGACCTTCATGCGAAGGCTAACAATCAGCTTGTTGTTCAACTAGTTTGTTGATTTGGTCATTACAAATGGTATCGGAGCTATGGAAAGGTTAGTTATGAGTTGCCTAGGTGCTTCATATGTGACAAGTGTGAGATGGTCTTGACAATGATGTCAAGTTGATGCGGGACGAGGCGGAACGGACCGGCGACGTGGCGCTGCAGCGGGTCTTCGGGAGGCACAAAATACCTAAAATGCATGAAATAAAGCAAAACCGGACTTAAACCGGTCAAAACGGGCCCCAAAATATGTCGATTCATGCCCGAACCACTCAAAACGGGCCTGAACCGGCCCCAAAATGGCTTGAACCGGCCTGAACCGGCCCGAAATGGCCTGAACCGGCCGGTTTAGGGCTTGAACCGGGCTCTGGACCGTCGAACCGGGACGAACCGGCCCTGAACCGGACTGAACCGGCGGTCGAACCGGCCTGGGAGGCGAACCGCTTCCGGTTCGAGCGAGCGGATGGGCCGGCCGGGCGAGCGGGGTGAACCGGTGCCGCCGGCCGGCCGGGCGGAGGCGAACCGGTGCGGTTCGCCCGGCCGCGACTTAAGGGGGGGGTCGTGGCCGTCGGCGATTGGCGGCGGGCGAGAGACGCGGCCGTCTCACCGGCCGCCGCGTACCCCCGTCGGGGGACGCCCGTGGACGCACGCGGGCGCGTCGTCTTCCTCCGTCTTCGACCGCGCGAGGGCTCCTCTCGCGGGGGTTCGCGGCATCGACGGCCGCGGCGGAGCCGCGAGCGGGAGAGAAGGGTCGCCGTCCGGCTGTCGCCGCCGGGGAAGGAGGAAGAGAGGAAGGCCGGAGGGGCCGTGGCCGTCCCCCGGATGCCGTCGCGGGAGGAGGGAAGCCGGGGGGGGCTTCGAAGGTCGCCGGAGCCCTGGCGAGGGCCGTTGCGGTCTTGTCTTCGCGGCGGTGGGGGATCGACGAGAAGGGGCCGAGGGGCCCTAGGAGGCGGTCCTACTTCTTCTCTCTCCCCCTCGTCTTCTTCTTCTCCTTCCTGTCCGTCTGCGCCGCGCCCGACTCCCGGAAGGGGTCGGCCGGGGGGGGCTGCGCGGTTTCAGGGGGGGGGGTTGCGGCGGCGGGAGGAATGGGGGGGGGTACTCCGTGGGATCGCCGGAGGGTGCGAGGGGCTAGGGCGAGAGGTGGTCGACGTCGTCGGAGGTGTCGAAACGGACGGAGACGGGGTGAATGGTATCGATATGGCCGCAAAACGAACCGGTGAAGGGGAAGGGGCAAGAATGGCTCCTGGAAGCCGGCGGGACGGAGGAGAAGGAGAAGGCACCCACGCCGGAGGGTCGCGAAGGGACCGGTCCGCACCGGAGGTGGAGCCGGACGACCTCCATCGCGAGGAGGGTGAAGAGGAAGGGGCGCGCCGGCGCGAGGGCAGCCCTTCTGTGGTTCCAAAATTGACACTAAAACTCTCTCTCTTCATTTCAACAAGTGGCCCTCTTAAATAGAGGAGCCTATTACAAACATGACATCGTAAATAACTAATTACATACAAGTCCTCGTAAGGACCCAAATTAAAGGAAAAGACTAAAACAAACTTCAAATATTTACAAACAAGTCCAAATGGACGTAAATACAAATAGACCCCAAAATGGACCGGACCGGGTCCCCATCATTCTCCTCTACCAGGAGAAAACTCGTCCTCGAGTTTTGATTTGTCTTCAAGTGTAGCCGCCGTCACGTTTCACCAAGCGCCGCACTTCATCGGAAGCATCCCAGGAGTCGGCTCATGAGAATGGGCCGATCCCAGGCTCTGATACCATTTGATGCGGGACGAGGCGGAACGGACCGGCGACGTGGCGCTGCAGCGGGTCTTCGGGAGGCACAAAATACCTAAAATGCATGAAATAAAGCAAAACCGGACTTAAACCGGTCAAAACGGGCCCCAAAATATGTCGATTCATGCCCAAACCACTCAAAACGGGCCTGAACCGGCCCCAAAATGGCTTGAACCGGCCTGAACCGGCCGGTTTAGGGCTTGAACCGGGCTCTGGACCGTCGAACCGGGACGAACCGGCCCTGAACCGGGCCCGAACCGGCGGTCGAACCGGCTCGGGAGGCGAACCGCTTCCGGTTCGAGCGAGCGAGATGGGCCGGCCGGGCCGAGCGGGGGTGAGCGGGTGTCGCCGGCCGGCCGGGCGAGGCGAACCGGTGCGGTTCTCCCGGCCGCGACTGGGGGGTCGTGGCCGTCGGCGGTTGGCGGCGGGGCGAGAGACGCGGCCGTCCCTCACCGGCCGCCGCGTACCCCCGTCGGGGACGCCCGCGGACGCACGCGCGGGCGCGTCGTCTTCCTCCGTCTTCGACCGCGCGAGGGCTCCTCTCGCGGGGGTTCGCGGCATCGACGGCCGCGGCGGAGCCGCAGGCGGGAGAAGGGTCGCCGCCGCCGTCGCCGCCGGGGAAGGAGGAAGAGAGGAGGGCCGGAGGGGGCGTGGCCGTCCCGGATGCCGTCGCGGGAGGAGGAGGAGGGAAGCCGGGGGGGCTTCGAAGGTCGCCGGAGCCCTGGGCCGAGGGTCGTTGCGGTGTCTTCGCCGGCGGTGGGGATCGACGAAGGGGCCGAGGGGGCCCCAGGAGGCGGTCCTACTTCTTCTCTCTCCCCCTCGTCTTCTTCTTCTCCTTCCCCGTCCGTCTACGCCGCGCCTGACTCCCGGAAGGGGCCCGGCGGGGGGGCTGCGCAGTTTCAACAGGGGGGGGTTGCGCAACAGCAAGGGAGGAATGGGGGGGGTACTCCAGGGATCGCCGGAGGTGGAGGGGCTAGGGCAGAGGTGGTCGACGTCGTCGGAGGTGTCGAAACGGACGGAGACGGGGTGAATGGTATCGATAGGGCTGCAAAACGATCCGGTGAAGGGGGAAGGGGCAAGAATGGCTCGGAGGCCGCTGGACGGAGGAGAAGGAGAAGGCACCCACGCCGGAGGGTCGCGAAGGGACCGGTCTGCACCGGAGGGGGAGCTGGACGACCTCCATCGTGGAGGGGGTGAAGAGGAAGGGGCAGCGCCCCAGCACAAGGGGGCAGCCCCTAGGGTTCCAAAAATTGACACTAAAACTCTCTCTCTTCATTTCAACAAGTGGCCCTCTTAAATAGAGGAGCCTATTACAAACAAGACATCGTAAATAACTAATTACATACATGTCCTCGTAAGGACCCAAATTAAAGGAAAAGACTAAAACAAACTTCAAATATTTACAAACAAGTCCAAATGGACGTAAATACAAATAGACCCCAAAATGGACCGGACTGGGTCCCCATCACAAGTCTTTTAAGGTAAGTATAACCCTAGTATAAGAATATATTAAAAGATTAACCCAACTATCTATTTATTAAAGGTTGAGTTGGAAAAATAAAAAATTGTGATTGGTTGAAAAAAAGGTATTTTTGGGGTGGGATTGGATTGGCTGATACGGTTGAAGGAAATGGTCCATGATTGACCGGGATTGGTTCTACAAAAACTGAAAAAATAAAATAAAAAGTCAATCAGGCTTGATCTACGGTGGAGCGGCAGCCCAGACCAGGCGGGATCACCACCTCCTGGCAGTGGAGAGGCAAAGGCCACCACCCATGCACTTTCTGTGCCTTAATCGGGTAGGGAGCTGGCTTGTATCAGCTCTATAGAGCCGAGATGAGTCAGATTGGCCAACTTAAGCTGGTGGATCCATGTGTATCGGGTCTATAGACCCCATACAACACAGATCAGCCAGATTCAGTTGGCAGATCCACTCATATCAGGTCCCTATATTGGGTATGACCAGATATGTCAACTTAAGTTGACAGATCCAGCTCAGGTTCAGAAATTGCAGGGCAGCGGGGGCGATCTCATGGCCGCCCTCCACCACAGACGGTGGTCCCACCAGGATCGACCAGGAAGCGGCTGATCTGACCACATCTAGCATGATGCAAGTGGAAGTCAACCATGTAATTGGGCTCCCCCTAGATTGGGTCTGCACCTGCCTATCTCGATCTAGATCACCAGACACCAATCCTACACACCATGGATCCAGGACCAGCCATTCCCAATCCGGATCAGCCGATACCGCAAATCATGGTTAAGAGTAGCCTTGGGATGGGGTGACCTTTCTGGGAAGCTTACCGATTAGCATTAACCTGTTGTTGGGCCAGTTAACAGATTTGGTTCGTTACACAATCAGCAATCAGTAATCATCTGTATGGATCTGCCAATCTTAACCCATCCTTGATAAGTTGTTGTAACATGCTCCATGATATCTTGAGGCTGGTCACAACACACACCTCCCATGATGATAGCAATGTTTAGTACAATAAAATAAGATAATCAAAATTTCAATTATACGTATACTTCAATTGCATGTTAAAAGTGTAGCCAACAACTTCCAAAAATGTCATGAAATTTCAACTCTATAGTTGTAGTTCAGCATGTTCATCATCATCTCTGATTCTCTTATCATGTCAAAAGTATGGTCTTGATTCTGTCTTCCAAGTTATGCCTGCTAGAGATAATTACTTACAAATGCTCTTCAAAGCCTGTTCCAAGCCTTGCACAGTTAGCATCATTCACTGTCTTACCAGATGGATTTCTGTTATAAGTTTCCTGAAGACAGTCATTTCTTGATCTCACTCTGAGATTAAAAGAGCATCCAGTATTCTGTCCATACGAATACTAGTCTCACAATTAAGGTATCTGTTTGAAGAACTATTGCACCTGTAGATCACCCCCTATCACCTGTAGATCACCCCCTAGTGATAGCTGCATCCAGTTACTTTTTACACCCAAACTAGGGATTACTATGAATGAAATTCTAATAAACCAAGGTGGGATCAATACTGCGATCGCTACTGTACACCCATCTTCTCATCCAGATTCTATGATTGTCTCAATAGCCAAGATGCAGAAAAGAAAGAAACACAGAATAACGGATATTCATAAAACAACAATTGATTGATGGAAAAAAAATGTTACAATCAGATTGCCTAAACACTCTAGTTTCAATGTAAAAGTTATCACAATTAAATTTCACCTGACAACCTTACCATTTTGTTCTGTGGGATTTTCATAGTAAGATTCAGCGACAGCATGCACATGCTCAAAGAATTCCTTTGTGAAGTCCTTCCGTCGCTTACTCACAATTTCACTTATCTCAGAAGGTGCTCCCTTAACAACCTCAAGAAGTTCATTATGCCTTTGAAGGTCATCATCGATCTGAGCAAGAAAATTAACAATTAAATAGCAGAAGACGTAGCAATAGAAAACAATACCAGAAAGTTTTTAAAAAATAAAACCAAAAACCATTTTAATTATCAATGGTAGTTTATTTATCTATAGCAAAAGCCAAGTTATTTGACATTTAGAAGCAGTGGTGTAGGATCATGCATGTCTCATTACATCTTCTCAAGGAGTGGTAAAACTTGTTCCTATAATGCTATGATTGCATTTTTATTTTTTTGGGGTGATTTCATGTCCTATCTTTCCTGTTTATCAGCCTCCTATGAATGATCATGGCACTGTTGTGACAGCTACAAAATCTTACTTACGCCAGTGCACTCTAAATAATGAATGGGCGCTAGGTAACATTGGATGTCAAACAAAATATCAATCATGTAATTTAAAATACAAGGGACTGTTAGAAGATCATCCAAAAAACAGTTGAATGAAAAAATAAGTTAAATTCAAAATACCTCCTTCAGCTTTCTTCCAAGACGATGGAGTTTGTGCTTCATCCCAGGATCATCCTCAGCATCTGCCCGTTCTTGACAACGTCCAAAGAAATAAGGTCTTATATTGTTCCACTCTCTGCTGAAAGCTAGCAACCTCCTCCAGTCCATAGTTCTTGGCTTGTCGACCATAAAGACTTCGATCAATTTATCGCAAACTTTGATCATTTTCTCATCATCTAGTTTGTCCACATTGGGCCTTCCATCTTGAACCTTTTCAACTGCTTGGTTGCAATCCTTGCAAACGGGCAACTCATCAGCTTCTACAGGTGACCTTAGCTCCCTTGTGTATTCACTTGGTTTCACGGTAAAGTCACCCACTGAAGCACTACACTCTATCGATCTATCTACATTAAGAAATGTCAACAATGTTATGAAATGTGCTACGTTGTATTTGGAAGATAACCAAGATAAACATCACAAACTGTGTTGACAACGTATGAGGAAGGCTACCAAGTGAGAGAAATAAAAGGCTCTGTATTGTACCCCATTCAAACAAGCATACAATGCTCCATCGAAATGGTTTTCCTGAATTCAGGCAAGCCCAGGCTTTTCTTCCGGTGCTTATAGAAATCATTCAAATATTTACTTCACGATTATGCCCCTCCACTACGTAAAACACATGGGACACACGAGTTGATGGCATAAGTGGTCGTTTGAAAATTGGAAGCGTAGTTCTGCCGTTGAAATTCCGTAAAAAATGATACCAGACGAACTTGCCAAGAAGTAGGAAAAGTACAAACAGTTTTCGTGAGATGGGATGCGAAGGGCAAGCATGGAGCACCTTCATACTAATCAACACCCAAGGCGCCAATTTCATAACAGCTGAGATGGTGATTGACACGACTTGCCAGAAGAACAAAAAAAGTTCAGACGAGAGGAAAGAAAAAAAGCGAGTACGAAAACCGAAGGGTATGTCGTAGGTTTACCTCCACGAGGGACAAAACGCAACGGCTTCAACCACGAAGCAGGGCGTCCGCTGCTCTCGCAACAGAACCCCTGCACACGCCCCCTGAGAAAAAGAGAGAGCCGGAGGCGGCCGAACCTCCCCGAAATAACCCGAGGAGGCGGGGGAGGAAAACACGGTGAGCAGAAGGAACGCATCAATCCGGAGAAGGTCACATCCATGGAGGAACAAAGCAGCGAGCGAACACCGGCACGAGCTCGTTCTCTTCCGCCCTTCCCTTCCCCTCGCCCCGGCAGTCCGGAGGTTGTCGTCGGCTTTTAAATCTTTTTTGTCTGCTATGAAAAAGATTACCGCGGGTTCATTGCGCTTGATTTACCTTTATTTTAAAATCTCATTTCTTAAATTTATATCAATAAAAAATAGTAAAATACATGTATACTTATTAACTCGATATTTCTTTTTCAGATCAGGACATGAAAAATAAACAAAAAAAGTTAGATACTCTTTGGTACAAAATTAACTAGAGGGGATGAATCTAAGGTAACAAAACGGGTCCCTAAAGTCTAAGGGGTGTCTGGAAATTATCAAAAATATATGTTCTTTTTTTGGCCAACCAAATAAAAAACGAGAACTTCTTATATTTTTCTTCTTGCTCTTCCACCTTTTAAAGTTATACGTGGTGCGATGGTCTCCACTATTTTTTAACATATCTAATCAAACATGATAACTTTAATGGCCTGTTTGGCACCCAAATTTTTTGGGTATGTTTGGTATGAGGATAACTTGGGGATAAACCAGGTTTATCCCTTAAATTGTGGGGATAAACCTGGTTTATCCCCAAGTTATCCTCATACCAAACATGCCCTAAGTCTTTAGGAATCATGAAATTGTATAAACAAATTATTGTGCAGTTAAACCTCTCATAAACAACTTAATTTTAATCGGAGTTTTACGATGCGAGAGATGAATTAAAATGTTCAAGACAGACATAGTTTCAAACAATAAAAACCTCCTCACATCCTCTTACAGATTGATGGGTCAGAGTGAGCAGAGGGCACCTTTATATCCACAAAGTTAACTTCTTGTTGGATTGGAATATCAAAAATAATATTATATCAATTTTGATATTAACATTTATAGGAGACAGAGCAGTGATAAAAATTGAAAGTGAGTTAATATTTGTATCGTATATCATGTCCTGTGTTGTAATGTAAATTTAAAAATTAATATTATTAACTAAACACCTCTTGATGATAACATCAATATCTACTGTAAAATGGATAACAAGAAAAGGAAACTGTTAAGAGAGAGAGAATAATGAAGTTTGATAACCTGACTTCAACCTGAATATTCAGCACACGCCAGCTCTTTGACAACATGATGCAAACATTTTACATTCTAAAGAATTCCTATGAAAAAACACATTTTCATCATGATTGAGTACTCCGTTTTCATCGGCTGTCACAATAACGTCTTCCAAACACCATTTCCATATATAAAAGAACCTAACAGGTCGATTCAAACTCGATCAGGACGCCAAAAAAAAACAAACAAACAATACAAACAGTGATAGTAGGCTGGGTCTGAGTCGTCAAACAGTACTGGATCGTCTCAGATAACTAAACCAACCAACCCCGAGAATCAGGAGTCTATTAAGACCCAGCCGACCCATTTCCCACCCCTGAACCGGCACACCTTGGTTGCATGCTTCCAGAGTGAAAGACAAGATTATTTCAAGCTCAATAGAAGTACCAAGTTTTCTAGAAATAAGTATCCCTTCAAAAAGTCCTTCAACAGCGTCTTATTCGAGTGGAAGTGAAAATGTGGAGTAATAACTCCTGAATATCTACGTTCCATGGTAGGATCATTTTTTTAAATATTTGATAACAACAAGACCCGGTCATTGGTTTGGAGTCACTAAAGCTATTCGTCGATCCGACTAGCTTCTCTTCAAATTTACTATCAAGCAGGGAAAACCCGCATAACTCGAGTCTAAATCGATTTTGATAGCCTACATGTGTATAAATACATGCAGTGCTTGCATATTACATCCGCACACAGATGATAGATCCCATTTGATAAGCTAAAACTTTCACAACAACGTGAAATTAACAGTGCTGCTCAACGTTTTTGATGGGTATTTCTGCTACCAAAAATTCCAAAGAATTCAGTCCGATAATCTCTAAGTAGTCACCGGAATTCAACATAGAAACTGCTGACAGTAAAATCTGGCAAAAATACGTATAACCTGATAAAACCAGTTCGCATAAATTGAACTCTGCCAATAGCCTCTGACATAACCTCGCCAGTTTTTACAACCCCTTAAAACAAGTGGTAGCTAGAACAATGCGCCTAGAGGGGTGATGTGAAGTGTCCCAAAATACCCCTTGGTGTTGTGTTTAAAAAGTAACACTGCCCAACCTCAATATGTTCACATATGTCGCAAGCCGTGGATTGCATTGTAAACAATGTTTAGAAGAATAAATGTACAAGAACATTTTTGTTTTCTTATAATTCTCGTTTCAAAATCACTTAAATAAGAATAACATTCTTTTTGGATTTCAAGGCAAGAGAGTTTGCTTGTAAAGTACACCAAAACAAAGTAGAGGACCACGTGATGATGATGATCTAACAATAATATGTTATTGTTCTGGTTTCCACCAACCTTATGTAATTAAAAAAAAACCATTGTTTCAAAATACATTTTTTTGCATTAACCCAAACCATTGAAAATACTACAAAATAGAACAAGTGCACTATGTTGCAGAATTTTACTAGCACCAGAACAAGCGCTAGATTATCCCACTTTTAGATTGAACAGAACATGGCCAACTAGAGAGATCCTGATGCGGGACAAACCGGCTAATCCGGGTTAAACCGACCGAAAACGACTTAAACCGGCGCTAATCGCCGCTAAACGGACCTAACGAACCCAAAATAGGCCCAAATTGGCCCGAACCGCTCAGGACAGGACCGAACCGGGCCCACAACACCCTGAACCGGCTCAAAATGCCCTGAACCGGGCTGAACCGGCTTGGGCCGGGTCTGGACCCGGTTGAACCGGCCAGCCGGCCGGCCTGGGCGCGAACCGGCCTGAACCGCCGCTGCGGGCCGATCGCGGGCGTCGCCCGCTCGCGGGCGCGAGCGTATTTCCGGAGGGGGGGTCGTGGCAGCGTCTTGGCTCGCCTCCGGGTGGTCGCGTGGCCCGCCACGCGCCGTCGACCGCTCGTCGACGTGGCGGCATCGCCGCGGACCCGAGCCGCGACAAAGGGACGAGGACGGCATCGTCCTCGCGTCGTCTCTCTCGTCCGGATGCGGCCTCGCGGGTGGAACAGCGGGGCAGGCGACATCTTCGGCCTCTCCGGCAATGCCCGGCGGAGCAGGGAGGCAGAGCAGGGGGCCGTCGGGAGAGATCCTGGCGCTGTCGACGGCGCCGGCGGCAAGTAGATCCGGCGGGCAGTCGCGGAGGACGGCGTCTTCGAGGTGGAGCTGCAGACGGCGGAGTAGGGAAGGCCGGGAAGGGCCTGCGGTGCCGGTGCGCTCGATGCCGTCCCGCCCGGACGAAGCCGAGAGATCGCGATGGAGCAGGGAAGGGAATCGACGTCGGGAGGCAGCCGCTCGAGGGAGGGAGCCGCGGAGGGAGGGGAATCCGGGGATCGCCGGATTCTCCTCCCGCTTGACCGAATCCTCTTCTTCTTCTTCTTCTTCTCCTCCCGCTGGATCCGTCGCCGTAAGAGGGAGATCGCAGGGGTGAAGACCAGATCCGGCGATGGCAGCCGGGTAGTGATGGAACGGAAGGCGAAGATCGGTGCAGAAGTTGCTCTCGAACTGGGATGGGGAAGAGGAAGGAGAACGGCACTAAACTAAACTATGCTAAGCCTTGCGGGAGAGCTCCGAGGAGGAAGGGAATGGCGCTAGTCGCCAGAGGAAGAAGATGGCCGCAGCCCTACACTACCATTACCATTAGGATAGGCTACGCTACGCTAACCTAAACTACACTACCAAACCATGCGGGAGAACCACCCGAAGGCTCCAAAAATTCTGTATATTGCTTTTGTGCGCATAGGCATCTTCTCCTTATATAGGGAGAAGAGTCCATACGTAATTACAAAAAGGTCCTCAATAAAAGGAATATTTACAAACTTGGACCAAATTTAAAAGACTAATAAAATTGTCCCCATCAGATCCCAACCTGAACAGTCTTCAGATGCATTTATAGAGCCAATGATTTGAGCAAACAGATTCATGGGCTCAATCAATGGAGCGCAGATTAAACTGAATGCTCAACATAGCACAGATAATCAATAAATGCAGCATAGATAACAGAAAATGATTTATCCCACATAGAATACTCAGCACAGTACCAAAACGTGTGCAGATTAATCTGAAGCCACTTTCATACGACGTATTAGACTAGAGATAGAAGTGAAAGTAGAAAAGCAACCCAAGTCAGGCCACACCAGCGTAGGCAACTTCACATTTTATTTTTAATAATACTATGCTGGTATCTTTTCTCCAGCAGTGATCCATCTTGCAACTTCAATGACTTGTAACACTACCTGACGGATAAACTTTGCTGAGTCTTACCTGAGACCTAATAGAAGGGCAGAAGGTTACGTTTATAATGCCAGATCCATAATGCTACGTCTACCAAATACTGCTGTTCCTCACGCCCTCATCTTTACCTTCTCTTCCACAAATGCATCAAAAACCTGCATACTGGAATGTCTCCAGATGTCTCAGATGCAGAAATGAGAGAGGGGATCCTCTGTACGGCTGTGAAAAACAGCCAAATCTTCAAAGATAATGATACAGTAAAAATAAATGAGAATAATCAGGTTTTATGAGTTCATTCACATGCCTATGCACCTCAAACACACAGGAGCCCTGGTAAACACCATGTACCAGGCTCTATAATATGCTTTGGTTGTCTAGAGTTCAATGTATGAAGTTCAAGTTTTGTACAAATAAGCAGTTCACTTTCTTGCAACCTTCTCCTCGCTGCAGCATCAGGCTAGATTAGGCATGTCTTAAGACATCTTTACAAGCAACTAAAACAAGAGGTGTGAGGATCCCAGTCTTGATTAGCATAGGCTGATCCGATCCTAAGAAAGAGTTCGATCCAACCCTGGACTTACCCATGGATCGGCCAATCTGGGATTTGCTCCTGGCTGGCAGGATTGGGCACTCCCAGTGGCAGAGGGTGGGTGCGGCCGCTCTCAGATCCATCAATAAGGCAGGAAAGGTACAAGGCAGCAGCGGCCACCTTTTCACTACCAAGAGGCGGTGATTTTGCCACATTTGGCCACCCTTCCACAAACGATAAGAGATACATTTTTTTAAAAAATTGGAAGAACAGGTCTGGGCTGACTCAGATTGGATTTTCTCCCTTCAGATCAGCTAAGCCGGCCAATCCGATCGTGATCAGGGATTGGGATCAAAATCCAGACCCCAAATTCTTTGTCCATAAGTAATAGATAAAAAAAAGAGTCCCCACCTTTTAGGGTGGTCCAACCCAAATTCATGGAATCATGAAAACAACACTAAGAAGATGAAAAAAGACTACAAGGATTAATGCAGTCAGTGTGTTGGACCATACTTGTGAAAGATTTTACATGGTAAGTGGGGTGAGGAGCAAAAAGAGTGGCCCATAATAAAGCAGGCTCTCACTGGGGTAAGGTTCCCAGAAGATAAAATGTACAAATCTAAAAACAAGAAAAAACACAGAACAACTCCTTTACAATTTATTAACATCATTTACCAGAAAATAATATCACCTGTATGATTTAGTTGCATCCCGAACGGTACCAGGGAAACACTCTTTTCACTGCTTTATTTCTTGCCAAAATATTTCACATTTCTCAGTTCAGCTTTTAAAACTACAAATTTTAAGTCTCACTTAGATTTTAGCTTCGCTCATCTCGAAACTTTGGATAATCATAATGAGTTTTAAAGTGTATGACAACTTTTCCCATTCAAGTAGAGATAACTAAGGCATATCAGGATAAAAAACATCTTATACCCTTGGATGTCAATTTATTCGTAATCCTCGCAGCAGAATAAAAGAATCTTGGATCAAAGGGCTGGTAAGAATGACTTAGATGAAAAGAAGTGCCATTATAGACACCACAGGAATATGGCCATGAAATGTTGGCTCTGAGGAACCAAGAATCTCAATGTCCCAAGGCAGCTAATGACACCAAAAAGCCTCGGGTCCCTTGTTTTCAAACATATGCATACATGTAATATGCAACTGAAAGAAAAAAAAAGAGAGAGAGAGAACAAAAACATCCAGACAAGTTAACATCGTATGAATCATACTACAGCCTCCACCATTTTCCATATTTTCATTCTGTACCATTATACGGGCCAATCGTCTAAACAAGTAGGCTTTTGCTCCGAGACTTAAGCACACTATAAATTTCCAAGTTTATTTGATTTGTCCTTACTATCATATGCACTAAGTTGGGCCTTTTTGGATACTCCAAACACCAACAGAAATATTAATCTAATACTTAATATTAGCACTTTCACTGTTAACATGCCTAATGCCAGCATCAAATTTGACACTATATCAATTTTAGCGCTGCAGCTAAACAGACCCCAAATAATGTATCTACTCTTTTCAACTTTTCAACCCCTTACATCCTCTATCTTCCAAACTTCAGTGATCCTTCCATCTCACCTCCATGCTTGTAGCACTTATATAAATACGACATTACACATCTTCCCATCCTCTTGAGTCTTAACACCTGCTCCTGCTGTGGTGACAATATTTTAAACCTATCTATCCCGTGGTTGACAATACTTGATACCAACAATGTGCACTCAAAACCCTGTTGTGCCATTTTTCGGTCGCATGAGCCATTGATGAGGAGCAGCCACATGTGAAATCTTGGTAGAAAGAAGACCTATTCCTTCCATAGGCTTATAAATATTGCACCTATCTAACCAAGTGGCTCCCCCTTTGGAAACTCTGCAAGGAATGTAGCACAATAAGCCTATGAACAATTTGCAAGAAAGCAAGCACCTCGAGGTACATTTTTATTTTCACATTCCTCTCATGCTTTCCATGCTGAATCCCATACTCATAATAACAAATGTATTTGCAGAAAAAATTCTGATAAAAAATGAAATCCCAGAAACCCCTCCCCATGCACACAGAACAAATCATAAGCCCAAATAATGCAGCCTGTGCTTGAAATAGAAGATGTCAAGATAAATACAGGACACTGTGAAGACTTAAACTTCAGATAAAAAGAAAGAGCCACTAGAAAATTCTGAACAGAGAAAACCTGCCGTTCAGTCTCTTTACTTCACATACAGCTGAGAAGAATGGAATATCATCTCAGAATGATCTCATTGCGCAGCTTCTCAAGAAGCCAAGACAAATGCAGCAAGGCTGGCTGAAGATGCAACCGAAGAGGCCATAGGCCCACAGCTACAAGTCAAGACATTTTTAAGATTTTTAAACAGAGCAGTATTAGATAGCTAAACCGCAAGCACTGCTTGTGCCAACTTCCACACACCCATTCCAATAATCAATAGTCTTTCGGGTCATGAAGTTTATTGCCAACTTTCTCAACACCAGGTCCTATTTGTATCCCTATAGCCTTACCAACAAGCAGCACACAAAAGTAAGTTCAAAAAGTTACCCCTCCTCACTCTGAAGATCCAAGCTAAACCTTCTTCCTTTCATCCATAAAATGGAGACTGACAGTATGGTCTTCTTAAAATTAACCATCAAATGCTTTATGCTAACTCCCTAACTTGTCTGACTGTCTTTTTTGCCTCGTTCTTAACTCTCTTATATTGTTTAAAGGTCACGTCGGTCTTACAGTTGATCAATTTTTTAAACCACTACCTCTTGCTCTTCACTGCTCTCTACACTTCATCATTCCACTGAATCCACCACCACGATTCCTTCATAGGTGTACCTCGCCGGGTAGACGCGCAAAAAACATTTTTTTCTATTGCTCAATCTTCGATGTCATGTTAACCCACATTGACTTAGCCTCTCCATTCAGATCACATTCCTTAAGTTTGAAGACATCACTCCTAAATATCTCCAGCTTACCTTCTCTCATTTCATGCAACTTGATCTTAAAGGCACTCTTTTGTTGCACCATTAACAACTATCCTAGAACCTTAAAATCCAAAACCTTATGATGGATTGTGAGCGCTTCACTAAAATGTGACTCATTTTCCTAATAATGATAAAGTCAATCTGGCTCCTACTCCTCTCGTGTTTAAACAAACAGTAGAAGTCATACATTCGCAAAATAAATAATCATTCGGAAGCAATGGCCCCATGAACTCTATAAAATGCAAACACTTAGTTCTTTGAGTTTAGTTGTTTTGATTTGAGTTGGTTTGGGATGTGTTTTGTTTTGATTATAATTGGAGCTCTTTTATCTTTGAAATTATCTTAAGTTAAGTTTGAATTGATTGAAGTTAATTTAGGCTTTTGGCTTTGATTTGGATTGGTCATTTTATTTTATCAAGACTTAATGTCTTGAGGATCTGTTTTAGATTTCAATGGTTGATTGATTCTTTTTTATTTTAGTTGAGATGTGTTCTATTTGACTTTGTTGTTTCAAGACTTGATGCCTTTCAACTTTGGGAAATGTTTCAAGTTTGGTCTCATTCATGGCTTAATGCCGGTGAGGTAGTTTTGCTTCTTGGTTTTCATCTTACTTAGCTTGTTATCTCTCAAGTTTGATGAATTTTAAAGATTTAAATTTGGGGGTTCGATTTGAGTTGGAGATTTAACCTTCAGATTTTTCTTCTTCTTCTTCACACTCTCAAATTTAAGGTTTTCATAAATTTTTTTGAACTTTGGAGTGTGAGGATTTCTTTTCCAAAAATTCGGATTCAGGCATTTTGTTCTCAATCAATTTTTTATTCTGGACATTTTTTTCTGGATTTTGAAGAAATTTGAAATGGGGATTTTTGTTACTCTTTCTTTTTAACCCTGGATTGGGAATTTCCTTGGACCAATTTCTTCTTTAACTTAAGAATTCTTTGATTGGGTGTGAACCTTCAATATTTGTGGAAGTGATTTCCTTGTACAAGTCTTCCTAGAGTCAGCCCTTTCATCAATAAACTTAAAAACCTGACGGTGCCTTTCCTTATGCAAGTCATCAACAATAAATTTAGTTCTGTCCCACAACGCAGCCAGCCAAGCCCCCACTTCTCCCAGTAGAAGAAACATAGGAGAAACCCTCCAATCTGCCACATTTAAGCATATCCATATCATGATGATTGGAACAAGCAAGCTTGGTCTCCTGCAGCAAAATAACATTTGGTTTCCGAGAGGTCACCATGTTAATAATGCTTAATGTATCTGACAAGTTAACAACAGTTAGAAAATGATATATTTAACTAATTAATGTAACAGTAACATTTAAACTAATATAATCTAATTTTATATCCTGACTAAGAGTACAATCTTAAGCATTAGTTAGTAAGAGTATTAGTCTACTACAGTATTATTATCGATTATTAGTTTACTACTTGATACTTAATTACTACTATGCGTTTGATAGGATCCTGGTATGAAGCTGATGCACATCGGACAAGATGGTGAAGAAGACGAGATAGGAATACTGGACAGCAGGTAGAGGCATAGAGCAGAAATGTGAGGATGATGGAGAAGTGAAGGGCATCAGGTTTTAAACAGTGGATGGATAAGCAGGGACGATGAGAGGAACACAAAGGCAGATGGAGGAGAACAGTATAATTGGGCATAGATGATGAAGGAGAAGATGGAGGAGGCAGGGCAGAACATAGACAGCTAGATGATGAACAAGAGCCAGCAAAACCGACAGAGGACAAAAGGAGATAACTGATCCAGAAGCTTGCTCGTTTTCCTCTTCCTCCTTCCTGCCATGTACTGATGTACCACAGTGAAGACGCAACTTGAAACCTCCATGGTTGTGATAGAAATTGACTCACACAATGTCATAGCATCCATCAAGTGTCAGATTTAGAAACACTACAAGTATCTTTGTGTGCGGCTCCTTTGAGGCTAGCATCTAGAGCACAGGGCCATCAATTGATGGTGACTCGATCAACTTGATGACTCTGTCAGCGTCATCCTCCAAAGCACACTTCAGATAATACTCCTCAGTATGTTCCAGACTAGCCTCACAAGTGACCTCGATAAACATGTCAATCTACTCACCAATAATCAGATCTCAAAGATAAGTGTTGCTAATACAAGTTCTCCATAAAAATTGTACTCCTCAGGTTGCAATGTGAACTAAAGTGCCGATGGTTTGCCATCTCGCAAGAATCTCAGTCTTGCGAGCTCCACAAGAACTGGAATGATGGTCCGGACTACAGCAACTAGCCACTCCACTCTTCCTCATCCAGATCCATAGGACCTGATATCACTGGACCCAGTCACTTCGTACCAGGTCCTCATGGATCTGGTCACTTCGCTGGATTAGTCACTTTGCTGCACGGCGGTTTCACCGCCTCGGTAATGGAATTTGGAACCAATTCAACCCTGTGTCAAATCATACTGTAAACACCCTAAAATGCTATATGTGGATTTAGTTTTAGGTTTTTTATTTTTTATGTTTATTTTCAGGTAAAGTACACCTAACGTAAATGAAATCCAAAATCCAATCTCCTGAGATTTTTCTAAGAATCTTATGAGATATCTCCTCTTTCACCCATCCAAGACGAAACCGAGATTCAATATGGCAATCCTTGGCCACAGCTATGATTCTCCTTCGCCATACGGAAAAGCTTCTCTGCATGAAGCTTCTCCGTCACCATCATCGTAAAGCTGCCGCTACCCTGTGTGTCTTCTCTGTTGACGCCATTCCCCTGTGAGCCTTCTCCTACAACAGCTGCTTCGGCTTTGGTGTGTAGACTGCAGGGGACCTTATGGGCATGTTCACCTAGGCAAAGGAACACCTTGCATTCGTAAAATTGCCTTGACGCCTAGGCAATGCCTTATGGCATCCAATGTGACGGGCATTAAGTTTGGATTTACTTGCATCATACCGGGGATTCGAATCAGGAGATCCCTAAAGATAAGGGTGTAAACGGTTCGGTACGGTTCGGTTTGGCCACTTTTTTTCCAAACCTAAACCGAACCGATAAGACGAATCGAACCAAACCGAACCAGTGAGCCCTGAACCGATTGTGATTCGGTTCGGTTCGGTTCGGTTCATCGGTTTAATGTATATTTAAATAAATAAAAATAAAAATAAAATAAAGTATACATTATAATAATTATTTAAGATTAATATAAAGATCAATACTTTATTTATAATATATAATTTTATCTTTATACTAATTAACTTAAATTTATAATAATATATATTTAAAATTGATATAATATATATTTAAATGTAATATAATATGTAAATAAAGTGGGTCAAACTTTATCAAACCGGGTCAACCGGTTTACCGGTTCGGTTCGATTTGGGGAGGTGCCGAACATATCGGTTCGGTTCGGTTCAAAAAACCGAATACATAGCCTATCAAACCGAACTGAACCGGACGGTTCGGTTTGGTTCGGTTTACCGGTTTACCGGTTTACTGGTTTTAGATGAACACCCCTACCTAAAGATCCCATCACTCCTGGCCAACAAGCCACTTTTCCTCCACAGTCAAACACTATTGGCCTCTTCAGCTTCCAACAGCCTTTCTTCATCATTTCCCCATTCACCCCAACTGCGACTATCTGTCTCCCTTAAATTTCATCAACCATCCAAGGCAATTGCCTGGAGCACCTGAAGTGATTCAAGTGAAGCAACCTCAGGCACCTCAAACTTCTAACAATGTGGTTCTATACAAATGTTATGAAATATAAGCCTATATTATTTATCTTTTAACAATAAATTTTAATAATAACATGCAGGAACAGCCAATCTGGATTGGAATTTGGAAATGACTTGTGCAAATCATGATCAAAACTCCCCAATCCAACCTGAACAACCGATGCCTGCTGATTCCAGGCAATCCATACCACGACTGTCACTGACGGACTCAGGAACCCATCTGATCCTAAATTCATTGGTAACAATCTTCAAACTGTGGAGGCAAGCAGCAACCAATCCCATGTTAGCTTCAAGTAAATTTCAGCATGGTAGATTAAAAAGCAACAGAAAAAACAATTAAAGCAACGTTATATGAAAAGGAACCTTTGCATCGAATATCATCAACATAAGTTATGCATATTAAAGCATTGTGAACGAGGGGGGGCAGAAAATTCACGATTATGCCAAATAACCTGTACCAGGAAAAAAAACCAAAATACAATGTAGCCAAATCATACGGTTCACTGTGAATCTCACTAATAGAACGAAGAAGTAGCTTCACACGTTTAAATGCATGTGAAACCATAAATTCAACTTAAACTCGAAGTAACATAAGGAATATCCATCATTACCTATTACAGAATGACTAAAAGAAAGTTCGGGAGGAAATTGTTCCACATTTTTACTAACAAAACGGCACTGAAAAGACTGAAGGAAACCTTGAAACAAGTCTTAAGTTTAGATATCCATAAAAGATGAAAAAATCCATTAACTTCTTCTTGGGAACATCTGATCTCATTGGAACACGTCAAGTACTCTGGCCAGCGTTACGATACAAAAGCCATCGGATCTTCAAACCATTCGGATAATTGCAATCCGGAATTCACACTAAAACATGTGAAAAAATGAAATTAGCGGAAAGCAAACATGAGATTAGAATGATGGTGACAAATCAAGTTCAATATTGGTAAAAAAAACAATTTTCAATCAGTCGAATATTTTACCTAAAGAGGACCATATCCTCCCATCTGTCCAGATGTGGGCCTCATGGATGGAGCCATTTGAGGAGCCTGGTAAG
This sequence comes from Cryptocoryne crispatula var. balansae, assembly GCA_036172225.1. Taxonomy (NCBI): domain Eukaryota; kingdom Viridiplantae; phylum Streptophyta; class Magnoliopsida; order Alismatales; family Araceae; genus Cryptocoryne; species Cryptocoryne crispatula. Next base: position 49,347,875 of record CM069920.1, on the reverse strand, counting down.
AAGCACCACTCTGTTGGGGTGGTCCACCTTGGTATCCAACATTCTGGTATCCTGCACTAGCACCCATACTGTAACCCTGTACTTGTGGCACTGAGGCCGGTTGGACAACCTGAGCACCACTGGGGTTCATTGCTGCTGCAGCCAATGCAGGGTTCAGTGATGCAATCATAGCTGGGGGAACACCAAAGGCAGCTGGGTTCTGCCCAGCGGCCGCCAACATAGCCAGAGCTGCAGGATTTGCTTGCATCCCTTGAGCAAATGGAAGAGCCGCACCAAGGAAACTCTGTGCCAGCCCCATGTCCATAGGGCTCGGAAAAGCCATACCACCCCCCGGAGGCATGTTGTATCCCATGTTTCCTTGCATATCGGTTGCAACTGGATAATGAGTGGCCGCAGGAACCGCAGCAGAAGTGGCTGCGGCAGCGGCGGCTTTAGCTCTCTGGCTGTCGGTGGCTTTCTGGCAGTACAGCAACCTCCCATCAAAGTTTTTGTTTGGCTCCTGCAAGGCCCGCTTCGCTCCTTCCACCGTCTTATATATGAACAGAGCATATCCCTTTGATCTGCCTGTCTGGCGATCAAAACCTAGCGGTCCTTCCTCGATCTCACCGTACTGAGAGAAGAAATGGACGAGGTGATCCCTGCTCACGTCAGGATGTACGTTGCCTACGAAGATCTTCCTCGGCAGGACGTCCTGCGGAGTGTGATAGGGCGCTGATGGCGGGTGCGAAGATGGAGCGGGCGGAGGCGGCTGGTGCCCTCCGGCAGAGGTCGATGGCAAGGGGCCAACGGTTGCCATCTGGCACGCGGTCATGCGACCATCTATGAACTTCTGAGGCTCCCTGAGGGCGCGCCGAGCATCGCGACCGTGCTGAAAAACTACGAAGCCGTAACCTTTGGACTTGCCCGTGAGGCGATCCGTAATGATCCGGCATTCGTTGACTTCGCCGTACTGCTCAAAGAAGGAGCGTAAAGTGTCGGCACTGGTGCTATAGCTGATGCCGTGGACGAAGATCCGCCGCAGTGCGGGGTCCTGATCAGTGGCACGGTAAATCTCGGAGCGGATGCGGGGGTCCGATGTCGCCGCGGCACGAAGAAGAGAGATCAGCTGCTCCCTGGAGAGGGGCTCCAGGAGCATCTCGATGTCCCCTTCTTCTTCTTCATCGTCCTCACCCTTGACTTCCCCGTCGTTCGCGCCGCCGCCGCCGCCGCCGCCCCGGTTCGCGTCCTCATCGCCGCTGGTTGCTTCGCCTCCCCCATTCTCTCCTTCGGGCCCCTCGATGGGGTCGCCGTACTCGTCGACCGACTGTAGCTCCGGAGGCTGCTGGTGATGCTGGATCTGGGACTGTTGCCGCTGCAGCAGCTGGTGTCGGTGGACCTCCTCGGAGGCCTCGTAGTCGACCTGCTCTTCGTCTTCCTCCTCTGTAGGGACAGGGATCTCCATGGAGTCTGGGTTCCGTTCCTCTCGCCGAACCTTCCGCTTCTTCGCTGGACCCATGGCACACCTCCGAGAGGGAGGGAGAGCGCGCGAGAGATCGGCAGCGAGACCAGGGGCTTGTTGTGGCTGCTAGGGTTTTGAACGAGTTCGGTTCGCCGCGAGGGCGGGGAAGAACCGGGACCCGAACCGCCAGAGGTATCCGAATCCGAACCGGATACAGAGGCCCATCATGAAAATCGGCCCAAAAAGGAATTATGTTTGAGACGACTGGCCCAAATAAGTATCCAAACAAATTAAATCAACAGAAATATTCAAAATTTATTATCTGGATTTTGACAAATCCTTATAATAATAAGTTCAAAATCTACTAACGAATTATGAATGTTACTGCAATCGAAAATAAACATTTATTGTCAAATCATAAATTTATGATAAAACGCGTGTATCTTTAAAACATGATATTATGATAAAACGTAAATGAATAAATTATAAATTTATGACACTCGTAAAACGTTATTTAATCGAGTAGAGCTCAAGTTCGAATATTAGCTCAACTAAGTTAGGTCCATGTCTAACTTCAATCTTGATGTACATGAACTTGTTAATAAAACTCAAAACCGATCTAAACTAATTTGTGAAACTCGATTTAAATTTAGACCGAAATAAAATTTCACTGCACTTGTTTTATATATTCAAATGATTATTAATCATTATTAATTTATATTTTAAATATTTATATAATTTATTATTCAATTGACTGACTCACCAGTTTATCTTATTCGGCATTCAAGTTTGACTTTGTTTAATATAGAGTTTTATTTTTATTTAGTACATGGAGTTTTTATCGAATGGAGTTTGAAATTCTTAATTTGTTAGAGTGTATTGGTTTTGAGTCCGAATCACCAATACACTCAAAACCAATACATGTATTGGTGAGTAAGATAAAACTTGAATTTATTTTGATCGGAGACCGGAAATATTCTTATAAGTCTGAGGTGATCCATACCCATTTTTATCTGCACAACACCTCCGGTTCTTCCCAGGGGTGGCAATGGGTCAGGGTTCATGGGCCGGGCTAATCGTGGGCTGTTACGTGGGCTAAAAATTTCGGCCCGTGGATCTTAATCGGGCCGACATATGGGTCAAATAGATCTTAACTTTTATCTCATAATTTTATTAAAATATCACATTTAATTATTTAAAATATATGTTATTTAACCTATTATTAATTTTATAATATCATATTAAATAATTAATTTTATCATATTTAACTATTATATAATTAAGAAATAAAAATGTTTGACAAGCCGGGTAAAATTAATGTTTTTGATAGGCCGGTCAACAATATAATACGCGCCGAGCGGGCCCGGCCCCGTCGACACCCTGGTCCTTCCCTGCACATTTTACCCTCCTTGCACAGGCCAGCCATGGCCGACGCGCTCCGCCGGCGACGGCGACATTTGGGTATGAGCAGGTCCCGGCGAGCGGGCATCGAAGCCGGCGCCCCCGGCAAGACGGCGAGCAGATAAACTAGTTCCCCCTGCTGCCATCTGACAGCCGGCGCCTCCTCTCCCCTCCATAATGCGGTGATTATTAGAGGTCCACACCCCCACCTGCTCCGCTGACGGACATCGGAGCGAAAGAGAGAGAGAGAGGACCACCACCCGCTGCGCCCTCCTCCTCCTCCTCCGGCCCCGGCGCCGACGCCCCGCTGGCCGTCGTCCACGGCGGCGAAAACCCGAAGAAATTAAAAGCTTCCGAGCAGCAGCGACCGGGGGGCTTCGATGCATGATATACGTACGTACGGGATGAAACACGCACACAGTCAATTACGTGGTTACAATGCGCGTAGATCGCGCGGCGAGAAGGAAGCAGCCGCGACCTCGCCGGCGGGGAGGAGGACGGTGACCGACAGACAACAGTGCGAGGACGGCCGGCCGCCCTTTCCACCCAGATGGTCCCGGCCGGACGTACGGCACGGATCCACTCTCGACGAACATGGACGACGACGACGACGACGACCTTTGACCTAACAGAGAGACGCGAGTGAGAAAATGCTCGACCGCCGCCATCGCCGCCGCCGCCGACGGTGGTATTGATCAGGCCTCGGCGGCGGCGTTCCAGAACTCCGCCTTCTTAACCTTGGAGATGCTCTCCAGGACGCCCGCCGGCGAGACGTGGCCCATCACCGTCACCCTCTTCGACTCCAGATCGATGCTGAAGGAGGTCACGCCTGCAAATCGAGCTTTCCATCCGGTGAGGAAACTCGAATGGATTATTCGGATTAATCTCGTGGACAATTTATTTATTAACTCGATTAAATATTTTTTTAAAAGATAAAATATATAATAGTTTACCGAATACATAAAAAAGGTTAAAGTTAAATTGGTTTAATTAAACTGAGCCGGAGTTTAGACCCGAGTTTCCTTTAAAAAATAAATTGACCGGAGTTTTTATTTGAGTCTCGATCAAAGTAACCGAGACGAACTCAGAGTGTACTGTCTGCTCTCAAAGGTTGTAACTTTTTTCTTAAATAATTTTATTTTTTAGGTTAGTCTATGGTGCAAAAAATGCCTAACAGATAAGCTTGGCAAAAATGCTATAATTATCGAAAATTGTTAGAAGGTGTTCGTCAGATGCAAAGGGCATGTTTGGGAAAAAACTTTATATTTAAGATTTTCGAAATAGAAACCACCACATGATAGGGTGTTTAGTTGCATAATAATTTCCGATGAAACATTATATTTAAATAAAATATGAACTAATCAATAACAAAATTTGAAGTGATGTGACGACAAGAAAGATTGAATACCATCTATTATCAAACATGATGAAGAATCATAAGATAACACAAAAAGAGGATCCCATCTGTTTTTTATCCGAGAAGAATGTTTTTTAAAAAAGCATAAATTTATAATAACTGTCTCTGTTAATAAGTTTTGTTAAAAAAAAGTAAAATTACAGCAAAAACTCACCAATCATCTCATTAACTATATATTTATATAAATGTTAAGCTGCTAATTAAGGTCCACTGGGTGCTCAAACGTTTTACGTTACCTTCCATCTTGGAGATGTGCTTCTTCACCTTCCCGGCGCATCCTTGGCAGTGCAGTGAAACCCTCATAACCACGACCTGGTGATCAACGGAGCCAGGAGTTACAGACCAGAAGATGGAGCCGGACCGTCAAAGAAGAGGAAGAAGAAGAAGAAGCATCTTTAGAGAGGTGCCGCCGGGCCGCCGGCCGGCGATGGAGCTTCCATCGCGGAAGAACAGCACTAGGCCGACAACGGCAGGCAGCATGCAGGGGCGCGGTCGTCTCTCTTCACCGACCTGGAAGACATGGTCGCCGCCGGAGCGGAGACCGGGCACCTCCGCGCTCCTCTCCCTCTTCAGCGGCAGCGCCGCCCGCTCCGTCTTGCGCCGCGCCGGCGCTACCCTCATCTCCACCCTCCCGACCCGGCCAGCCGCCGTGGACGGCGGCGCGGCGGCCACCGGAGGCACCTTCCGACCACCTCTGGCCGGGTTGCCGAGGCGCCGGGAGGGGTCGGCCAGGCGGGCGTACTTGAGGTCGACGAGGGTCCCCTCCGGCCTCCTCGGCACCACCACCGATCGGAGATCGCCGGGGACGCACACCGCCGTGGAGCCGTGCGGCCGGCACATGAGCCCTCTCATCCTGCTGCTCCTCATGGCGGCGGAGGTGACGACACTCCGATCCGAGACGGGGTACGCGCATAAAACTTCTCTCAGACTCGGTATCCGCGCACCGTACGCATCTTACCGCCACCCCTCACCCCCTTATAATCTCTCCTTCGCCTGCACAGCAGCGCGGTGCAGGTCGACGGCGCCCTGGTTTGACTTTGACCCTTCGGACCATGTGAGATATGTCCGGTAGTGACACTATTTTTATAAGTAAAAAAACATATCTATCATAAAAAATAAATATATATGCAGACTGTTTTGTATCATCAGTCAAAAATTAAATAACTGGCATCAATAGATGTATAAAGGCATGATATGTATGATAATATAATATATTCAAATAAAATTAAAAATAGCTTAAGAAATAAACTTATAAAATAATTTTAAGTTGCATCGTGGCCATAAATTTTGTTTAACGTAACAAATAAGATAAAAAGTGTATTATATTATTATTAAATCTATATCTTTGGTATACATTAAATATTATGTTTTATGTTCTTTTAAATGAATTGTTCGATCGTATATTCTTATCGACAGGTACGATTATCGAATAATATATCCGATTTAACGGTGTAACGGGCCTCCGGCGGGCCGACGGCCCAAGGGAGGCCGTTACGGTGTGAACAGGCCCCAATCTCTCTAGGCGAATCAGAACGTGAAACGTGGAGTATTGCGCCCGCCAATGAAAAAACAACACGTACCTCGGCATGCTCGATGTTCTGCTACTATGAACGGCTCAACGGCGCCTTTCAGGAGCTTAACGAGCGGCCTGTCATTTTGCTGAAACGTCCGAGCGTTTCTTAATTTTGCCAAGTAAAATGAAATGAAATTAGAATAAGAATAACGCGGTGTTCATCACAAATTTAGTTCTCGATAGAAAATTATGTCTTCGTAAGAAATTTGCTAAAAAATTTATTTAGCAACGGCGATAATTTTTCCTCTATACGTAAAATTATAAAAAAATTTAAGACTTACATAAAATTATAAAAATATGTTGTGCAACCAAACACCACATCAACCTTAAAATATCATATTATTATACTCTGGGGTGTTTGATTGCATGATAAATTTATGTACACTTTCTTGATAAAAATGTAATAAAATAAAAAATGAACCAACTCACGACACGAAATCATCATGTCTGGGAGAGATGTGATAACAAAAATGAGTAACTTTCGTACACGACCAAAAAGTGGGGAATCACGAGAAAAAAGAGAGAGGTGAAACCCTCTTTTTCTTATTTCCTTTTAAGAAGATAATGACTTTCAAAACATAAAATTATCATAATTACAAAACACTTCTTTTAACTATCATGCAACTAAACACCTCGTTAATTTTGATATCGCATACGGTAAACTCTTTTTGCCCAGGGGTATCTATCAAATTTTTTTTTTTAAAAAAACGCCAGTAGCAGACTGATTGATAACAGAATCAAACACCTCCATCCTTTTTATTATTTTTAAATTTGTATTATACGAACCATCGTGAGATATTTGATAGCCAATAATAATTTTGAAATTTACAGTCGGTCGTAAAGTTATTACATTATGGACGAAATTTGTACGAAGACAATTATTTTAATTATTTAATTAGATTTCAGTCCAGGTTCGGTTCTTGAAAAGAGAAACTGATAGCCTGTTTGATTAGAGTATAAAAAATGATACTATATTAATATTAATATTGATATTTTTAGAAGATGGAATATCAATATCAAAATTGATCCAAGTTGACACCTGTATTACATAACATGTGTTATTTGCACTACAAATTTTAAAATTGATACTATTAACCAAACACCTCGAGGTGATTATCAACAATATTAATTTTAAATTTAATAGTGATCGAGGTGTCTTCTAACAGTTTTACCAAACAGGGAATAAAATAAGAACAGTCCGTGTCAGACGGCGGTGGTCCTCCCCTCCTTCCCTGATCTGACGAACAGGGGCGGAGCAGAAGGGAATCCAAGAACACACAGAAGCGGGCCGACGGGCTTCTTCTCCGTCTCTGCTCGGAGGCCCCTGTTCGTTTCGGCGATGGATCTGAAGACCGGCAGAGGAGTACCGCGGTTCGGAGCAGCGCGGCATCAGATAGCAGACGCCGGCGACAACAGCCACCACCAACCTTGGCTTCTCCCTCGGGTCCCGCCGACGCCGATCCCCGGGCGGCGCCTGCGTCGGGGACGCCACACTGCAGGCGACGACTCTGAGTTCGTTTCCTTCCCCCGCCGTGCGTCGTCGTCACCGATCCCGAGCCGGCACCCGCGAGCTCCAGCGCAGCTGCGTCGCGCCGGGCGCCGGGTAATCGATCTTGTTATTCTTCTTCTCCCGAACCACGAGCATGGTGTTTTGTATTGGGGTTAACATGGGCGCGCTTGACCGGATTAGTAGTGTATGGAGCTCGTCTTCTCACATCGCGGCCCTCTACGGGCACCTGCATCTGCCGGGATGCCCGTCTCGTGTTCGAGGATTTGCCTCTGACAGCGCTGGCTCGGGGCAAGTGCTCGGCCTGCGGCGTGCCTGCCGCCGGCCAGTTGCCTGGTAAAATAAGGGGCTTCCCGGCCATGCCTGACGGCATATCATGTGCGCGTAGTGTCGGTCTGTGCTATGTGAGTCGTCGTCATTAAGCAGAGCTCTGAGTTCTAACAACTCCTTTCGGGGATATTGATGACTGATCGGGCAGGCGGGCCTCTGGCCTGCTGGATTTTTGTAGAAGAAAACTGTGTTCTGTAATCAGTTTTAAGTATACTATTTTACGGTGATCTTGACGTAGGAAAAAGGTTATAGAGCACCATGCACACAAACTTTGAATGTATGCTTCGCCCCTGTTTGGATAGAGTACTAAAAATGATGCAATCCAGGGCAAATAAAAGTAAAACCATGTGCAGCAATGACAACTTTATGCCCTATTTGGTTAGAGCACCCGAAATGATAGTTTACCAATTTTGACATTGATATCTCTAGAAGATAGAGAGTATCGATGTCAAAGTTGATATAAATGCACGCTTGTATTATCACATAACACGCGTTGTTTGTACTGCAAGTTTCGAAGTTGATATTAATAGTCGAATATCTTTGGATGCTTTCTATAGATATCAATTTCAAAATCAATAGTGATAAAAAATGCCTAATATGTTACCAAATAGGCTGTTAGGTAATGAAGTGAAATGTTGATAAGATGGTAAACTGTAATGGGCTAATTATGTTTTCGGATTTGAGCTCAGCTGAACCCGAACCCATCTTGATAAGAGGAATGGGTCCGTATCCCTTTTCAAGCACAAGCTCTAATGATAGATAGACTTCAGCTAAAACTTGTGTCGAAGCCCTGTATTTATATCTCGAGTCGATTTTTTGGGTTTCAGGGTCCGTTGAGACCGATATTCCCCCGTCGGTGAGGTATGGCCCACCGGGCCCATTCGATATGTGGTGTCAACAAGTTGACCTAGGGATCAATGCTGAGCTGGTCAGCCCATTAATAGGGTAAACTAGGCCCAAGTTGGCTCAATAAGTTATCACCTCCCACACCTACCAGTTGGCTCAGCCCATGATATATATATATATTTTTTATGGGAATCAAAATCTTACTTCCATACGAGTCTTTCTCATTGTTGAACAACTATACTTCACCTTCTACGGCTTCTTGTCCTGTCTCTAGTCTCTACAAGAAGTTCCCTTCGTCCTCCTACATTTGTCACCACCCTCTACTCTATGAGAATTATTTAGATTTTAAGGGAGTGTTTGGTTCCATGATAAAATGAGTTCTTTTGTGATGAGAATGTGCTTTCGTAGCACAAATCGTTAAGAAGGGTGTCTGGCAATGGCAATCATTACAAAAGATATATGTTTTTACAGAGTTTGTTCTTAGATAAAAAGAGGTGAGACTACTTTTTTGTTTGTTTGCTGCCCTCCACTGTCTTCAGTTAATATGTACATACAACCTCACCAAACATGGTAGTATATCTTAAATTTTATCATAACAATTACAAAATCATGGATGCCTTGGTGCAGTTATTCACAGTGTTGCCCACAGACAACATGGAAGCTGTCTGACATGGTTCTTCAAGCGGCGCCACCAACCAGATTTTATCAGCATGGGGGCGTTTGTGGTTGAAGTGCCACCAAACATGCACGGGCATTTTCCTAGCAGAATGGCATCATTCATTTTTTTTTTTGTTCACGCAGACCAGTTGGCCGGAGATGCACTGCTCATGCGCACAGCGAGAGATCGAGCTCCCCAGCAGATACCACTCCCCCCAGGGGGTGGCGGGCTTCAGCGCCCGTTCGAACCCTCGCCTCCACTCCCCCAAGCGGAGGACGGTGCCAGTCGACCCACGGTCGACCAGCAGAATGGCATCATTCATGGTAGGGGTGTTTCACTGTTCTGTAATGTTTGGTTCACGTCTCTCTTCTTCTTTTCTTTTTTTGAAAATCTACTGTGACTTGTAAAATGATATGGGATACGTGTAATCTTGAGAGGACGTATGTTTTAAGGGAGTAGAATGTAATTCCTCAATTTGAGAAAGAGATTAGATAGGTAGATTATCAATAACTTTGGTTAATTTTGTTTTCAAGAACCATATTTAAAAACTCCAAAGTTAAGAGTAATTTGTTCGGGATAATCTCTCATGATATGTGATGCCTTGGAAACACTACAAATTAGTATAGTTGTTGAGACGGTTGATCCACTTCTTCCAAAATTAATTTAGCTAAAGCCCGTATTGATAGTGAATCATGCCGAACGATTCATTTTGATTCATCAACGCAACATATACCATATATTTATAAGAGTAAAAGTTAAATAAATTGATTAACTAGGGTCCACTCCAAGAGAGAAGTATCTCTCTTTGATATTATTCTATATAGATTTACAATAATATTTTTTAAAAATCAATAAATATATACGAGGTGTTCGAATTGGGTTTTCTCTACAAATACACACGCACACATTCGAAACAATACATGTTAAACTGTGTTTGACAATTATGACACCAATATCATTTATACAGTTCCTCCCTGATTACAAAAGGGGTTAAATACATGGTCTACGCTCTACACCCTTTTTGTTATCATCTCACCAAACGTGATAACTTGATGTCCTTGGCCAATCTTACATTTCATTTGAATATAGAATTTACCATAAACGTGTAAACATTAGTGTGCAACTGCAGGTGGTGGATGCAGACGACACATGAATAAATGGGGTGGTGTAAACTGCAAATATTACACTGCTTTTTATATTTCATATGATGAAAACTTTTACTCTTGCATCTACTGTAAATATCAAAGGTAATACAATATTAAGTTTATAATTCTAACCAAACAGGACCTAAGTTACTTGATCCCTCCGTGAAGTTCTGACTTCTGACACACTGGATGACGCAAGATCTAGTCAACTTGGTTCTTTGATATTCGTGATGTAAAAGATGATGATGTCTTCACCGCTCTCAGTCGGATACTCCCTCAGGATCCTGTTCAAAAAAGAAATGAACCATAATTTATACAAGTAAGTATATTTATCCTATAAGTATATTTAAGAGTTTATACATGTATATACACAAATATCCGGGGATTATGAAGCAGAATTTAATCATTAAGATCACACTCAAACACACCTTACCTCTTTTAAACATTTAGAAGTTTAGATATTTAAGAAAGAGAGAAACAGACATGTCTTATCTTCTTTCTCAACTTCTAAAAGTTTTAGACAGATTACAGAGATTTCCAATTATTACAAAATTCATGTTTTAAAAAATAGATGGAGATGAAGATTATTCCACAATTTTTCTCTACATATAATCCCAACTCAAAATAGCACAAATGTCTACACCTTCAAGCGTGAACAATAAGAATATTCCAATGATATTTCTGACAAATCAGGTTTATCCTCAAATTAACATTGTACCAAACGAGTCATAAGATATCAAGAGTCTTAAGGCTCAGCCCATTTTTCTTGCTTCACTCCCTGCTCATATTTTCCTTGGTGACAGTGGTGTACAAATATAAGGGTCGAGTCAAACAGGCGACATGAGGTGAATAAGAAAAGGGTGTAAATGGAGACATTATAAACACTACCATACTTCCTGTATTAGGTGCCAGAGAGGGAGATTGTTCCAGCAGGCTGTAGGGTAAGTGTGGTTCAAGTTGAAGCGTCTTCCTCTTGAGGAATGTCAACTCTTGATGCCTATAGTCTATCTGGGTGATATGATGGAGAGGTCGGCATGTTGCAGTGAGGAACTAGGATTTTATGAGCTAGAGCTAGGCGAGTCACTAATCAGACAAGCTTGATTAGTTTTCAGCCTCCTTCACATAATATGCTCTGTGCAATGTTGGTGCAATATCTTCACTAAGCCAAAGCCAGCACCTTGATCCTGCATCATTTTCTGTTGCAATTTTGTATCCCTGACTCAGAAGACGTCAGACGATCTAGTTCCAGAATGGATGTAAACTTGACATCTAATGACCTATGGAATTAAGAATTAGCACGGCATGATATGACAAAATGTTCATGTTTTGTCATATCCACTATGTAGTTGAATGATGGTGACAAACAATTTGTCTTCTTTCATTTTTGAAACCTATCCTTCCTTGATACACATCAAAAGATTATCATTAAACATGTCGAAGCACACTTTTTTGGAGCTTTACAATTTAGACAGCTAAAAGTCAGTTAATAAGTCTAAGCTAAAATTCATTTTAGAATAAAGCCACCTGATTGCTATTTTTATAGTTTTCCTCACTGGGGAAAGAACAGCAAGAAACAACAAGAACAAGCTGTGCTGAGCGGGGAAATCTCTTGCTAACTTTGGATCCACTAACTCTTCTATTTTGTTGAGCCCTTGTTCTTGGTCAATAAACCTCTCAAATCAAATGCCTGAATTTCTGAAATGAAGTTTGGTTTGTGAAATGGGTCTATCTGTCGCCAGAGGCAAAAATACATTGTCTCGTAGCTGAGATGTACAAAAGAGCATCCACACGGTTCTGTTAAACCCTGTTTTTTTTATTAATGTCCATCCAAGAAGACGGTAGAAACTTTTCTATAAAATATGATGTTTTTTTAAAATAAGGCTGAGGCCTCAATTTATATTAATGCTGAAGAAAAAAGAAGAGTACAAGCCAATAGTAAAGGAAAAATAAAAGAGAACAAGGTGGTGTGGAAGGGAAGATGAAAAAAAACCGACAGCTACTGAGATGGTATCGGACGGAAAAGGTTACACAAAAAATCTCTAAAAGGACGAGACCAGTCCATGAATGTAGACGAGTCCAAATAACTGCCTAAGTGAGCAAAAGTCCAATTTTCAACGAAGATGGCCATTCAGTGTAGGATCAACTTCGGATTCTCGAAATGGTCTGCAAAGATCCATCTATTTCTAGTTCACCAAATAGCCCACAACATAGTCGGTAATGACAAATCCCAGAGCCCAGCTTCAATAGGCCAATATTTAAGAAGACCGCTTAAGTAAAAGGGAGATAATATTCTCCGGATCTGACCATTGCAATTTCCACCTCTTGAACAAAACTCCGCACAGGGAATTGATGACTCCACATCTGAAGAAGAGATGATCTATAGTTCCACCTAAATGCCGTAGCAGACACAGGTAGTGGAAATATTTGAGAAGACTTTTTTAAGATGATACTTTGTCTGTAGTCTCAGTTTTCCAATTTTCCATAGAAACAACTTAGTTTTGATTGACAAAATAGGTCTCTAAACAACAAGAGATCACAGGACATCCTGATCGCCCATAATTAGCCTTTGCAAAGCAGACTTCACTGAGAAGACACCTTTGTTACCAGGTAACCAGACGAGCTTATCCTGTAAGTTGGAAGTGCACCTATAGAAGCAACAATTTGGGTAGATTGTCAATTTCCTCATCTGTTATATTTATCCTGAAAGATAAAGGCCACTTCGCTCTAGTGTCCAAATTATTACTCACCCTTGCATAGGGGTTGCAACACAGCCTAAATAGGGAGAGGAACAAAGAAGCCAGAGAGGCATGATCAATCCACCACCTTTCCATCCAGAACAAAGTTCTTCTACCATCCCCTATCGCAATTGAAGTGGAATAGCTGAAGAAATCCCAACTGCTTAAGATACCTTTCTAGATGCCATAAACTCTGCTTCTATCTTTGAAATTAGAGATCCGTGCCCCATCTTCCCCCATGCCATATTTGGAACAAACTATTTTAACCCACAATGCCTCTTTATTATGATTCAACTTCCATAACCATTTAGCCAAAGATGTTGTATTGATGAATTCCAAGGAGACAAAGCCAACCCTCCCTCCTTAGTAGGTTCGCACACATGGTTCCAGATGATTAGATGAAGACCCTTCCTCTCCTTGGAGTCTTGCCAAAAAAAAATCTATCTTGGATACTTTCAAGTCTGCAATAGATGCCCTTTGGAACATTGAAGATAGAAAAACAATAATAAAGGTATACTTTGTAGAACCGATCAGGATAGCATCCATCTACCGCCTGCCAAAAGAATTTTGCTTTTCCACCCTTGCAATTTGCTTTCCATCTTATGTACAACACATTGCCAATCTCACCTATTTGTGTCTTTGTGGGAAAGATGTAAACCCAAATATTTTATGGGAAGAGAAGTCCAGTTCATATAGAAAACTCTCTGAAGTTGATCACTACGATCATCCTGCAAGTGAGGCCTACAATTTCACATTTAGATTTGTTAATATTCAAACTTGTCATTGACTTTAGCAGGAAAAGAAGAATTCTTAAGTGTAAGCATGTCTAATTTCCCAAAGGAGAATATGAGAGCGTCGTCAGCAAACTAAAGATAGGTGACTTGTTCTCCATTGGCTCTCAACTCAATACCTTCTATAATACCCGTATAATCAGTATTCACCCACATAATACTAAAGACTGACCAATAAGGACAAACTGAAGCAGAGATAGTAGGTCTCCCTATCTGAGTCCCCTCGATGAAGTACATAAACCAAAATCTTTCCCATTAATGTCCACTAAGAACCTAGCTGTGATAATGCGGCCCTTGATCCACAAAATCCGTTTGCTACTAAACCCCATCAACTGCATTCCATGTTTTCATAAAATTTAAGGCTTACAAGAACATTTGATTTTAAGTGTTTAAGGTTATGCAGGAAACTATGTTATCTAAGACGCGAGGTGCCTGATGCGAGCATAGGAAGACAAACACAAAATTGAGATGCATCTTAATACTCATGTTTCATTGAGTTTTAAAGGGAGAGGCATTCTGGGGAGATCTTGACATATTACATATTTACATTATGCCTTCAACAATAAAACTCCTTTTACTCAAACAACATAACTTCATTAAATTATTGGACAAAGTTGACAAAAGAGAAGGATTTAGCACTTTCCATGAAACTGGATAATATCCAGATTCAATAATAAAAAGGCTAAAATTAGAAGAGGAAAAGCCAAAAGAAAAGTTTTATTTGGCCAAAAGGACAGCTACATTGAATGGCAAGATGGTGTATCAAAATCAATCTGATAGCCAAAACAAGGGAATTATCAAGGGCTCCCAACAAAATATACAGCCTAAGAGATGACAACATCAATACAAAAGAAAGACAATGGAGGATCACCCATATCATCTAGATTTCTTTTTGGTTTCCTTCCGGCCAAATGCACTATGAAGTAGAATGATGATGATTATTCAGACCTTTCAATCATAATCCCAAAGCCAAAACCTGTTCCGTGACATGAATAGTTTCTTGTGGTACAAAGTGTCCATCAGGTAGGTGCAGCTGAACAGGAATAAGCCACCTGCACAACATGGAAGCAACTTAAAAACAAGTGGATCAAGTCATCAACCTCTGATGGCAGGAAAAAAAGTACATAGTCAATCACAAATTGTAAGCCTTCAATGATATAGAGCATCGTATTTTGACTCCAAAACTGCTTACAGGAAGGAAGAAAGCTCCCACTTAACGAAACAACATATATTGACAAACCAGAGCCAATACAGCCTCTCCATTTGGATGTGTAAAGAGAAAAAAAATGAAAGCTCCAGCAGCTGAATGATATCATCCTTGAAGATGTTCTTGCCAAGTGCTAAATGTATTTCTCCAGCCAATCAATGCATCCACACACTCGTACATACTCTCCCTAATTGACACAGTTTTGCAGCACACAGGAAAAACATCAGCAGAAAGATGGATGCTAAGTTCTGATGATAAATGAGCGCTTCTAACAAAGGCATTGAAACTATATGATTTGGGGGGAGGGGGGGAGTACGTAAATAAGAGAAGATATAAGGCAGAAATTATATACAAAAAAACAACTCTGGTAGCCTACAATCATAGACTCTAAATTAAATCAATGCCTCCAGAGATAAATAACAAGCATTACCATTTCCACCTGAGGATTCCAAAATCAAACAGCTTCTGGGGAAATAATAGCATGGATGCCTAACAACCTATTTTCGTGGAGAAGATATGAACCTGAATCATTTCTCTGAGACCCCTAAAGTAACAATGTTTGAAGAATCCGTCTAGTACAAGGCTACAGAGGTGAAGATAAAACAGAATGGCATTTTTAGCATACCATTTACCATCAGATGCGAGTACAGGAAGAATCAAAATCATCCGGCGCCACCCTCGCAAGCCAGTTGCTAAGGCTCCCCTTAACGTCGCCGTGGTTCACGTACGCCAGCTCATACATGCTGCACAGGTTCACCACAAGCGACTCGTTCACCGCCGCCGTCGGCACGCGTTCCAGGGCCCCTTCAAGAACCTTGATGGAATCGGAGAGATCTCTGGAGTACATCAGGCACAGCGCCTTGTTGTTTATCGCCACCACGTCCGCCGGATCCCTCTCGATGCAGGCTTCGTACTCTCTTACAGCAGCGGCATAGTCCTTGGCCACCATGAACTCAAAGGCCTTGTTCCTCCCCACTAGATTCTCCCATTGCACGCCTTCCCGTTGCGAGCAGATCTCCTCTACGCGAGCGAATGTGGCCCGGCAACCGTCCAGGTCGCCGATCTGCATCTGCACGTAGGCGAGACGTGAAAGGAGTGGCGGATCGGTTGGGTCCTTGGCGAGAAGCTCCCGGACCAACAGCAGGCACACATCGAATTCGCGGTGAGCGAAGTGGAGGCGGCAGATGGAGGCCAGCACGAAGGCCTCCCTGCGCCGCCAGAGATCGGCCCCCGCAACGCTGTGCTCCTCCTGGATCCGATCGCGGACAAGGTCAAGGAGAGCGTAGAGGCGATCGAGGGTGGCGGCGCGATCGGCAGAGAGGCGGAGGGGAAACTCGGCGTGGAGGTAGCGGATTGCGAAGGGGAGCATGGAGCCAGAGCGGCCGGGATAGACGGCCGGGTGCGACTCGTACCGCAGGTGGCGGGAGTCGAGGTCATCGTCCGGGATGGCAGCTCGGAGCTCGCGTTCAGCGTCGCGAAAGCGGCGGAGCTTGAAGAGGGCGAGGACGGAGAAGGCGAGGTAGACGAGCGAGTGGTGAGGAGGGAGGGCGGGGAGGGAGCTGGAGCGGGCGCGGGCGGCCTTGTCGATGACGGCGCGCCACTGCCCACGGCCTGCGAGCTCGTGAAGGGAGTCTAATTCGAAACAGAGGTCGGAGGGGGAGGCGAAGTCGGTGGCCGGGGAGAGGAGGTCAGAGGCGGCGGCGAGAGTGGACCTGGCGCCGCCGGAGAGGGTGAGAGACTCCATGGAGGTCTCCACGGCTTGCGTCCCGCCGCCGCCGTCATCCTCGGGGGCATCCATGGGGAGCTCCCGGCGGCGGAGAGTGTCGGGCCAGGGTTACAACTAACCAAAATATATGATCTACCGGGTCCGTTGTTGTCGGGTATCTGGGGATCCGAAATATGAGCGGATAATATCGTCCGAAAATACCAGCGACATATTAAACATCAGATTAAGTTCGTTCGTTGATTTTAAAAAATAATATTGAACATTTTTATCATTACTAATTTTTAAACTAACATTCATATCAGTCATGTTTAATTATCAGTGTTATTTTTTCATTTGAAGTATAACTAAGGCAAATATTCATATCTATCAATTTATTAATAATTTTTTTATTATTCAAAAAATTAATATAATGTTAGTTAATATGCAAATCTAACGAAGGATGATCAATTAAAACATAATGCTGTAGTTATCAGCTCCTAATACGTGATCCATACATTTCAACATGTTTGATAAATGATTGGTTCATGTTCACGTATTATAATATATGTTAGACATAATCGTTTGCGATATATTTTGAAGAATTTCACCTCCGATCCGTTAGAGACATTGCACTTTAACGCATAGTCCGATTGTTGAAGCTGTTTAATGTCCAATCCAATTTTTAAAAATTGGAAAACATCCGCTCCAATTTGAACACAAACCGTTAGAGGAGAGTTATCTTTGTAAAAAAAGACTTCTTTGCCCCTGTAGCATTCTTATGCGTGAACACTATATTTCCTGTATATTTATATATATGTTTAATTTATCAGGTGAAACTCTACAGGTCTTTCCAGATGACGTTTCCTCCAAATGAGCCATTTTCTTTCAATGTCACCTACGTGGATCAATGTCACCTGTGTTGTTCCGAACGTAGAGTCGCCGATGCAATGTGCACCACGAGATTGAAAATAATGGACAACCGCTGAAGCTCCTCCGGCCGACTGCTCCTCCTTTGCAGGTCCTCCGCGACGGTAACTCCTTCGCAGCTGCAAATGCTCAACCGCGACAGCCCCTGTGGAAGCGCTCCCTTCCGAAAGTCCTCCGACGGCAGCAGAAGCGGACCCGATTTCGCAATGGGGTTAGGGTAAGCCCCCAAGTCCGCCAGCAGCACCAGAGGATGTATCAATCGGGTTAGGGTAAGCTGAGGGCATAATGGGAACCAAAAAAATTTTGAACGGCAAGTTACAGCGTGTGACGAAAATGGATGGGAAGTTTTAAAAATTGAAACGGACCGGACTGATCGTAATACATATTCGGTCAACGGACTAATAATTATATTGACTTTTCAAAATGGACCGGAAATCAATTTTCCCATATATTTTTAATGTAGGTCTACTAGCTTGTATTTAACACGTGCTCGATTATCTCTGTGTTCTGATACATAAAGAGACAGGCTGATGCATACATGTTGCCCATTTGTATGTTCTCACTTACTCACCTACTAGATGAATATGCTTAATTTATCTTACCATAATTCATTCAACTCAAGTAACATATTATTTATTTATGAGGTGTTTGATTGCATTATAAATTGAATTTTTATTATAATTTTAGATTTTTGTAATAACAGTTGAAAAGGAGATGTTTGACGATCATTACAATTTTATGTTTTGAAAGAGCTTTCCTTTTTGTGGTCCCCCCCACATTGTTTGATCATACTTACTCTTTTTTGTTATTATAACTCTCCCAAACGCAACAAATTTATGCTACTAGTTAGCTCAAAGTTTATTTTAATTCAACTTTTTATCATGAAAACATATAAAAAATTATTATGCAACCAAACACCCCGACAAGGTTGACTCATTTATTTTAATCCAACGTCTACACTCTCGTTATTTTATCAATCTTTAATTGGAATAACCTGATTCAAATCAAGTGGAGTTCAATTGGATATAAACTTATTTTTAAAACTAGAGTTTATCATAAGATTATCTGTGAAGTTCAAATCTTAAACTTCATGTATGTTTCTAAATTAAATTAAATTTTATTTATTGTATATATTTAAATAATAGCATGTAATTATTTATATTTATGATTCATTTATAAAACAAATATTTGATTGACTGATTAGTTAAATGTTTAATCGAGTGATTGATGGATTTACGGAGTTAAATAGAAATTGTTCGAGTTCAACGTCCAAAACAATTTATTTTTATTTGAATTTCTTCGCTTTACAATGATAAAGGAGTAGACAGAGCCCATCGTTCGTTCGAGTTTCTCAATAACCTTGCGTCGGTCTTGATTGTTCTTTGATTTCCAAATGCATCGTTCCTCTCGGATGTTCATATTCATCACTAAAAAAATATCCTTCCGATCTACTCGTTTTGCGCAGAAACGGCCATCAAGCTTTTCTCCAAATGGTGAGTTTTTCTTTCTTTTAAAACTATGTCTTCCTCATTTATAAAAATATTCTTCTTTCTACTTTTTTTTGAGCAAACAAGACAGTGCAGAGTTTCATTGAAACGAGAAGGAGATAATGTCATTACAGGTAACTGAAAACATAAAAGCCGGGGGTACAGATCCCACCGAGTCTAAATTTAAGTTGGAATGAAGAGCTTGTCTAGCTAAGTGATGTGCAGCGGAGTTGGCTGTTCTGGGGATATGCCGGAGTAGAGCGCCTGAAGCTTTAAGGAGAGATCTGCCTTGCTTAGCGAGATCTTCAATCTTCCAATGTGAGTTGCAGTCAGAGCTGAAAGCGTCGACTACAAGCTTGCAATCACTTTCGAACATACAGTTAATGCCGCGGAGTTGGTCATGCTTGAGGGCGTTGAGTATTGCCAAAGCTTCCAGCACGAGTGGGTCCAAGGTCTTGAAGATGCGGGAGCTGCAGAAAGTGACCTCTCCTGAAGCGTTTCTGGCAATGATGCCAATGGCTCCGAAGGAGTCGTTTGTGGCCGCGTCAACATTTATCTTCCAGTAGTTCAGGGGCGGCGGTTGCCAGTGTTGAGAGGGAGGAGCATGATGGATTTTTGCAGATGAGAGGTAAAAAGATACCTCTGAGAGGGCCTTCCTAATAGTGGCTGAGGGGCAGGGGGGACACCCTCAATAGAACACTTGCATCTTTCTTTCCAAATCCACCAAAGGAAGGAGGCACCAGAAGCAATGATCCTGTGGCAGTCAGTACCCGCATTGATGGCGAGGTCAAGCCAGTGTGTGAGGAAGGACAGTAACGGTTGGAATTGGAAAGCATGGGTTGGTGCTAGAGGGGAGCCTTGCCACGTAGCTCGAGCCCAGGGGCAGTGTAGAAAGATGTGTTCGATGGTTTCGTCGGCAGAGTTGCAGATACTACACGTGGGGGACCTATTTTTGCATCTTTTGGCAATCTTGGCATTTGTGGGCAGAATGTCTTGGGCACACTTCCAGAGAAAGAGGATGATTTTATGAGGAAGGATATATGTTAGTTTTGGGTTCCATAAGTATTTCCAAACATCTTGGTTTGATGTGCAAGGGGGTATGTTGCGGTTTTGAAGATACAGGTAGGCGGATTTTGTGGAGATGTGCCCACTTGGGTTTAAAGGCCAAACAAGTGTGTCAGTGGCATGGAGCTCTGGGGAGAGGTTTATTCTCAAGATGGCATCGGCAGAGGATTGGTGAAAGTGGGCACGGATAAGATGTTCATTCCAATTACCATGTAACATAATATCACAGACTTTGCTGCCCGGAGGAGACATACCTGGTAGTAACTGAGGGGGACCCGGGTGATTTGGAATCCAGCTGTGTTCCATTAAAAGAATATCCAAGCCATTACCAACCTTCCAGAAGCAGCCTAGTTTAATATCGCTGAGAGCTGAACAGATGGCTTTCCAAGTGGCAGAACAGTGTTTGGGACATTTGACTTGCCACGGGCTTCTATTTCTGAGGTATTTGTGTCTGAGGATATTAACCCAGAGGTGCCCATCGCTGTGCAGAAACTTCCAAGCCATCTTCATAAGTAGAGCTTGATTTAGAGTGACAAGGTCACGAATGCCAAGGCCCCCATGACTTTTCCTTTGTTTGATCTTGTTCCATTGCAAGAGATGAAGCTTCTTGTCATTTTGGGTATGCCCCCACCAGAATTGTCTTTGGTATCTATCTAGTTGCCTGAGGGTAGACATGGGCAATTTTTGAATGGACATGAGGTGGATAGGAAGTGGGGTTAGGGATGATTTAATGAGGGTAGTTCTGCCACCGGTGTTAAGGAGTCTCCCTTTCCAGCCTGCCAGCTTTGAGGCGCACTTGTCTTCAATGAAGGAAATGTGATTCCTGGAGATACGCCCGCCAATAAAAGGTGCACCCAAGTACTTATCATCATAAGTCATCTGCTTGAGGTTTGCCATCCCACATAGCTGGTTTCGGACGCTGTTTGGTGTGTTCCTGCTAAAACTGATGCTGGATTTCTTATAATTTATGGACTGACCTGAGCTAAGCTCGAATTCACGAAAACAGTCTAGATAGCAGGCCATCTCATGCTGGGTTGCTCTACCAAAAATGACCAGATCATCTGCATAAAGGAGATGGGAGAGACGGGGGCCTCCTTTGCTGAGCTGAATCCCATAAATTTCTCTGTCATTCTGCTTTTGAAGGATGATCATGGTAAGGGCTTCTGTGCAGAGGATGAAGAGGTAGGGGGAGAGAGGACAGCCTTGCCTGAGGCCTCTGGAGGGGGTGATAAAACCGGATGGTTCACCATTGATGTTTATGGAGAAGGTGGCTGAGGTGGTGCATTCCAAGATTAGGTTGATGGTGGAGGTAGGAAAGTTGAAGAAACAGAGAGTGTTGGCGAGAAAATTCCAGTTGATATGATCAAAGGCTTTGGAAATATCAACCTTCATGAGGAAGGCCCCGTGCTTACTCTTCATATGTTTGAAATGATAATTGACTTCATTGACTAGAATGGTGTTGTCGGTTGGTAGCCTTCCTTGAATGTAAGCACATTGATTGTGGGAAACAAGTAGAGGCAAAAGGGTTTTGAGTCGATTGGCCAAGGTTTTTGTGATGAGCTTCAAAGTGGTGTTACAAAGACTGATGGGTCGGTAATCCCAAGGAGTGGTAGGGTGGTCTGTTTTTGGGATGAGTGTAATGTTGGTGTGGTTAATGGGGCCGGGGGGAAGTGTAGAGGAGCGGAAAGCAGTTTGGACTAAGTTGACTAATTCTTTGTCACAAATGTGCCAACAGGTTTGGAAGAAAGAGGGGGGGAAGCCGTCAGGGCCAGGAGACTTATCCGGGGCCATGGAGAAGAGATTTTTCCTAACTTCGTCGTAGGTAGGGGGTTAGAGAGGATATCTTTTTGGTGATTAGAGAGGGGGTTTGGGTTGGTGACTGAGGGGAAGGAACCAGTAGCGTTTCTGTTGGCAGTGAATAACCTGCGAAAGTGGGAAACAAAGTTTTCTTTAATGTCCTGAATGTTGGTAGCCCAGGTGCTGTCTTCTCTTTGAACTCTGTCAATTCTGTTGTATCTTCTTCTGTTGCTAACTGTGGTGTGGTAGAACTTGGTGCATCTGTCACCGTGGCTGAACCAGTGTAATTTTGACCTCTGTTTCCAGTAGCATTGGTCATAATCATATAGAGTATTAAGGTGTTTCTCCAATTGACGTGACCTGAGAATGTTCTCTTCAGAGGGGGTGGCAGCTTGGACTAGAAGCAATTCAGCTTTCGTCTTTCTGATGGATGCAACCAAAGACTTTGCGCTTCCAGCAAAGAATGTCCTTCCACAAAGAGGAGATCTTTGATTTGTAGTTCCCATCGAGGGTTGGGGAGTTTTTCCAGGCGGAATCAATGACATCGTTGAAGGTGGGGTGGGTCAACCAAGCCAGCTCAATTTTGAAATTTGACTTTCTTTTCCTCAGAGGGGGTTGGGTATTTAAGAATATAGGGGTGTGGTCACTCGGGCCCATAGGGATGGTGTAGGTGGTAGCGTTTGGGAAGAGGTCCAGCCCATGGTTAGTTAAGTCGCGTACGGTACGCGATTCAATCGCGTACGTACGTATGAAACAAAAGAACGCGCTGTTTCCGTCTCAAATGTGAATGTTCGCTTTTGAACGCGATGTTGAGACCCTGACGTTTTAATCGCGTATTAAACGCGTTGCCGTTTTATTCGGGATCAGCGATCAGCGCAGCCGCCAAGAGAGAAACCCTGCCGCCAAGAGAGAAACCTCTCTTCCTTCTCCCTTCGCGATCAGCGCAGCCGCCGTCCCCGGCGCCCCCCCTCCGTCGCGCTGTGCCACCAGCGCCTTCGCTCGCCGGCAATCACCTTCTTGGCGGTGCCTCGTGGACCGTCTTTCCTCCCTGACCACTCCGGCCCGTACTTCGCCGCCTCTATCTCTCTCTCCCCCCTGCGAGCCTGATTGGTCGTACCAGTATCCAGCCGCTGCTCATCTTCCCGGCCGCCTCTATCTCTCTCTCCCCCCTGCGAGCCTGATTGGTCGTACCAGTACTTACCAGATCGACGGAGGGTTATTCCCGGCCGCTCATCTTCCAGCCGAGTTGTTATTTTCACTGAGATTGTCGAATCTGGTAAGTATTCCAATCACGAGTCATGATGTGCGGCACAGCCGAGAGTCTGCGCATGTGAAAAAGAGAGAAACGGTAAGGATTCTGCGCACAGTCAAGAGTCTGCGCCGTGTCCCTGGACCTGCTGGCTGACCGCCGAGGCGCCGACTGCCGATGCACCACCGTCGAATCAAATCGTGTGACTCCCGTTCTAGGTGAAGGCAGCGTGCGGCACGCTTGGGAAGAGAGAGACGGTAAGGAGTCCTTACTCCTTAGTCGGTAAAGGTATATTATTTTAGTATCTTTTGTTTGTATTCTCTTTATTGTTGACATGCCGTTAATTATTCTATGTTATGTTTTCTTCTATTTATCATAATAAGATGGTGAGACCAAAACAAAAATTTTGGGATTACGCTGAAGATCTTGGCGGCCGTTTCAAATGTAAATTTTGTGAAAAAGAGTTTTCCGGAGGAATTGCTCGCGTAAAATCTCATTTAGCCGGTATAATGGGTCGTGATATTCAATTATGTTCAAAGGTGCCGAAGAAGTTCAAGCTGAAGTTTTTCTTGCTATTGATGGGAGTAATAAGAAGAGTAAAAGTTCAATATCTTCATCCAAGTAATAATGAAAGTCGAGCGGAGTCAGATTATTTGTTCAGAGTTACAAACAATAGCACAAATCAATCTACAATTCCACAGTTGACTCATAAGAAAGATAAGGTGAATTTAGAGAAAAAAGTTGCAAATTTCTTTATTATGAATAATATTGCATTTAATGTGATTCAATCAAAATCATTTATTGAAATGATGAAAGCTCAGGGTGATTATGGAACTGGCTTTATAATGCCAAGTTATTCAACTTTACGTACCAGACTGATTCCAGAATCCAGAAAGGATGTTGAAGAATATGTTGTAAATGTTAAAAAGTCATGGGCATCAACGGGATGTACAATAATGTCTGATTCATGGACTGATATAAGAAGAAGATCATGGGTGAATGTCATTGCATATTCTCCATTTGGTGCAGTGTTTATAAAATCGTTTGAATGTTCTGAAGAAAGATTGACAGGTGAATATCTTTCAAATATCTTATCAGGTGTTATTGATGAAATTGGTCCACAACACATTGTGCAACTTGTTACAGATAATGCTTCAAATTATGAGTCAGCTAGTGATATATTGATGGGAAAGTATCCTCATTTGTATAAGATTCGTTGCGCAGCACATGGCATTAACTTATTTTGAAGGACATCTATCGAGTAATTTTTTGGGTTAAGAATGTTATTGATGATGGAAAGAAAGTTGTTGACTTCATGTATAAGCATACTCTTGTTTTACAGATGATGAGAAAATACACAGAGAATAAAGAATTAAAGAGTCCTTGCAAGACAAGATTTGCTACAAATTTTTTGATGTTACAGTCAATACTTGATGTGGAAAATCATTTGAGAATACTTGTAGCATCTTCTGAATGGAGAGGTGTTAATTACACTAGATCGTCACTTGGAATGCAAGCAACTCATATTATTCAAAATGAATCATTTTGGTCAGAGGCTAAAGAAGTCGTTGAGTTTCTTGATCCTATTATTCGAGTTCTTCGTTTAGTTGACAAAGGATGGCTCAACGGGATATTTGTATGATGCTATGCAACGAGCTAGAGAGACATTGAGGCGACGCATGGAAACTAATGAATCAAAGTACAAGGCGATACTTGATTTAGTTGATCAAAGAAAAGATAGTAACAAACTTCATCCAATACATGCAGCATTCTTAACCCAGCTTATTTTTGTAGAGCTTCATTTGTTGATAACAGTGACATAAAAAATGGCATTGAGTATGTTTTGAAAAAGATGGTTAAAGAAAATGAGCGAGCGTATTTTGTCAAACAATTTGTGGCCTATCGTAGCAAATCTCGAAATTATTTACTTGCACTGGGTTGACATTGATGGAAACTAATCATCCACGTAAGTTTTTCATTCTAATGCTACTTTTTTTCTTCTTTATTAATGAGTCATATTTGTCATTTCATGTGATGTGTTGTAGGTGTTTGGTGGGATTACATGGGAAGTGATGAACACTTTTCCATAATCAAAAGAATTGCTATACGAATTCTTAGCCAACCTTGTAGCTCATCGGCTTGTGAGAGAAATTGGAGTGCATGGGAAGCTGCTCAAAACCAAGAAAAGAAATAGGCTAGCTCCAGAAATGCTTGAAGATTTGGTTTATGTGAGAATGAATTCTTTGATGATGTCAAAATTTAAAGATCGCGAGGAAGAAGATTTGAAGCCAATTGATCTTGACAAGATTGATATACTTGTTGACGATTATATCATTGAAACACACGATGGAGAAGATTTCTTGAACAATAATAGTCAAGATGAAGACTCAACTCAAGACCCAGAGGAAACTCAAGATGGGCATTATTTTCTTGATTCATTTGTTTAGATACAAAACAAGTGTGTTTCTTATTTTGGATAAAATTAACTTAGTTAATGTCTTCTCTTTTTTAGAATCATTGTTATGATTAATATGTTTGAAGACTTTAGATGATGGTGTGACTTTTTTTGTGTATTTTGAATCTTATATTTTTTACAATGTGTTCATAATTTTTGTTATGTATTATGTATTATGGCTGACGTTAATGTCTTAATCTATAATTTTTTATTTTGTTTGAAAACTTACCTACTCCGTATTTTTAGTACGTATTGTCAAAATATGACCGTATAGTACTCCGTATATATAATGTACCGAATTTTTGAAATCACCGAATGTTTGACCGAATATTTGACCGTATATTTAAAATTTATAAACGAATTATACGTGAACGTATTTTTTCCGTATTATACCCGACTCGTATTAAACTAACTATGGTCCAGCCAGTCTGGGGTGGTTAGGGCTGTGTCCAGTTTCTTTCTACTGATGATTACACCATCACCTTCTATCGTATCCGATCCTTTTTGTCGGATGCATGCGCGTCACTTTCTGCTGCAGTCGACATCCTGAACGCGTTTGAGCTGCAGATGCTCGTAGACGGAGTTGATCTGAGATCCCAGCTTGAGGTACGCCCCCACACCATTACATGCCACCGATATCATATCCCCACCCCTGCGGAAGGTTCATCTTTTATTCTCCCCTCTCCGATACTTAACAAAATTCACTCCACTTGACTGCAGAAGTACATGTCCGATGCAGCTTTTAACGGTAAGTTTCCCTATTCGACTGCACAGATTTTTCTTTTTATTGGTTCAACCAGTTTACAAGTCTGCCTAAACCGGATCAAACGGTATAGCTCGAGATTTACTTGAAATATCATAGAATGTTATCATAATATCAATAAATTGTTATTTTTATGGTTTTACGATAAAATAATATCTATTTGAATTATTTGGAACTTAAAATTCAGTGTATAAAAAGAATTAACTAACTTGAATATTTTATTAAATTTTTGTGAACGAAACAGGTTCGTTCGATTTGAGCATATGATTCAGTTCAGGTTGGTTTGAAATTAATATATGGTAGTAGAATCAGTAACATACAGAAAACAGCACTCAGATTACCAGCCAACAGCGTTATAGAAGATTCCTAGAAAAAAAGAAGAGAAACCGTAAAGAGAACAGGAAGAAAAGGTCCAACAAAGGAAGGGGATCTTTAAAATAAAAGATAACACGTACTCGTTTGAACTCAGTCAACCTTGGAAAATATACATTGCTCAGCTGGGCACTTGTAAACAGTCAGGTAGGATTGAGAA
The DNA here is from genome assembly GCA_036172225.1 of Cryptocoryne crispatula var. balansae. NCBI lineage: Eukaryota > Viridiplantae > Streptophyta > Magnoliopsida > Alismatales > Araceae > Cryptocoryne > Cryptocoryne crispatula. The sequence goes on along the minus strand of CM069920.1, from coordinate 49,320,847 downwards.
ATGCAGGGACTAAAAAATATGTAAAAAGAAAAAGGAAGCAACAAAGCAAAAAAAAAGGGAGGATGCATAACCAGACAACTCAGTTACATGCCGAGGAGCTAAGAGGATACACATCCTCCGGTGTTAATCAAGCTCGATGCTTCAACATATACCCAATATATATATTACATCAATCTCGGCCAAGCAAGGTTCGACGCAAACTTAGAAGAATGTCAAAAGATTGCAACGAACATGACAGCTACATGACAGCTACGTGGCGTTTGATTTGACTTACTAAAATATCTAAAGTCTTAAGTTTATCTCTAATCCCTTATGTGGAACGTAATCTTAGTTATACACCTCTAAGAATAAAGAAATTACAGTGTATCACATGAAACTAAATGATTTATCAAGGAGTTATTATAACGTTCGGACATGTTATATCAAATGTCTCAATATCTAACCTTTGCTGATTCAGAGGTTGAGCGCTGATTCAGAGGTTGAGCACACCGATGAGGCCCCGACCTTAGATATATCTGAAGCTTTTTTTTTTGAAACATCGTGTAAGGGAGTTCGAGGCTTCTTCCTCCTCCGGTGTGCAGGTTCTTCTCCTTCCCTCTATTCCTCCTGTCGCAATATCGCTGCCCTACTCCTCTCTTCTCATTTGTCAGCGGTGGGGTGCTCTTGTGCTGCAGACGGTACTGGCCATCGGCTCCTTTTCCGTTGCTCTTGGTGTCCGACCAGCCTTCTATCATCATTCGATTTAGTGGGGGTTGTATTGCACCTTCATATAACTGCTGAGGCTGATCGGATATGTACTCATGCTGTCATGTTCGTTGCAATCTTTTGACCTTCTTCTAAGTCTGCGTCAAGTCTTGCTTGGCCGAGATTAATGTAATATATATATTGGCCGAGTATATGTTTAGGCATTGAGCTTGATTAACACCGGAGGCTGTGTATCCTCCAAGTTCCTCGGCATGTAACTGAGCTGTCTGGTTATGCATCCTCCCTTTTTTTTTTGCTTTGTTGCTTCCTTTTTCTTTTTGCATATTTTTTGGTCCCTGCATTGCTCAATCCTGCCTGACTGCTTATAAGTGCCCAGCTGAGCAATGTATATTTTCCAAGGTTGACCGAGTTCAAACGAGTATGTGCTATCTTTTATTTTAAAGATCCCCTTCCTTTGTTAGACCTTTTCTTCCTGTGCTCTTTATGGTTTCTCTTCTTTTTTCTAGGAATCTTCTATAACGCTGTTGGCTGGTAATCTGTGAGTGTTGTTTTCTGTATGATTCTACTACCATATTGGGCACTGGTACATCAATTTTTTTGTCCAGCCATGACACGCATGGCCTTGAATGTTCATACTGCCATATCCGTGTGCCTTCTTGTGTTCACTTAGTGTTCGGCTCAGCATGTCCTATTGGAGTTGTAGAGGAAATCAATTCCCCTTTCTTATCCACCTGTATGACCTGGCCATATTTTTATTAACAAACTCGGTACTTCATATTACTATCCCATACGCAATGCATGTGGGGCATTCCATGGGACGTAGGTCTAAACTTGTCTAGGATGTAGAAATCACACATGCATATTCTGGGTGCTAACAGTACATCAAAACAGCTCGATGTCGGGAGACTTCCATTCCTCCCATGACCAGCCTACGCATAGCTGATTTAACACTGAAAGTTGAATTCCTACCGGGGAGCCAAACAAATTTGTCCTCACTATCAACATGACACCTGCATTGCTCGATGAGTGCAAGTATAGAAGAGAAATCTTGAATCTTGTCATCCCTTAGGTTTCTTCTAAAAGTAATTTTCTACTTAATCCTTTCATCCCAAGAGTCACAAACCTTGACAGCAGGTGCGCAGCTGCAAATGTTAAGTAGCAAAGGGAACATAACCACTAGAGGAGCACAACCCACCCACTGATTTTCCAAGGAGAAGGTTTTCCTGCCATCTCCCAACTCAATCACGGTAGCAGAATTGAAAAGATCCCAAGTATGCAAGATGCCTTTCCAGATTCTCAAAATTTTGTTACTGTCTCTAAAGTCTCTAATCCAAGAACCATACTGACCAATTCTGTATTTGGACCAGATTAATTTGACGCACAAAGAGTTGGTGTTAATGTTCAGTTTTCATGACCACCTTGAAAGAAGTGCAAGATTGATATCTTCAAAGGTGTAAAAGTGGACCTGCACACATGATTGCATTCAATAAGGTGTAAGCTGCTGCTACCGTTGTTAGTTGACCAGAAAAAACCTTACTCTGATGCTTTCCAATTTGTGATAGATATCTTTGAGCACTTTAAAGATCAAAAAGAAATATAGAGGTAAGCTTTGCAAAACTGTTTTAGATAAAATCCATCTCCCCCTGCAAATAACATATTGCTTTTCCAACCTGCAATTTGCTTTCAATCTTATGACTAATACATTCCCAATCTTTGCATCTGGTACCACTAGCAGAAAGAGGTAAGCCCAGATACTTAATCGAAAATGAGACTCATGGCATATTGAGGACTCTTTGCACTTGTGAGGCACCCCTACAGCACTGACCTCCAGTTGGTTCCGGTTCCTATGACAGCGCATCCCGGTTGATGGAGGCCTCTTGCAAAAATCTGGTGATCTTCGGACCCTCCATTCGCTCACCTTTCATTTTCCTCCCATGCCGGCATGACACCCCTCTGTCTTGCTGACTCCAGCCCCAGAGCTCCCAAGCTCCCCTACACACCCCTTTCTTGCACGGCCATATGATGCGTCTTGTCACTCGTCATTGTCCTCCCTTGTCTGCACCGGAATCCCATCAGTCCACCACCATCTTGCCATCCCACCATGCCAATGCTGCCGGCCCACTTTTGCATCCTCCATGCCGTCCACCCCTCACCCCCATCGGCCACCTGATTGCTGCCAAGCTGCATCGCCTCCGTTGCCTCGCCCCTGCCAAGCTGCACCATTGTTGTTGCCTTCCCCCTTGCCAACCTGTGCCACGCCTGGTCAGGGTGCTGTCTGCAGCTGCCCTGTCAGCCCAAAAGCACCTCATACTTTTTGATTGGTAATCTAAATAGGCAAGCTGACTCAGTTGGATGTGTACCTGATGACCCAAGGCAGGCCCGGTTCGGTCTGTCCCTTCCGTCTCGAGTTGATTCACCCACAGTCTAGCCCATTTTAAGCCAGTTCTTAACTTTATCAGGCTGGTTCAACTCAGTCTAACCAGTTTTGACCTGGTTCACACTAGTCCATCTGGTTCCAGCCAGACCGGTTTACGTCTGGTTCTGCTTCGTATAATCAGGAACACCACTGGTCTACCTGGTGAGGACACCGGAAATAAAGACCGATTTGAAAAGACTTATCGGCGTAGACAATACCGACTGGAGTCCATTTAGCTGGGAGAATATTTTTCTGAGACTATATGATGATCAAAATAATTTTCAGAAGCATCCTGTGAATTTTCTGGAATTTTAGAGACTTTAGTAATTTTTTTAGTAATTACTGATGTCTTGGTAATTTTCTTTTAATTTTCTGAGCGAGTCTTGTATTTTTTGGCATTTTACGGCATTTCCTGGTGTTTTTCCATTTTATGGGTATTTCTTACCCATTTTGATGTTTTACTCATATAAATAGGAGCACACGTGTACATGTTGGCGGATGGTTGAATGAAATTTGAAATCAATGCTTGAGTTCCCCTTTTGCCCTTGTTCGCCCTTCAGCATGTATTCGCGAAGGTTCCTGCATTCCGGATTTGCCCCTCTCTTCACCCTTAAATCGTCCGCGATTCACTCTCTCTCCGGACACTCGACGCCGATTCACAGTTGAGCTCTCTCTCTCCCTCCAATGATGGCGAAGCCCTAGCTCTGCTTCTTCAGCCCGATCTCCCTCTCCGGTGCTCGAATCCGTTAGTTCCTTTAGAGAAAAATGTTCCTCTCCTCCTGATCTATATTTCCCCTCTCTTAAACTTCTGTTCAAGCAAGATTTAGAGGATTCCCAAGCAACCGAAGTTGCTGTTAGTGCGTTCTCCGTGCCGGATCTTCCTCCCCCTTCAGCTCAGCTCTAGCTGAAGTTGGTTTTCATGGCAGAAATCCTTACAATACAAGGTGCTGGTTCCAGAAATGTCCTCCTTGACCAGCGATCTGAAGAGGAACTTCATCCTTGACGTTCTCGGTGCTGTTCCTATTCAAAAAGGTTCCCAATCTGTTTGTATGAAGGTTTCTTCTACCAGTTTGAACAGTTTCCAACTTCAAAGCAGTAAACCCTAACCTTTCGATGCTATGTTCTGTCACCTAACATTAGAACGGTGGGAAAATGAGCTGATCTGAGAGATATGGCTACTGTTAGCTAGTCATTTTCAACTGTTGGTTGACGTTTTATAGCTCCTATAGAGAGTTGCCCAGATTTGGTTCCGAAGGTAGCCTCTGAGTTTATTTTCCATTGTGGACTATTTTGGCTTACAGTTTAAAGGAGCTTATATAGAGATCCGTCTTCATTTGTCTTCTGAAAGACGATACATCCCTAAAGACTGGTCCTATTCCAGTCCTTGGTCCGATTATTTGAATAACCTGCTGTTGAAACAAAAAGAGAGAAAAAAAAAACAGCCGCGCGGCGAACGCGCGCAGGCGCGCGCGCGCGGGACCGCGCCCCCTCCCCGGTCAAAGCGACTCCCCCGGTCAAACCGAGGGATTATCTGAAAAAGGGGGGGACGCATGGGCCTCTGCGCGGCAGCACGGCGGTCGCGCGCGTGTGCGCGCTGCCCACCCGGGACAACCCGGGCACCCCCGGTCAAACCGGCGGGGGTGGAGTTAAAAAAAAGGAGACAAAAGAAAAAAAAGGGGGGAAGGCCGGGTCAGCCGACCTCCCCACGATCTCACGACCCAGGAAGTGCTCCCACTTCCTGGATCCAGTCACCCCAAGGTGGCCTTACCCACCAGTTTGACCACCGGTCAAACAGGAGCATAAAGAAGGGAGAAATGGGAGTAATCTCACCCCGGATCCGGTCACCTCCCCACTATTCCGAAAATGGAGATAATGGGGGTAATTTTTGTGACCATTTCACCCCTTCAAGATCTCCTATAAATACCCCCCAATGACCATACGTACATGGGGTTGGAGAGTGTTGGAAAAAAGGGGTTGGCATTTGGTGAGAAAAGAGAGTTGGGAAGAGAGAGAAGCTCCACATTCTCACTCCTTAGAAGGTAAGAAATACCTTGGTTTTGTGCTACCTTTCCATAAAAAGGGGCTGATTTTGCGCTACCTTTCCATAAAAAGGGGCCCAAAATAGTAAACTATTTTTGATAGAAAATAGCCAACCCAACTCCGATCTAGCCGAAATGCTGCCGAAATTAAGTGGTTTTGCGCTACCTTTCCATTAAAAGGGGCCCAAAATAGTTCGCTATTTTGGATAAAAACAGAAAACCCAAATCGGTCAAACCGAAATGCCGGTCAAACCGAACGGGAATTCTAAAAGAAAACCCAACTCGGTCAAACCGAAATGCCGGTCAAACCGAACGGGAATTCAAATCGAAAACCCAAATCGGTCAAACCGAAATGCCAGTCAAACCGAACGGGAATTCTAAAAGAAAACCCAAGTCGGTAAAACCGAAATGCCGGTCAAATCGAACGGGAATTCAAATAGAAAATCCAAATCGGTCAAACCGAAATGCCGGTCAAACCGAACGGGAATTCTAAAAGAAAACCCGAGTCGATAAAGCCAAAATGCCGGTCAAACCGAACGGGAAATCAAATAGAAAACCCAAGTCGGTCAAACCGAAATGCCGGTCAAACCGAATGGGAATTCTAAATGAAAACCCAAATCGGTCAAACCGAAATGCCGGTCAAACCGAACGGGAAATCAAGGTGAAAACCCAAATCGATAAAGCCGAAATGCCGGTCAAACCGAACGGGAATTCTAAAAGAAAACCCAAATCGATAAAGCCAAAATGCCTGTCAAACCCAACGGGAAATCAAATAGAAAACCCAAGTCGGTCAAACCGAAATGCCGGTCAAACCGAATGGGAATTCTAAATGAAAACCCAAATCGGTCAAATCGAAATGCCGGTCAAACCGAACGGGAAATCAAGGTGAAAACCCAAATCGGTAAAGCCGAAATGCCGGTCAAACCGAACGGGAATTCAAATCGAAAACCCAAATCGGTCAAACCGAAATGCCGGTCAAACCGAACGGGAATTCAAATCGAAAACCCAAGTCGGTCAAACCGAAATGCCAGTCAAACCGAACGGGAATTCCAAATGAAAACCCAAATCGGTAAAGCCGAAATGCCGGTCAAACCGAACGAGAAATCAAGGTGAAAACCCAAATCGGTAAAGCCGCAATGCCGGTCAAACCGAACGGGAAATCAAGATGGAAACTCAAATCGGTAAAGCCGAAATGCCGGTCAAACAGAACGAGAAATCAAGGTGAAAACCCAAATCGGTAAAGCCGAAATGCCGGTCAAACCAAACAGGAAATCAAGGTGAAAGCCGAAGTCGGTAAAGCCGAAATGCCGGTCAAACCGAACGGGAATTCTAAAAGAAAACCCAAAAATCGGTAAAGCTGAAATGTCAGCAAAGACCGAACAAGCTCCAGAAATGCCGCATATCAAATGCAATCAAGCCATTCTTGGACACATGAAGACAATCTGGTTCGGTAAAGCCAAAATACCAAAAAGGCCGAAACCCAGATCGGTAAAGTTGAAATGTCAGCAAAGACCGAACAAGCTCCAGAAATGCCGCATATCAAATGCAATCAAGCCATTCTTGGACACATGAAGACAATCTGGTTCGGTAATGCCAAAATACCGAAAAAGCCGAAACCCAGATCGGTAAAGCCGAAATGTCAGCAAAATCGAAGAAGCTCCAGAAATGCTGCATATTAAATGCAATCAAGTCATTTTTTGATATATGGAGAAAATTTGGTTCAGTAAAATTGAAATACCGGCAAAGCCGAAACCCAAATCGGTAAAGCTGAAGTGCTGGCCAAATCGAACAAACTTTGACATGTGTTGAGGAACAAAGGCTCGAATGCCCCCTCATTTATTGTACTTCCATGTACTCAAATCGACATGAAATAAATTCAAGTTCGATTGACCCGATGTGTCATCCAAGGATGACATCTAATCCCCATGGACTTTGAGAGGTGGATAAAAATTAAATAAGTCATTGAAATAATAATTTCTAAACTTGATCAAATAATCAAATTTGATTAAATAAAAATCAAATAATGACTTATTTATTAACAAAAAATGCCATCATAATCAAATCAAATTCATGCCATAAAATCATACATAAAAAATAACCACAAATGGTTACAAAACATGTTAAGTTTGAATCCGACTTAACCATAAAAAATTAAATCAACCCAAATAGATAATGCTACTTAATTAAATAAGTATGCATAACAAAATTCAAATCAAATAAATGATCAAAACGTTAATAAAATGTTAACATAATCCAACCAAAATTATGTCATTAAATAATGCATAAAAAATGTCAACCAATGACTACAAAAACAAGTTATGTTGGATTAAAATCAACCATGAAAAAAATTTAAGTAATCAATATTATTAAGAATAAATCTTAATAATAATAGTAAATTCACTTAAATCAAGCAAAAAAATGCTAACAATCACATAAAAAATAGAAATTAATTCCTACAAACAAATAAAAAAAGAGATCAACTCAAAATTGTCTAAGTCAACAAATGACCAAAGACATAAACAAAACAAATCAAATCAAATCTTAAATCAAAAAGAAAACCAATGAACCCAAACTTGAAAGTTTGAATTAAGTTCAACCAGATTCCATCTCATGAGGCCATGGGGATATGTCTTCCAGCTTTGTGTTTATGTGGATGAATGACTTCAGTTCAACAGGTTGCTGTGACGGTTAATCAAGGGTTTTCGAGTGTTTGCTCGATGTAATTAACACTGGAATATCGCAAGTCCGGTGGAGAGAGGTCAAATTTTATTTTCAAAGAACTCATAAAACCTCACAAATCAAATTTGTGGTTCAGATCATCTAAGTAGTGGGTGATATCCATATCGACGCTTAGCAAATCTATGGAATCATCGGTGTTCCTATAAAATAATACCACATCAAATTAGCTAATACTCCTATGAATACCACATATTTTCATAGTAGTCAATGCTAGTCCAAAAGAAAGAAAAGAATTTCAAAAAGGAATTCTAATCTCCAACAAAAATCTTCTTTTCCTCTTCAAAAAGAGGGGAAGAGGAAAAATTCGAGGTTCCAAGTTCCAACACCTGCGGTTTCAGTCCTCCTGTTCCGACAATACTCATGATGATGAATAATCTGTTTGATATAAGGATTGGTCTGGTCTCCAGTCTATTTGATCACTTCGGTTTGAAAATGAGCTCAGCTCAGTGAGATCTGTTTGGACTTCCTGGTTTTCTGCTTGCATATTGCCAATTGGTCTGCTGATCAGTTTTGCCTACTTCTATTCTATGGATGTTGCTGATTATGGTTTATGTCAAAATTCTGAATGCTTGGACATGAAAATGAATGTGTGAGATGGTTTTTACCACCTCCTGAGGAAACTGGGAACAGATCTACATGAGATAGACTAAAATCTATTTGTGATTACAACAGAATTGAATCTGTCTGGATAGTGTTGGAAATCGGTTGATTATTTTTTTAAAAGAAAATGATGACAACTTCACTCCAGGTTGCCTTGGTGACTTGCCTTTAACGTACAGGATGCCGGAACCTGTTTATATTAAAGTTCTCTATTGTTGATCATTCAACTGACATTATTTGAAGAGAACCAAGGGAATGTCTAATTCCAGGCCTTGTGCCTAATTGAACTTTATACTGCTGGTATAGTTCTTGTGCTGGATTTCCTGGATTGCAGTATACCTGTTTCTTTTCGATCCTGACAGGTGATACAAGTTTGCACATTTTGGATATTAAAATTTGGCAATTTATTGTGAAAGTTAATATAAGAGTTAATTGGTTTTTGTGTTTCTTATTCACCCAAAGCCTAAGGTCTTCTTTTCCTGGCAAGCGTAGGCATCATTGAGCTCCTTATATATTATTTTCTTGTGCATAAAAATATGATCTGTTGACCTGGTTTAGAGACATCCTAATTCATATCTAATAAGATTTCTGCCATGGATCGGAAAAGGAATAAGTTGGAAGGGGAAGAATTGAAAAGGTGAAACATGGAAAAGAGGTGAAGTTTCAAAAGGACTTTAAGGATTCAAATTTATTTTGATTCATGTCGTATCATTTACCTTCTTTTGGTCAGAATGTCATACCCTTGACAACTACAAGTATGTTGCCCTATTCGTAGGGCATAGAAATCCACAAATAGGTCTTAAGACTGTTTTTGTTCATAAAAATAGGTTGTTCTTTAAAAGATACTTTCGAACTTACAAATAAGTCTTTAATATGGGAGTGCCAATATTAGCATTGGCAACTGAGCCTGATCTAATGATTTGAAGGTTCAAGCATGATTGACATCAGCTTGTGTTTTCTTAGTATTTTGGGATCTTATTTCTGTAAATTTTTTATTGACTTAGAAGGGAGATAATGTTGATTTCTGAAAGTTTTAAGTTGTGACCTGTGAGATGTTTGGTTCAGGTAATGGGTACTTGTATCGAAGAGAAATTGAGTTTACAGCTTACACACAAAAGGTGTCCTTTCTAAAGGGGTCTCTTGTACCCGTGATCAATAGAACCGAAAAGTCATAGGGGAATCAAGAACAGCCGAAACAACAAATATACATCATAGCCTTGAAGGCCAGTCTATGGCTAGATCCACGTAGTCAAACTGTAGAGAAGGAAAATGACCATAGATCGTTCACAAACCAAGCAAAGAGGATCTAAAACTGTGAATGAAGCAAAGAGGACCTAAAACCAGACAAGAGGAACTTCTGAAACTTGCAACACTTTACTAAAATCAGACTTCTTCGTTATGACTTTGAACTGAGGAAACCTAACTCCAAGTTAATCGATTGTATTCAACAATCCATAAATTGGAATGGTTAATCCCAGCCAAAAAAAAAGTTGAAGTAAATCCGAGCCAAGAGCTGCCATCGGCATATAGAAACTGAGGCAACTAGAAACTACAATAAGTTTCCAATCAACAATACCAACTAACTCAAACAGACATCTCGGAAATAAACGGCGACCATAGAAACTTCAGGTCTGAAGTGAGAATGTAACTGAAGTTGCTCTAAGTAGAGAAGTTTTTGGATCTAAATACCGAAGGAAAGACTTGTTAAGGTCTGTCAGGAGGGAGTTTTTGTGTTGCAGATGTCCAAAAACAATCAGGAGAAGGATCTTAAAAAAATATGTGGTAATAACATCTAGAAATGTGGAAGTTTAAATAAGGAACCTTCTGAGATTGGGATTAGAGAACTCCACGACAAAGTGAATTATAAAGGCATAAGATGTACATTTCTGAGAAATGTAGAAAGAAAGCCAATCAACGTCAATACAAAGATAACTATCATTAAGATAACAAATCAAATATAAAATCATCAATCCAATGAAGCTCAGAGCAAATTCCCAAATCAAGAGATGTCAGACTTTAATAAAACAAAATAAATCTCCAGGTAAATTTAATCCACTCACATTAAATACAAAATAATCTCAAAGATAAAATATTAAATCACAAACCCGAAACCAAGTCCACAAACAGAACCTAAGCTAACTTTCACCCGACAAAACCATGATAATATCAAAAGAGACTTCATGTCTTGGATAAAGTTATAAATCAAATTCAAGTCAAATCTCCAAATAAAAAAGTAATCAATTTAAACTGAAACTTGAAGTAGTATTGAACCACAAATTGAATCACATCCTCATCAAAAAATAAATAAATAAAATAACTTTCAAAATGAACCGAAACTGACGAAAAAAACAAATTGAACCCAAACCTAAATCAAAAAATATCAAGTGAAAATTAAATCATATCATCAAATAGACTTTAATTCACTCAAATTAAGCCCCAAATAACATCAAGTCTTAATCAAATCTTGAATCAAAATTAAATAACATGCATCTTAACCAAAATTTGAAACATATCATTAAAATCAACTCAAATTAATCTTAAATAATCTCAAAGATGAAAGTCACAACTCATGAATAAAATTCAATTTCTCAAACAAACTCAAATAAATTTAATTCAATCCAAACTAAATTTAAAACACGTTTGCATTTCATCAAGTTCACGGGGCCGTTACTCCTGTGTGTTTATTTCGTGGATATATGTATTCTATTTCACTGATCGCTATGCCAAATAATTAAAGGTATTCGAATGGTGTTCAATGTAATTAATATTGATACTTCGCAAGTCTGATAGTAAGAGATCAAAATAAATTTTCAAGGAACCTAACAACTTGAATATATATTTTTATACATATCATTGATTTAGCAAATACTCTTATGAGATATCACATATTTTTTCAGTAGTCAATGTTAAGTCAAAATAAAAATGAATTTCAAAAATCTTGAATTTTAAAATTTGAGGTTACATCACAACATAAAGTTGATTTTAGGATAAAAACAAGTCACAGATGACTTTGAGATAGGAATAACCACAAAATTTCCTATCAACACATTTCGACAATCCCATTTTGTACCACTACCACCAGCAGGAGGACAAGAAGACCCCTCTAGGAGGTCATGCTACCTTAACATTCCATCTTTGCTTGCACTCCAAACTACATGCGGATTCCCAGGCTCAACCTACACAATACGTGTAAAATAAGGCATACAAAGCATCGATGAAACAAATATACCAAGAGAAGACCTTACTGCTAACTTTGTAACTCTTCACGAATGACATTAGAAATACGCTAATGACTATGCAATATTTTCTTAACTTACTTGAGAATGAGATAAATGGAAAATCCAAATTTAATAACAAGAAAAGTATATCAAGTCAAAATCTCAATGAAAAGAAATAAAAGGCTCTTGAGTCAGGTTCTCATAGCACAAGCACAGTTTATCTCAGCATCTCCAGTACAAGATGCAACACATTCATCAAAAGTTTATAAAATAAATCTTGTGCAAAAAATGTTATATGAGTGACCAGTACTAATATTGTGCATTAGATTTTTAGTGACGTAACTCCAAATGTTAATTTTCACAAAAAATTGAAATAAACATCAAATTATTCACTCCCTCCCTCTTCACTGCTTGATGAACTAGTTCAGTGCAAGTGGCAACGTGCTAATATTCAATGTACCACCAAAAGGTTAAATATAGAACATAAAAGTATATTAAAAGTATTGTTTTATAAATGTAAAGTTAAACATATGATATCCGATAAATGAGTTCATAAAAAGTATCATGAAGTTCAAATGAACGTAATACAACAACTAAGAGGAAATAGAGGCTAGCAAGCACTCTCAAATAGATAGGCACATTCTAAAAGTAGAATAAGTTGTCATAGTATATTCTGGACAGACTATGAATAAGAAAAACATGTATTATAAATCTAACGTAGAAAGAGACCATAGTAAGACAAACAGACATATATCTCTTTCTACACTAGATTTATGATACATGTTTGTCTTATTCATAGTCTGTCCAGAATATATTATGACAACTTATTCTACTTTTAGAATGTGCCTATCTATTTGAGAGTGCTTGCTAACCTCTATTTCCTCTTAATTTTTGTATGACATTCATTTGAACTTCATGATGCTCCTTATGAACTTATTTATCGGATATCATATGTTCAACTTTACATTTCTAAAATAATATTTTTAATATACTTTTATATTCTATTTTCAACCTTTTGGTGGTACAATGAATATTAACATGTTGCCAACAGTGAAGAGGGAGGGAGCAAATAATTTGATGCTTATTTCAATTTTTTGTGAAGATTAACATTTGGAGTTACACTACTAAAAGTCTAATGCACAACATTAGTACTAGTCACTCATATAACATTTTTTACACAGGATTTATTCCATAAACTTTTGATGAGTGTGTTGCATCTTGTGTTGGAGGTGCTGAGATAAATTGTGCTTGTGCTGTGAGAACCTGACTCAAGAACATTTTCTTTCTTTTCATTGGGATTTTGACTTGATACACTTTTCTTGTCATTAGGTTCGGATTTTCCATTTATCTCATTCTTAAGCAAATTTGAAAAATATTGTAGAACCATTAGCACATTTCCAATGTCATTCGAGAAAAGTTACAAAGTTAGTAGTAAGGCCTTCTCTTGACATTTTTTTTCATTGATACTCTGTATGTCTTATTTTACACGTATTGTGTAGGTTGAGCTTGGGAATCCGCATATAGTTTGGAGTGCAAGCGAAGATGGAATGTTAAGAGAGCATGACCTCCTAGAGGGGTCTTCTTGTCCTCCTGTTGGTGGTAGTAGTACAAAATGGGATTGTCAAAATGTGTTGGCAGAAAACTTTGTAGTTATTCCTGTCTCAGAGTCATATGTGACTTATCTTTATCTTAAAATTAGCTTTATGTTGTAATGTAATCTCAAATTTTAAAATTCAAGATTTTTGAAATTTATTTTTGTTTTAACTTAGCATTGACTATTGAAAAAACAGGTGATATCTCATAAGAGTATTGATTAAATCAATGATATGTATAAAAATATATATTAAGGTTGTTAAGTTCCTTGAAAATTTATTTTGATCCCTCCCTATCGGACTTACGAAATACCAATATTAATTACACCGAACAACTATTCGAATACACTTGATTATATGGCATAGCGATCAATAAATAGAATATATACATCCACAAAATAAACACACAGGAGCAAGGACCCCATGAACTTGATGAAATGCAAACACTTAATGTGTTTTAAATTTAGTTTGGATTGAATTAAATTTATTTGAGTTTATTTGAGAAATTGAATTTTATTCATGTGTTGTGACTTTCATCTTTGAGATTATTTAAAATTAATTTAAGTTGATTTTAATAATATATTTCAAATTTTGATTAAGATGTATGTTATTTGGATTTGACTTGATTTAATTCAAGATTTGATTAAGACTTGATGTCATTTGGGGTTTAATTTGAGTAAATTAAAGTCTGTCTAATAATATTATTTAAATTTTCACTTGATATCTTTTGATTTGGGTTTGAGTTCAATTTATTTTTTTGGTCAGTTTCGGTTCATTTTAAAAGTTGTTTTATTTTATATTTTTTGATGAGGATGTGATCCAATTTGTGGTTCAATACTACTTCAGGTTTCAGTTTAAATTGCTTACCTTTTTATTTGGAGATTTGACTTAAATTTGATTTAGAACTTTATCCAAGACATGAAGTCCGTCAAAACAAAGAACTTCATGATACAACTATATGGAGTCCGTCAAAACCCGCTAAACCAGTCCACTCTCAGCCACAGTAACCAACCTGCTATCAGTCAAAAGCAAATATACATGCTCAGTGCTATACACAGTCCATCAAACCCCCTAAATAAATCCAGTCTCAGCCCACCGGACCTGCCAACCCCAGCCCGATCAGTCATCTTAACCATCCTGCTTTCAGCCCAGACACAGTCCCCTAAAACAACACAGTTTCAGCCGCACATCTCGTCTCTGGAACCAGTCCGAATCAGGGCGGAAAGCACATACTATGGATTTGAGAAACACGCATAAAGCATAGGGGAAAATGCACAGCAACATGCTGGCCTACAGTAGGTCCATTGAAGCTCCAACCGGCCTGTTTGATGCCCGGGACTGAAACATATACATTAAATTTTAGTAGAATATGGTTTGAAACAAATCAGTGAAAGTATACATTGACATATATGTTGACACATATATATTCCAAGAAATAAAGAGTCATCTCCCTTTAAGCTGGAATTGAAGGAACTGGAGGTAGCAAAAAAGTGACAGCAAAGCAAATGTCTGCATAACTCTATGAAAAAAAAATCAAGAAACCTGCAATGGATCAATCGAAGAAATGGAAAGGCCCACAGCACCTGAGATAGATGGAAGAGATAGTCATACAAGTCAGCCGATGTATTTTAAAGGCAGGAGAGTCGGAATGCTTAAGGATTTTGAGCAGGTCGAGGGCTCTCCAGAGAAATGCTAAGTCCCTCGTTGAGTTCCTCCAAGGGGGTGGAGCTGTCAGGACAAATTCCAATTAGTCCCCAGGAAACCTGAAGGTGTATACGGAGTTGTTCCGAACCGAGAAGGGTAGGCTCCGGCAAAAAAACAAAAAAGAAAGAAAGAAGAGAAATCGAGATTGATCCTCGATCAGACTCCGCGCAGAGTCGAACTCATCCGGCAGTTGGAAATCCTGTAAAGAGGGAAAAGGTTCCCTAAAATGAGCTCCCCGGAGGAAGGGAAATCAATCTCGAATATTTTGGGACCCCTCCGAGTTTGTCTCGAAGCCGGATTCCCCTCTTCGGAAAGTTTCCCGATACCAGAAGGGAAGGTGGAAGCCTATATAAGCATGACCAAGGCCGTCGAGAATTGAGAAGGAGAGAGCGAGGGAGGTTACCGAGCACCGTCAAGCCCTTGTCCTCATCCCGCAGCGTCGCCGAAGTCGATTCCCTCCTCCCGTCGCGTCATCTTCTTCATCCAGCTGCACTATTGGAGTCGTCTTCACCTTCTAGCAGGATCGTCTCCTTCTTCCGGCTGCGCCAGTCAAGCTTCTTCCTCCCCCCAGTCGCGTCGAAGCCCTTCGCCTCTTCCGGCGACGTCGTCGAGCCTTACTCCGGCTCCAGGTAGCACTGTCGGGACCGTCGTTCTCTAATCGAGCGCTGTCGAGCCTTGTTTCCTTCTCCCGCGCCGCCATCGGACGCCCTGTTGCACCGCAAGATAATCGCGGAGAGGAGATCGGGTCCGGAGCCTCGCGAAGGTTTCTTCCTCCGTCGAAACGCCGTCGAGGACACCGCGGCGGGGTTTATTTTCCCCCGAACCTACCTCCAGCATGGCTATACGGTGGGGCCCACCGGGAGGAGATGTGAAAAAAAAGGGGAGAGTGGCACCGCGGCCGGGCGGAACCGCGCGGCCCGTGAGGGCTGTGGCCGCAGTGATGGGCCGCCGGGAAAACAGGAGGCCCAACAGTCTCAGATGAACAGTATTCCGACAGGGACAATTCAAGATAAAAAATAAAATAAAACATTTTAAAACAAAAATTCAAGTGAAATTAAATAAAAATGTATTAATTTAATCCAACAATCGAGACTAGTTGGGAGGTCGACTGACCATCCGTCCCTACGTCTCAGCTCAAAATCTAAAATAAAATTAAAATCTGGACTAGTTGGAGGGTTGACTGACCATCCACCCATACATCCTTTTAAGGTAGATATACAGAGGTCTATAAAATCAAAGAAGGTGGGGTCGGGAGTCGGGAACGGGTCGGTTTGGCCCCAAACTGACCCGGGTCGGCCGGGGTCACGACCCGGGTCGGGACGGGGTCGGCCCGGGTCGCGAAAAATAATAATAAAAAATTAAAAATGGGGTCGGGGTCTTGGGGTCGCGACCGGGTTGCGACCTGGGTCGCGACCTGACGAACCATGTATAAAATAAACCTCAATGTCTTACCGTTTTCATTAAGTTATGCAAGACTTTAGCAAAGTTGATATGCCGACATGTCAGTCATATGTTAATGAAACTCTTAAAAAAAAACAGAGTGGAAGAAATACACATGTCTATCAAAGACCGGGTATCTTTCATCCCTAAATTGACAAGTTTCATGTCCCCGAAGGATTGAATGAAGTTGTTCTCGGATCGGTCAAGTTGTGATGATGTGCCTTTTGAGCCATGAACTTCAAACGAAGCAATCAAAGGAATTCCATGTTAAAAAAAAAAAGAATCACAAAACACATTCTGAGTAGAGCATGCCAATGAAATCAAAATTAAGCTTAAACAAATCGCAAGTCAAATTCAAGCCAAAATCCCCAAATAAAATGTAAGCAATCTAGACTGGAACTTAAAATGGTATTGGGTTATAAATTGAGTCTAGTGTTTTCATAAGAAATAAAGCAGAGCCTTCCCAAAAAGAATTCAAATTAACTTAGATCAGAATCTTAAATTTGATCACAGCAGATTTTAAAATCCAAATTTAATGTCCTATTTGGTAACACTATAAGACACCTCTATCATTATTAATTTTAAAATTGATATTAATGGTAATCATTTAGAGGTGTTTGGTTAATAATATCAATTTTGAAATTTGTAGTGCAAACAACACATGTTATGTAATACAAATGTCAACTTGTATCGATTTTGATATTGATACTCAATCTTCTAAAAATATCAATATCAATATTAATATAGTATTATTTTTGATACTCTAACCAAACAGGTCATAAGCCTCGGAATCTCCAACCGAATCCCACCTGTAACTACAAATTGAAATGCACCCACACCAAAGAGAAAGATGATAACGTGAGATCAAATCCAGAACAGATGGGTATCCAGTCTTGACTTCATTAACCAGATTCAATCAAAATAAAATACATTAAAAAAAATCCCAACTCACACTAAACCATTAAGGTAAAACAAATCTTAATAATGAACCAACAATGTAAAACAAACTGAAAATCCAGACAAATCCAAACAGATCTAAATCTGCAAATCTCAAGAGAAATCTGAAAATTTCAAGCTTGAACGAGTTAGAAGACGACAGATTTTACTGCGTGTTTGGTTGCAGTATCAAAATTGAAATTATATCAATTTTGATATTGATATTTTTTAGATAGATAGAATATCAATATCAAAAGTGACAATATCAAAATCTCTTTGATGTTTGGTAACACTATATCACTATTACAATTTATAATATCAGTGATATTTAAAAAATGATCAAACGTAAGATCAGGAGAAGTGGAGAACGCAATTCCTCCCCAATTATAAGGCGCAGGATTGGCTATTGGTGCCCGGATCATGACATTTGATGGTAAGTGGCGATGGTAGATGGACAGCCCGCTCCCCTCAACTGCCGTTGCCACCGCGAGAGGGGCCGCAGGATGGTGTTGCCGCAGAGAAGCTCCAACCGGGAAGGAAGAAACTGGCAGCGAACTGCTACAAGGTTGTTGGCACTGATGCTGCCGTGGTTGGTGTCGCCGATTATGGGAACGGCGAGAAATGGTGCTGAGCTACTGCCATTGGTGGCTCAACGCCAGAGGATGGGGTGTCTCTGCAGACACCATTACAGAGACGGAGGCCTCGTCGTCGCCGTCGTCTACCAGGAGATGCTAGTACATAGGATTGTCGAAGGCGGCGGAAAGAATGGTCACGGTCTACCAGGAGATGCTAGTACATAGGATTGTCGAAGGCGGCGGAAGAAGGTGCCTGAAAAGGAGAGGATCTCGAAGCACTCAGGGAAGGTGAGGTCCGGAGAGTGGGGAGGCGACGTCTGGGAGGCTAAGGGACGACGGAGAACTACGTTCGAGACGAGGTCGGTGCCGATCTCGTCCTCGCCGCTGCCTGCCGCCGTCTAGAGTGGAACCACCGCCATTCCTCCAAATGACACCATCATTCTCCACTTCTTCTCTTCTCTAATCTGCTCCGAGCCTGCAACTCCAGCGGCGCCAATGTTGCTATCAACCTCATCCGAGTGGCTGTCCTGCTTCTGGTTCATTGCCTCTTGAGTATCGGTGCGCTGCTTGATGGAGCGTCGACTGGAGAAGTCGGAGACAACGGGGAGATGCGAAGGCACTGGGCGGCGCGGAGAGACGCTGGGGCTCTGGGGAGGAGGTTCGTCCCGTGAATATCAGTTTCAATACTGGTCTTCTCCTATTTTGATTTTGATAATTTTTTGTATTATTAATTTTAAAATTATTATTGATATCCAAACACGGATACAAAGTATCAATATCAGTTTTAAAACTGATATTAATACAGGTACTTATACTGAAAATAAACAGGCCATTAATGAGTAACCAATGCAGTTCTGATCGGCTCAATCTCCATTTCACCAAATAAAGTTCAGGCCGTAAGACTTGTTCCAAAAAAATATTCTTAAAAAATGTGATCCAATCAACACATTATAATCTAAGACAAATCATTTTGACAAGAGGGAAATAAACAGTCCATGTAACCTTGAATCTGGAAGTAAAAAAAAAAAACTTGGAGATTAGGATCAAATCTCCTAAATTACACTCAAATTTAATTAACTGGACTTAAAACAGTAAGCGACCAGTTCAAAACAAATTCCCAAATCCACACAAATCTGAAAATTGCAAGAAATCAAATTAGTTTCAAACAAACCCCAATTTTAATCATGCTGCAAGTAGAATCCAACGTAATCAAGTGAGACAAGATAACATTGGACGCAAATTAATTTTTTCAAAACAAACTCAAATTCAAATTGACAAAAACAAATCCAACTCAAATCAAATTAAGCTAACTTGAACTAAGTTCAGACCAACCTTGGCCAAACAACTTAAACTGAATTTAAATCAATATAAACAATCCATAAATAAAATCCAATTTCTCAAATCAATCAAATTTAAAACACACGAAGTGTTTGCATTCCATCAACTTCGCGTGGCTGTTGTTCCTATGTGTATGCTTATTTTTGTGGATGCATATTTTCTATTTCCATGGATTGCTACGATGGATAATTAAGGGTATTCGAATATTCTGATGTAATTAACATCGGTTCTTCGCACCATCCTATGGAGAGAGGTCAAAAATAAATTTTCAAAGAACTTAACAACCTCATCATATATTTTTATACATATCATGGATCTAACTAATATTTTTATGGAATATCACCTATTTTCTTAAGAAGTCAATGCTAATGTCAAAGTCAAATCAAAAATCAAATTGCAAAATGAATGTCCAAAATACTAAAATATTTTAAGTTTTTGAGGTTACATCAATATACTACACCTTAATAAAATTTGGTTCGAACTTAATCAAACCAATTTGGTTTGGTTTGTTTTGGTGTGGGAGATAGTTTGGTTTGATTTAGTTTGAGTAAAAATCCTCATGGAATCTTTAACGCCTCTAATGATATCCATGCCTGACAAGCTCCTAACCAAGCTGATTTGGCTAAGAAATCATCATGTCCAGTTGAGGAGGAGCCAAGCATGGATTCTCATGCCGCTAAGTTCCGAGTTGACCCATGGTCCAAATCACCTTTTTAATACAGGTGCAAATGAGCCAATACACTCGACAAGTAGTTTGAAACTCGACTCGATAAAAGCTTGACTTGGCTCATTTGTTACGTTAAATAAACATGCCTGAACAAAAAAATAAAGCTCGATTCATTAAATGAGCCGAGTTTGAACAAACTTATGCTCGATTTGATAAGTTCGTGAGCAACTCGATTAAATATTTGATCGAATATTTATTTATAAAATTTAAATTATCAGTAACATGATCCATATATTGTCACTTAAATATATAAAAATAAGTTAAAATAAGAACCGACTTGAATTTAAACTTGGATCAAGTTTCATAAATAAGCTAGAGTTAGAGTTTAAAAAATAATTTTTTATTGATTTTGAGTTTTATAAACTAGTTCATATTAGGAGTGAATAGCCTTGTCACCTGCCTCGGTGACCTTGATGGTATCCAAGAGCAGGGTCAGCCCAGAGGCCCGTTATCACCTGTTTTAGCATCTTCTGTTCCACTTCCCTCGGTGGCTCGGCTACAACTATCACCTGTTGTTGACCTGACTTCTCTCGAATATCTGTTATCTGATGATTCTCATGGCTTTGTTGGGTACCGGGCAGCCATAATTCCTCCAAGGCATTGGGAGTGTTGTATTAATGTAGAAGCATCGTCGAGATATCCGCTTGATGCCAGTCCAGTTGCTTTCTAGAAGCCTAGGTTGCCTGCTCTTACATGGGGATTTCCCACCGGGCAACTGCTTGTTTTAGCTCTTTGAATCCTACGAAAGCTATTTTGGCGGATTTTGAAACTCGGGTTGGTTTTGACAATTTGTATCGTATCTACTTTTCGGATGACGATAGTTTACACCCTGTTTGGTAACACTATTGGGTACCTCTATCACTGTCGATAGTGAAATTGATATCGAAAGAAATTATTAAAAGATGTTTGGTTAATTGTATCAATTTTAAAATTTACAGTGCAAACAAAAGTGTCCGCTTGTATTAATTTTGATATCGATGCTCCGACATTTGAAAATATTAATATTGACATGGTACCAAAACCGAAACTCTAACCAAACAGGGCATTAGGAAAATGATCTCTTCGGAAGATAATTTGTTTTCCTGAAGGATATTTTCAGGCTGTCACGAGGAAAATGCCTCAGTTTCCAAGTCCACTGTTACTCTTCCCTTGAACTGCTATCTCATCTCTATCTCATTTGTGAGATCCTGTCAAGATACAGCGGAGGCAGGACAAAATTCTAAGTGGGTGTGCGGTTGCATGATAAATCTTGAGATTTTGTTATAATTTCATGTTTGTGTAACAAAATTTGTCAGACAAGTGTCTGACAACAGTTATTAATTTATTTTTAAGAAGCTTTTTTTCTTTAAACAAACAAAAATGTGAGCCTTTTTTTTTCTTGTGGTCCCCCCTACCACCTTGTTTGGTCACACCATATGTAATATGTTTTTTTTTGTCAGCACAACTCCTCAAACATGGAAATTTTATGTCATTAGTTATCTCACATTTTATTTTAATATAATTTTTTAATATCATGAAAGTTTATTAAAAATCAGTGCTACCAGACACCCGGTAAGGTTGCATTTGTTTGGTATGTAACTTATCAAAGGCTAGAGTTATAAGTTGACTTAGGTGGTGTTTGATTAGACTTATTCTGAAAATCTTAACTCTTAATTTCACATCTAACCTCTTAACAAGTGGTGAAAAAGTGCTGAATTTGAGTAAGAGATAAGTGATTTATGTTGTTTGATAAAAAATCTGAATTAAAATACGTGTACGAGCGTCACGAAGAGACGGAGGGGCATGGGCCAGCCGATGCAACAGACCGTTAGCTCTCAGCTCGTATCTCGATCAACACGTTTCAATGCCATGATCAACCAATCAGGATCCTAATCAAGAATAGCTAACGCTCAAAGAACGAACTCTCTGGTTTATCCCTCGGTTAATCGTCTATGTAGTAGCAGTAATCAAGAACGCTAGGCAGCAGGAAAATCGGAAGAAAAATGGAACATGGGAAAGTGGGGATTAGGGCAGAAGGTCACTGGGAAGGGACAGGCCGAGCTTCTTCCCCGAGCAGCGGCAACCACTTGCGGCCGTTGTTCTTGCTCCTGGCGTCGCTCATCTGGTTGCCGCCGCCGCCGCCGCTCCAGAAGCAGTAGGCAGCCTCCGGCGCGGCCAACTTGGCAGCTCTCCTGGCCGGCTCCGACTTGCATCTGGTCAGAATCAGGGGGCGAGAAGAGAAGGAAGGCGAAGGCCCCATAGCGGCCGTCTCTCTGTCCTCTTCCTCTGCCTCTCTGGAGTCTGTACCGTTGTTGACGTCTCCGTGGTTCTCGTAGGTCGATGCAGGGTAATGGTGCGGGAGAGCGACTGCGCGGACGATGAGTACGAAGAGCGAGATGGCGTCGCAGAGGTTGGGCAACGTCTAAACCCCAGAAAGCTAGGTCACGGATCTGAATCGCTCAGACCCTTTTAGGAGATTAGATCTTCGTTTGAACACCACTTCAGTGGTTTTATCAAACACTGTCAAAATATCTTATCTCTGACCAAATCAGAGATAAGTGGTTGATTAAGCCCTATCAAACAGGGCCTTAATTAAAAGTCTCAAGTAACCCCCTTACAATCTTAATGAACCTCTTGAAACTAAGTTAAAAGTTATAGGTTTTTATTTTTCAGACCCAACACCATCAGTTGGGAATACAACTAAATAAGAAGCATGCACATCATATAGTTTACTAGATAAACAGTTGGTTGCCAGGAAAATAGCTTAATCAAGTACCTTTTACGGCACGACAATGACTCATTTTCGGCGAGTTTAGTCCGGAGATAAATTAATTAAGATTTTAGGGATAGACATGTCTATGAGCCAACTAATTTTGTAAAAATTGGCCATAAGAGACTAAACATTGGATTTGGTTTAATTTAATTTGAATTACCGATTAATTTTAATCTGGTCTCTAAAGTTCTTAAAATAAATCAAATAATTTTATTTAGATTAAATATTCATTTTAAGTAATATATTAACAATGTTTATATATCTTTTATAATAAAAATATTTTTTTTTGAAAATTTTAAGATAAAACGAATAAATTAGATGCACCACTTACCATCAGTAACCACACACACCAGTAAGATAGTTTTTCCAGAGTTTTTAAGATAAAATTTTAACAACATTTTGTTAACTAATATTTGATAAAGTGATTTTCGTAACTGGGTCGCTATTTAATTTTTTATTTGTTAAATGTACAATTTTAAATATATATATATTTATATATTTATATATGCTAGCTAAAAAAACATCCCGCTCTTCCCTTCATCCCGCTCCCCCGCCCCGCCTGCACCTCCGTCTCTCTCTCTCTCTTCCTGCGAAGCAAGCGACGGTGGGAGTTGCAGTCTTGCAGAGCCATCGGCGGGGGATGGCGACGCCGTCCTGCGCCGACTGGAGGGTGGACTTCTCACGCTTCTTCAGCTTTTCCCCCCGTTCGCCCTACTCCGCCTCTCTCGGCCTCAAACCCCTCTCCATGTCGAAGACCGGCGCCAAGGGAACCTGGCTCACCGCCTCGTCTGCGGCCATCCTACGCCTCTTCATCTCCGCCCCCGATCACCTCCCTGTCCTCTCGGTTCACGTCCGCGACACGATGCTCGTGAGTACTTTCCCCCCGGTTCGCCTCTTGTTGCCTGATTTTTTTTCCCGAGTCTATCATCAGCGCTGCAATTGCTTTGTCTGTCGTGGTGGTTGTGTCTCGATCTACGTGTTGATATCAAACTGTAGTCTCTCGATATCTGCTACCGTTTGCATGTGACGATAGAGTTGTGTTTCATTGCCATCTACTCTCCTCGAATTTATGTATTTCTCTCTCGGTTAGTTTTTAGTCTTGGTCGTTTTTTACGTTTGATATCCTGCATGGTTTTCTCGTATGTATCGTTCATGCAGATGTTTTTGTTGATGAGGGCCTTTTCTTCTATTGTTATTTTTAGTGACTCGGTAATTGGAGAAATATGATCATTTGGTTGAGGGAATTGACCTTTAAGAACTCGGTTCTTGTATTTGTTTGACATGTTAATTGACTTTTGTGTAGTCAGTTTTTGGTCCTTTAATTTGTATGTTGGTGTTAATGTAAAGTAGTGTCTCAAATAAAGGAGCAGTGTGAGCTACACTGAGCTATAAAGATGGGTTCCCGAGGAAGTCACGTCGACTATTTCTATGATCTTTCCCGTAAATGACCTTCACATGTAAAATTTTCTGACAACTTTTATTGTGACACAGTGAGTTACACGTTAACTCACCTACTCCCGCACCCAATGATTCACCAACCATAGACGATGTTATCACTGAGTCGCCTGAAAACATTTTTTTTACCTTTTTGTCTACTATTCCAATTTTAAAGATGATAACAAGAAGATAGCAGTACCATAGCTTAGATTTTAGGGACAGAAGATAGCAGTACCATAGCTTAGATTTTAGGGACAAGTTTGTTTGAGTAGGCTAAAATTTAGCACAGGTAATTTTATTTTTTTTAATTCACATAAACTGCTAAGGCATGTATATAAAACCGTGATGGAAGATGTATAATATGTACATAATTTCACTTCTCTTCAACTTTGGGGTTTCATCTTTTAAACCTTATACTCGTTGTCTGGAGATATATGAGGAGCTCTCTTTAAATAAGGGTCACACTACAAGATGAACCACAAAAAAAAACTCGCATTGTTATTGTATTTTTGCTTTTGCAATATATGCCTATTGCCAACAACTAGAATTATTTTATTAAATTGCATGTATGCCAGTAGTGCTCTAAGAAGGACTCACTAGAAGTACATTCTTGTTATAGTGATCTCCTAGTGAAGGGGATCTCTCAACTCACAGTCTTGACATTTAATCATCATCATCCAATTTTCTTTCCAAAGAAACATGTTTCATCTTCTGTCAACATTTCTCTGGGGGTCAACTTCTAGCACATCAACATCTTAAGCATGTAGTGGTGCTTCTTAAAAAACATATCCACATCAGTGTTTCCTACATGAGTCTTTTTTGTCTGGACACATGAAGCCTGATAACCACAGACAACAAAGATCATTTATCTATTTTCAGCTAGTTTTTCTTTGGGTTCAAGACAAAGGATGGATCGTACCATCAACCCCTGAATTCATTCCTTGGCATTGGAAATATTTTCAGCATGTTGAACTCTATGGTGTGTAAAATATCCTCCAGGGAAACAGTGGGGAAGTAGGCATGTGACTATAATAATCAATGTGCTCAACACAACAAGTTGAAAAAAGGAACTAAATACGATGTATTAACTCATTGTAGAACAGCAGGATGGGGATCATGCTATCTGTTGTCAAATGTGCTTCACTTTCGACAGGTCATTTGATGTTTGCCTTTTAGTTTTGTCCGTGTCTTGTCAATTATGTTACTTATTGTCCCATGCAAGTTTATTGTATCCATCCATAATTTTCAGTTATCGTGAATATTCTGTTATGGTTTAATAGTACTATACTCCAGCCCAAAATGGAGGTAATAAATCAAGAAACTATTTGATATGCAGTGACAAGTTGCCTTTTTATGTTTCTTAAGGTCTTGTGTTATGTGGGATTTTCCTCACAAAATCTATTCTTATTTTAACATCTGAAGATTCGATGCACCATTTTCTGTCTTTAACAGGAGGCTGAACACAAAAATATAAAATATTGCTTTAAAATTTATCTCAGGAGGAACATTTCATCTCCAACCTAAGCATCATATGTCCTCAAGTGCCATGTGCTTTAGGGGGTCCAGTTAGGTGTGGAAGGGTGATGCTGTTTGGATATATGGATGTTTCTAACCAGGTAAGTCTCATGTACACTGCTGCTTCATGATTACTTGGTGAGCTGCTTTAGTCAACATTCCATCCAGATTTTTCCTTAATGAATAACAGCTTGGTTAATTTTGTTCCTCTTCATATTTGTAATGTTTGCAGTATAATTTCTGGATCCTATATATAAAATGTCTTTGATGGATATATGTTAATTTCTCATTGCGATCTGCATGCTTTATAAACTGCTATCTCTATATTAAAAACCATAGGATGAAAGAACATTGAAGTAATATACAGTATGTTTGCATGCCACATGTTTCAATTATACATTTGATATCATCTTGATTTATTAGCAGTTTATATGAAGTGATCTGTGCTGATTTCTGTACATAGGTTGATCTAAATAGATGGATATTGTAGCTTTTGTTTTACTCCATGAAATTAGTTTCTGTATGCAGGACTTTACTCTGATTGTTATTATGTATTCAATTGAGATAATAGTACCCTAGCAGTGTAAGTTGAGGAAAAACTGAGAGCATGGATATTGGGATGTTTGAACGGATTTGACTAAAACATACAGATGCTCTAGTTACAAACTTATAAAAGATGACCTTATTAAGGCAGCATTAAAGGTTATTGGGTGGGGTAGACCTAAATTATCTTGGAGAGCAAAAAATAATATGATCCAGTGTTTTTAGAAACCTCTTTGAAGAAGTAGGCCAAAATTGATCACTGTAAAGACAAAGAATCCAGGTAGCAGCCAACTTCAAATAATATGAGACTGCTATTTTTATTAGTTGAGATGAGTTGAGTTATTTTCTATTCAGTTATTAGGAGATATTAATTATCAGCGATTCCTTTTATTCTGAAAGGTACAATTACTGAACAAAGTAGCGATGCCGTAAAATTAGGTATCTTTTTCTATACATGAATATATGTGTACACATATGTACATATGATAATCCCAGGATGTGCAGACATAGATGATCATGATGCTTCCAGGTGATGATGTCATTTTTGTGTAGAAATTTTAGAATCTATCAAGGTCAGTGCTTAAGTAGAAAGAGAATACCTCATTTCATGCCTGATAACTGGTGCTTGTGATTCATGATGCGGTACTTCATACCATCAAAACTGTATATGGAGTTAGTGTAACTTCTGTGAATATTTATGCCTTGTTTTGTCTACTACTTCTGTCTCTACATTTGTTTCCCTACCAAGCAAAAAGTGTGTATTTGCAGAGCCAGAAGTTTGCTGTACGGTTTAGTGAATTCACTATGGTGCAACACTTTCTTGATATCATTAAGGTGCAATATCAAAATCATCTAGCTGCTATTTTCTGTAGTGTATGTTGACTAATAGATGGACCAAAGTTCATGTGTTTCAGCTTGAAACTCTAAAATCAAATAGTCAATGCTTATGGCTCTGACAGTGAGTAAACATTTTGATGCTATCTTCATTTCTTTTTGGTGGCAAATGTGCATATTTTAATCTTCACACCCTGCGAAAATTCTAGGACATTGCTTATATTTTATCTAGCACTAGATAATGCAATGCTGATAGGTTTGATGGAATATTGTAACCCAACAACTTTTGCACTTATTTTTGTATCGTTCTAGTGTATTTTTTCTGCATAAATCTCTGTGAAACCTCGAGAATATATAAAATATGTAGGTATGGCATGGTTTGAAAATTCATTTAACTTCCGTTTATTTGAGAAATGAAATTTCGTCATCTTGCCTTTGGTTACTATGAAAATACATGATATTTCATAGAAAATATTAACCAAAATATGTGATATGCATAAAAAATATATATGTCGAGGTTAGGGTTCATAAAGTTTGTCTTTGAACCTCTCTCCATCGGAAGTTGCAAATTTCCGATGTTAATTACATCGAGATTCTCGAACACCCTTGATTAACTGTCGTAGCAACTCGTATATGAAAGAAAACATTCATCTACAAACACAATCACATGGGAATTATAACCCACAAAATTAATGAAATGCAAACTTAATATTTAAGTCCAACGCATAGTGACCATATAAGGTCAGATGGCAAATGCCAAATTTAGTATCTAAGTTTGAATTATGAAATATGGGTAAAGATTCAAACCATATCTATATACTTTGCATGAGATTAGCCATTTCAACTTAAGGTCATATGTTGGATTATTAGAACTAATCTAGATCCGAACATATTCATATCAAATTTTATGTTGATTTCATATAAGTTCATATATATTTGAACAAGATGAAATCCGTCCATGGTCTAAGTCCTTTCTTTATTGGACTTACGTTATCTACATTTAAGTCTATTATCTTAGACTTAGTGATGAAACAGAATTCTATTTAAGTCTTTATGCCTTGACTTAACAAGATGCAACCTTACTCATAAATTTCGGAGAATCCAAGAGTGATATATACTTGGATCCGGAAAAAGACCAATGTCTCCCCTTATGTTTAACCATAGGGTTCTTGAGAATATCTTAGGCTCGGGTAATTGGGTATCCCTAAATTCCAAGTTTTTAGACTTAGACTTAGTGAAATAGCTTATGCGCCTCATCATTGTAAGTCTTTTCATTATAAGACTCTTCTTCTTCATATGCTTCTGATTTATGAACTTAGACATGCTCCAACCTGATTTTAGAATACTCAAGGTCATGGCTAGAGTCTAGGACTTATCTCTAGGGGCCTTCATTCTAAATATATATCATACTGCCATATTGGGTCCGAACCTGTCACATGGCTTAGCACAAGATTGGGCCTAGGACCCGATGCCCAAATTATCTAGTCATGGGGTTCTTAGGGATATCCTAGGCTTTGGTCAAATTTCAAATGAAATGGCATATACGCCTTATCATTGTCAAGGTCTAAGTCTTTTCAATATTGAAAGACTCTTCCCTAGAAGTATATCAAAGTTTGATTTAAGATACCCACAGCCATGACTAAGGTCTGAGATTTGGTGTGTTATGGAACTAATCTGACCGGACTCTTAGAAAATGAAGGGCTCTCAAGGCCGATTATGGACATGCTCAAGTTCCATACTCTTAGAAAATGAAGGGCTCTCAATACCGATCATGGACATACTCAGGTTCCATAGGGTAACCAGAAAATGATATTCCAGACTATGCTCTATTCCAAGTGACATACATGTTTACCTAAATCCATAAGAATATTCCGGATCTAGGTAATTGGACATTACTAAATTCTAAGTCCTAATATCTTAGACTTAGTCAAGCTTGCTTAAATCTGACTTCTATGGTATCGGATTAAGCACACCTATGGCTATGTCCATTATATTATCATCTTTTAGATCCTCATCAAATTTGATCGAAGATGGGCCTGTCGGGAATATTGATATCAGATTTCAAATATATCTAAAGACATGTTTCTAGGGTACCCTATACACATATCCATTGCACCCCCCTTCTTTCTAAGCCTTGACATGCCAAACTTAGGACTCAATAAGACCATCATTTCATGTTCTAAGTCTTGAGTTTAAACATGTTAAACTCAGAATTTTATTCACCTCTTAGACTTAGGACTTCTAACTTCTATAGCACCCGAACTTAGCTATACTCCCTCGTATTTCCAATGACTCACCAACAATTCTGCTTGAGCTGAGTTTTGCTCATGTATGGGTTATGGGCCTTTACTATTATTTTAGATGCTCAGGGATAAAGGCCCCAGCTGGCTTGGGATTCATATGTCCCTGTATTTGGCATAAATATCAGCCTAAACCTGAGCTTTTAGCTCACAGATATCGCCGGGATCTAGATCCAAACCTGACCCCTATCCTGGCCTTAGTCTGATTAGAATCCTGTACTTAATCATGCCTTAGACTCTGTCCGCTGATGGGTGCTACATCTACCCTATGCAGAGCCCAAAATATGCCCATATTCTAAGTCACTCCAGTTCGGCCACAGTCCTGCCATACTAGACCTTTATACAGTCCATGGAGTATTTATCTTAGCCTCCTGCATAGGTCCTCAATGATCTGATTATATTCAGATCTAAGGACAGCCAAAACCTTCTCTTAGCCCACCCCTTGGATCAAATGGAACCTGAGACCGAAAAGAAAACATGAAGCTATGTCATGGCCGGGAGGCTTATGCTTTATATGTTATCAAGGCCATAAAACAATTGAAAATTCAGGGTCTAATATGCCCTCGGTTTAACCTCCTGAATCTTTCTTCCATATTCTGATTATACACCCCTGGATATGGGTTTTCCGGATATGAAAACCCCACTGCATTTTGTGATAACCTAACCCTGATTTATATGTCCGGCCTCCAGTCTTTCATCTAATCTTAGAGCAATCTCCCTCTAACCATTTTCAATAGGTAGATCAGAACCTAGATATCAGAAATCAGGTCAATATGCCTGAAATCCGAAGGTTAGAGCTCAGTCCCGCCCATTGTTGGACTGTATATATACCTGTTGGCACCGAAAATTCTCAAAATTTATTAGGCTGGGATTAAATCCAATCCAATCCCTTATTGGTTTACAAGGCCAATTTTCAGGAACTCACGATGGTCTTGGCCCACTAATAATGGTTCAATGTCCGCCCTCCACCCAGACTTCCCTCAACGGCCAGAGGAGGCCTTCCCTATTTGAAAGGAGTCGCAGCCTGCAAGGACAGGTTGCAGACGAGGATAGAAGGGAATCCCGTGTGTGCTGGATCAGTCCGAGTCCATCTCGGAGCAGAAATACCCCTTTTACGGAAGGCTCACCAATGACGGAAGGGAAGTGGTGTAAAACTATCCTAACGGAGTCATTGAGGGAGAGTGGGAGTCATTGAGGGAGAGTGGGAGTCAATCCCGAATATCATGGACTACGGAGTCCGTCTCGGAGACGGACGTCTCCTTTGGGAAGGGTTGCCGATGCTGAATGGGAGAATGGGTGCCTATATAAACAAAGCCATTGTCGTCCGCGGAGGGGGGAGCAATCGTCGAGCAAAAGGGGGAGAAGAGAAGAAGCCGGAGAGAGCAAAGCAAAGATAGGAGAGGGAGGGGATGCTTACCGATCGTCTGGAGTCTTGTTGAAGCCTTGCGGAGCCCTCCTCTTCTTCTTCTTCTTCTTCCGGACGCCGCAGGTCTTCCGCAGGGCCGCCGCGACCGCCGGAGGCACCGGGAGACTCCCCTGTTGCTGCCGGTGAGGATTTTTCCCTCTTCCCCTAGGGCCGCAGGCCTCTCCTCCTTCTTCCTCCGGAGCCGCTGCAGTCGAGCAAGGTCGCCGGAAGCCGCCGCAAGCCGCCGTGATGCCGCAAGGACGCCGGAAGGCCTCGCGCGGGACTGTAGCACCGGGGAAATATGTCCCCCAACTATAGGCCACGTTGGAAATCATGCGGGGCCCACCCGGTGGAGGGAAAACAAAAAAAGAAGAGAGAAGGGCCAGCGCAGCCGAAGCCGGCCGGCCCCCCTCGCGGATGAACCGCCCGGTCCAAACAGTGGACCGGGTCCTTTGAAACAGTGCGCTAGGCGCAGGGCCTTCCTTTTCAACAAAAACAAAATGTTTTAAAATAAACAAAACAGTGGAAAATAAATAAAAAAAAACATCTAACTCAACAAACCGGACTAGTTGGGGGGTCGACTAACCATCCGCCCCTACGTCTCGGCTTAACTTAAAAGAATTCAAACATGGACTAGTTGGGGGGTCGACTAACCATCCGCCCCTACGTCCTTAAGGTAGACATACAAAGGTCTATAAAAAGACCCCAATGTCTTACCAGTTTTTTTTAGCTATATGAGGCCGTGCATGGTCAGCATGCCGTTAAGCCAATTATATGCTAATGGAATCATCAAAACAGTGGGGGATGCCCATAAGTCTATCAAGACCGGGTACATACCGCCCACGAATTGACAAGTTCATCAACTCATGGAGAAGCCATAAAGATAGAGATGAGCTAATTTCCCACAAGTCTATCAAAGACCGGGATGCTCAATCTCAAGACAATGAGATGAGTCTCCACAAGCCTATCAAAGGCCGGGACATGCTCAATCTCAAATCAGCGAGAGGAATGCCCACAAGTCTATCAAAGACCGGGTGTTTTTCCATCTCAAACTGATCAAGCAAGTTCCATGTTCATTAAGGACTCGAAGGGACCGGATTGCTATTCAATTTGTAAATCATGTCTCATATTTTTGAGAGAACAAGTGAAATTCATGTTCGGTACATAGATTGATGTCTCAAAGAGGAGAGACAATCACATGAAATTTCTGGAATGCGAGACAAAAAAAAAAAACTAAGTGATTCTGGAAAATTTGAAACCTGTAAAAAAAACTTTAAAAAATCTGAAACCCGTAAGTCTGAAATCTGAATTTTCATACAACCAAATCCCCAAGTCAAAACACTCTCAAAACAAATCACAAACTTTATTGAATTCATAAGCAAGAAAATCTGAAGTCCGGTTGCTACAGGATCCGGAGGCTGAGAATTTGGAAGAGAAACAAGAATCTGAATTCGGAGTGGTGCAGAATCTGAATTCTGGATCCGTACACAAAGTCACCATCTGAACAGAATCTGAATTTTCAAATCTTTGAGGCCAGACTTAGATTTGTGACCCAAATCTGCACCAAACCAAAAATCAGAAATTAGAGCCTGTGCGCCAGAAAGCCAGAACCCATTTCAGGAGTCTGAAATCTAGAAATCTGCAATTGAAACCCTGAAGATTAGAAATCCAAAATCTGAAGTTTGAATTGGTACAGAATCTAAGAAAAACCCTGCAAATCTGAAATGCAGAAATCTGAAAATGCAGAAATCTGGAATCTGGGGTCTGATATTTGAAGAGGTCAAATCTGAACTTTGCATTTAAAAGCAAGGGATTGGGGGCTGTAGATGTGCAGATCCGAAATCTGAAATGTGAAATCAGCAATCCGAGGTTTGTGAATGAAAAATATGAAAGTTTAAGGCCTACAGCCGAAAATCAGAAGATGAGCAATGTATAGAATTTGAGTCTGCAGGAGATTGGAACTAAAATTCTGCAACTTGAGGTTTCAAATATGAATTTCAAAAACTGAAACTAGTACAAATCAGAAGCTGGTCCGTAGATAGGTGGTCCCAAACCATTCAAACCCATAGAAAATTTAAATTCAAAGCCGTCCCAAATCATTTCATAAAATCTGAAAATTGCATAAGAGAGAACCCAGAAGCTGTCAAAATCTGCAGATTTAACTGAAATCTAAACCAATCAAAATTGAATTCAAATCAAACTCAACTCTAATTCAATCAAATCAAATTTCTCTAAGTAATCCAAATTCAAGCAAATCAGAAATCTGTAAGTTTCAAGAAAATTTAAACTCCCAAACCAGAAAGATCAACAAATCTTAACTCATTAAATCTTAATGCAGAACATTAAACCAAAACTGAGAACAAATCTGTTAAAAGAAATTCCAAGTTCAAAACAATCTGTCAAATTCAAGTGAATTCTAATAAAATAAAATTCAACCCGAATTAAATCAAACAATCCACCGAACAAATTAAATCCACCAGATTCAAAACAAATCCAAACAAATTCAAACTCAATCAAATCAACTCAAATACAAATTAAATCAAAGTCAGACTCAATAAAATAAATCCAAATTAATCAAGACAAAATTCAAATTCAACTCCAATCAAACTAAAAAATCAAACAATAAACAAATTAAATCAAACTCAGATCAAGTTTAAAATCAATCAACAAATCAAATCAAACTTAAATTAATAAGCAACTCAAAAAATGAACAAATCAAATTCAACTCAAAACTAAATTCAATTCAATCAAATTCAAATCAACCAATTTAACTCAAAACCAATTAAATTCAACTCAAACTAAATTCAATCAAAATCAAACCAACAAATTTAATTTAATCAATTCAATTCAAATCAAATTCAAAAACTAAAATCAAGTGCTTGCATTCCACTGATTGCATGGGGCTGTTTTCTCGTGTATGTGAATGTTTATTTTGTGGATGTATTGTTTTCTATTTCCATGGATTGCTATGACGATAATCAAGGGTAGTCGAGTTATCTCGATGTAATTAACGTCGGATCTTCGCACCATCCGACGGGGAGAGGTCAAAACAAATTTTCAAAGAACCTAACAACCTCAATAAATAAATTTTGACCCTAGTTAGTACTTTTATGGAATACCATCTATTTTCCTAAGAAGTCAATGCTAAGGTCTAATCAAATCAAATTCAAATTCAAAAGGAAAATGAATTTCCAAAACAAGAGAATTAATCTTTTTGAGAAATTTGAGGTTACATCAATACCTTGCTCTCTTATATTCAGACTTAGCCTCCCAATTAGCTTCATAATTCTCATAAGTTATATGCATATGTATATATAATGATGCTTGATCATTAACATATCAACATATGTTTCATTTGTGCCCTATGGTGCAGAACATATCCTTGTACGGTGGAGTTTAAATATGGCTATAACTTCATCATGTCGGGGTCACCTCATCCCTTTTGGGCGTACAGATTCATATATATGAAAACTATCATTCCCTCTTGGTGATTAAGCTTATTAACTTTCTCTCTATCATGAGATGGACCAAGGGAATGAGCATATGGCTTCAGTTTTGTCCGGAATATGTGGACATAGCCATACTCAAATATAAGCCACTGATCAGTTGAATATTTATATTCCCAACTTTAATGGCATAGATTTTCTATTAAAGAATATTGCCTCTCATTATCATAGAGGTTTGGTCCATGATTGACCCCCTCTTTACATGAAATTCTTGCTCCTTCAATGAGCCGGACTTAGATGCTCCCTCCATTATGGAATGAATTAAAAAGAACTGGGCATATTGCTCCAATTCCTGTCCAGAATAAACATGAAGAGCTATGCTCCACATATGCTATGATCATGCCCCGGAATAGGCATTAGTTTCTTCATAGGCCCTCCCGGCCTTGATCCTCAAACTGTCATGGGACAGTGGATACATATTATGCAAGCTTTCATGCTCGGCTGTTATAAATTCTTCAAGGCCCGGTTGGCCACCTTCCTTCATACCCACTGTTCTGTCAGGGCTACCCGGGGGATCTTTGGTCCATCATGTGGGTCTCAAAGAGGCCGGGTATAACCCCTCTCTACCTTGGTGATGTAAAATACCCTTCAACTTCTGTTGGAATGACAAGGCTCTGAAGGTTTGCTTTGCAGAATTCCAAGGCCGAGGGAGGCTCAAAAGAGGGGGTAGAGAAGGGGGTCAAACCTGCCCATATATATATAAAGACAGGCTTCAAATGGTGCTACAGAACTGTACCCCGGGGGAGACAAAAATGGACTCAATTATGGGGCCCAATAGTGTACTCGGATATGGTTTATATCATATATGAAATGATGTCTACATATCTAATAGGATGATCATCAATTTGGCATTATCATTACCAAACGAAATCAACCCAAGGACCTGCCCCTTGGGCCCTTGGCTGATTTCTTTGATGCCCGGGAGGTGAGATATTCCTATGGGTCTGACCTCTTGGATTATTCTATCGAAATGTGTAGGGATGTGAGGGTGAATTTCAGGTTTGGAATTGGTGATCATATGGACCCGTGGGGTTCTATAGCATGTCTAGGCATTTCGGCCCAAACAAGGTGGTGTTTTGGCAATATTAGGAAGGGGTCATGGGTACTGGTTAGTCAATAGATATGGTATCTAAATAGGAACGGATGGGGGTGATGAACATTGAATTGTCAATGGGCGTGGTGTTTAGAGAGGGACAGATGAAGTGGTGGCCATGGTTCCTTACCTTTTGACCTTCAAACCTTGCACCTAACCTTCTGCAAAGCTGTGGCCGCAGGCCCTTCAATTGCTCCCCTCCTTTGATGCTCCGGAGATCCTCTTGAATTCCCTGCTGAAGTAGCTTTAACAGATCCCCTCTTCTTCTCTTCTTGTTTCTCTTTTCTGCCTCCCTTTCCGACCCCTTGCCTAGGCCGCGGGCTGGCCTTTTTATAGTGATTGGAATCCCTCCCTTGCTCCGATGATGGGGGAAGGATATGGGTGCATATCCGGAAGTGAGGGGAATGTGGTTTATGATATGCATTACCTTCGGAGCAAATCTCCTTGGGATAGACCATGGGGGGACAGGTGGCAATCCCACCTCCGGTATTCTCTCTCGCGAGGGGGCATCCAATGAGGCATTTTTCATTAACTCCCGGCCCTCTATTTGATGGGGTCATTCAATCATAGCCTTCTATCTCTTAATTGGACATTAATCCCATTAAGGATCCGGTTGATCCATTGTGTCATACCGTTGAAGCTCCATGAGGATTATAATCCATTTGACTTGTTCAACATCCAATCCCGGCCTTTGAACATATATCCTTCCATCCTGCCCTTCCATTTGATAGATTCTCTCAAGTGTATGGCTCATCCGATGGATTGATGTTCCATTTGATCTCAGCCATTGATCCTCTTATTGGATATTATTTCTATTAAGGATCCGGGAAGACCTTGACACCCGGTAATTAACCTTGCCCATGGACTATCTATCGGATATCCCATTAGACAGGATCCATTGGATATTATCCTATTAAGGATCCGGTAGACCATCTGTGCTGTGCGCTGAGGATCCATGAACATTAGTATCCAATAGGCATATTAACCACCAATCTTAGCCATTAGATTGGCTTTTAATTAATCCCATTTGAATTCTCCAATCTGTTCTCCCGCGGATTGCCTTCTCTCCCTCTATTGTTGCAGATTCTGTTGAGTCTCCCATTGGGAGACAGATTCTTCCATCCGCGGGCTTCCTTCTAGCTGGCCTTCCCCTTCATCTTGTCGCACCCTCCTATCTTCACAGGTGCTGCTGCAGCTTGTCCTTGCCAAGGGGAATCATTGGGTGCCCTCCTCTTCTTCTTGGTGTTGATCCGTGGAGGTGGACAACAGCTTAGTCATATCCGGGTGAGCATACCTGGTAAATTTCCCTTTTTAGCTCCGTGCTTTGGTAATTATGTTGTCATGTACGCATATCCCTCTCTTATTCTTTCTTCTCCTTTTCTTTTGAGTGGGCATATTGACTATATCTATGCCCGGTCCTTATCTCTACCTGGTTATCATCAGCCGCACATGATCACCCCTTTGTTTTGTGCCATGGACATGCCTATAATTCTAGCTCTCTCCTTTAATCTCCTGTCGGCAGTATATTTATTGTCCCATACCATGCCTGGCATTTTGCAAATATACGTGTGGCCGGCTGTATTGGGGTGTCCTGTTTTAAAAGGGCATATTTATCATGTGCAGGGGGGGCTGGCTCCTTTATATGCCACCCTTGGCTCGGGCCCCTTTTTTTGTTTTAAATTTCCCCTCTGTTTGTGTGAAACATGATATATGTTTGAGGACCCGGCTTCTTCATGCTTGATTGGGTCTTCTTCCAACTTCCTGTTTTCCCGGGGGGGGGGGGTTCCATTGGCTGCCCTCTTTCTCCTTCTTCTATTCCTTGCTCTATATTTCATCTTTACATATGTCTAGCTGTAAGCAACCGGTCGGCAGCATTCCACCTACAAGTAGATGTACAGCTGAATATATCCGAGACCTTCAAACAGGAGCCAGTTTGGCTCCTATACATCATTTTCGGCCTTCCCTCTTCCAAATTTCTGTTGGCAGCATGTCCCCCTGTCCTATGCCATGTTTCATATATATATAAAACTGTATGTACTGAAGTATTCTCATTGGAACAGCACATTTACTTCCCTATTTTTTTTCTTTTGATCTATATGCAAGGACCTAGCCTCTTCATATGCCATTATTGGTCAAGGCTATTGCTATTCCTTTTCCTTTAGAACAGGAGCCTATCAGCTCCCGGACGCCTGGACCCCTTGAATTCCGGGTGTATGTCATTCTCGGCCCCTCTTTTGCACCGGGGGGCTGCTGGTCCCCTCTTGGCCAGTATGGGCTTTGAGTCTTCCTTGTGTACTTACACCCAATTGTGCATATCCGGCCTTAGATATATGAATTTTGACCTCCTCCTTTGATTCATGTACCGATGGTATGTTATAGAGAATTAAGTATTTTTTATTCCCTATAGCTCCACTTTACTCTCTTCCATCCTCTTATCTCATGGTGTCCAGGTGCTGTAGTTGGTGTTGGTTGTGGGCCTCTTTTGTGCTCACCACCCTCTGCCCTTGCTTGGGCATATATGTGCCAAATCTGACCGGGCATATAGCCTCATTCTCTTCATGATTTCCTAATCCTTCTATTTTCTGGATTTCCTTCAAATTCTGCCCGCATTGCCCCATCTTATCCTGATTTCTCTGAATAACCGGCCAATGCATATATGTTGTATTTCTTTTAGTTCCTCTGTAGACCCTTTCTTGGTCGGTGGAGGTAAGACTGACCTTGGGCATATGTGCTAGATCAGTTGATCTTTTATGCAGGATTTCTATGTATCCATATGCTATCACCAATTGGGGTCTAGATCCAATTGTGTATATCTGTCCTTAATCATATGTGTTTGAGTCCATCTTTTATTGGTCTCCTTCGCTTATTTTGCTCCATATAATGGTGGTGGGGTGCAGGGAATTAAATATATCTAACTCCCTTTTGCCTCACTTTTATCGTATGTCAATGTTTTATCTAAAATTCTAAGTGCCAACAATCTCATGAATGTTAGATGGTTGTCACAGCTATGCAAAAGTTACAACTTCTCAGTTCTTTTGCTCTTTTATGTCTTCTCCTCTTTCACTCTATTGCGACACTTTCAACTGTTCAATCCTGTGGAAGTTAAATACTACACTATTGACTGGAAAATGATAACAAAATAAGTAGGACTTGGAAGTATGATTTTTAATATTATAAAATTCCTTGTTCACAGGGTTGTTATATTTATCTTTTTGCCTATTGTCAAATGTCAATCCTTTCTGATTTTCTGATTCCTGATGGGAAGCTCTGAAAATCAAGGAAGAAAAATGTAGGATTAATGCTTGGATCAGTTGGCTAAGATGCCTGTATGGATTGACCAGATCTGGGTTAGTCGTGGTGAAGGCAAGTCAAAAGCAGACCGGCCGTTATATTAAAGAAAAAGTGCTGGAAGTGTATAATATCTTTCCATGCGGTCATACGAAAATATTTTAAATGTTTATTTACTGTAGATGATCATTATGTTTACTATAGTTTTTTTTTTCAAGTCTCTTTATGGCCTACATTCTTTGTAGTAATTTCGTTCAAAAAAATTGGATATTTAGATTAGAATCATTTAAGATGGATACGTTATTTGGAGAATATTAAAAGTAATTGTAGAAATATAATGTGTAAGTCTGTATAATGTAGTTCAGAACAACATTAGGTTTCTGTATGAGAATATCAAAAGTAATTGTGAGATTGTAGTGTGGTAAGAGTGTAATGTTGATGATGGCAGCCTTTTCTATGGCAAGTTCTAATAGCTACTTAGGTAGGGGATATTTACATGCTTGATACTTAATATTATGTCGTAAGGCTGTATAAAATTCAGAACCACATTAAATTTTTTATGGGAAAATATCAAAAGCAATTGTAAGAATGTTGTGTGATAGGCCTGAAATGTTGATTATTTCAGCCTTTTTATAGGCCTGAAATGTTTAGGGACTACTTAGGTAGGGTGATGTACATGCTTGATGCGCTTATGTTGCTCTGCCCCTGTCCCACAAATTTTAACCACATTAGATGGGTGTTCTTGTTTCTTTGGTCGAAACCAGAAATGGTGCTCGCCTGATCATGCAAGGCATTCGTGTTGGTCAGAGGGGCATGAGGATGCGGGCTAGGCAGTAAAAATGTTTTGAGTTCTAGGGATATCTCCTGGTCACTATATCTTCTATTATAACTAAATTGTTAGTGTAAGTTATTTTGACTTTGATCCACTTATAGGTATAGTTTTTAAATGCTTGGTTTTTAATGACATCGTTGACTTACAATATCTACTATCTCAACTCAACTCAAACCTTAGTCCCAAGTTACTTGGGGTTGGTCATATGGATTCTCTTTCTCCACTCAGATTGATTTTGAGTTACCTCTTCATGGATATTGAAATCATTTAAATCGTATTGAATTACCCTCTTCTAAGTTAATTTAGGTCTACCACTTCTTTTTTTGTTTTTTTTATTTTAATATTTTCTATTTTTCTTACTTAAGCCTCCTTAGGTCTATGTTTAATATGTCCTAACATAAGACAAATATGTCAGAGGCCCGCAGAATAAAATTCACGGTCTACTTTCTAAATCCTAATGATTCCCTCCAAAAAGAATTTGAATATCAAAAAAATCTCTTTGATGGAGAATCCTTATCGACGAATACTGGTCATTCCTTAACTTCAATCGGCGAAGTCCCATTGGAATCCCCACCCAGTCTTAATTTGAAAAAATTGTCTTTATTGGCAGAAGAAAAAAGAATCTCAATCTTTTTTATTTCAATTTATCTATAGGTGTCGCTACTTCTACATATTCTCTAATATATTTATTTCTTATTCTATCTAATCTTGTATTATCACTCATCCATCTTAACATTCTTATTTCAACAACACTTATTTTAGAAGTATATTTTTTTATTGTCTAACATTCATTACCATACAATATTGTAGGTCTTATACTTGTATGATAAAAATTTTCTTTTAACTTTAGTAGAATCTCACAATCATCTTCATTGCTTTTTTAACTTCTGAAAATTGAATTCTTCTGATATAATGTAAATCAAATGTTGTCACATTTTCAATGTCATCTATGTTTTTAGAATAGTTGTCGTTAAAAAGGGTATCAAAATGAAAATTTCATCTTCTTTTGATATCGTTTTTGATCAAAACTTTTCCTTCTTTATCATTCATGTATCTGACTTGGTTAAGTTCTCGAGACATTTTCTCCCTCATCCTTACCAACCTATAAATATTTTTGTGCCTTTTTAGTTCTATGTTTCTCGTGCATATATTTAAAATCATTGTCTATTACTTGTCTAATAGTCTCTTTTGCTTTATTTTTCGCTATCTTTTACTATTCATAAGCTTCATTGTTATCACTCTTCGGTAAATTTTTATACCAATATCTTTTATTCTTTATCGTCTTTTGCACTTCTTCATTACCCACACCTGATCTTGATGTGGGAACTCTTACTTATTCAACACTTTATTAGAGCGTTTATGTGGAGTGTTGCATGTGGGGATGTCCTCACCTTTGCTGTATTTTTTTGTCACACCTAGGCTTTGGCGTAATGTATCATTAGGTGAGTGTGTCCCAACGTTTATATCATTTGAATATATTTTATGAGATGTGACTTTGTTTTACGTTGGTTACACCGGCTATCACTTACTGCAACCCTCCTTTCTCACCTACAGTATCTTCTATCTGCTATAATTAAATTATTTGTTGATAAATTGCTAGTTATTTTGATTTTTTTGATAATTCTCCAACTATACTTTATTTTACTTTAAAGTATGTATTTGTATTATTTTATCATTTAATATTTTTATGACATATTTTTGAATTAATTCTTGTTTATTTTAGCTAAGCACTGCTTAAGATGACCTGGATCCTGGAGACATCACCTTATCAGTATATTTTCTATTCCAATGTGATCATTAGATGATCAGTAAATTATTCTATTTTAGCCCACTTTGGGCTTATTTATCCAATTTTTGATCTTTGAGACCTCATCTATTTACTGAATCTAAGGATTGCATAATCATAATTGGGGTTTGAGTCAACCATAGCATAATCATAATTGGACTATTGGGTCCAATCATGACTGAATCTTCTATCTTTTACAATCAAATAGTGATGCGGGACAACAACAGACCGAGAGAAAAGGACAAGCGTTTACTATTAGCTCACTAAAATTACCAACAAATCTGTTTAATCGTCAATTTTAGAGTTCAAAATTAGTTTTAAAATGTTATTAATAGAAATTGGACCAGTAGCTATTCCCAAAAAGATTAACCAAAGAAATCTTAAACAAGTTTACTCTCTACCAACGTGATTACCAAACCTTTAAAACGAAACTGATTTTAGTAGTTTTTCAAAATTATTCGGTCAACTCAGATTTATACTCTCAACACACCGACGTCTTAAAATAAGCGGGCTAGGATCCTACGCACAACTGAGCATGGCGTTTGACGCATAATAGAGAACAAAAGTAAACATCCAAGGATAAGGTAAGAGATGTACCTCAACGTCAAAACGTGGGTGTCGGCTCGGCTGGCTATGAACACCCGACCTTATACACTCAGAGGAATTAAAGGATTTACAAATTCTCAAATAAAACTAAGATCCACGCCTCGCAGGACGGTATAGGATCAACAAATCGAATGTGGTGGGTGTTCACAACCAGGTTGACGAGCTGCCGTCAACAAAAAAATCCGGTTCATATGAATCAACAGCAAGAGAAGTTCGCATATATCACGAGCTGACCAGCAAGTGGTTAAACTGGTTGGGATCAGACCCTGTCACTTCAGGGCGGTGCTGTACTTGCTGATAACTGATATCTCCAAGAAGTTATTCAGTAAGATCGACAGGAAATAAACCAATGGACAGACAACGCTACCAAAGAATCGGGGAACTAAGTCCGCACTGAAGGGCAACCACTGGAGAAGGACCAGTGTAGTGAAACACTAGAGTTCTGTAATCAGAAACCGCTACCAGCGTTCAGGGGACTTAGCCTCACTGAAGGGCAACCACTGGAGGTGGACCAGTGTAGTAAGACTACTAGAAATCTGTCATGATAATATCCAAGCCGGAATCATATTTTGATTCATATAGAACAGCACCACTCATCATTTCCCGAATCTGAGGGAGGAACTAAGAACATAGACGTGGGAGGGACTGTCAATCACTGATCATCAGATCTCATCCAACACTGATGTCATAGCTCAATGAGCTCATCAATAGGTTGCAGCCAAACAAGCGAGTTCAAATCACCGAGATCGACTGTAAATGAACCGCAGGACTAGTTCGGGATTAGTCTCCAGCCCCTTGTCAAGGCGGACATTCCACTGAACTAGAGTAGCTA
Organism: Cryptocoryne crispatula var. balansae; assembly: GCA_036172225.1. Classification (NCBI taxonomy): domain Eukaryota; kingdom Viridiplantae; phylum Streptophyta; class Magnoliopsida; order Alismatales; family Araceae; genus Cryptocoryne; species Cryptocoryne crispatula. The sequence goes on along the minus strand of CM069920.1, from coordinate 49,278,089 downwards.
TGATAATCCACGGATCTGACTGAAACCGGACCAGTTCTAAATAGCCATTCCGACAGAGCTTGCGCTAAGGCCGGTCAGCTATAGATCTGGAGGAACTTACGAGTAGAACTGGAACCAGAAACAGTTGAACAACCACAGAAGATCTTGAGCATACGAAGACTTATCTGAGCAGATAACCAATAGGAAACGTCGGAAGCTAGATCCGAGATGGATCTCCGGGAGTTACGAAGGTAGCCTTCGAGTGAGCGACTGGAACCGTCAGCTCCATGGAACGCTATTAAGAAGTAGAACGCTTCAGTTGAAGTAGAGAGCAACCGTGGAAGGAATCTTGCAGACGTTGTGGTCGACTTCAGGTAACCGCAACGAAGCCAAGTTATCGAGCACCACCAGCGCCAGAAATATCGAAGACTGGAACCAGTATGAGGAAGAGGGGCTACACCATAGAAGAAGACTAGGCTACGCTACTGTAACGGGAAGGAAAGGGGGGCCGCCATCGCCAAGGTAGAAGCTAGGGTTCGCCCGCGGAGAGAGGCCACCGCGAGAGAGAGAGAGCGTAACACTCGCTAAATAAGAGAAACCGAAATGAATAACAACGGGAAGAAAGCTCGAATGTTCACTTCATGTCTCTCATCGACGCTGTACATCATCCCTTTATAGGGACATGGAAAACATAGGTAGGAAAAGGACAAAACAGTAGAGCGTATTGGGCCCCGGGTGACATTAGGCCCATTCGCCCATATGCCGCCTTGGCCCTCAGCGAAGAGAAAAAAAAACGTAAAAAGAAAATACATGGTCCAAAAAGAAAATACTTGGTCCGCAGGCCTGCTTAGCCCACCATGTATTTGCGCCTCATAACTCCAGTTCGGTAAACAAATTTAATAAGCAATTTCAACATCTCCTAACCATAGGTTGTCCTTCTGCCGTCGACTATAAACCTTTCCATACCGATTTAAAAATCGGGTATCCCCACCAAATAGTTGCTTAGTTTAAGTTTTCTGTTCAATTTCTTTAATTTATAGTATGTATTATTGTATAGTTTAATATATTTATGACATTGTTGAACCGGTTATTTTTGACAAAAAAAAAAAAATATATGCTGACAAGCAACACATTCTTATAAAATAACTCAATGTGCACACATGTATTCCTTTACAAACATGTTTGTACAAACTTACCGGAATTCAAATCCGAGGACACAAATCCCTCGAAATTCATCCGGATCGTGGTCGAAAAAAATGATGAAAATGAATGACCACTTAATACAATAAAATAAAAAGACGATGTCGTCACCCTTTCCGATGTCGTCCCACCGTTCAGCTGTCGGTCAAGACGGAATGAACGCACGAAGCGCCACACGACAGTAGAAGACCGCTGCCGTTGATCCGTCTCCCCGACCAGTGTCGTCACGAGCTGTTAGGACAAATTCCGCAACCGTACGGACTGACCGTCGACGTCGAAGGGACTTCGACACCGCTGCCAGAAGCCTACCGCCGATGGGTTGCCGTACGCAGGGTCTGTCGACGGATAGGGAAGAAGAAGAAGCTGCGGGGAAAGGCCGCCCGAAGCCACCGTCGCGAAATCCAGCTGCTAGAAGCCCCTGCGCGACCGTGTTGAAGAAAAAAAAAAGAAAAGAAACGCAGCAAGGAGGAGAAAGAGAGGACGACGCCGTAGTCGCCGTCTCCCGCTGCCGCCACCGCCGCCGACACCTCCGCCGTTGCAAGAGGAACCCGCAGCGAGCATCAGCCGTGAAGTCTGCGGCCGTCGCCCGCCAGGACCCCCCCCGCGCCCGCACCGCCCGCCGCCGCGAAGGCTGTCGCCGTCGGGAGAGGTCGCCGAAGAGAGCGTCGGGAGAGAGTCGGGGAGAGAGAACCGAGAGGAGAAAGGGTTGCGGGCGACGGTTCCGCGGCTGGCCGCGGCTGAAAGAAAAAAAAAATGAAAAAAAAAGGGAGCGCCCGCGCGGGCGCAGCCGGCTGCGTGGGCCGGTGCCCCTGGTCAACCCGGGGCTGTTCCCGGTTGACCGGGGGGGTTTTCAAAAAAAAAAAAAGAGACGACTGCCGAGTGGGCAGTCGCGGCTCACGCGCGCCCACGCGCGCGCGGCGGCCCACCGGGGGTGACCTTCCCCCCCCCCCCCCCCCCCCCGGTTTGACTTGGTCAAACAGAGCCAGAAATGCTCAAAAAAGGGGAGAAAATGGGGGTAACTTCACCCCACTCCGGTCACCCCCCCACTATTGCGAAAATGGACTTAGTGGGGGCCTGCCAAATGACCCTTTTGCCCCTCCAAAAACCTCTATAAATACCCCCCAAGTGCCATACGTACCAGGAGTTGGAGAGAGTTGAGAAAAGAGAGAATTGGGAGGAGAGAGAAGCTCTACATTCTCACCTCTTAGAAGGTAAGAAATGCCTCGGTTTTGCGCTACCTTTCCATAAAAAGGGGCTGGTTTTGCGCTACCTTTCCATAAAAAGGGGCTGGTTTTGCGCTACCTTTCCATTAAAAGGGGCCCAAAATAGTTCACTATTTTGGATAGAAAATAGCCAACCCAACTCCGGTCTAGCCGAAATGCTGCCGAAATTAAGTGGTTTTGCGCTACCTTTCCATTAAAAGGGGCCCAAAATAGTTCGCTATTTTGGATAAAATACAAAACCCAAGTCGGTCAAGCCGAAATGCCGGCCAAACCGAACAGGAATTCAAATAGAAAACCCAATCGGTAAAGCCGAAATGCCGGCCAAATCGAACGGGGATTCAAATAGAAAACCCAAGTCGGTCTGCCGAAATACCGCCAAACCAAACGCGAATTCAAATAGAAAACCCAAATCGGTAAAGCCGAAATGCCGGCCAAACCGAACGGGAATTCTAAATGAAAACCCAAGTCGGTCAAACCGGAATGTCGGTCAAACCGAACGGGAATTCTAAATGAAAACCCAAGTCGGTCAAACCGGAATGCCGGTCAAACCGAACGGGAATTCTAAATGAAAACCCAAGTCGGTCAAACCGGAATGCCGGTCAAACCGAACGGGAATTCTAAATGAAAACCCAAATCGGTCAAACCGGAATGCCGGTCAAACCGAACGGGAATTCTAAATGAAAACCCAGATCGGTAAAGCCGTAATGTCGGTCAAACCGAACACAAGTCATGACATGTATTGAGAAGAAAGGCTTGAAAGCCCTCTCATTTGTTGTACTTCTATGTACTCAGATCGACATGAAATAAAATTCAAGTTCGATTGATGTGTTATGTTACTCCAAAAGTGACATCAAATCCCCGTGGACTCCAAGAGATGGAATAAATTAAATAAATCATTTAAATAATTTTCAAACTTAATCAAATAATCAAATTTGATTAAATCAAATCAAATAATTAAATCAAATCAAATAAGTAAATTTGATTAAATCAAATAATTACTTATTTATTAACAAAAATGTCATCATAATCAAATTAAATTCATGCCATAAAATCATACATAAAAAATGACTACAAATGATTACAAAACATGTTAAGTTTGAATCCAACTTAACCATGAAAAATTAAATCAAGCCAAATGGATAATGCTACTTAATTAAATAAGTATGCATAACAAAATCCAAATCAAATAAATGATCAAAACATTAATAAAATGTCAATATAATCCAACCAAAATTATGTCATTAAATAATGCATAAAAAATGTCAACCAATGACTACAAAAACAAGTTATGTTGGATTAAAATCAACCATGAAAAATTAAAGTGATCAATATTGTTAAGAATAAATCTTAATAATAATAGTAAATTCACTTAAATCAAGCAAAAAATGCTAACAAACACAAAAAAATGGAAATTAATTCCTACAAACAAATAAAAAAAGAGATCAACTCAAATTGTCTAAGTCAACAAATGACCAAAGACATAAACAAAACAAATCAAATCAAATCTTAAATCAAGAAGAAAATCAATGAACCCAAACTTAAAGTTTGAATTAAGTTCAACCAAATTCCATCTCATAAGGCCATGGGGATATGTCTTCCAGTTTTCTTTATGTGGATGAATGACTTCCGATCAATATGTTGCTGTGACGGTCAATCAAGGGTATTCGAGTGTTTGCTCGATGTAATTAACACCGGAATATCGCAAGTCCGGTGGAGAGAGGTCAAAATTTATTTTCAAAGAACTCAGATAACCTCACAAATTAAATTGTGGTTCAGATCATCTAAGTGGTGGGTGATACCCATATCGACACTTAGCGAATACGTGGAACCATCGGTGTTCCTATAAAATAATACCACATCAAATTAGCTAATACTCCTATGAATACCACATATTTTCATAGTAGTCAATGCTAGCCTAAAGCAAAATGAATTTTCTACACCCAGAAACTGAGGAAAATTCGAGGTTCCAACAAATGGCACGCCCGGTGGGACCTCTCTCTCCCTTCATCTTTCCGTCACAGCAATGTAGTGAAGTCATAAATCCACCAACTTCTTTTAAAAACCTTTACATCCTCTTAGTCGATCTTTGCCCTTTCAGGAAAGCAAGAAAGCAATCGACACCAAGCAATGGAAGAGGAGGCGCGAGTCACTTTCTCGGAGGGCTACGTCATCGGCTGCGTCAGGGGGTATCTTGATACACCCATGACGTTCGGTGCCTTTCCTTCGGTCATTCAGCGACCGGATCGTCTCGGGGTGGAGCTTGCCATCCCAGAAACTGAGGACCCAGCTTTGAGTCCTTACCAAATGATCGTCACCGCCACCAAGGCAATGGAGTCTTTGCTCCACCAGGACATCAGGCCCAGGGCGGCACCCGTTCCGGCGCCGCTTACTGTGAATCAAGTTTCGGTTGTTACTACACAACCGGAGGCCAAGAACTTCCGAAAGGGGAGGACTTCTACTCCTTTCTGCTCACGCCGATCCTTCATGGTCGGCCAGATGCGCATCTACTGGGATGGGCGCCCGGCAACCTATGTCAGGAGCCCTGTTGAACACCGCGCTCGCAAGGCCACCCTTGCTAGGCGCGTTCCTCTACCTCTCTCCAACAGGTTTGCCCTGTTAGGGAGAAACAATGAAGCTGGATCTGTCAACAGGTCCCAAGTCACTGCTGCTCTTCAGGCGAGGAAGAACTCCTCGGTCTTCAAAAGAATCAAGACGGACTCGGCGCAAAGTCGACGGGCCAGGGCAGAGAAGAAATCTCTCGCCCACAATGTCATTCCAAAGGGTCTATCACAGGCCCATTCTGCAAGGATAACTCAACCAGGGAACCACTCCCTGGGGATGAAGACCGGTCGATTTTCGAATCGACCAAAAGTCATTAAGGAGAGTATCGAGAAGAGCTCTCCGTGTCACGCACCTTGTTTTTTCGACCGGGGGCAAATCCTTTGCCCGGGAGGCACCAAGTTATTCGAGGGGAACCACTCCCCAAAATTCAAGCAAGTACGGGTGCCCAAAACCCAAGTGCATCATGCTGCCGTGGATGCACCTCAATCATCAAGGGGTCAGGGACCGTTTCGACCCCGAAATCAACCACCTCGGCGTAGGGGTCGGAGAAATACTTCTCCAAACCTACCGCCGCCACAAAAGAACAAAAATAACCCTAAGGGGGTGTCAGTTTTCGAACGACTCTCCTTTCCAGGAACCTCTGCTGCAAGAAATGTGAAACAGGGGGCACGTGGCAAGATGACAGTCTTCACGTGCTATACATCAAGTTCCAATAACCGGTCTGACGATGTCGGGGAAGCTTCGAGACAGCCAACCCGGCCCGGCCCGGTTACACGCCAACAGACGGCTAAGGCACACCAAAATCTTCCATTTGATCCTCTCCAACAGGAGGGGCAGGGGGAAGTACATCGTCAGGATCCCCCCGTGGAAGTTGAAACTGCACCTTCCATGCCCAGTTTGGCTGAGCTGTGGAAAGAAAATCAAGAGCTTAGGGCTCTTGTGATGAGTTTGAAAGGATTGCAGCCTCAACCTGCAGCTCAACTTACACCTCAACCTGGGTTAGCCGAAGCATGTGAGGCTGCCCAAGGGAGACGTCCGGAGCAACCGACACTCCCTCGACCAAGCCAACAACCTACTCCCTGGTTACAAAATGAGCCGGAGGGCAATGCTAACATCCAGGAGCAAGGCACATTGGCAGACCACCCTGCGGTTGCCCACAAAATCATGATTGAACGAATTGTGGACGCCAAATTGGCAGAGCACGATGATGGTCTAACGACCGTGGATTTGTATCGGGTTCCCTACCCCGTTCACCACCAGTTCAAACGGCTGCCATCAGAGGTGACCAAAGTTCCAAAATGCCCTCGATTTGATGGAAGGGGGTCACCTAAAGAACATTTAGCGATGTATGTGACTCGTATGGGCGAGTTGGCCACAGAGGAGTCCTACTTACTTCGTTACTTTGCTACCACTCTCGCGAGGTTACGCCTTTGAGTGGTACTCGAAATCGAAACCCAACTCGGTCGTGGGTTGGGAGGATATGCGGCGCAAGTTCATCGAGCGCTTCAAGTTAACCGAGAGGCCGGTAACATTGGTGGAATTGACCTCTCTTCGTCGATGCGGGGATGAGGCTGGCATTGACTTTATTAAGAGATGGCGGAATCTCAGCATGAGATGCCCTAATCCGCCAGCAAATGATGAAGCTGTGGGGCTATGCAAGAGGGGCTTACGCCCAGAAATTCTTGAGAAGCTCTTGATAGCCAACATTCGGACATTTGACGAGTTAAACCGGGTCGTGTCCGAATTAGAAATGTTCTATGCTGACAACCCCACTACGCGGGTTGCCAAACCAAGGGCAACGAAAGAGAAAGCCTCCGCGTCCTTACATAAGGACGTTCGTACCGTTGATTTCACGCGGGGGCAAGCGGTAGCCACGATGGGGGCGAAGGAGACTCGCCCCCTCCGTCGCCAGAAGCCCGCTCGACGAAAAGAACGACATCCCTTTGGCTGAGCGTATGAAGAAACCTTACTCCTTTGCCCGAGAGCACACTAGAAGGCTTTTTGATGTCTGCATCAAAGAAAGTCTGATCCGCCTGCCTCAACCAAAGCGGCCGGCCGAAGTCAATAAATCTGATGACCCGAATTTTTGTGTGTATCATCGCGTGCCGGGTCATCCTATTGAAGGCGCTATTTGTTCGAGGACATAGCGAGAGAATTTAATCGAAAGAAGGTTCGATTGATATGGGACAACACGTGGTCAATCCTCCGCGGTCGCGTCAAGCCAAGGCCACAACAAAATTTCACGATTAATGTGATTAGTGGTCAAGCTCCCCACGCGGGACGTCGGGGACCACGAACGATTGAAGACCTCCCCGCATCAATCTAAATCGGATGGGCTGCGAGAGTCGTGAATGTCTTGGAGACATTTCGTCAAAGATTTCTCTCGCTCGAACGCGATATGCAAGACACGATCGTCCGTATGGAGGACATCGTGAGGGGAGATTTCGATGTATTCGACTACTTTGCGAGTCGGGGAGAATTCGGAAGCATACGGAGAGCCCCAAGGCTTACCCCGTGGCTTTTCCCGGGAAGATCTCTTCTCAAATGGCGCCGCTAGCGTTGAAATATCGGCGGAGCAACAAGTACCGAGTTATCAACGTCTCAGGTTCGACACCGGAATGGCTGAATTTTGGGGAGAGCATCACCTCTTCACCCCCGACGAGTCCGCCTCAAACACACACCTCCCGGTCGAGGAGCAACACGCCGCTCAACCACGGAGGTACTCTTTTCCGCAGCACCGTACGGAGAGGCCGTACGAATGCGCATCCGGGAGGAGCTCCTACCACCTCCAATACGGCTGAAGGAGAGAAAGAATATACTCACATGGGGGATTTATGGTATTGTGATTACCGTGATACCGTGATCATCTCCTCTCCGAGTGCACCGAAGTTAAAGACATGATAGAATGTCTTATCCGAACGGAGTCATCGGGTTGAACGGAGGACTCTTGCGGTCACCACAACCACATTCATCCACCGGATCGCACTTCTCGGTCGATGTTGTGCGTGTTCGAGGAAGGGTCCAAACCCGGCCTCGGCCCGACAATCGGGGGCAACTTCTTCCGGATCGTACACATACGGGCAACAACTTCCCCCCGAAATTGTACAACGAAACATTCGACGAATGCCGAATTCAATTCGGCGAAGGAGGCACAAGAAACCGAGGAGCACGAACAAGAATGGCGAGGTTGTGCCAACCGGGGAGGACAAGATGGAAGCTAGGGCTGAAGCGGCCCGAAAGCGTGAAACGAAACGAAGAGAAGCCCGGGGAGGCTGCCACGAAAGCCCTTCGAAGGCCAAAAGGAGCAATCAAACCCGGCTGCGGGCGATGCACCGAATGGCCGGAAAGGTCGACCGAATCCGCCCGAAGGAATGAAATGTCTGAGGCGGCTCAGAGGAGGAGGCGACTGAAGAACTGGCGAAAGGCCTTGAAAAGAAAAGAAAGACGGCAGGAGAAACTACTCCAAGAAATGGAGGAGGAGTATCAACAACCCACACCCCTCCAAAAGCTTCAAGCCCTCATTGACCAGTTGGAGGAGTACGAGCCTAGACAGCCTTCTGGGCTACCAACTTTGGGTCAATATATCCCCTGGGATAGGTTGGCCACCAAGAATCGCATTGAGCGGTTACTTGAAGAATGGGCACAAAAAGTCAAGATTGACCCCACTTATGTGCGATTGAAATTCAAGATATTTGGCATGTGGACGGTCAAGCACCTTCCCTTGAAGACATTGTCGCCCAGTTTAGCAAGTTATCTTGCAATGTGGTCAGTATACCACCGCCGGAGGGACTGTATCCCAATGGCACGGGAGGCCGAGGTGCAAGGAACCAATCCTCTCGGCCAATTGCCACATATCAACGCCGAAACCCTCGGCAAAAATCGAATGGCTCGAAACGCAACAAAGTAAATGATCGAGTCATTTACTTGCACGGAGAACAAAGCAAGCCTATACCACCTCCCATGGTTAGGCAACCTCCCGAAGACGATCGATTTTGCCTATACGAGGAGGGAGTTGGGGTTGAACACCCCGCACCCCAAGGTAACTACGGAAGCCCCTGCGCTCGAGCCTCGGAGGAAGAAGTAATAGCAAATTTGCAACGAGCATTTGCAAGTTGCCGATAGGCATGAAGCCAGGGAATCGGCAGAAGGTGCTCAGAAAGAGGACCAACCACAACACACGACGGCTGACGATGTCCAAGTGGTCCTCCCGTCCCTTCAAGAAGCAAAAGAACGAGTTGACCAAAAGGTCCTCCGCCAAATAAGAAGATTACCTGCCTCCCTTAGCATATGGGAAGCTATATCCCTAAGTCAGGAGCTGCGGCAGACCTTAATCTCGGTGTTACAAGACCCGGAAGCCTATGTGGCTCATACCGTGGACTTACCGAGCTATGAGGCTTATGCAGCCTCAGTTTCCTTTTCTGATGAAGACATGATGTTACAGACGGCTTTCCATAACCGGCCTCTGTACATGAAGGGACACCTAAATGGACATGAGATGAATCGCATCTTGGTAGATGTTGGCGCTACCGTCAACATCCTTCCATTAAAGACATACAGGTCTATGTATCTCATGCCCCACCTCAAAAAGGTGCTAGGTGTATGCATATCTGGCTTCAATCAGAATTCTGAAGAGGCCTTGGGAAAAGTTGAGCTTGAGCTCACCTTCGATAAATTCAAAACTCGAGCGACATTTTATGTCATCGACATGGATAGTACCTACAAGGTCCTCCTTGGTAGACCACGGCTACATGAAAATTGGGTCGTGCCATCCACACTCCACCAATGCATAAAATATGCCAAGGATGGAAGACGATACAAGATCGATGCGGACCATGCCCCGTTCGAAGTTTGTGAATGTCACACAGCGGATGCCCGGTATACTTCGAGGCGGTCCTTCAAAGCATGACAAAAGCGAGGAAAGCGAGAAAGTAGGGGAAGAAACCCCCGAACTTGAAATTGTCGTGGATGAAGACGAAGGCGAAAATCCACCGGCGCATCGTACGCAATCAAAGAGGCCAAATGTGCGGGTGGGCAAATCGAATGGCGCCTGTCGATTTGAAGCACATACCATTACAAAGGTGTATGAAGCCGGTATATGTATGCCTCACGACTTCGTATGGCTTGAAGCGAGCAGGAGCTCCGTACTGTTGAAACAATGGACACCTTTGTGGTCCCTTTTAAGGACGGACGGCGCCTTGTGTTCCAAAAAGGAGAGCTTGTCCCCAGATGCGCCCCGAAGGATGATTTCGGATGGGACGAGAATCTGGCAGCTTCAAAGGTGGCAATTAAAAATATGGACGACATGTCACCCCATACACGCCGAGTTTGTCAAAAACAGGGTATCCCAACGAGCACTCTCACGAGAGAGCGCGGTTGTTCCAACGACTACGGTATCCTGCGAAGGGCGTGAATGCACAAAGCAAACATCCAGGCTTGGGATATGACCACGGCGGCAGCCCATCGTGCATTATCTTGTAAACATGGTAGATGTCCATCAAAATGGGATCATCCCCGATGTAACACCAATTTTTGACTCCTCCGATGAAAATGATGCCGAAGAGGAGATTCTCTACTGACTCGCCCCTGGATGTAATAGAAAAGGTTTCCACCAAACCTCCTAATCACGGGGGCGAAAGCCCAAAGTCGGCCTCCACGAAAAGATTCGAAGGATCGGCTACCCTATGCCAATGGAGGTGCATGATACCGAAGAAGAAGAGATTGACGAGGAGTTCGTCGATCTACAACCAACCCCCGAAGAAATCGAGGATGGTGGTCAGGCTATCGTGGATAACTTGGTTGAAATCAACCTCGGCACGGCCGAAAATCCCAAGCCAATGTTTATAAGTGCACTCCTTGGTGATCGGGAAAAGCAGGAGTACACCGCACTACTACAAGAATTCCAGGATTGTTTTGCTTGGAGTTATAAAGAAATGCACGGCAAGAGCCGCATGTCGCAGTTCATCAACTGGCCATACTTCCGTCAGCCAGGCCTGTGAAACAAGGACAAAGGCGAATGAGAGCTGAATTGGAACTAAAAGTCAATGCAGAAGTCGACAAATTGAAAGAAGTTGACTTCATAGAGCCGTGCATGTACCCCACATGGCTTGCAAATATTGTCCCGGTCAAAAAGAAAAGTGGGCAAATTCGTGTTTGCATTGACTACCGGGATTTAAACAGGGCATGCCCCAAAGATGACTTCCCACTCCCAATCCCCGAAAATATGGTAGACATTTCCACGGGATATGAAGCTTTGTCCTTTATGGACGGGTCATGCTGGTACAATCAAATTCTTATGTCCTCGAGAAGACAAAGATTCCACGGCTTTCGGGACGCCGAAAGGAATCTTTAATTACAAAAGGATGCCACTTTGGGCTCAAAAATGCCGGTGCCACCTATCGAAGGGCTATGACGAAAATATTTGATGAAATGCTTCATGAATTGGTCGAATGCTATGTGGATGACCTTGTTGTCAAGACAAGAAATCGAAATGATCATCTTGATGATTTGAAGAACGTCTTTGAAAATTTGCGGCAATATAAGTTAAAAATGAATCCCGTGAAATGCGCCTTCGGTGTGTCCAGGTGGGAAATTTACGGGCTTTATAGTCGGATATCGGGGGATTGAAATTGACCCCGATAAAATCAAAGCCATCGAGAGAGTTGCCACCTCCTCGTAGTATACGAGAATTAAGGTCGTTGCAAGGCAAGTGGCTTATATACGGCGTTTTATCGCCAATGTCGAGGAAGGTGCCATCCATTCTCCAAGTTGGCGAAAAGGGAGTGCCCTTGAATGGGACGAAAGGCGCCGAGTTGCCACTAGATGGAATCGAAGAGTACCTACTCGATCCACCGTCCTGGGAGCCCCCATCAAAGGCAAACCCCTCATTTTGTACATCACCGCGTTAGATGCTTCTTTAGGAGCTCTTACAGCCAGTGAATGAGGAAGGAAAAGAACAACCGTTGTCTTATTTGAGTCGACGGCTAATTGTCCCGAACACCGATATTCCCCGATGGAAAAAATGTGCTTGGCCTTGGTGTTCGCCGCAAAAAAGTTACGGCATTATCTTTTGTCCCGTAGGTCAACTTGATATCTAAGTTTGACCCCTTGAAATATATGTTGAAGCAGCCCGTCTGACCGGACGTCTTAGCGAATGGGCACTCCTCCTCGTGAAGTTCGACATTAAATATGTCCCACAAAGGGCGATAAAAGGGCAAGGGATGGCTGATTTCTTAGCAGCCCACCCTGTGGACGAAGATTCCCCTCTCAACTTCCAATTACCTGATGAAGAGACATTGAGAGAAGAAGGATCGCAAGAGGACCAAGAAGTTGAAATCAAATGCGGCACTTGTACTTCGATGGAGCATCCGGCTGGATAGGACATCCGATGGACAAATCGGGACGAGGGCGAGTCTTTGGCATAGTACTCCTCGGCCACGATGGCGGAGTACTACACGGCTCGTGTGCTTTGCGGCAATCCCTCGCGAATAATGAAGCGAGTATGAGGCACTCATCATCGGCTTAGAAATTGCCCTCGGCATGGGCATCCGATGCCTCGAGGCTTTTGGGGACTCGATGCTAGTGGTGCGACAAATCTTTGGGCATATTTGAAGTCCGAAAAGAAGAGCTCGTTGCGTACCACACTATGGCCTCCCGACTAGCTAAAAAGTTTTACCTTTTTAGCATCCAACATGTCAAAAGGAGACAAAATTCTCAAGCTGACGCATTGGCCAAACTGGCATCGGTAATTAAATTACCACCCGAAGGAAAGCTTGACATTGTGGTCAAACATCGAAGGTTGATTCCAACTTCTATTAAAGAAGATAGTGAATTTGCCACTAGGGAGGTCAATTTCCTAGAAGAAGGCACTGACAAACATTTGGAAGAAGCAGATTGGCGCCAACCAATCATCAACATCAAGAACGGCATTCTGCCTGATGACCGGGCAGAACGTATTCAGCTCACAAGGAGGGCGGCCTCATACCAACTTTTGGATGGGGAATTATATCGGTTGATGCCCGAAAAGGAAAGAGTCATCCTTGCAAGATGTCTATCCATGCCAGAAGCCCGTGAATAATGAGGGAAGTTCGTGGCGGCTTATGTGGAGCCCATCAATACGGGCCGAAAATGAAAATTGCAATTAAGTTGAAAGGCTATTGCGGCTGAAATGTACACTGATTGTGAAAAATATGCTAAAGCCTGTCATGAATGCCAAGCATTTGGGCCAGTCCCGAAACGCCCTCCAAAGCAACTATGTCCAACTACTCCGACATGGCCTTTTGCCGAATGGGGTATGGATATTGTGGGCCCTTTTAAACCCTCCTCCAGAGGCTGCAAGTTTATACTCGCAGCAACGGATTATTTTTCACGGTGGGCTGAGGCAATCCCAGCGAGGGAAGTCACAGGAGAAGTGGTAGCCCGGTTTGTTCGGCATCACATCATATACAGATATGGTGTACCAAATCGGATTATTTCCGATAACGGTACCCCATTTCGAAATCAAACCATTTATAAAATGTCTGCCAAATTTCATATTGATTGGAAGACATCCACCGTCTACAATCCACAGGCCAATGGCTTAGCCGAAGCCTTTAATAAAACACTTTGCAAACTCCTTGTCAAAGTGGTAGGGAGCAAGAAGCGGGCTGGGATGATAAGATGCGAAGCATTATGGGCTTATCGTACCATATCTGAAAACTCCCACGAGGTTGTTCCCCGCTTCTCCCTGGTTTATGGAGGTGAGCGTAATACCCGTGGAAATCGAGTTAGCCTCATACCGAGTCGCAGTGCATCATGGCCTTCCCTTTGAGGGACTTGACGAAGCACAAAGGCGATTCATGGAGTTGGAAAAGTTGGAGGGAAAAAGGCTAGAGGCCTACAAACACATCAAAGTTTACCAAGCTAGGATGTCTCGAGCCTACGACAAGCGGTAAAGAGAGAGCATTCCAAAAGGAGATCTCGTCGTGGTAAAACAAAAGGATGTCATGGCAACACGTCTAAAAATAAATTCCTTCCAAGCGGCTTGGCCCGTATGTCATTGACGGGGTGTTTGAAGGTGGTGCGTATCTTGTGATCGACGGTAAAGGGGAAATTCCTTTTCCGCCTTTAAATGGGAAGCATATTAAGAAATATTATGCACCCGAGCATGAATTTCAACAAAATTGGCCGAGAGAATGGGCTATAAATTCTACACCCCAAGGCCGAGTATGATCCTTTCATCCTCGCGAGTCCACGGGTTCAAATGGCATGAAGCCACCCCAATTCTACACCCGAGGCCGAGTATGATCCTTTCATCCTCGCGAGTCCATGGGTTCAAATGGCGTAAGCCACCCCAAATTCTACACCCCAAGGCCGAGTATGATCCTTTCATCCTCACAAGTCCACGGGTTCCAATGGCATGAAGCCACCCCAAAAGTTCACACCCCAAGGCCGAGTATGATCCTTTCATCCTCACAAGTCCACGGGTTCAAATGGCATGAAGCCACCCCAAATTCTTCATGCCTCAAGGTCGAATATGATCCTTTCATCCTCACAAGTCCGTGGGTTCCAATGACATAAAGTCATCCCAAACTTCATACCCCTAAGGCTGAGAATGATCCTTTCATCCCTCCAAGCCTATAGGCCCCAATGACATACCCTATAAGCCAAGCGTGCTTTCTTTCGTACTCGTAAGCCGGAAGGGTCCCAATGGCGTGAAGCCGCCCGAGAATTTGTATCATCTGAGTCGAATGTGATTCATTCATGTTCGCAAACTAAATGATACAAAACCCTTAAAACCGATGGCCGGGGAAGCCTTAATTCCTCACCGCCCAATCAATGGCCCGAAGAAGCACGAATTCTTCACTTAAATCGAAAAAAAAAAAAGAAAAAGAAAAAAAGGGGGGCTAAAAATAGAGATGCCCCGACAGACTTAGCCATTCATCTTCAATCGATTGGTTAAGGGCAAAATTGTCAAAATATACCTAACTAGGGTAAAAACCCGAAAGGGTGCCCTAGGCAAAATCAGGTAACCCCACTACATGAAAAAAAAAAAACCCATTGAGGCATGTAGGCAAAATACAAAGGGGGCTAGTCTGGGTGAAAACCCGCAAGGGCAGTCAGGCTAGTAAAAAATATATATATATATAATAAAAAAATAAAAAAAATCATGCTATCATGGCCCTCAAGGCCTATATAGCTTTAAAAAAAAAAAAAAAATCATCACAAGCTATCATGGTCTCCATGGCCTACATAGCTTTAAAAAGTATATACCACCGTAAACAACAAAGTTTAGGTGGTTATCAAACTCTTACCATCATGACCCTTTTGGTTTATATGGTTTTCAAAATTTCTCATACCATCATGACCCTTTCGGTCTATATGGTTTTCAAAAAAAAAGAAAGATCTCATACCATTATGACCCATTCGGTCTATATGGTTTTCCAAAGCCCCCATGCTATCATGGCTCTCAGAGCCTATATAGCTTTAAATTTCATACCATCATGGCCTCTAAGCCTATATGGTTCGAAATTCCATACCATCGTGACCTTTAAATCTACCTCCACTTGGCTCATATTCTACAAATCTACGCCATAAAGACCTTTAAGTCCATATGGCTCCCACAACTCCATCCACCATGCACCTCAGGATGTGTCTATATCGAGGCCTACAAACAATTTAGGTCTCACTAACAAATAAATTTTGTTATTTTCTGCCGCATTCGCACATTCACAGAAGGAAAAAACAAAAAAACAAAAAAAAAACACACACACACACACCATACGCAAAAGTGCCTTTTCCTTCAAAGAAAAAGTACAAGTGTATCATGGAATATGGGCAGATGCAAAAGAGTAGAAAAAGCTGAAAAGCTAAGAGGGCCTGGTCCTCTCGAAGCTCTGAATCTCTGTGTCGGGCGGGCGGCCTCCGGCTGTCTTCACACCATCTTCTTTGCTTCGCCCCGTGTACAAGCCCCGCAAGCTTCCCAAGACGGTCCTTTGCCGTATGGATTTCGGCATCTAGTTCTCGGCGACGGTCCTCGAGCGTGGTGCACTCCTCTGAAGCGATCTCTCCTCTCCCGCGAAAATGCCCAAGTGTGTATCCAAGCTGCTGGATCTCGGCACAGGACGGCACGTACGAGGGTGGTCTTCTCGCGAATAAGAGGCTGCGTGACGGTCTCCCAGTGACTCGGACCCTCTCGTCCGTCGGGCCGGTCGGGCAAAATTGTCGCCAAAGCCGCTCTCTTCTTTGTGATCCACGGCTCCGTGGGGCAGCCCAAAGCATGGTAGCAAGAAGTCAATGCCCGAAGATCTTCCCGCGTATCCTCCACCGAAAGAAGAGGATCCAAGAGGCCGTCCCAAAGGCGTAGGAGGGTCTGACCCATGCCTTGAGAAGATCGCTGGCGTCCCGTGGAAGGGGCCAGCCACACTATGCCAAGCTCGGGATCAGCCCCCTGGGCAACACTGACACTCTGAGCTCCTCGATCTGAAAGCATTAAGTAGTCAAGGGGTCAGAGCTTGTAAAGAGTATCTCCAGATAGAAAACATGAAAAGTCTTACCATGTGGGGAACATCCTCCAACCTCATCTTCGATAGAGGTCACATCTGGACTAACCAGTGGTGAACCATCTGGCTCATTGGCCCTTTCAGGGCACGATGGAATGACCGGCTCAGAGGCCTACAAGAAAAAAAGAAGTAGCACAAGAAAGTAAGGACACGGCTTCATCAAAGTCAATAAAGGTGTGAGAATGACCCCCAAAAAACTCACCTCTGAGAGTGGAGGAAGGGTAGCACATGAGACTACAATCTCATACCATGGTAGAAGATATGGACCAGGTACAGGTGGTGCACTCAAAACATCGTCGTCCATATCATGGGCTGCAGGTGGGCTACCAGCCTCACGAGGTATACTCCCATCAGCTACCTCCACTGCAAATGAAAAAAGGGAGTTGATAACCTTCAACATACAATAGGTTTACCCCTGGGGTGAGAATCCCAAAAGAAAATATACACGAAGGGGAGCATCCCGATAAGAGTGCCTCCGTGAAGAAAGGATAGACATCCTCACCGACTATCTCCCCATCACTCGAGGAGAAGGTGAAGGATCGACTACAAACAGAGGACACTCAGCCGGTTCATTGTTAGTAGGCACTTTTCCTGTGACTTTGGCCTGAGTGGGTGAAGCTGCAAGAAGGGAAGAGAAAAGGGGAGAGGTGCATACCAAAAAAATCACATGCATAAATTGAAAAGCTGACCAAGTAAAATGGATCAGTCCATACCTCGGGGTGAGGGATCAGAACTCAACATAGCTCTCGGCCTTTTAAAAGGCCGAGGAGTCTCCCCACATCGAGGTGATACCCTCGGGCGGCTACGAGAAGAGCGGCACCCCGAGATTCTACGCATATCTCGAGGTTAAACGGTTAACAATTAATCGATGACCAAACGGACAAAGCGATTGAATACACGTAAAAGGAAGGGCAAGCGGACGACGGAGCAACAAGCCGGCATCCCGGCCCACCTTGCGGGCGGCACTCGGCTGCTTCGCTCGAATCTCGCCGAATGTAGTAGCTCGCTCGACATCCGGGGCATCCTCGAGCGGTCCCCGGTAGAAATCGCCTCGATCAAATGCCGTCGCCAACAACTCTCGGCATCGGTAGGCGGTAGCAGCCCCTCGAGGGAAACATTGGAACATCAGGTGATGTCCCGTACAAACAAGTCAAACCAATCCACCGCGGATGTCTCTGCGGGCTGCTGTAGACGCTGAGGAGCCCTGAGCGGCTCTACTAATGGAATGAATATACCCCTATAATGTACAACAGGGGTAGGTGGCAGCAATCCATCTTTTTCCCAGGAACCATAAGCCTCCAGTACGGACTGCTTCAAAGAAGGGAAATCTCGAGTAAGCACATTTGTTGCTATCTTTGGCGGAGCCCTGTCAGTAAGACACAACCTAGCACGCTCAACTTCAAACAGCATCTTAGGAAGCAAGTTGTAATTATGGCTGTGGTGTGACCACCGATTGCCATAAATCAAGTCAAAAGCTCAGAAAAGCTAGGTCTTGGAATGTGTAAAGAAGCATCTAGGTCGGCACGGCCGAAATAAGACCACCACTCTGCCTATCAAATGACTATACGGCTTTTCATACAGTCGTGCCAGTATATGAAAATCTGCGTTAGGAACAACGCTCTGATCATAGCCAAAGTTCCTCCCAAATCGATGAGGATAGTAAGGCTCTAAGATAGTGCACCGACCACGGCGAAAAACCAGAACACTGGGACGTGTACTCAAACACCATTCTCGGGCAACCCTCCTACTGAACTTGTTGGTAAGAGGGTCCACCCAAGAAAGAGCCCCTTCCTTCTCCCTAGCTGAATGAGGACGGCGGCCTAAACTGCAATGATCAAAATACAAACCCTTGTTGCCATCAAAATGAAGTGTCGACAAGAGTCTTCTGGCATTTTTCAGCTGACAATGTGATCTCAAAGAAGAACCACCAGCAAACCTGAAAATCAATGGAGAGAATGGATCCAGCATATCTACCGCAACCGGCATGCTACCAAATAAAGAGGCAGCCCATGCACTGATAAAATGAGTGGCCATCAGAATCTGACAGTCCCTAAGGGAAGGATGTGCTGCGATGGCCCCAAATGAATGATATATGGTGGCTAAGGAAGCTGGAGCAATCGCCAACCGAGTGCCACACGCCAAACGGCAAGCAGGATATATCACACTGGCACGAATCATATCCCCCGCCGCGAATGGAACGGCGAATGTGCATAGCCAATATGCTAAATACGCGGCAAGGTGAGTGATCTCACCAAGGTCCCGTGGATCCTCCGTTTACGAAAAGGGCTCCAAAGTCGAATACGTAGCACGAGGAGGCGGCTGTCAATACGAACATGATCCGTCCGTTTAAAGCCCGGTTTAGCGAAAACACCGTCATAACAATACGGACCGCCGTAAAAATGACGCAGCCATGCGTCGCATGTAACCCGATGTGAGCTGTGGAAAAACGGTGCACATTCAACAATGAGAGATCTCTCAGGACTTTCATTAAATACTGTGGCGGTAGGCGATTTATAATCCCCTGGTCATCTGTTTGGCTTCTATGCAAATCGTCTAAAACCACCTCCTCGTACATGACCCCATAAATAGGGAGACCGGAAAGAATATGGAAACTCCATAAATCCAGGGAAGTCTCCCCCTCGGCGATAACGAAGGTGTTCGACGGCGATTAAACCGCTACTGCCAAAGCTTTGTATATACCCTTCGTAGCAAGGGTAATCATACAAAGCAGCTCGCGCGGCATCTCGAAGACCAACCAGCTCCGGACGTCTTCCGAAGTTAGCTAGAATATATTCTAGCCATTCGCGAGCCCCAAGACGAGGCACGTGAGATCGCTTTACGGACAAGCGACCGTACCAACTATCAACGTTACGGTCCAAGATCTCATCCAAGTGACATCTGCCGTCAAAACCTTCACGGAGAAAGATTGGCAACTAGGTGCTATAAAACAACCAAGCACTTTGTAATTTCTTTGCATCGAACGACAAGGGCCATTCGGGGACCACATTCTGGCGTGAAGTGGAAAGGCTAATGTGCTTTGTAATGCACACTCCTAAAAGGCCCAATGACAAAGGCCCGGGCATACAATCACGACTGCCATGCCGATCGGAAACGAAGGATATGAAAAAGCGACGGTGTTACGCAAGATATCCCGGCCCCGTAGAATGGCACGCTCGAGTACGCTCTTATCTTCGTATGAGAGTTGATCATCCTCAACACCACCGAGCGGAGAACCACGGATGAAGTCAAGTAAACTCTCGTCGAAGGGTAATGGACTGGATACCCTGTAGGTCGATCATAAAAGAAACTTCCCCGTGAGTAGCGGATCAACTGCAAATCAACCAATCCAGCCCCACTCATGGAACCGACCAGCTCCTTGGCGGCTAAATGAAAATCATGAAGCCCGTGTTTAGATGATTCTAACTGCCTCGGTGCTGGTACATATCTCTTCAGAGGAGTAGACGTTGGCTTTTTACAAGATGAAGTTGCACGAGAAGCAGAGCCACGCCCACGTGGGGGTTCATTCCAACTGCCACCTCGTTTATACTGACCTCTGCCACGAGTCATAATTCTCCTGTTTGACAAAAAAATGAGCAAATAGGGGGTCAAGAAAGAAATGTCTACAAAAGTCATGCCGGGAATGGCAAAATGCCGTCAACCAAGAGGGTGAGGTTAGTTGTCTCGACACGGGACACACCCCTACGGCTCCACCTTCGGGGAATGTCCCGTGGGGGGGATTTGTTGAACCGGTTATTTTTGACAAAAAAAAAAAATATATGCTGACAAGCAACACATTCTTATAAAATAACTCAATGTGCACACATGTATTCCTTTACAAACATGTTTGTACAAACTTACCGGAATTCAAATCCGAGGACACAAATCCCTCGAAATTCATCCGGATCGTGGTCGAAAAAAATGATGAAAATGAATGACCACTTAATACAATAAAATAAAAAGACGATGTCGTCACCCTTTCCGATGTCGTCCCACCGTTCAGCGGTGGGTCAAGACGGCATGAACGCACGAAGCGCCACACGACAGTAGAAGACCGCTGCCGTTGATCCGTCTCCCCGACCAGTGTCGTCACGAGCTGTTAGGACAAATTCCGCAACCGTACGGACTGACCGTCGACGTCGAAGGGACTTCGACACCGCTGCAAGAAGCCTACCGCCGATGGGTTGCCGTACGCAGGGTCTGTCGACGGATAGGGAAGAAGAAGAAGCTGCGGGGAAAGGCCGCCCGAAGCCACCGTCGCGAAATCCAGCCGCTAGAAGCCCCTGCGCGACCGTGTTGAAGAAAAAAAAAAGAAAAGAAACGCAGCAAGCAGGAGAGAGAGAGGACGACGCCGTAGTCGCCGTCTCCCGCTGCCACTGTTCGCCGACACCTCCGCTGCTGCAAGAGGAACCCAGCGCAAGCATCTGCCGTGAAGTCTGCAGCCGTCGGCCGTCAGGAGCCCCTGCGCGCACGCACCGCCCGACGCCGCGAAGGCTGTCGCCGTCGAGAGAGGTCGCCGAAGAGAGCGTCGGGAGAGAGTCGGGGAGAGAGAACCGAGAGGAGAAAGGGTTGCGGGCGACGGTTCCGCGGCTGGCCGCGGCTGAAAGAAAAAAAAAATGAAAAAAAAAAGGGAGCGCCCGCGCGGGTGCAGCCGGCTGCGTGGGCCGGTGCGCCGCGCGGGCTCGCGCGGCAGCGCGCAGCAGCGGCCGCTGCTGCGCGGGCCCCGGTCAACCGGGCATCTCCCGGGTTGACCGGGGGGGTTATTCAAATAAAAAAAAGAAGGGGGAGAGACACGACTGCCAGAGTGGGCAGTCGTGGCCCACGCGCGCCCACGCGCGGGCGGCTGTCAACCGGGGTGAACTTACCCCCCCCCGGTTTGACTTGGTCAAACAGAGCCAGAAATGCTCAAAAAAGGGGAGAAAATGGGGGTAACTTCACCCCACTCCGGTCACCCCCCCCACTATTGCGAAAATGGACTTAGTGGGGGCCTGCCAAATGACCATTTTGCCCCTCCAAAAACCTCTATAAATACCCCCCAAGTGCCATACGTACCAGGAGTTGGAGAGAGTTGAGAAAAGAGAGAATTGGGAGGAGAGAGAAGCTCTACATTCTCACCTCTTAGAAGGTAAGAAATGCCTCGGTTTTGCGCTACCTTTCCATAAAAAGGGTTTGGTTTTGCGCTACCTTTCCATAAAAAGGGGCTGGTTTTGCGCTACCTTTCCATTAAAAGGGCCCAAAATAGTTCACTATTTTGGATAGAAAATAGCCAACCCAACTCCGGTCTAGCCGAAATGCGCCGAAATTAAGTGGTTTTGCGCTACCTTTCCATTAAAAGGGGCCCAAAATAGTTCGCTATTTTGGATAAAAACAGAAAACCCAAGTCGGTCAAGCCGAAATGCCGGCCAAACCGAACGGGAATTCAAATAGAAAACCCAAATCGGTAAAGCCGAAATGCCGGCCAAATCGAACGGGGATTCAAATAGAAAACCCAAGTCGGTCAAGCCGAAATACCGGCCAAACCAAACGTGAATTCAAATAGAAAACTCAAATCGGTAAAGCCGAAATGCCGGCCAAACCGAACGGGAATTCTAAATGAAAACCCAAGTCGGTCAAACCGGAATGTCGGTCAAACCGAACGGGAATTCTAAATGAAAACCCAAGTCGGTCAAACCGGAATGCCGGTCAAACCGAACGGGAATTCTAAATGAAAACCCAAGTCTGTCAAACCGAACGGGAATTCTAAATGAAAACCCAAATCGGTCAAACCGGAATGCCGGTCAAACCGAACGGGAATTCTAAATGAAAACCCAGATCGGTAAAGCCGTAATGTCGGTCAAACCGAACACAAGTCATGACATGTATTGAGAAGAAAGGCTTGAAAGCCCTCTCATTTGTTGTACTTCTATGTACTCAGATCGACATGAAATAAAATTCAAGTTCGATTGATGTGTTATGTTACTCCAAAAGTGACATCAAATCCCCATGGACTCCAAGAGATGGAATAAATTAAATAAATCATTTAAATAATTTTCAAACTTAATCAAATAATCAAATTTGATTAAATCAAATCAAATAATTAAATCAAATCAAATAAGTAAATTTGATTAAATCAAATAATTACTTATTTATTAACAAAAATGTCATCATAATCAAATTAAATTCATGCCATAAAATCATACATAAAAAATGACTACAAATGATTACAAAACATGTTAAGTTTGAATCCAACTTAACCATGAAAAATTAAATCAAGCCAAATGGATAATGCTACTTAATTAAATAAGTATGCATAACAAAATCCAAATCAAATAAATGATCAAAACATTAATAAAATGTCAACATAATCCAACCAAAATTATGTCATTAAATAATGCATAAAAAATGTCAACCAATGACTACAAAAACAAGTTATGTTGGATTAAAATCAACCATGAAAAATTAAAGTGATCAATATTGTTAAGAATAAATCTTAATAATAATAGTAAATTCACTTAAATCAAGCAAAAAATGCTAACAAACACAAAAAAATGGAAATTAATTCCTACAAACAAATAAAAAAAAAGAGATCAACTCAAATTGTCTAAGTCAACAAATGACCAAAGACATAAACAAAACAAATCAAATCAAATCTTAAATCAAGAAGAAAATCAATGAACCCAAACTTAAAGTTTGAATTAAGTTCAACCAAATTCCATCTCATAAGGCCATGGGGATATGTCTTCCAGCTTTCTTTATGTGGATGAATGACTTCCGATCAATATGTTGCTGTGACGGTCAATCAAGGGTATTCGAGTGTTTGCTCGATGTAATTAACACCGGAATATCGCAAGTCCGGTGGAGAGAGGTCAAAATTTATTTTCAAAGAACTCAGATAACCTCACAAATTAAATTGTGGTTCAGATCATCTAAGTGGTGGGTGATACCCATATCGACACTTAGCAAATCTGTGGAACCATCGGTGTTCCTATAAAATAATACCACATCAAATTAGCTAATACTCCTATGAATACCACATATTTTCATAGTAGTCAATGCTAGCCTAAAGCAAAATGAATTTTCTACACCCAGAAACTGAGGAAAATTCGAGGTTCCAACAGACATTCTTTAGAATCAATCAATGGAACAGTATTACTATTTTGTTATCTATTTATTGCTATCAAGTTGTCTGCTAAGCACTGCTTAAGCCCTGAATTCTTAAGCAACTCGGCTTTGCATTAACTCCTTGGCCAGCGAAGGTAAAAATCCCCTAAGATCAGCTGTTCTTGATTTAGGTTGTCTGAACTCTGAAGGACTGTATTTTTCCTTGTATAAGCACTTTTGCTGGACGTAGTCTGTGAAATTATTTATTGGTAGTGTCTAATTTCTTTCACTTTTTTATGAAAACTGTGAGATTCAATTAAACTACTTGATCAAGACGTAAAACCTACATGAAAAGCATACTATGCTGTCTCCAATTGATCATCCTTCTTGCTGCCATACTGCTTCATTTTTCAGGGATTTTCAAGTGATGTTAGTCTTGTAAGATATATCGGGGTTCCAGGGATTGAAGTCCAGAATGAGGATTCCATCCCTTCTGTTCAAACTACCCCATATGGATTTTACCACAGGTTCCTTATTTATTTTTTGTTTTTTATCTGTCTTTGGCAAACAATATCTTTCTATAGATTTCTCAAGAATGTCAAAAAAAGAGAGGAGTTTTACTTTCACAAGGTCTTACTATTTTCTGGTCTCAGGCCGGCATTGTAGAGATAATTTACCTCAAGTGCATCTAAGCATTTTCTTTCTGTATGTGATTTTCTTTTACCAACAGAAATGATGACGACGAATACAGTTTGAGTGAACTTGCTGTCTCTGTACCCATCTTGAGTTTGCCTGATGGCGGAGGCAAATGCAGTCAGCATTCGTTACCTCCAACTTTCGCAGAATTGCTAAATTCAGTGGCGGAAGGTATGAACCAAGAAGTGATACTTTTTTTATGCCATGTTGGGTTCAAGTATGAAAATATGATATACCATATCAATCTTGATAATTGCTATTTCTAGAGGTTAGAGTATCAATGTCAGGCATTTCTTTTATGCCTAAGGTCCCTGCTCGGTAACGGTATTTGACACCTCGATCACTATCAATTTTGAAAATGATATTGATATAAATTACCAATAGGTGTTTGGCTAATAGTATCAATTTTGACACTTGTACTACAAACAATACATGTTATTCAGTACAAGTGTCAACTTATATCTATTTTGATATTGATAGTTGAACCATCAAAAATATCGATGTCAAAAGTGATATAGTATTGTTTTTGATACTCTTGCCAAATGGAGCACAAGGTATTCAATATAACTGGTTGCTAGTGCAAGATATCTTCGTGGCCCTTTTGGACTAACTCTAAGCACCTCCCTGAAACAAAATATCTTCTTGTGTCTGTGGAGGTGAACAATACTTGGTTGATAAGAATCTAGGATGTTTACGATTTAGCCTTCTCTGGAAGGAAATATTGGTAAGTCAAAATGAACAAAGTAAAACAAAAAACAAAATGAAAAATGATGGGGAACCACGAAAAATAAAAGATGTCTCACTTTTTCTTTTGTTCTAGAAGAAGATTTCTAAACATACTTTTGTAATGATTGCCAAGTATCCTTTTTGACAAATTTTTTTCCAGAAACATTTTGTGCTGTAGAAACTTATTTTTTATAGTATTTCATATAACTGGTTGCTAATGCAAGATATCCTTATGATCCTTTCCAACAGTTAATTCTTGGCACCTCTCCGGAGTAGGTGATTTATACACGTGTAAATGTGAAAACTGAAAACTCCTTGCTTGGTAATAATCTTGGGTGTTAACGATTTGGTTTTTTTCTGGAAGGAAATATCGGGAAACCAAAATGAACAAAATAAAAATATCGGAATATGTTCAGTTTGGTTTGTCATTGGTTTTATCTAAGGATTTTGTGATCGAAATCTGCACTTGCTGAACCCAGCACAAATCTTGATCCGTATTGGCCATTCCCGACATGAAATTGGCGGCCAGAATCAACCTGTCTGCAACCAGTGGTCTTATCACTTGGAAACACCACTATCTGAGAGACAAAATCGAAGTTTTTACTTGCATTGCTCGTTAAACAGAAACACCACCGGTCATCAAATTAAAGTTGAAGGATTATTTTACACCATTTCTCTAAACGAAGAGATTTATATTACTCTTATGCCTAAACAGCTAGCTAAAACATTCATAACAATCGTCATGATTATGTTCCATCTTTTATTTCTTTGTCAGGCTTCTCTGCCGTTACTTCTTTCTTTATTGGACTAACGAAAATGCAGGAAACCGGATGCTTGAAACAGAACCGGATCAGACAGAACCCACCGTTCAGGTTTCTCAATAACCCTGTGTCAGTCTTGGTTGTTCTTTGATTTCCAAATGCACTGTTCCTCTCGGATGTTCTTATTCATCACTAAAAAACTTTCCTTCCGATCGACTCGTTTTGCGCAGAAACAGCCAACAAGCATTTCTCCAAATGGTGAGTTTTTCTTTTAAAACTATGTCTTCTCATTTATAAAATATTTGTTTTTTCGCGGATGATGACACCATCACCTTTTATCATATCCGATCCTTTTTGTCGGATGCATGCGCATCACCCTCTGCTGCAGTCGACATCCTGAACGCGTTTGAGCTGCAGATGCTCGTAGACGGAGTTGATCTGAGATCCCAGCTTGAGGTACGCCCCCACACCATTACATGCCACCGATATCCCCACCCCTGCGGAAGGTTCATCTTTTTTTCTCCCCTCTCCGATACTAACAAAATTCACTCCACTTGACTGCAGAAGTACATGTCCGATGCAGCTTTTAACGGTAAGCTTCCCTATTCGACTGCACAGATTTTTTTTTTTTTTTTTGGGTTCAACCAGTTTACAGGTCTGCCTAAACCGGATCAAACGGTATAGCTCGATTTACTTGAAGTATCATAGAATGTTATTATAATATCAATAAATTGTTATTTTTATGGTTTTACGATAAAATAATATTTATTTGAATTATTTGGAACTTAAAATTCAGTGTATAAAAATAATTAACTAACTTGATTATTTTTTTAAAATTTTTGTCTTATACCGATTTCATCGAACAATTGAACGAAACCCGTTCCGTTCGGTTTGAACATCTGTTTCTGTTATTTACGATTTGAAAATAATAATAATAACGAAATCGGACCAAAGGAACCGTGTACACGCCCTATCTATGTCTATATTCATATGATATGACCTGACTGATAGCATGCCTGCTGTCTTGCATATATGCCAGACATGATGTCTAAAATAGAGAGGATGATCGTTGAGCTGAAAAGTGGCTTGGCCCCGTAGACCCTTCTGGCTTGTCTACCACGACGGTGCCCTTTTGGTATTCTCTCTCTCTCTCTCTCTCTCTCTCTCTCTCTCTCACTCACACACACACACACTTCTTCTTCTTCTTCTTCTTCTTCTTCTTCTTCGTCTTCGGAGTACAAGTGGACAAACATGTCCGTGTCTACAGGTGTATGAGACCGTGAGGGGAGGCAACAAGCACCGAATGGTCCAGCGTTAAAATAAAAGGATTTAGATAGATAAACTAGTGAGTGTCGAGTGGACGGTACTTCACGCATATAATAGCGAGGGAGGGAGCTGAGACCGTTGGAGACATCAACACAAAAACAACTTGGCGGGTCACTCAGCGAGAAGCCAAAGAGAGAGCTTCATCTCGCGTTTACCCAAAACAAAACAAAAAAAAAGAGAGAAGAAAGTTTCGTCCCATCTTTGACATCACTCATCCTTCTGTTACCAACCCCAGTATGGTATCGTGAGAGAATAGGTTTTCTCTACGAAGAAATATTTCTATGACAAGATTTGTTAAAAAAGATGTTAGACAATCAAGATGAAACTATAAATTTACAGGTTTCTTCTCAGTTCTCTCGTTGTGGTCTCCGTCATTTTTTAAGGTATGCATGGACTCGGGACACCACTCTTTTTCATACCCTGTCTCACTGGGCATGATAATTTTGTAATTTTTTCTGTGTCAAATTGTATCTTAATGTATAATTTTATCGTAACTGCTTAAAAATGTTTTATAATCCAACACCCGAGTAGGTCTCATTTGATCCTGTTGGGTAGCAAGACTCCCAACATTAATAAGCTCACTTTGGTGAGTTTTCAAAACTTTTTTTGATAGTTTTTTTTTATTTTAACCATGTTTTCTATTAGTCAAAATGGCACTTTTTTTTACTCGAAAGTAAGGGTTTACCAATTGCTTAGAGTTTTTTTTTTGGGGTCAGGAATCAGGATTTCATATTCACTAGTGCAACCAAACATTATCTTGTTTTATGTTAACTGGACACGGAGACTTTTAGTTTGATATCTATTTTATTTCTATTTATTATCCTTTGATAAATGTAACTTTTCTGAAAAATGTGAAACATAAGAGTTAAAGTGTGTTTTTTACTTTGAAATTGTATTCTCAAAGGTAGGAAGCGGGTCCCTTTAAGAGATTTTCGTGGTGTCTTTCTTTCCCATCTTTCGTGGGATCTCTCCTACGCTTAATTATATGAAATGTTGATGTGTTCAATTGGTTGCACCTTTGACCCATCAGAAATTTTTGATGATTGAAGTCTCTTTGTAAATCCTTTTCAATGATTGAAAGAAATCCGTTTGTAAATTATTCCTACCAAGAATGAGTTGCTACTGCAGCCGTTTCTAACTCCCGCACACCAAATACAGGATTCGGCCCGTTATCATGGCTACGATGGCAAACGTAGAGATGCTTTAGGCAGATCGGACCCCCTTGCCCATCTCTGTGCGCGCCGCTGTGCACACTTGTCTAATGATCATAAAGCAGTTACAAAATTCTAACGATTTTTATTTATATACCCTAATGGGGTGTTTGGTTGCATGATAACGAAGGTTTTTATTTTAATTTTTAAAAATTGTAAGAAAATTTGTTAAAAGAGGTGTTTGGTAACCATGACAATTTTATATTTTAAAAGTGATTTTTTTCTATAACAAAAAAAAGAGTCTCACCTCTTTCTTTTTTCTTGTGGTCCCCCACTTTATTTGGTCATGTGCGGTGGTTACTCTTTTTTGTAATCACATCCCTCCAAACATGATAATTTTATGTCATGAGTTGGTTCACTTTTTATTTTAATATAATTTTTTATCATGAAAGTGTACAAAAAATTATCATGCAACCAAACACCCTATAAACATATGAGCAATGATATGATCATGTGCCATTTTATCTTTATCAAAAAATTAAAATTACATCGAATCAATTCTGTTCATTTATAATAATGTTTGTAAATAAGATACGTTTGTCATAGTCTCGTTCCAAAATAAAAACGATTATAGGAGTTGGCATGCTATAATCTTTTATATTTTAATCTATACATATATATATATATATTAGTGCATCCAATAAACTAATCATCAAACCAATTCAAACTCTATTCGGTTAGATCAATTTGTCTGGGTTTAGTTTGTAGAGTTTTACGAAGTATGTAACCCGAACCGGACCCGGACGGTAGGCCTGAAAACTGAAAAGCTCCGGTCCTTGGATGAGCCCCAAAAACCGCGATGCTTTCTTCTATTTTTTTTTTGAACAGGAACAAACTATATTAAGCAACTATTATTTCCTTACACAGTTTGTAGTTTAAATCCTGAGACAAAGGAAGAGGATAAACACCAAACAGCCTCGATCTCGGTAGACAAGGTTAAGAGATGAGCCATAGAATTACATGATCGATTAACATGCGAAATTGACACATTTACAGACGCGGATAAAATAGAAACACGCCGATGCTTTCTTCTGTTCAGATGCTCTGCGGTGTGCACTGCTCTGCTGCCCTCCCGCATTCCCGAGGACGCCGCTGCTCCGGCGCGGGTAGCCCGCCGTGGACGTTGAGCGCAGCGGCGGCTTTGATGGCCGTGCCCGTTACGTTGGCGCATTTAAGATCAGCTCTCTGTTAGCGGAGCCCGAGGGACATATCCGGAAGCATGTTCTCGGCGTGTTAAATGGGGAGAGAGAAGACCGTGTTTTTTTCTCTCGAAAATGTCACAAAAATACTCGTGCTAATTTCCTCAATAAGGAGAGAAATACAGAGAAAATATCCTTGTTAATTTGTTCGGATAGAAAGAGAGAGAGAGCAGTCTTGTCATTCGAGTGCCTACGCTCCGCACCCTTGGCGAGGGCTCGGAGGTGCAAGGAAAGGGCGCCGTTGCCGGCTCCGGTTTGGGCGAGCCGGCGGAGGAGGCGGCGGCGGCGGTGGACGAGCCCGGCGGACCCTGCAAAGGAGCAATAAAAGCCGCCTCCGCCAGCTTCGACCTCCGCGTCCTCGCCGGCCGCAGCTGCTGCAGTTCCTGGCGTTCTTCTTCGGAGTAAGGAGACCGGGGTAGTAGCAGATGACGGCCTTCTGTCGGCCCTCGCCGGCCCTTCCGGTCGACCACCACCTACGCTGCCTCGAGGAGGACCCCTCCACGTTCTGGGAGGAGGAGGAGGAGGTGGTGGTGGTGGGGCGACCTGAGGCGAAACGGCCTCGGGACTGCTGGGACGACGGGAGCGAGGCGGCTGGCGCCGGAGACCGAGAAGAGATCGGGGTCGAGCTGGGGGCGCTCTTGTCGAAGCAGGCGGCGCCGTCTTCCACCAGCTACACGGACGCCGACGACCCGTCCCCGACCTCGCCGCTGCGGCCGGGCGCCGTCAGGTGGCTGCTGAAGGCGGCCGCGCGGCACGGGTTCAGCGCCCACACCGCCCTGCTCGCCGTCGACTACCTCGACCGCTTCCTTCTCTCCACACGCCGCCGCCGCCGCCACCAGCAGCAGCCGTGGATGGCGCAGCTGATGGCCGTCGCCTGCCTTTCCCTGGCCGCCAAAATGGAGGAGACCCACGTCCCCCTCCTCCTCGACCTCCAAGTAATCAAGCGCCGGCTCTCTTCTGGTATCCAAAAGTCTCCAGATCACGGCTTTCTCCCGCACATTTCTAACGATCCGACCGTACGTGTTGAAGGCGGAGGCGGCGAGGTTCGTCTTCGAGGCCGAGACCGTCCGCCGGATGGAGCTGCTGGTGCTCTCCACGCTAGGCTGGAAGATGGGCTCCCCCACTCCGCTCTCCTTCGTCGACCACCTCCTCCTCCGCCGCAGCTCCTCCTCCGCCGCCGGGAATGTTGCCGGTGCGACGGATGCCCATGCCGAGTTACGGGCTACGTGTCAGTCCACCCTCCTCGCCGTCGCCCCCGGTGAGCAGCTCGTCCGAGCTCCAGAAAATAAAAATGTTATCTTTAGCCGCATGCCGTTGTCTGATCCGATTCGATCTTTTACAGATTTGAGGTGGGCTCGGTTTCCTGCATCGGTGCTCGCCGCCGCCGCGATGCTGCACGCCCTGTCCCAGCTCCTCGTCGACAGCCACTCTGCTCCTTCCGCCCTCAACCGGCTGCAAGATAGCCTGATCGGCCTCCTCGGCGTGACCCAGGTCGGCCGGCCGGCCGCACTTTTTTGTTTTTCTCATCTTCATTGTCCGATCATCAGCTCATCTGCTTCCATGTCCGCCATACCCAGGACCAAGTACAAGCCTGTGCCGAGTTCATCCTAGACGCCGCCGCGGCGCCTCACGCCAGCGGCGGCGACGGTCGCGGCTGCGCAGCCGGAGGCAACGGCAAGCGCACGTTCGGCGTAACGGACGCGGGAATCAGCGGCGGCAGTTCGCCGGCGGAATGCGCGTCGTCTTCCACGCCCATCTCGTTCTCCCCGGACGTGCGGCCGCCGCCGGCATTCAAGAGGCTGCGCTCAACAGCGGCAGTCGGCGGCGGCGCGGACTGCCTCGAGCTTTAAGAACCGCTGCCGCTGGCTGCGCTTCCCGGTAACGCCGGCCGATGAGCGAGTGAATTGCCTCCCCCAATCTCCGTCTTCCTGGGTCGACGTCGACCAACATGTATATACGACGGAGCAGCAGAGAAAGCAGAGATCGACGGCATTCGCTACTGCAGAAAGCTCCTGCTTCCTGTATGTTTTGATCTTGATTGATATCTCTATTTATCAACCCATCAACTTCCCGTATGTTTTGCTCTTCTTCCTCTCACGAGGTGGTGCTTCTTCTGTTCATCATATATATTTATACTCTTTAATAGTAACCTGCAGTCGGAGAGATCGATCAACCGAATTCATGGCGGATTAAGTTACAAGTGGGTAGAGTTTTTTTTTTTTGTCTTCTTTTACTTGAAGGAGCACAACTGGCTGCTTCTTGTTCTTCCGCTTTGTTCTGTTCATCTGAGTTGACCTTGGAAAGATAAATAGGTCGGTTAGAGAGGGAAGCCGCTTATTGCTTGCAGAGACACTCCTAATCTATATATATTGTTAAATTGAGTGGGTCATGTAACTCCGAATTAAGAGGCTACGAATGGAGTAGCACCACCCCTATTCATACCTCGGTAAAAGTCTTCTAATGTCGTAGACACTATATTTATATTTTGACGTTTTCTGAGGGGGGATGTGATGTGAGATTATTCAAGCCGCCGCGCCGTTCCTCACCTGCCCGTTCGCTTGTGCCGAGAGAAAAAAGAAAAAAGGACTAAAGCGCCGCACGCCGGCAAGGCAGGGCACGGCAAGGCTGCAGCAGCGAGACGCGCGGCTCTCTTCTGGATTTTGCTGCTGCTGCTGCTACTGTTGGATCGTCTACCTGAAAAATCGACAAAAACACAACTATACGAACATATTAAAATTAAATAAACGAGGTTAGAAACATAGCCTGTCGGGTCGAAGCGCGTAATCGCTAGAACTAAGAGTTCTATTACCAACCGACGTGCGGTTCTCGCGGCAACGTCCTCCTAGAGATACGACGACCCTCGGGTAGGCGAAACCCTTCTCTCCCGTCCTTCGGGAGGCTATGCGAACCGATCTTGCTTTCGAGTGCTTAGCCAAGAAGAAGAAGAGGAAGAAAATCTCGAGCGCCGAAGCAGGAGCCGAGAAAGAGCGAGAGCGAGAGCAGTGCGTTTTGGGCGAGAGGGAGCACGCGAGAGAGAGAGAGAGAGCAAGCGTCCGTCTCCAAAAAGAAAAGAAAAGCACAAATAAAATATATGTTTCCCTACGTTGGATGCTCTCCAACGTGGGGGGAAACGTGGAAACGGACGCGCGAAGCTCGCGCGCGTCCGTTTCTATTATTATTTTTTCTTTTTTTAAGAAAATATCTTAACAATCCCCCACATATTTTCTTAAAACTCACAAATATATCAAATCAAAAGAAAAATAATATCAACAAACAAATACTAGTGAGCACTCTTATACTATGTAATAGGTGAAGGTACCTTTCGGTTTGAACCCCACTTAGTGATATTTGGGATTGCTTGTAGAACACTCGATGGATGTTTCACCTTGAATCGGGTTCCATGATTCAAGTTCTCCCAAATCCACACATAGTATAGCAAGATCAAATTCATGCAGGTTGCGCTATTAATGGCCTTGCGCAGGTATTTCATGTGTGTTTTAGAAAATAGCCACATCTCATAGTCGCGGCCTCACGACTCCACACATGTCGGTGAATCCTCCAAGGGTGAGAGCAAGGAACCACCCCGCCACTTGGGGTCTTGGATTCATTAAGAGTTTAAAACTCATCCTACCACTTGCTTCTACACGAGCACTATCGCCATAGGGATGAGAGCATTATATATAAGTGCTCCACACATAGTTACCCATCGACCTTGTTTCTACCCATTGAACCTCTGTGAGGTTGGGTTGCCACCGTGGTAACTTTTTATTTATGGGCTGAATCCCATCCCCCTCGACGCTTCTAGAACCACCGTTCTGGGCAAGCCTTTGTGAAAATGTCTGCAAGATTCCTTTCTGATTTCACAAAATTTAAGGCTATCAATTTTTGCTTCATTTTATCTCTTATGGACTTGTGCCTCACTTTCAGATGTCTATTCATCTTGACATCAACATTGGCCTGCATACATTTATCAATTGCTGACCTACAATCACACAAAATAGATATAGGAGGCAAAGGATGTGTAAACAATGGAATATCAATAAAGAAATCTCTTAGCCATTCGCTTCGGTGCATGTGGTGTCAAGTGCAATCATTTCGCATTCAATTGTACTTCTAGATAATACAGTTTGTTTAGTAGATTTCCATGAAATAGCACCTCCTCCTAAAAGGAAAACAAATCCAGATGTTGATTTTACATCTACTGAATCACTAATCCAATTAGCATCACTAAAACCTTCTAATACAGAAGGATATCCACTATAATGTAAAGCATATGATATAGTACCTTTTAAATATCTAAGTACTCTTTCTAATGCTTTCCAATGACTTACATCTGGATTTATAGTATACCTACTAAGTCTATTTACAGCATATGCAATGTCTGGCCTTGTATAATTAGTGAGAAAACCAAGTGAGCCTATGATTTGAGCATATTCAGATTGCAGAGTAGGGTTACCTAAATTTTTCTTTAGGTGGACACATGCATCATAAGGAGTGGATAAAGGCTCACGATCTATATAATAGAATTTTCTAAGGATTTTCTCTATGTAGTGAGATTGTGACAAGGCTATTCCATTTGAATTTCTTATAATTCTTGTATTCAAAATCAAGCTAGCTTCACCAAGATCTTTCATGTCAAAATTTTGAGATAAGAAATCCTTAACTTTATCTATAACATGCATGTTAGATCCAAAGATCAAAATATCATCAACATATAGGCATAAGATAACAATATGATCACCAAACATTTTGTAATAAACACATGTATCAGTTTGATTGATTCTAAAATCATAAGAAAGAATAATCTCATCAAATTTTTCATGCCATTGCTTGGGTGCTTGTTTTAATCCATACAATGATCTAATCAATTTACACACTTTGTTTTCTTGACCTGGAATAATAAAACCCTCAGGTTGATCCATATAAATTTCTTCATCTAATTCACCATTTAAAAATGCAGTTTTTACATCCATTTGGTGAATAATCAATTTATATATGGATGCTCTACCATCTGCAGAAACCATATTGACTTGAGGGCCATTGTTTGAAGAATCTTGTCCTTTCCCCTTTAGCGGATGCCTCTTCCGATAAAAGCATTGATGAGCAAGATGATTTGTTCTTCCACAGACAAAGCAGCATCTCTCTTCTTTCTTCTCATTTGGCTTGTTGTTGTGAAGATTCAAGTTTTGGGATTTTTTCCTTGATTGCCATTGATTTTTCTTGAAATTCCTATTCTTAAGACGAAAAGATTTTCTATAAGATCTAAAAGGCTTGTTCTCAACTATGTTGGCCTTAGGTTTATAGATTTGAGTCGAACTCTCCCTTACCCTATGTTGTTCTTCAATTCTAAGTGCACTAAACAGTTGGGTCAAGGTAAGAGTTCCTTGAGTGTGACTCATTGTCCTAGTGAAGTCAGACCAAGATGGGGGTAGTTTATCCGTAATGCATGCAATCTGAATGATTCATCAAGTTGGGATCCCGTGGTTCTCGCCTCATGGACTAAGTTCTCAAACTCGTGTATTTGATCATTCATTGATTTGTTTTCAACAAATTTAAATTTGTTAAAATCGAGATGCCTTGAACCTTTTAAGCCCAAGACATCATCAAGTCCATATTTAGCTTCTAATAAATCCCACAACTCACTAGCACTTCTTGAGTTGTAGTAAAGATCATAGAGTCCGTCTCGAAAGGGATCTAAAATCCTATGAAGACAATGATAATCAAGTTCTTCGTTGTTGTGGAAGAAGAAGATACAGTTCGCCGTGGGGACGAGATGATCTTGTTTGAACTCTACGAGTGATGGTTTGTGAAGTATCGCATTCTCTACTCTCGGTTGTGCTATTGCTAATGGTGAAATAAGACCAAGGGTGGTCAGCCGAAAGCGCATTTGGTTCTCCCATCTCCTAAAATTATTTCCATCAAATTTTTCTGGTTTGGCGCTAAGAGTTTCTCTAGTTATTAAACTAGTCATGAGAGAATAAAGAGAACAAGATGTCGTAAATAAATATATCAAGATGTTTGTCAATATTTTAAACCAACAAAGCATACAATTAATTTATGCTGACTAAACAGAAACGTCTAAGCACGTTTAAATAAGAACAATTAAATACGTCTTAACAAGAACGTTTACGTACGTCTTGTCAAGAACGTATGAACACTTAAACAATGATGTTCAAATAAGATTTAAATGACAACGTTCGAACAAGAATGTTCAAATAAAAACGTTTAAACAATAACGTTTAAATTAGAACGTTTAAACGACAACGTTCAAGTAAGAACGTCTAAGTAAGAACGTTCGAACAAGAACGTTTAAGCAAAATATATGTGAACGTATATGAATGACTACGTTTTTTTTTTCACATGTATATATGCTTCTAACACAAAAATAATATGCTGATAAAATAGAACTCTTAGATTGTTGGATCGTCTACCTGAAAAATCGACAAAAACACAACTATACGAACATATTAAAATTAAATAAACGAGGTTAGAAACATAGCATGTCGGGTCGAAGCGCGTAATCGCTAGAACTAAGAGTTCTATTGCCAACCGACGTGCGGTTCTCGCGGCAACGTCCTCCGTAGATACGACGACCTCGGGTAGGCGAAACCCTTCTCTCCCGTCGGCAAGACGTCCTTCGGGAGAGCCCATGCGGCCGATCTTGCTTTGAGTGCTTCTAGCCAAGAAGAAGAAGAGGAAGAAAATCTCGGAGCGCTGGAAGCAGGAGCCGAGAAAGAGCGAGAGCGAGAGCAGGCGTTTTGGGCGAGAGGGAGCTTCTGCGAGAGAGAGAGAGAGCAAGCGTCCGTCTCCAAAAAGAAAAGAAAAGCACAAATAAAATATATGTTTCCCTACGTTGGATGCTCTCCAACGGCAAGGGGGGAAACGTGGAAACGGACGCGCGAAGCTCGCGCGCGTCCGTTTCTATTATTATTATTATTATTTTTTTTTTTAAGAAAATATCTTAACAGCTACGTGCTTCGAAACACGTACGTATAACTAGATGAGATAGATAGATGGTCAAAGAAGACGACGGGGCCGGCCGCCGGCTTTGGGAAGCGGGCGACGAGGTGGACATATATATGGCTCGCTGCAGGTCTCTTCTGGATTTAAAACAACTCCTCCGGCAGTCGTCCGTGAAGGCTTCTTCTCCTCCTCCTCCTCCTCCTCCTTCTTCTTCTAATCTCGTAACAACCAAGATGCAAGATTACAAGGTTGCTCGCGGTACGTAGACAACCGAAGACAATCGAGTAATCTCCGAGACAAATCGAGTTACACGACGCGTACATATTTATAAAAAGACTTTTGAAACAAGGGAGATATCCCGATCCTGTATAAAAAAAAAAATTTAACGATCACGAAGGTATACACAACTATAGAACAACAGCTCGAAATCTTCGTCTTCGAACACGAATGAAGGATATGATCACGTAATTGGGTAGATAGATCATCGTCTGCATGTTGTTGTGTTTCGACGGTCGATGAATGCCTCTCGGGAATGGCATCAATGAATGCCGCTCGGAGATTCTCGGTACAGAGAGAGAGGGGGGGGGGGAGGTGTGTCATTTTAATCTATCGGATGATTTGGAATTTATGATTATCATGAGTTATAAGAATTAGAGACGAATATATTAATTTATATATGGCGTATCAAGAGTGAAGTAAGACTCACTCAAATTTGCAGATGAATTTTTTTGGTTTGATAAAATTATAATATACATATATGTCTGTAAGAAGTAAATTCTTTTCTTCTCTTGTGTGTTAGTCTTGAAATACTTTTTTCTAAAAAAAAA
Source organism: Cryptocoryne crispatula var. balansae (assembly GCA_036172225.1). Lineage (NCBI taxonomy): Eukaryota > Viridiplantae > Streptophyta > Magnoliopsida > Alismatales > Araceae > Cryptocoryne > Cryptocoryne crispatula. The sequence continues at coordinate 49,240,802 of CM069920.1, read as the reverse complement.
ACTAAGAGCTAGTTTAAAAGAAACCCCGCATCGCAACACCCACACCCTCTCGAACGTCCTTGCCCCCCCCCCCCCCCTCTCTCTCTATATATATATATCAACCAACCAATATACATATATTTTAATATGCTGGTCGGCCTGATAAGCCGGAGGAGGCAAGTGTGGAGGTGATGTGTCAGATATGAAGATGTCTATGATCGATCAGCTGCCAATATCCTCTAATAAACCTTCCGTTCCGTCCTCATCTCATCTCATCTCATCTCATCTCCGCCGGAGTCCTCCTCCGTGTTTGATCCGTTTCTCTCTCTCTCTCTCTCTCTCTCTCTCTCTCTCTCCTCTGATTAACCAAGCCCAGTCTCGCACATTCTAAACGAGACAGGGAGCCTGATCGTTTCTCCGTGGTGGGTGGCCTGCACACGGAGACGGTGGCGCTCCTTCATGTATAACACACACACATATATATTTATATATAATGGGTGCATGTTGCTGCTGGTAGATGCATGCATGGAGATGGAGTCCTGGTCGCATCAGACTTAGCTGCACAAGTAGCTAGCATGCTTTCCTTCCTTTCTTTCCTTTTACTGATCATTTACATATATTAATAACCATACATCAATGACTCTCCCAGTAAAATGGCCGTGCGAGCTCCGGCTTGGCCGTTCGATTTACGGAGTTTCAAATCTCGATTTTCGATAAAAAAAAGAAAGGATTCGGTGGAGGGATTGATGGTACGATAAATTGTGCTGCTTTTGTTATAAACCAATGGGGACCATGGTTGGTTACACGATAATATTAACCTTTCACGCACTTGACCATAGAATTTCATGTTAAAATAAAATCTTGGACAGCAAAGTGGAATAAGAGTGAGGATAATCCTTACCTTTTTTTTATTTGACCAAGAAACGATTGGGTAAGGTTATGTAATTATAATAAGGCGTCCATTTAAAACCAAGCAGTTTACCATCAGGTTTCTTTTCAAAAATACTTTACCACTAGGTTCATTTTTCAAAATATCATCACATCCGCGATATTTTTCGATAAGAATATCTCTTTTACTCTTTCATGTCAAGCAAAGTAACTAATATTTCCTCCTAATAATAGATTTAAAGAAATTATAAATTTAACGGTCAATTAGAATCTCTAATTTTCTTTTCAACTTTTGGAACTATCTTATTAAATCATATTTACTATTACTTTGTATTATAAAATATTAAGAACGATTTATTCGATGTATCATATTAATTATATAAAATGCTTTAACAATTAAATATTATTATATTTTGAATGGAAAAGTATTATGATGAAAACTTCATTGTTGGCAATACATTATTTGGTTGTTTTCGAAGACAGAATAGGGATTTGTCATGGTCATTGGGGTGAGTGGTAAGTGAAAATGAGAGTAGACGGACTAAATGAAATGAAATGAAAGTTTGGTCAATGAAATTTTTGGTAAAATTATTTTGTTAAAGAAAGTGGGGGATAATTCTCCCTAACTGATACAGGTGGAGTGGTGTACGCGTATCCCCCGGTCTAAGATAATGTGGAGTCCAAAAATCTCGGTAAAGAGGGAGGTAATTGACAGCACGGAGGTGACTAGACTTTGACCTGTCCTGCTCCACGTGGACGGTTGCCCGTGCAGGCGACGAACGCGACCAAGTCGGTGCTGACTCGGATGCCACCTCCCCCGGCAGATCCAGCGCTGGACCGTGACGTGTCGGAGCTGCCTTCCTCCTCCCTTCTCCATAAATTCGGGCAGACCCATGCAGCCCTCCGCATTCGACAAGCTCCGCCAGCTCCACCCGCGCCTTCTCCGCTCGACCGCGGCCGCCACCCCCTTTTTCTTCTTCTTCTTCCTTGGTGATCTCTTCCGCAAAGACAGGATGTGCGCGGACGCGGCGAGGCTCGGCGGGCGGCGGGGCTGGGCAATCGCCGTGCACGGCGGCGCCGGGGTCGATCCGAACCTCCCCCTCGAGAGGCAGGAGCAGGCCAAGCAGCTTCTCCGCCGCTGCCTCCACCTCGGCGCCGCCGCACTCCGGTCGGACCTCCCAGCCGTCGACGTCGTGGAGCTCGTCGTAAGTATCTCTCTCTATATATACGATTGACTACACTTTCCGCCGCCGCCGCATCGCCGTCGGGAAGCGGAGATGCCTATTTATACATATATATATATATATATATATATGTATATGACCGGCGGCTGTATTGGGAGTGTTGGTCTCTGCAGGTGAGGGAGCTGGAGACGGACCCGACGTTCAACTCCGGGCGGGGGTCGGCGCTGACGAGGAAGGGGACGGCGGAGATGGAGGCGAGCATCATGGACGGGTGCGGGCGGCGGTGCGGCGCCGTGTCGGGGGTGGCGACAGTGAAGAACCCCGTCTCGCTCGCCCGGCTCGTCATGGAGCGGTCGCCGCATTCCTACCTCGCCTTCCATGGCGCCGAGGAGTTCGCCCGCGAGCAGGTCTGCTTCTTCTCACACCACCACCACTTGGCACTTAGTTTTTAATAGTTTAATAGTTTTATTTATTTACTTACTTGATTTTAATAGTTTTTAATTTTTAATAGTTTAATAGTTTAATAGTTTTTTAATACTTGATTTTAATAGTTTTATTTATTTAATTTCAATAAAAATTATTTATTTGTTATTTAATTTGTATATCCCATTAACTATTACAATAAAAATCGACATTCCGATAGTATATGGGATGTAGAATAAAAGAACAATCAATTTTCTATTTGTTTATCTGATTTTGAGAAGTAAAGACATATACATTAGTGATATATAAATAACAAAGAATTTAAATATATTATACCAAAAAATTAGTGATGAAATATGATTTATTTGTTACTTTTAGTTAAAGTTGATATATATATATAGGTTTTAAGGACTCACAGAAGATATAGATTGGTCTGGGCCAAACTATTCTAGACCCAGCTTTGATTGGGCTGACTTTCTTGTGGAGCCATCCGGACCATTATGATCACTCAATAGAGAAACATATTTATAATATGAAATAAAAGATCTCCAACGATGAATGCAATCATTTGAAAGATATAAACTTTATTTAGATTGGAGAGCATTTTCTACGTACCCCACTTGTTGGGCCAAAAGAATTTCATCAATATATATATATGTTGATTTCATACGATTTCACCGAAATATTCAATGCGGCAAAATTAGAAAAATTATTTTACTTCTTGATAATCCAGTAATTCTATTCTACTTTTTTCAGATCAACATCAAAGGGTATATATTAATAAATAAAGTTGTTGACAAATATATTTGTTTGCAGGGTCTTGAAGTTGTAGATAACGACTACTTCATCACTCAAGAAAACATCCACATGCTCAAGCTGGCAAAAGAAGCGGACGCGATCTTGGTATCTATTAATTCCATCTTAGTTTTACTCTTGATTAATTTCTTCAAGATAGATTTCGTTTCCATTTTGTACATAGAGAATTTCTTCTTGGATAAATTTTTTAATATATATATATATATATATAGATGGAGAGAGAGAGAGAGAGAGAGAGAGAGAGAGAGAGAGAGACCAAACATGTTTGATACCGGCCGCTCCAATAGTTTGATTTTTTATTTTAATTCTAGGTCCATTCCATTAATACATATATATCCTCATCTGTGTGCTCTTTTAGCAAAAACTATATACACGATCTCCAATATTTAGAGATTAAATTAAAGTTAGCAATTTTAAATTATCTATCACTATCATCTTGTTAGATTGATAAAACGTTAGATATATTGTTAATTAACATAATTTGTCTTGTTATGCTCTTTTATAAAGCAAAATTTTTTTACTTGTGTCTTATTATACTCTTGTTATATATATATATTTATACTCTTGTTATATATATACTCTTGTTATACTCTTGTTTCCGAGTAGGGGTGGTCACAAAATAGTTCAAATCGAGATATTAAACTGAATCAACTTATTCAGTTCGGTTTGAACCCATTTCGATTTGGTTCGGTTTGAAAAAATTTCAAACCAATTTAAACCAAACCAAATCATTTAATCAATTTAATCAAAAAATTATAAAAACTAGTATAATGTTAATAAAAATGATATTTTTATATATTTTAAAATAAAGTAATATTTAGTTTACTTATTTTTAACTTAAAAATATTTTTATATATAAAATAATTAATTTAATTATTTTTTACATTTTCAATTTAAATTGAACCAAATCGGACGAAATCGAATTGAAATTAGTTTGGTTCAGTTCGATTTGATTTCAGAGATTGATTCGATTCGGTTCAATTTGGAAAAAAAGTCGTCCAAACCAAACACTGCCCATTCATAGGTTTGAGTTGAGTCGGTCTGGGGCAACTCACCATCCTTCCTTCCTTGCTTCAAGATATCTCTAATGGGGTGTTTGGTTGCATGATAACTTTTTGTACATTTTCATGATAAAAAATTATATTAAAATAAAAAGTGAACCAATTCATGACATAAAATTATCATGTTTGGAGGGATGTGATAACAAAAAAAAAGTAATAACCATGCATAACCAAACAAAGTGGGGGACCACAAGAAAAAAGAAAGAGGTGAGACCCACTTTTTTTGTTTAAGAAGGAAATCACTTTCAAAATATAAATTTGTCATTGTTGTCAAACACCTCTTTTAACAGGTTTTCTTATAATTTCTAAAAATTAAAATAAAAAACCTCCATTATCATTCATGCAACCAGACACCTCATAATATTTCTTGTTTATTAGTCACGTGAAATATCTGGTAATATATATCTTCTATTTATTTTAAACCTGGGTATATATATATATATATAATGTGTTAGGAAATAGCCTCAAGGTTCGTTTGATGGTCTCAAGATATTTAGAATAGACATTTTAACAAAAAAAACGTGCAAAGACAAAAATAATGAAGAAAAAGACGTATATATCATTTCACAAGCTTTCTCCTGATCTAGAAAGGAAATTAAATTTATATCATTTTCAATATCTAGACTATTTCATGCTTCTTTCTCTCTCTGACGTGTCGATCTTTCCGGGGTGTTTTGGACGCCAAGTTTGATTACAGGGTTCCTCTGCCGGGCACTTGCGGCAGCGCCGCCGCGGCGGCGGCGGCGGCGGCGGGTGACCGGAACCTGCTGATGAACGGCCTCCCCCTCGGGGTGTACGCGCCGGAAACGGTCGGCTGCGTCGTGGTGGACAGCCGGGGCCGCTGCGCCGCCGCCACCTCCACCGGCGGCCTCATGAACAAGATGCCGGGGCGGATCGGCGACTCGCCGCTGATCGGCGCCGGCACGTACGCGTGCGGCGCCTGCGCCGTCTCCTGCACCGGCGAAGGGGAGGCCATCATCCGGAGCACCCTCGCCCGGGAGGTGGCGGCGCTGATGGAGTACAAGGGCCTCTCCCTCCGCGCCGCCGTGGACCTCGCCGTCGGGGAGCGCCTGGACGGGGGCCGGGCGGGGCTCATCGCCGTCTCGGGCGGCGGCGAGGTCGCCTGCGGCTTCAATTCCGTCGGCATGTTCAGGGGTTTCGCGACGGAGGACGGCGCCATGCACGTAGCCATATGGGATGATTAGTTACCATCTTATGGGGGTGTTTGGTTGGAGATTTTTTTTTTATTTTTAAAATTTGTAAGAAAATTTGTTAAGAAAAAAGTGTTTGAGACAATGTTCGTAATTTTATGTTCCGAGAGTGATTTTTTTTCTTAAACAAGAAAGAGGGTCTCACCTTCTTCTTTTTTTCTTGTGATCCTCCTACATTGTTTGATCATGAATGATAGTTATTCTTTTTTTTTGTTATCACATCCCTCCAAACATGATAAATTTTTGTCATGAGTTGATGCACTTTTTATTTTAATATAATTTTTTATCACGGAAATATACAAAAATTTATCATACAACCAAACACCCCATTAATATATAATTCCCTCTTCTTTCCGACATATATAAATATTTTAATATTTGCAAGAACCAAAAGAAGAAGAAGATAATTTAATGGAATTTTGTTTGCATTGTCTTGTACGTACGCTTGTGATTCAGCATTTTTTTTCCTGTTTTTTCTAATAATACAAACGGATGTAATGAGAAAACAATGTGTTGTGTTTGGAAGTTTCTCGAAACATGTTTTTTAGGAGTTTTTTTTAACTAACACACTTTATTTTTTATTTTTAAAATTAACATATTAAAAATTAAAATTACAAATCTAACACGCTCTGAGCAAAGTTAGTTTTTCGAAACATATTCTTTAGAAGTTTTTTTAATCAACACATTTTATTTTTTATTTTTAAAATTAACACATTAAAATTTTAAATTGAAAATCTAGCATAATATGTTAAATTTGTAAATAAAATTTTTAATGTGTTAGTTTTAATTTTTTTTAAATAAAGTGTGTTAGTTCTATCATTTTCAAAAGTAACCGCGCGCGCTCGATAGATGAAAACATAAACTTTACCATCAGATACTATTTTTAATATTTTATATCATCACATAGACTACTTTTTGATATAATAGTGACTGTGATAATACTAGGACCGTATAAAGATTGGTCAGCACCAGAATGATAATATCAAATATTAAAAAAAAGTACTTGATGGTAAACTTTTTGTTTACACCTACCGAGCGCAGTTACTTTTGAAAATGATCTAAATTATTCTGACGTGTTTAACTAAAGACTCCTGCTTTTTTATAAGGACCCGAGGGGCTGTTTATTTATTTATTTAAATGGACTAGCTAGCCAGATAAAAGTAGTCATTTATATCACCTCACCTGTTTTGTATTTTCGCATGCAACGAGCACACAGTCGCAAAAGGAAAAAGAAAATCACCACGTGCGTATTACACGATTTATGTTTTTAATGACATGAACCACTTACTTAGCTCTTATGGAGTGTTTGGTTGCGTGATATTTTTTCGTACACTTTCATGATCAAAAATTATATTAAAATAAAAAGTGAACTAACTCATGACGTAAAATTGTCATATTTGGAGGGATGTGATTACGAAAAAGAGTAACTACCCTACATGACCAAACAAAGTGGGAGACCACGAGGAAAAAGAAAGTGGTGAGACTTTTTATTGTTTAAGAAGAAAATCACTTTTAAAACGTAAAATTGTCGTGATTACCAAACATCTTTTTTATCAGGTTTTCTTATAATTTTTAAAAATCAAAATAAAAATCTTTATCATCATGCAACCAAACACCCCATTAACCATTTCTTCGCATGTGAGAGGGATAAGAAACCAAAGAACCTTTTCTCTACCAAGCGGAACACATAATGAAGGGTAAACTTGGAATAGTGTAAAATATTATTGATGATAGATATATACTAGGTCTCCGTTTGTTTTGGCTTCATTGACATGTAACTGGTTCATCGATCCAAGATTAGACATGGAGATATTTGGTAAAACTAATGTTTGAATGCAATGGTACTTTTTTTTGTGTAAATCACTTGACTTTAAATATTTTATTATATATATATTAATTTTAGAGGTGAACAATTAAGATTTTACATTTTCAAAAAAATTTAAAAAAATTAAAGATATCTTTAAATTTTAAGTGATATTTAAAAGTAAAAATATATAGTAGATATTAACCAATAAAACACGTTAATCATCTGATATCACCTCCCTCGACCACTGAGGGCGCTTCTGTCCTAACTAACTAGGAGGGGCGAGGCCCCCACCAACTTGCATGATAGAGTGTTTGGCTGGTTGCAGACCGAATTTTTGTACACTGATAAAAAATATATATTAAAATAAAATGTGAAAATTGTCATGTTTGGAGGGAAATATGTGATCACAAAAAAGAGTGATTTTATATATCACCAAATTGTTTACGGGTGATGGTCGACGAAGAGGGTCTACAACCGTTGGCTCTGATACCATGTTAACCAATCCAAAATTGCAGTTCTGAGTTAAAGTGACACAGGGTTTTAGGCTTAGGTAGGTACCTCCTTTATCTAGTCGATATGGCACCATTCTAACTCTAACAAAAAAAACTAGTGTGGATCCTCTAAGATAGCCAATTTAGGGAATTCCCTCGACATCCCAATTAAAAGATATCGTAACGTTACGTCACTTAAGTGGCAATTCAGTATTAAGTTACTGAACCGCCATTGAAATGTTCCTGAGCCATTGCTGAACCCGTACTAAGTCAATCCTGGACCCTTACCAACTTAGCGATTTAGTAAAGATCTAGTAACCATGAAGTAACTTGAAACTGAACTACTACTATATCCTTACCAAGTCACTGATGAACCCTTACTAAGTAGTTATCGAGATTCATCTATTTTCAGTAAATCAGATATTAAACCGTCACTGGACTCTCACTAAGTCACTAGAGACCCTTACTAAGTATCTAGACTCTTACTCAGTAGTTACTAAATGGTTTGGGTTGTAACCGTTTCTTATTAGAGATTAAGAGGCCTCCTCTTTTCAGTTATCCAGATGATCTGCACTCAGTCAAAGAATCACAAAGGAGTTAGTATGTTTGCTCCGTTGGGTAATATGTTGGATTTGCGGAAGCGTACCTGAATCCATCGTAAACAAACTGTTCGAGACGACCTCTCGATCACGTCGGACCGAGCGAGTACGAGGTTTTCCCTCCTCACGTCTCCCGTACAATCTCGTAGTTGATGGGGAACTCGAGAGCACCTTTCCGTGAGAATGAGGGGGACCAAGACTCAGTCTTAAATAAATAGAGTCAGCCCATCGTGACTCAAACCCTTAAGTTATTAGAATTGTAGATATGTCATTTACACTAATGGGCTCCTTAAATATAATACAAAGTCTTTATTTTATAAAGGCCACCTTACGGGTTAGTACTAACATTCTCCCACTTGGCCTTATAAAAAATAATAAATATATATTTCAAAACAGCCTTTGGATTATCGATTTGAAAACAAATTCCATAAGTGCGCACGTTTGAAAACATGCCCATTAGTATATCTACAATTCACCTTTCATGCCTAGCTAAGAGAACACCGTCAATATAGGTCATGGCGGTTGTACATAATCATTAACATACTTCCTTCCATGCACCATAATATCAACAAATTCACTTAACTAAGCCTGTAATCTAAGTACACATAATGTCCCCACTTAATGCCATACAGACAAGTTCTTCCATTTCAACCATAAATGTTAACAAATACCATAACAAAATGGAAGAGAACACACAATCATCATCATATTACAGAGATCTCTAATGTATCAATTATACCATTCACTAATCCCAAACAAGAAGACCCATGCCCTTTACATGTCCTGAAAAGACCTTAGGTGCAAGGGCCTGAGTCATGGGATCAGCAACCATATCAACACCATTAACAAAACTAATTGATACAAGATGATTGTTTATCCTTTCTTGAACATAAAGATACTTAATGTCAATGTGCTTATTAGCACAGATTGACCTACTATAATTGGAGAAGAACACCGGAGAGGAATTATCACAATGAAGTCTCGAGGTTTAGATATTGAATCTATAACGATGAAGCCCTTAGATGAATTTCCTCAACCATAATGCATGTGAAGATGCCTCGTGACCCAATAAATTCTGCTTCCATGGTGGAGGTGGCAACTATATCTGTTTGGTGCTTTTCCATGAAACGGCTCCACCGGCCAATAAGAACACATAACCGAAGTAGACTTTACTCATTGTCGGGGCAACTGCAAAATGCATCTGTATAACCAATCACCTCAAGATGATGGAGTCTTGCCATACGTGAGCTCAAAATCTTTAGTCTTGAAGATATCTCATCACTTTATTTAAAGCTTTCCGGTGCTCCATTCTGGATTGCTTTGGTATCTTGCTAACATTCCCAATGCAAAGCCAATATTAGAGACGCAGTACGGACTTGAGCATACATCATGCTCCGAGGGCGATGGCAATATGGAAGAACCTTCATTTCCTGCTTTTCAATCTCATTCTTAGGACACTGATGGAGACCAAATTTATGACCTTTAAAGATTGGCACAATACAAGATGAGCAACTAGACATCCCAAACCTTTCTAAAACCTTAGAGATATAAGCCTTCTGAGACAAACCAAGCAACCCCTTAGACCTATCACGATGAACCTCAATGCCAACAACACATGATGCATTACCCATATCCTTCATATCAAAATGATCGGAAAGAAAACTTTTAGTTTCATATAATAGCCCCAAATCATTAATAGCAAGCAGTATATCATCCACATATAGAATTAACACAATGAACTTACTCCCATTGACTTTCAGATATATACATTGATCAATTGTTTTTGCAGAATCCGAAAGACACAATGATATGATTGAACTTTAAGTACCATTGTCGGAAGCTCGTTTCAGTCCATATATGGATTTCTTTAATTTGCGTATATTAAATTTTCCTTTCCTTTCATTTCAAACCCTTCATGTTGCATCATGTATACTTCTTCTTCCAAATCCCCATTCAAGAAAATTTGTTCTTACATCCATCCGATGTAATTCTAAATCAAATACGGCCACTAATGCCATTATGATTACGAAGAGTCCTTTCTAGAGGCGGGGCAAAAGTCTCTCTATAATCAATGCCTTCTATTTGAGTGAATCCTTTTGCAACAAGTTTGGCCTTATACCTTTCTACCTTGCCTTTAGGATCACGTTTGGTTTTAAATATCCATTTACAACCAACAGGTTTATATCCTTTAGGCAATGTAACAATATCCCAAACTTCATTTTTATGCATGGATTCAATCTCTTCTTTCATGGCATCAATCCATAATTAGGACCTTTACCTTCAATGGCATCCTTAAATGAGAATGGATCATCTTCATCACCAATATCATAATCACACTCTTGCAAGTATACAATGTAGTCATCTGAAATAGCTGGTCTCCTAACTCTCTGAGACCTCCTTACTTCCAGATGTGGAACTACATTTTCATTATGAGTATGATCTTCAATTGGTGCATTATTAAGGTTTTCCTCTTCAATGGGAATGACATTATGATCAGGTTGTAAATCTATCATGTTATGATTTACTTGATCAGATCTAACATCCACAATAGGAGTAGCAGGGAATGGATGTGATTTCCCTAGCTCACAATACGTGGTGCAGAACTCCCACTAACCTCTCCATTCTCTGTAAATTTGGGCGTACCGGTTGTATAATTCTCATAGTGTGGGTTGGACAATAAAATCTATACCCTTTAGACCATTCTGGATACCCTATAAAGAAACAACTAATTGTTCTGGGATCCAATTTCTTTTCTTGTGGATTATACATTCTGGCTTTTGCTTGACAACCCCAAACATGTATATGCCTGAAACTGGGTTTCCTACATGTCCACAACTCAAAAGGAGTTTTAGGCACTGCCTTACTAGGAACCCTGTTAAGGATATACATAGCAGTTTTCAAAGCCTTATTCCACAAATTCAAGGGTAAAGATGAGTTGCTAATCATACTTATCACCATATCCATGAGAGTACGATTTCGCCTTTCAGCCACACCATTTCTTTGGGGAGTACATGGCATTGTATACGAGGTTCAATCCCATTCTCTTCCAAGAATTTAGCAAAAGGTCCGGGAATTCTACCCAATTGACATTGCCTACCATAAAATTCTCCACCTCTATCGGATCTCACGACCTTAATTTTCTGTTTTAATTTATTCTCTACAAGATCTTTGAAAATCTTAAAAGACTTCAAAGACTTCAGGACTTTTCTTTTAGCGGAAAATATAGCCATACGCGTGAGAAATCATCAATGAATGTGATAAAATACTTGTTCACCACCTATGCAAGAAGAAAGAGGACCACAAATGTCGGTGTGGATTAATTCAAGAAGTTCCTCGGACCTTAAGGCATTCTTTTCTGGGTTTTGATTTGTTTTCCTTTTTATACAATCGATACAGTGCCAAAATCGGTAAACTCGAAGTGGGTAACACTCCATCTTTCACCAATCTTAGCATTCTTTCCTTCGATATGTGACCCAATCTTTTATGCCATAGAATTGAGGAACTATCATCAATCATACCACGTTTGACCCTAACATTCACATTCAAGGTGGACAAAACATCACAACAAGAGCAATCTGTATTTATTTTATAAAGACCATCACATAAAGATCCAGAACCAACAAAAACAGAGTCTTTATACAGATTAAACTTTGAGTTATCAAAACTAAATGAATAACCTAATACATCAAGTTTTGGTAAGGAAATCAAGTTCCTAGACACTGATGGAACATAAAAGACATCATTAAGATCTAGATGGTATCCGATCTCAAGACGAAACTGCAAGACCCTATAGCTTTGACTTTAGACTTGGTCGGTTGCCCATAAAGATGGAAGACTCGCTAAGGGTTGGCCCTGTGGAAAGGAATACTGCATAGAATTGGTAACATGAATAGAGGCGACGAATCAATCCACCAAGTATTAGAGGGTACATTAACGAAATTGGTTTGAAAGCAAACATACAGGCGGAGAGTTACCTTTCTTCTCAAACCAATTTCTACGTTTTGGACATTCGACCCTTAAAATGTCCAGCCTTGCGACGAAATAGCATTTCTTTTCGCTACTTTCTTCATTTCCTCTTTTCCTTTCATTGGTGGAATGAATTTTCCTTTCCCTTTTTGGGTTTGAACCGAGAAGTAGAAGCATAATTGACCACCGGTGATCCTTCACCTTTAATCTCTCTTCCTCTTGCACACATGGAAATTAACTCATTCAATTTCCATGATTCCTTATGTGTGTTATAAGAGATTTTAAATTGAGAAAACTGTGATGGAAGAGAGTTAAGAACAAATGTAACCAAGAAGGTTTCATCAATAGTCATGCCCAATGCTTTGAGCTTTCCAGTAATATCAGACATTTCCATAATGTGCTTGCCCACTCCACTGGTTCCATTATATTTCATAGAAGTCAATTTATTTGTGAGCATTCCAGCCATTGCCTTATCAGATCCACCGTTGTTGTTCAATGGAACCAAGAAATTCTCTTGCCCTTTCACTATCAGGTACAGAACCCCTGATGGTTTTTGCAATAGAACTCTTCATTATCATTAATGGCAATCTGTTTGAACGCTCCCACTTTTCAAATTGAACCTTCTGATCATTGCTACTTTCATTTGTAATCTCAGCAGGTTTTTCAATACGAAGAGCCAAATCAAGGTCTAGACAACCTAAAGTGATGAGAAGTTTGCTCGTGCCAATCACTATAATTGGACCCATTCAGTGGAGGAATCATAGACAAATGAGAATGAAGAGAAGCAGGAGTCATAGCTGAAATAACCATAATGAGCTCACATTACTATCATGATGCAGATAAAATAATATATCACGAAAGATCTATAATAGCATCACAACCAATAATGCATGACAATTCACTTTAATTCAACAATCAACTAAGAATGCATGAGGGCGGGGATATTTCACCTTCGGGCAAAAGATTCCCCATGCTTAAGCAGTAATTAGTTAATTATTGATTCCTTTCAATATATACATTGAATCAATGTATACATTACAGAATATACCTTGATGCAATTTATTTATGATGAGAGAGGCACCTTAATTCTCTCTATCAATAACTTCAAGTACTAACATGATCCAAGACCCTTTAGGGCAACTAGAATCATAAAAGAACTTAAAGTCATCAATACAATTGCTTAACATGAATAAACAAATTATTATGCAATTTTCTTTTATGAGAGAGTATCCATGATTCTCTCTATCAATAACTTTAAGTACTAACATGATTCTAGACCCTTTGGGGCAACTAAAACCACAAAAGAAACTCAAAGTTATTAATATATAAAATTGCACAATAAGATAACCTCTAATTTATACACTTATAGACCAATATATAAGAATAAGGGTATGAAAGCAATTATAAAATGCATAAGGTTCATATGTAATTTTAGAACATGGTATATCAAAACTTTAACATTGCATGATCCCTCATCAACCATGAAAATATGAAAGAATTATACCTTAATTGATTGACAATTTAAATATATATAAAGTAATATCCAAAACATAAAGGATATTAATGCAATAACATTAATTTACTGTGTAAATCTGTAAACACAATGAATAAGCATGATAAGATGTCAATCAATCCCCGTTGATCATGATTTATCACTAGCATCATGATTTAATCTCTTAATAGACCTAATTATAACATTAACAAGGTCATAAATCATGATTTCTATCAAAACAGGGTATTTATGCAATTTTGAAGGATTCTAAAAGCAATATGGATGCAAATTTGTAAAGTATGGATCCTCCTTAATGGATCCAAGCTCGGATATTAAAATCCGGATCCAAAATCATCTCAGACATTCATTTTATAGTATTTAAATGAAATAATGGCATAACCGTAAATAGACAATGGCAAACTTGTGAATAAAATAGGAACACACAAATGCACTGTTCACTGTTACTGTTCACGCCCGGAAGCTCCGCCGCCGCGACTGTTCGCGTTCTCGCGGCCGGCGCAGCCGCGCGACGGAGAAGATGGCACCGTGGCCATCCTCGATGCAGCACATGTCGCCGGTCGGTGCTGCTTTCCGCCGCTGAGGCCACTCAGCGCACCACCATGGTGTAGCTCGCCGGCCTCTCCCTATCGCACGGTTTCTACCGTGGCCAACTGGAACGGCAGTACCCTCCTGAATCAACAGATCTACATGGCCTAGGACGATGCTCGATTCCATATCTCGATGCTCGATCTGATCGATCAAGAACGGAATCGAGCGAGTCGACTTCGGGGCTCTGATACCAATTGTTGGATTTGCGGAAGCGTACCTGAATCCATCGTAAACAAACCGTTCGAGACGACCTCTCGATCACGTCGGACCGAGCGAGTACGAGGTCTTCCCTCCTCACATCTCCCGTACAGTCTCGTAGTCGATGAGGAACTCGAGAGCACCTTTCCGTGAGAATGAAGGAGACCAAGACTCAGTCTTAAATAAATAGAGTCAGCCCATCGTGACTCAAACCCTTAAATTATTAAAATTGTAAATATGTCATTTACACTAATGGGCTCCTTAAATATAACACAAAAACTTTATTTTATAAAGGCCACCGGGTTAATACTAACGTAATATACTTTTTAACTATGCCATCTACCAAATTGCTCGAATAGTATGTCCGTGACAGCAGCCTTACACACCAAGCAGAGATACAACAACAACAAAGCAGCTCATCGGCCCCGCCGGCGGCCACCGAGTTGGACTTCCATGAACGTGCCGACAGAAGGGGAGGAGGTGCCCGCTGCAAACCGCCGATTCTAGAGGGAATCACCGGCCGGCGGCGACCCCCCCCACATGCATCCTCCTCCGCCTCCTTCGTCCCCGCCGGCGGCCAAGTTGGCCGCCGTGTTTTGTTCTCATGTACCGACTGCACACCACCACCGCCGGTATGTAGCGTAGCGGGTGCTTCTGATCTGGCTAGGTTTTGGCCAGTAGCCATGACAAGAGATGGGATAGAGAGAGAAACGGAGATAAGCATGCAGACGTGTGTGTACACACACACACATGTTGATGATGATGACAACACTATTGCTACTACTACTACTCTCTCTCTCTCTCTTTATATATATATATATATATATATATATATAGAGGGGCGTTGTTTGATTGGATATATATACGTAGCTAGCTGGTATTCTCAAATATATATTTCCACCGATAATTAATATTATTTTAAGGGTTGTTTACATTCAGTCCTCATATGTACGTACATATAGTTGTCTGTGCTCTATAGTTCCAAATGTGTCCGCAAAGATTTTACAAGATTTACAGGTTGTTTGGTTGCCCGATAACTTCGATCTTTGTTATAATTTTATGTTTTAGTAACAATACTTATTACCGGAGGTGGTTGATGGCCACTATAATTTTATATTTTTAATGGGGTGTTTGGTTGCATGATAATTTTTTGTACACTTTCATGATAAAAAATTGTATTAAAATAAAAAGTGAACCAACTCATGACATAAATTTATCATGTTTGGAGGGATGTGATTACAAAAAAAAAAAAACTACCGGACATGACCAAACAATGTGGGGGACCACAAGAAAAAAGAAAGAGGTGAAATCCTCTTTTTTTGTTTAAGAAGAAAATCACTTTCAAAACATAAAATTGTCAAGGTTGTCAAACACCTCTTTTAACAAGTTTTCTTGCAATTTTTGAAAATTAAAATAAAACCCCCCATTATCATGCAAACAAACACCCCCTAAAGAGTTTATCACCTTAAACAAGAAAGAGAGTGGGTGTCACTTCCTTTTTTATCTTGTGGTCCCACCACCTTGTTTAGTCATATATATGATATCTACTCTTTCTTTTGTTATCGTATATTCTCAAACATAACAACTTTACGACTCACATTCTATTTTAACATAACTGTTTATGATGAAAGTATATAAGTTGTGCAACTAAACACCTTGTTAACATGTCTCTTTGTAAAATGAATTACTTCTATATAGAAGAACTAAATTAAGTATTTGTTTTTTTTTCACAAAATAACTTAAGAGTATAAAGATGGTATCGAGAGAGAAGAGAGGGTATTATATCCGGAGGCATTTTGTCACACACAATTAAGAAAATCATTTAGGTTATAATATTTAAAGAGTTTAATTCATGGCGTGGCATGATATAACTATATATACTCAGTTTTCTGCCAAAGAAAAATTTTAGGGACTTATTAGAATTTTCCAGTAGTATACGTATATGCTGTAATATTACTCTACGGTATTGTCTTTTTTCATCCCAGTATTATACGTATATGATGTAATATTGCTCTAACTTACACAAATTTAATTGTAAGAAAATATGTGTTGCTCCCGACAAGAAATTAAATTATATATAAACTTGTTCTTAGAGAAGAGTTAATTATATATACAAGATTTTTTTTGAACACGGATGACCCAATGGCCAGAGACCCGTTGCGTACGCGGGTGGCGAGGAATCGAGCCCTCTCGATCCCCACAAGTCACCCCCTTGAGGTGCCCGACTGAGGTGAACCTCGCCCTGCTCCCCCGAGCCATGCTCGGCTGACTATATATACAAGATTAATGGGGTGTTTGGTTGCATGATAATTTTTTGTACACTTTCATGATAAAAAATTGTATTAAAATAAAAAGTGAACTAACTCATGACATAAAATTATCATGTTTGGAGGGATGTGATTACAAAAAAGAGTAACTACCGCACATGACCAAACAAAGTGGGGACCACAAGAAAAAAAGAAAGAGGTGAGACCCTCTTTTTTTGTTTAAGAAGAAAATCACTTTTAAAACATAAAATTGTCATGTTACCAAACACCTCTTTTAACAAGTTTTCTTACAATTTTTAAAAATTAAAACAAAAATCTTCATTATCATGCAACCAAACACCCCATAATAGTGATTTTGCAGAGGCCCACGGTCTAATCAGGATGTGACTTCCTTCTGACCCAAAACTTTTAGCCCGGTGAAAATGTAAAAGACCATATAAAAATACTGTTTGATCATGGTAATAAATAAGAGATAAAGTGAAACGTTGATGGAGACAGTACTCTTCACCCTTCACATCTGAGCAATGGTGGTGCAAACTATCAAAATTTATGTATACTTTGGTTGGGCTTAAATTTAATTAGAGTGAGATCATTAATTCCTACAACCAAAGAGTAAATTTCCTATGCCATAAATATAAACTAAGTGAGATCCAGGGTACATTGATTTCACATAAACTAAGTGAGATCCATAATTAGTCACTCTTAAATTTTACTACTAGCAAATAAAATTATACCAACAAAAACAATCATTGGTATAAGTAACTATCTACGTCCCTTCCTACCTACCTACCATGTAATGCCATGTTTGATTAAAGTATATCATAAATGATATTATCTGGATTTTAATATTAATTATTGTAGAGAACAGAGAATAAATATCAAAACTGATACAAAGTGGATATCATACTTTGATTGTCATTAAGAGTTTCAAAATATATATATATATTAATAGCCAAATATCTATTCATGATTTCTAACATCCACCATTTTAAAAGTGACCAGTAATGAAAGTGCTCAAAAAAATTATCAAAGTGACCTAATATGATCTGTATACATGTTCATAAAAATTTACTTACACACAACATAACTAAAGAATTTATCTATATATATATATATATGGAGAGAGAGAGAGAGAGAGAGAGAGAGAGAGAGAGAGAGAGATGTCAGTTGTCACATTCGGACTCTTGTGTTCTTGCGGGCGATGCATGAGAAGACTTGCCTAAAGACCAGATACAGATGAGATATGAAATTGACCTACCATGTCAATTTGTAGAAGAGTGCATATCACCTCAGTTTGAAACACTCCAAAACTTAAACATTGAAATAATCAAGATCAAGTTTATAAATATGAGAATATTCTCTCATTCGGTATCTAATATGAGATTAAATCTTTTAACACACTCTCTCTCTCTCGGTCAGTCATCACCGTCAGAGTCACGATAGGAATATACGGAGCAGAGCCGAGCAAAAAATAGGAGATGGACTCACTGGACAGACAGAGCTTGAGCCCACCTACTCTGATACTATGTGAAAAACTCCAAAATCTAGACATTGAGATAATTAGGACTAAGCTTATAAATATGATAATACTCCCTTTGGTACTCAATATGGGATCAAGTCTTTCAACACTCTCCCTCTCGACCAGCCACCACCGTCAGGGCTACGATAGGAATACACGAGGCAGTGTTGAGCGAAAATAGAAGGAAAGTTAGAATAGTGCCATATTGACTAGGTATGGGAGATACATTTGCTTAAAAGCTTGGGCCACTCTAATTAAGGACTTCGATTTTGGGTTGATTAACATGGTATCAGAGGCAAGGGCTGTGAACTCTCCTCCATCGACCGTCACTCGTAAACACTGTACACGTGGCAAAGTCAGAAGAACTTACATGTGAGAGGGCGAGTTAGAATAGTGCCATATTAACTAGGTAAAGAAGGTACCCATACTTAAAAACTTGGGCCACTCTAACTCAGCACCGCAGTTTTGAGTTGGTTAACAAGAAGGTGTTCGAGGTTACAACCTCAGATCCATCGCATAAATAATTTTATTTAATTGTTGATTCAATAACTTTCTAATTCTCGAGACATTAAATAAAAATATTTACGTGACAAGTTTAAAATTATAATTTCAAACACTTTCTTGAGATTACCCGTACTCTTTGTAGAGAGAGAACTAATTAGCCGTTAGCCAGAGCCAGCAATAAAGCTAGCCCAGCTCCATATATGGACGCCAGGCAGGCAGACAGTACTGATCATCAGAGTGAGAAGAAGATCGACGTGCTGTGTACTTCTCTATAAACTCTGGCCGGTCTTTCTCCTTCTTCCACCACCAACCAAATTAATCCCCAAAGCCAGCCAGCCAGCCAGCCGGGGACCGTTTCTCTCGCCGTAATATACATACACAGACAGAGAGCTAATTAAGTCGACGCCGGCGGCCGGCGCCGAGCGAGGATGACGGCGACGAGGACCTCCGCAGCCGCCGCGCTCTCCTCTCTGCTGCTGCTCGCCTGGGCCTCCGGCGGCGCTTGGGGGCAGGGCACGCGGAGGGGCTTCTACTCGGCGTCGTGCCCCGGGGCGGAGGCCGTCGTCCGGTCGGCCGTCCAGGCCCACTTCCGCGCGGACACCAGCGTCGCCGCCGGCATCCTGCGGATGCACTTCCACGACTGCTTCGTGAAGGGCTGCGACGGCTCCATCCTCATCAGCGGGCCCTCCGCCGAGAGGAACGCCTTCCCCAACCTCGCCCTCAGGGGCTACGACGTCATCGACGACGCCAAGGCGCAGCTCGAGGCGGCGTGCCCCGGCGTCGTCTCCTGCGCCGACATCCTCGCCCTTGCCGCGCGCGACGCCGTCGGCCTGGTACGTACCACGTTGTGATTTTAACTGTGTCGTGTGATTCTGATCTGTCGACGGGTAGACGTGAGAGAGAGATGTATCTATGTTGTTGCAGGTGGGAGGGCCGAGCTGGGCGGTGCCCACGGGGCGGAGAGATGGGCTCGTCTCGTCGGCGACGGACGCCAACGACCTGCCTTCCTTCACCGACTCCATTGAAGCGCAGAAACAGAAGTTCGGGCAGATGGGTCTCACCACCAGAGACCTGGTCACTCTAGTGGGTAAAGCCGAGCTCGCTCGCTCTCCCTCTCTCTTCGGGCTCCTTTGATGAACTATAATTGAACTTTTCCTTAACTACAAAATGACTGGTTTACATCTATCTTCTTTTTTCTCTCACACAATCCACGAGAGAATGATTCATATATATATATATATATATATGTATCTCTTTGTGTGTCGACATATTTGTAACCCTTGGTAAGCTAGTTGTATTTGTATCCACATATATATATGTGTGTGTATATATCACAAATATTTCGGACTTTTTGATGAATGATAATTGAAAGTACAAAATGACTAGCTTACTGCTATATTAAACTCAAATTCAAATTCAAAATTTACATCTCAATAAATGATTGGGTTAGATATATATATATTCATCTTTTCTATTTTCATGATCTTTCGCAAACTCCTCCCGTATACTTAGCTCTTTCAAGTCATACTACACTCTCCTACACCAAATTAACTTAAACATATCTGTGGTAACATCTGGATTTCAGTTACCTTTTTAGTCGTCTAACAATCACTATCGTAGAGCATAACGGGCCTTATAGGTATGCTATAGAAATTTTATTTTAACTTTAGAGAGATTTTACGATCGTAGAGGATTTATGTCATCTACTTCCAATTTAGTCATCTCATTTTAATCATACAACTAACATCTTCGTCACATTAAGATTGAACTTATATATTTAAATTGAGTACTCAGAGCGAAAACTTTTCCATCTAAAGTTATTTCAATCTCTTCAACCTCTGGAGTTTTACTAAACCTGAAGTGTGTATACTCTTTATTTATTTTATTAATTTTGAACTCCTTGACTTTTAACTTTTAGTTGTATTTGTATCTATACCTATCTCTTATAAAGATTTATTTGATAAATGATAACTAATTAACTTACCCTTAAATGTAAAATGGCTAATTTACCCTTATCTTCTTTTCTCTCTCACACCATCACTGAGAGATTGATTCACCCCTCTCTCTCTCTCTCTCTCTGTGTGCCGACATGTATATGTAAAATAACTAATTTACCCTTATCTTCTTTTCTCTCTCACACCATCAGATTGATTCATCTCTCTCTCTGTGCCGACATGTATATAATCCTAGATAAGTTAGTTTCCTCCTATCTTCTTTTCTCTCACATTATCATTGAGATCTCTCTCTGTAATCTCTAAAGATATATATATATATATATATTCGTCACTCAGAAAATAATTAAATTATTAGAGTTTTCAGCTGACTGAAACTAAAATTAATTCTGATAATTAACAAGAGACGTCGCCCCTCCGCCTGGGGGCGGAGGGCGTGGGTACGCCTCTCGGCGGCGTCGAGCCGGGCACCCCCACTGGGGGGATTAGTGGGGTTTAAGGACACCCGTTGGCCGGCTATGCTGTAGGCGTTTGGCCGCTGGGCCACGTGCATTTCAAAAAAGAGACCGGATCCCCTGGCCTCCTGAGGGGATTCGGTCAGGCCACGCACACATGGGTGATGTGATGGGGCATTAAATGTGATGTGATAGCGGTTACATCACCCATATATGTGTGCACCTGACCGGACCCCCTCAGGAGACCTCACGAGGGGATCCGGTCTCTTCAAAAAAAAGAGACGTCGGGTGTCCATCAAAAGAGTTGAGATACTCGTCAAATCATTATCATATCTGTATCCTTTCAATCTCTTCCACGAGAGGAGTTGATGACTTCACTTGAGCGGAGCCGACCACCCGAGTGGAGCCGCGTTCTGAACATGAAGGAGCTAATTTGGGCGTGTACAGGGGCTCACACGATCGGGACGGCGCAGTGCCAGTTCTTCCGGTACCGCCTCTACAACTTCACCTCCGCCGGCGGCCCCGACCCGACCATCGACCCGGGCTTCGTCGGCCGGATGCGCGCGCTGTGCCCGGCGAACGGCGACGGCTCCAAGCGGGTGGCGCTGGACTACGGCAGCGGCGCCGCCTTCGACACCAACATCTTCAGCAACGTCCGCGACGGCCGGGCCATGCTGGAGTCCGACCAGCGGCTGCTGGACGACCCCGGCACCCGCCGCTACATCGACGCCTACACCGGCCTCCTCGGCGGCCTCCTCGGCGCCTTCGACTTCGAGTTCTCGCAGTCCATGGTCAGGATGAGCAACGTCGGCGTGCTCACCGGCGGCCAGGGGGAGGTCCGTCGGCTCTGCTCCTCCTTCAACTCCCCGGCGTAGATCGACCGAGCGTGCACGGCGGCGCCGTCGTCTTCGCTCCGCCGGCGGCCGGCCGGGAAGAACTCTCTCTCTCTCTCTCTCTCTCTGAAGGAAAACAATACGAAGGGAATGGGGTGGAATAAAATAAATAAGAAATCCAGTTCCGGTGAGTCAGATAATCTTATATCCAACAATCAGCGGAGATTTTCCATGTTTACAAGTCTGGATCTTTCTAACTAAACAATGAGGTCACAATGAGGTGAGTCGGATAGTCTCTCCGTCGACCGTCACTCATAAACAGTGTACACATGTCAAAGTTAGAAGAACTTACACGTAAGGAGACGAGTCAGACAATCTCATATCAGACAACGAGGAAAGGTTTCTATGTTTATACGCCTAGTCCTCTTTAACTTTTTTTTTTGTTCACGGATGGCTCAGTGACTCTAACTCCCGCCGCACCGCGGGTGGCGAAGGATTGAGCTGCTGCTCGATCCTCGCAGTTCACCCCCCCCTCGGGGGTGCCCGGTTGATGCCGCCGGGAGGCCTCGATCCCCTGCCCTGCGCCCCCAGGCGCAGGGACGGTGCTAGTCGAGCCATGCTCGACCAATCTCTTTAACTTAGTACCGCAGTTTTGGGTTAGTTAATACGGTGACATCCTATCATTATTATAACAGAGCTCGATAATTATATTGATTGACAATTTTAAAGAGCTCTTCCTGCAAAATATGTTTAAATTTTTTTAAAACATCGACTCAGAAATTTTAAAAATAATTATTAATGATCTATTAATCTACGATGACATCCTATCATTATTATAACAGAGCCCGATAATTATATTGATCGACAATTTTTAGAAGCTCTTCTCCCAAAATATGTTTAAATTTTTTTAAAAAATCGAATCAGAAATTTTAAAAATAATTATTATTGACCTATTAATCTAAACAGTTATTATATTCTTAGACCAGCGGGTGTCACGGAATTAATTCATTTTAATAATCCTTACACTGTGGATAACCCCCGACCCTCTCTCGCTCTCTCTACGTAAATCTAGAAACATTATTTTATGAAGTTAAACAAATAAATTCTTGGACTCATTAAAGGCGGAAAGTCTCTATTGGGGGTGTTTGGTTGGTTGGGTGGGAAGTTGAGTTTTTGTTATATTTTTATGTTTGCGTGACAAAACTTGTTAAAATATGTGTTTGATAACTATTATAAGTCTATATTTTTAAAAGAAACCTTTTTTATTCGACAAAAAAGTGAGACCACTCTTTGTTATCCCGTTACAATATGAATATCAAAATTGATATAGTATAATCTTAATACTCAAACCAAAGGAAAGATAAATAAATAAGTTCATAACTAGAAAGCAAGAAATCTCAAAGATATATATATATATACCTTGATGTACATTTGGCCGAAATTATAAGAAAAAATATGAAATAATTTTTATTTGTCTTTAAATTTCAAAAATATAGATTTTGCAGTAATTTATGATCCTTGCAATTCAACCTTGATAACTTTTAAAAGTTTAAAAAGAATATAATATATAAGTTTATTTCTCTTTTGTAAGATTAATGTAAATTAGAGCAATGCAATCTTAAAAGTAAAAAAAAAATCATGTATCATTTGTGGCGTTAGAGAATTTAATGACCAAGAGATTTTGATTTTAATGAAAGGTTAAGTGGTTTATCATTTTTGAGATATGTAAAAATATTGATAAATCTCATATATTAACCAGTTAACTTTGATAAGCAGTTTGGAACATGAACACAGAATTAAGTGGAGTTCGATTTATTTAACCTATAAGGTATATATATATAATTGACTATGAACGAATAAATCTATTAATTCTTACCAAAATAAAATCAAAAATTAAAAACTTAGAATTTTAGTTCGAATCCGTACTTATTTTGACAATTTTCAGGATTTTAGGAATATTTTAATAAATTTAAGTTATGAGGAGTATTTTGAAATATAGGGGCGTACAAGGATAAACTTTATACATGGACCTTTCTGCTCTGGCATTTGGTCGAGCAGATCGGCGGCGCCGCGGACGCTATTCAACTCGGCAGGCGCAGCTGCCCGCGCGCTGATGTTGCAGCGGCGACAGCCGAGGGCCTACATATGTGGTGACGCCTGTGGGATGAATCGCCCCAATGGAATGCCTGGAATTCGTCCTCACGTTGGTCTGTGGATGGATCAAGCAGGACGGTGGTGTTGCCGGCATCGTACAGCTCGGAGACGATGCCGAAGACGGCCGAGATGCGCCTCAGAATGGATGCTCACCGGTTGCCGTGCCCCACGGCTCAGGTGTCGAACTGGGTGAACAGAGTCGCCGAAATCGACGACCCAGTGCGTTCGGTCCTCTCGGACTGCGGGAATCTACCGGACGGCGCCATGGCGTGTTCCCCTCGGTGCTTGTGGCATCGCTACCGGCTGAGCAAGCGAATCAAGATGCTGCTCGCCGAGGTACAGCAGCTGAGGGAACGGAGCGGAAACCTCGGCCCCCTGGTCGCCGAGCGCGCGCCGGTGGTAGCAGAGCGGCAGAACGTCTCGTCGACCGTCGACGTTGAATCCACGGTATCAGAAATTCTGGGTTGTCTCGGCAGGGGCGAGGTAGGGGCCATCGGCATCCACGGAGGTGCGGGGATGGGGAAGACGACTCTGATCAAGACGATAAACAACGCGTTCCGCAGCCCGGACCATGGTTATCATGTGGTGATCTTCCTCCAGATGGCTAAGCGGCGGGATCTCTCGAGGATTCAAGATGAGATCAGCGAGAGATTAGGATTGAATCTCTCTGGCGTGAAGCCAGACGACCGAGCCAAGATCCTGTCCGACGCCCTCTCGAGAAGGAGGTTCCTGCTGCTCCTCGATGATGTTCCCGAAGAACTGGATTTGAGCGCGATAGGGATCCCCATCCCATTGTCCGGACTCACAGGAAAACTTGTCTTCACGACGAGGAAGAAGAAGGAGCATTCTTGGCGCAACGGGTTACTGGTAGAGAATTATAAGAGGATCAACATGCGGTAATTGGATGATGACCCTTCTTGGGAGCTTTTCTGTCTGCGATTGAGACCCCCGGTGAGAACGCCGTCCGGGAATGCGACGGTCTACCCAGTGCCATCGAAGATCTGGCCACAAAGCAACGTCCGTTGGCGGGGCAAGACCTAATCAAGGAGGAAGATCCGGCAGCCTAGACGAAGGTATCTTCTTTGGATCACCCAAAATAAGGTCCTGTTTGATCCTACTTAAAAGTCCGACGGGAAGTCAAAAACATCTTCTGTTATTTGGCTACACGTATATACATCTCGCTGATCTGATGTTGTATTTTTGTTGTACATCATTTTTTAAATTCTATATAAGATTCTTTCTTCTCTTATGATATCATGCTGATGCAAGACACGGTAGATTTATTTAGCATCCTTGAAATTAATTTTCCTGATATACATTCTGCTTATTTGTTATTTCTTCCTGGATTTAGCATACTTCATTGTATACCATGCTAAATAGCTTTGATAGGGACCATGTAGTTTATGCATGGACCAGCTTAATAAAATTTATTAAGAATGATTTTATTTAATAAAATATGTTAAACATATTCTAGTGTGATATTTGAATGTTTTTAAATAAGGAAATCATCATTTATAATTTTTATAATTTGTTTTTAACCAGATTTATATAACAAAACATATTTTTAGTGGTCATGCAGTCCTCCTGGATAATGGCATCCGCTCAATATTTGGGGATGCCAAACTCCACGTTTCATAGTAGTCAATTGAGTTGACTTTATTTTTACAATGAAATCAAACCAAATCTTGATTAAATTTAAGAGTCCAACCCGATAAACGTCACCTGCAAAATCTCATATTTATGATTGTAAACGAGGTTAAGCATGATCATCCATTGCGGAACTAGTTTCTTCCTGTAGTACATGTAGAAGTGCTGTTGGAGAGTTCTGATCATCAAATTTCAAGAACTGCTGAATATCAAACTTCAAAGCTATGATCAGCATGTCTGTTTATATATTTAAAAACCAACTTGCCTATGTATGATAAATTAGGAGGATGAAGATGCTCTCCAGATGTAGCAAGTTTGTAAACAGTGAGCTAAAATCCTATTTGGTTGGACTTTAGTATTAGACACCCATATTTGATAGTTGATACTGTGGGTTTTGATCTCGATGTGGCTGATGTCAAAACATTAAAATTGATGGTTTTCTAGTTTTTGATAATTTAACCAAATATAGTCTAGTGCTTTAGAAGTTCTAAAAACATTCAAGTTCTGGTGCAAAACTGCAAATGGACACTGGGTGACATGGGATGGGGCATGATTTAATTAATTCTTGCTCCACTCTCCATCTGCCTTTTAGTTTCTAACGTGGTGAATGGATGAAGGTAATTAGTTCATGTTCTAAGATGAAGTTGACATCATCTGGTGATTATTAGATGTTCATTATGTTTTTTTTTCCTTTCCTGTTTGACAGCTTCCACCTCATTGGCAGCCTCAATATCTCAAGTGTATGTTATTGCTGCAGGTAAAAGTGGAGGTATGATGAGGTTGAGAAATTGTTATCTTTTTACGATATAGTATTGATCATCTGCTCTTTGATATCTATTTCAGTATTATTTCTCCTATGATGCTATAAGTCCTAGTTTTTTATAGGGTGTTTTTTTTGCATGATAAAATGAGTTTTACTACAAGGGTATATTTCGTAACAATTCCTTTTAAAAGGACATTTAGAAATCTTATAGGAATGTATTTTGTAGAGAATTTCTTCTAGGACAAAAGAAGAGGTAAGACCTCTCTTTTTACCATCATATCTCACCAAGCATGCTGATTTTGTTTATAATCTTTGGTTTTATTTTAATATATAATTTTATCACAAAATATATATTTGTTTCCACCCTACTAGCTATCTTTGTACCTTGCTATGGCTGTGTTTGTGTATTTCATTGAAGGTATTTGGTTCAAGGTGATTTCTATTGAAAATGTTACTTTGCATAGAAACATTTCAAGGTACCGAAGTAGAAGATTGTACCACTAATTGAAGGAAGATACGCAAATTATTGATGAAAATAAATAAAAGATGACATAATAATAAGATGGTTTTTTTGCATATTGGTCCCTTCAATTTACTTAATTCTAAATGTGTCCCTATAGTTTCAAAATTTTTAAAAAATCTCTGAAATATCGATTCATTTTTATTACATTGCATCTGGTTTAACCTTGTTAACTTGTATGAAAACTTTTAAAATTATAAAAATACTATTTTTGTCCCATCTTTCCTCTCTCTCTCTCTCTCTTGCTCTCTTCCCAGTTTCTACTTAGAGGAATTACAAGAAGAACATGCAATAAGGGTGGGGGTGAAGACCATGGAAATGGGTGGAAGAAGGCGGATAGGAGCCAGCGACACTCTTCCATATAGGGAGGACCAACTGGAGCAGCAAGGGCATGCCTGCCACCATGTACTTGTAGATCAGAGCCTGGTGCTGCAGCTCTTGCTGCTGCAGAAAGGTGAATGGCGGCCTCCACCTGCCCTCGTTGCTCCACCTGCCCTCGTTGTTGCAGCCCAGCCCCAATCCAAGAGTCATGGCCAAGGGCGATGTGGTAGTCATGTGGTCTGCTGACAGAAGGAGAAAACAAAAAGGTAAGCAAAGACTGAGGATGACAAGAAAACTATGAATGGGG
Organism: Cryptocoryne crispatula var. balansae; assembly: GCA_036172225.1. Taxonomy (NCBI): domain Eukaryota; kingdom Viridiplantae; phylum Streptophyta; class Magnoliopsida; order Alismatales; family Araceae; genus Cryptocoryne; species Cryptocoryne crispatula. Next base: position 49,212,836 of record CM069920.1, on the reverse strand, counting down.
ATGCAATGCACCAGACACAATTGACGTTGGAAAGTTGAATTGCTTTGATGGGTGGTGGGCTCTGCTCTGCCACTGTTTCTGCTAGATTTCCTCATCATGATCGGACTAGGGAAAGGAGACAAGGTGTTGTGAATCACCTCCTCCCCCTTCCCTTCCACTATGGTGGTGAAAGAGCAGGGTGAGCAAGTCTTGGCATGGACATGCATGCTGTCAAGCCACATCTTGGTTTGGGCTGGAAAGAGGACCACCATTGGGAGAAGAAAGAGGCTTTCTTGTCAGGTTTGGGGCTGTTCAATTTTTTATTTTTTTAAGGTGACCAAGATCACAATTCCTTCAATTATTATGGAAGGAAACAAGTACGAGAAAATTAATGAGAGAATAGGGAGAAGGATAATACAAGTAGATGAGTCAATCAAAAGATTCAAAACCACTACCAAGGCTATAGTGGTTGAACAACCTTTATAGATAGAAACTCTTCCAACTCAAAAATCTATCCACAAAAATCCTTCTATCCAGATATTACCTGAAATGCGCAAAATACCAGTCTTTAACAATTAATTTCATTAGAATAAGGATTTTGACGATTTTTAAATTGTTCCTAAAAGATCTTCATTTTTCTAGATCTCCAGATAAATTACGTCATGGCTGGAAAAGGAAGATTTCACAATTTTACTAGTTAGTATGCTATCTAACCAAAAAGGATGACAACCATCTGTTCTTTTGATTCAATCATTTGATGAAGATCATTCTTTAATGAATGATCACCATGAGTCAAACTTCATAGAATTTGATCATTTTTTTTCTCATTACGAAGGAGAATCAAACTGAGAATTCTCTATCCTCATCATCAATCAAATCTGTTCATGACCCAAGATTCTATTTTGTCATCAATCTAATAGCTGTTAAAATTTTTTCTTTTCTTATAAATGAATAGATTTATTGTGCAACTTAAATGTCTTGCATTTCTAAAAAACTAATTTGATTGATGGGATTCAGTATGAAACTTGTGAGATTGATATTAAAAATATTTTTATATAGATTTGACTCTATAATTAGGTACCATCACCCAATGGCACGTTGGTGACCAGAAGCAAAACTCTATTTTTCTTTCAAAAAATCTTTTAATTGTTCTATACCAACTAGAACTAAATTCTTTAACAAGAAGAAATTCATTTTTGATGCAGAATACTTATTTAGAAGTTTTCTCAACTCACAATATTGTTTGAATTGGCGGGAACTTGAGGCAGGTAACTTCTGCTCCACAACCTAGGTCAATATTTGTGTCATAATTTAACATTCATTTGTTGACATTATGAAGCGTATAAATTCAACTTTTAGGAGCTAGTTTGCTCAAGGTACTGAACATTGAAGAGCGCTATATGTCTGGGTAGCTGATAAAAAATTGTTCATGATTCTAAACTGTGTTGTTGCTTTCTCTCTCCCCGGGAACTTTTTCTTAGAACCAGAACAAACAAAGATCAAGGCTGTAAACCTCAAAGGATGGCTTGTTGCTAGTGGATCAGTCAAGCCATATTTGTTTGATGGAATACCTAACAAAGAGTTATTGGTATCTTAGCAAATCCTACCCCATTACCACTCAAAGTTCTGACAATTTCAACCATGAAATCAATTGTAATCTTTTGAATATCTGCACATAAGCCTCTATTTATTTGTGTTGTAGGATGGAACAGAGGTGCAGTTCAAGTCAGTGACCATAGGGAAGTACCTATGTGCAAAGAAAGGTGGACAGACTTCAACGTAACATAAACCTCTCTATTTATTTGTTTTGTGAACTTCATTGCATTCATGTCCGAGATTAACAGACTTCAACGTAACATAGCTGGGAGATATGGTTGAGCCGGAGCCACATATCATACGGACATGCACCGTCACGTTAAATTACAAACATTACGAAGAAAATCTTAATTTGGTATGCATGATCTCCGAGAACAAAGACTTGCATGCTCTCATCTGCTGGTTCTCGTCTCGTCCGACGGACACGGCGGCGCGACGTGGACGCGCCGGCCAGCCTTCTCCGGTGGAAAGCTGCCCGCGGTGCAGGCAGAGGCAGATCGTCCGACGCCCGGCCGGTTCTTCGACCTTGTCTTTTTTTCCGAAGAATAAGTTCCTTCGACCTTGTCGTTCTGCCGCCCGAAGCTCTTCGACGCAGTCAAATCACGGAACGCCCGCCGGCCGTGGCGGCGAAGGTTCTCCGCGGGGGCGGCGCGCGAAGACGGGTGCTCCTCTGCCGAAGACGGTGCGGAGGAGGCGGTGCTCCTCCTCCAAGGTACGCCGCCCGAAGACGACCGCGGCGGCAGCGCGTACGGGACTTTCTGAGGTTTTTTTTTTTTAAAAAATAGATTTTCTTTTTCGGTCTCCCCCGTCCCGTCGGATCCCGTCTCCCCCCCATCCATATTTAACCCTCTCGAGACCTCCCTCTCCTTCTCTTCCAGCCGACGTCGCCGCCCTCCTCCTTTCTTCTCTCGTCGCCGCCGCGTCGCCATCGCCGAAGCAATCTTCCTCTGTTTCCATCGGAAACCAGCCGCTGAGACCCCCTTGGTCGCCGCCGTCGCTAGTTTTCCTTCCTCCTCCCCCCTCACCGTCGCTGTGCGCCGTTGTCGACCTTTCTTTCCCCTCCCCCCTCCTCGTCGTCACCGTCGTGCCCTCGCTGGTCACCTCCGATCGCCACCGCCGGAGCCCCGTCGGCGTCGAACGCAGCCGCCCTCCCGTCGCGAGCGCGCACGCGCCCGGAGCCCCGTCGGCGTCGAACTCGCACGTTCGCTGACCCGGCCACATCGTCTGCCCGCGCTGCCAGCCCGCGCACACCTTGCCGACCACCCAGGTGAGCATACCCCCTCCCGTGAGCATCTCCTAGCTAGGCGACACCCCTCCAACCCCCGCGAACATCTCCCTGTGAGCACCATGCCAGCGAGGCGAGCCCCTCCGGTGAGCATCCCGGCAATCCCCTCTCGGCGAACATCTAAGAGCGAGCCAGAGGAGATGCTTAGAAGGTTAAAGACATCGGAGGAAGATGACATTGCTCATCTAAGAAAAGTTTCCAGGAGAGAGTACATCAAGAAAAGAGTAGGAAAGAAGCTTGATGAGTTGAGGGATGACATACGTGACGAAGAGTATCTCTTTCAGGGTGTCAAGCTGCCCAAAACAGAAAAACGATATAACAGGTACAAAAGGAAAATATATCAACTCTCAAAGATGCCATCCGAGGATTTGCGTACTATTACGGAGTACACAATGCCCGAATCTTATGATCAAAAGGGCCTCGTCGACCAAGGTAAAAGGTTTGCAGCTCCAATGCAGAGGTACAAGAAACCTGGAGTTGCCGATAAGATGAATCCTTTTGCCAAACAGGAAGCTTTGGAAGAACATCAGATTGAGAAGGCGACTTTGAAGTTTGGATCACAGGATAGGATGAAGGGGACTGGTGATTATCAGTTTGTGTTTGAGGATCATGTTGATCTCATCAAAGGGTCTTTTATGGATGGGATGAATGTTGACGATGAATCGCCTAGTGAGCCATTGGAACAACCAATTGTGCATCTTAAATTTCAGTATGAAAGAAAGACTCTACATATTTATAAATATCGTGACAAGCTTTTAGAACTTGTTCGTAACGATCAGGTTCTGATTATCGTTGGTGAAACTGGTTCTGGGAAGACCACTCAAATTCCTCAATACCTCCATGAAGCAGGGTATACATTGAATGGGAAGATAGGGTGCACTCAGCCTCGGCGTGTTGCAGCAAAGAGTGTTGTCACTCATGTTTCTCATGAGTTGGGTGTTAAGCTTGGTCACGAGGTTGGTTATGCTGTCAGATTTGAGGACTGCACGTCAGATAAGACAATCATAAAATATGACTGATGGGATGCTGCTGAGAGAGTTCCATAGTGAACCTCATCTTGCAAGCTACAACGTTCTGATGATTGATGAGGCTCACGAAAGAACTCTATCATCTGATATTTTATTTGGGTTAGTTAAAGACATCACTCGATATAGGAAAGATCTGAAATTGCTTATTTCTAGTGCAACTTTGGATGCTAAGAAGTTTAGTGCTTACTTTGATGCTGCTTTTATATTTGAAATACCTGGAAGAATGTTTAATGTTGACATCCATTTTACAAAAGCACCAGAAGCAGATTATTTTGATGCTGCAGTTATGACTGTTCTTCAGATTCTTATCACACAACCAGTTGGTGACATCTTAGTCTTTTTCACTGGGCAGGAAGAAATTGAAGCAGCTGAAGAGATATTGAAGGACAAGATAAGAAAATTGGGCACAAAAATATCAGAGCTCATCATATGTCCTATCTATGCAAATCTTCCGACTGAACTTCCAGCAAAGATTTTTAAACACCGAAAGGGGCTCGCAAGGTTGTGTTGGCAACAAATATTGCAGAAACATCGCTGACAATTGATGGAATAAAATATGTGATTGATACAAGGTTTTGCAAGATCAAATCATATAATCCTCGTACAGGTATTGATTCTTTACTCGTGAATCTTATATCGAAGGCTTCGGCTAAGCAAAGAGCTGGTAGAGCCGTAGAGCTGGTAGAGCTGGACGAACTAGTCCTGGTAAATGCTTTTGCCTTTACACAGAGTCTAGTTATAAAGATTTGGAAGATAATACTGTTCCTGAGATACAAAGGACAAACCTTGCTAATACGATACTAACTCTCAAGAGTTTGGGCATAAATGACTTGGTGAATTTCGATTTTATGGACCCACCCTCACCTGAAGCATTGGTTAAATCTCTCGAACTACTTTTTGCACTTGGTGCATGGTGAAACCTCAAGAATTTTGAAAGGAGTATATGGAAATATATATTTCTGTTGTGTTGTATGGCATGGTTTGAAAATTCATTTTGATTTCCGTTTGTTTGGGAAATGAACTTTCATTATTTTATCTTTGGCTACTATGAAAATATATGATATTTCATAGAAGATATTAGCCAAAATATGTGGTATGCATATAAAATATATGTCGAGGTTAGGGTTCATAAAGTTTGTCTTTGGACCTCTCTTTGTCGGAAGGTGCGAATTTCCGACGTTAATTACATCGAGACTCTCGAACACCCTTGATTAACCGTCGTAGCAACTCGTATACGAAACAAAACATTCATCCACAAAAACATTAACGCATGGGAATTATAGCCCATAAAATCAATAGAATGCAAATTTAACATTTCAGTTCAACATATAGTGGTCATATAAGGTATAATGGTGATGCAAAACTTGGTATCTAAATTTGGGAATATGGGTAAGGATTCCAATCATATCTTGCATGAGACTAGCTTCTCAACTTAATGTCTTGTATTAAGACATATGTTAGCTAATCAAGATCTGAACATATTCAGATCAAATTCTATGTTGATTTCTTATAAGTTGTTGTAATCTAACCACATTTTATAGTCTAAGTCCCTCCTTTATTGGACTTATGATACCCTCACTTAAATCCATTATCTTAGACTCAGTGATGAAAACGGAAATTGTTTAAGCCTTCATGCCTTGGCTTAATTAGAATGTATATACTTGGATTTAGGAAAGGACCATGGTTTTATCTTTTATTTAACCACGGGATTCATGAGGATAAGAAATTAGTCACTCTCTAATTCCAAGTCTCAACATCTTAGACTTAAACCAAACACTCTATGTGTTTCCCCATCCGGCTCGGCCAAAAGACATGCATAGGATACTATCCTAAAATGTATATTTCCAGGATATCCCGGATCTAGATCTGGCTTATGATCAGACCACCATATAGCTCTCACTATTGGAAGTTCCTAGCCTTTATGTACATGAGACCGGGCCTAGGACTTGGCATGCTATAAAGCAAGTTCATCAAATGTTTTATATCATTCCTTCCCCCTCAAGGTTCTATTTCAACCCAGCCGAGGATGGGTCTACTGGGGATATTGACATTAGATATGTTCCCCGAATACCTCATGCATGTGTCTACCATATCAGACCCTGCACTGTCAAGTCCGGACCTTTGTCAAATAGAAAATATTACATGGCTCTCACTGCTGGACTTCTCATGAAACAGGTCCCAAAACTTGATATGTTATGAGGCTGGATTATCCAAACTCTTGGGTGAGGAGGTTTCTAGCCCGCTTATAAGCACTCCTAGCCTTCAAAAGGTGCTTAGGAAAAGATGACCAGACCATGCTCCATTTCAGATGGGATGTTGGGCTTGGTCAGACTGTCTGAAATGGGTATTTGAAATCTTATGATTTCAAAGCTTGTGACCGGGGATTACATTTCAATAAACACCCTGGCTCACTCCATGAACAAGTAAGCTCCATGACCAGTCTTATGGGTACTTGGAGATAGCAAACTCTGTCTGTACATCCGGTCATATATATGATGATACATGATCATCAATCCAACACATTTCACTTATGCCATGTGGTGCAGAACACACCCTTATATGGTGAAGTTCAAATTTATCATATCGGGGTTACCTTGTCCCCTCTTGAAGGTACTGATATAAGAACCACCCTCCCCTCTCGACAATTAAGCTTATTAGCTCACTCTCTATTATGGGATGGACCGAAAGGATGAATATGTGGCTTCGGCTATTATCCAGAACATGTGGACACATCCTCGCCAATCAATTGGATACCATATATGTATTCCCAATTGTGATGGTCTGAGCTGCCTTCTATTAACATAGAGGTTCGGTCCATGATTGACCCCCTCTTTACATGAGATGCTTGTTCCTTCAATGAGCCGGGCTCAAATGCTTCCTCCTCTATGAAATAAATTGTGAAGAGATGGACATATTGTCCCAAATTCTGTCTGAGACATGTGGGTTAGGCTATGATTCATACCACCATGCTCCTTCCCGGCCTTGATCTCCAAACCATATTATGCATATATTGGTGATCAATATATGGAGGCTTTGCCCAATTATGTCCGGGCTTTGCAATTTTGTTCTGTCTTGAGATTTCATTGGTACTTAGGTCCGGGAATCAAATTCAGTATATCCACCTGCTTACCTTGTCCCCTTATGTTCGGACTTGGTTCAGGTTCTTATGGATCACCCATATGTATAAGAGGAGATCCTTGATCACTATCATATGTTTGGTTGAAACCATAGGGTATGTTGGTGGAGTTGAACTTCAATTTTATCATATTGAAGTCATCTTTCCTTCTTCATATGGGTCTGCCTTATAGCCGACCTTCTCTATTATGAGATAAGCCAAAAGGCTATACATGATCTTGCTTAGAACTAGGCCCAATATTAGGCCTCCATAATGACCTGTTATGGGCATAAATTCTGTATCACATATGGTTCTTACAACCGGGATATAAACATACAGATATGCAATGGTCTTTGCTCATCTTTATATAAGTATATGGTTCAATCATGCCGTACGGCATATTACATATCCTCATATGGTGGGATATACATATAACCATAGCCTTATTATATCAAGGCTCTTTGTCATGAAATCTGCCCCGCATTATGTCTTTTCTGTTATAAGACAGACCAAAAAAGGACCATATATATTTGATCCTGTCCGGGACATGTTCATGGAACTATGCCCAATATTGGGCACCAATCAGTCCCTTGGCACCATCGGATCATGAATTGTATGCTTCCATGGTCGGATGTCATAGCTTTATCAAAGGCCCGGTTGGCCATCTCCTTCCAATTCTTTTGCTTTATCTAAGGCTACCCGGGGAATCTTTGGTCCATCATGTGGGTCCCAAAGAGGCCGGGTATAACCTTCCTTCTCGCTTGATAACGTGAAACCTCATTGTACTGCTGCTGGAGTAGTTGAACTTTGAGGGATATTCTTCATAACTTCAATGCCGGGAAGGGCTATTAAAAGAGATATGAGGGAGAAAGGGCAGGCCTATTCAAAAGGTTTATAAAGGTGATATGGGGGTGTATCCGGGGAGCCATATGGGCTCAATTATGGGGCCAATTTGAGTATTTTGGACATGGCCTCCCTCATGTCCAGGACCAGGCCCAAGTATACCCGAGAAGGTGAAGAAAGAGGGTCTGCGGGATCCTAGTATATGTTTAGGAATTTCAGGTTCAAGCAGGGAGATATCCTGCTAATATAGGAGAGGAATCAAGGGGATTGAGCTCATGATGGGTATAGCATCTAGAGGAGGGGACGGCTTAGGTAATGGCCATGATATCTTACCTTAGATCCCTCGAGACTTGCCCTTATTTTTCCTGCAGAACCTCTTCACCCACTGCCTCTTCTTTGAGCTGCGCGGGTGTCCTCTTGACTGAATTTCTGCAGAGCCTCTCTCCTTCTCTTCCTTTCTCCTCTCCCTGACCCCTGAACATGGGCGGGGACTGGCCCTTTTATAGGCCACAGGATAGGTGCTGTTCACCCAAGAGGGAGTGGGCTGCAAGGCAGTGTGCGCACCATTGGGAGTGGAGAGAGTGGGAGATCATGGGGGGACAGGTGGCAGTCCCCCTCTCCTATATTCCCTCTCACGAGGGAGCATCCAATGAGGCATATCTCATTGACTCCCGGCCCCTCATTTGATGGGCATCCTTGATTGACCGGTGCTCCATTTGATCATGGCCCTTCATCCCCTAATTGGACATTAATCCCATTAAAGATCCGGTTGATCCATCATGATGTACCGCTGGCTATCCAGGAGATCTATGCTCCATTTGACTTGTTCAACCCTTAATCCCGGCCCTTGATCATGTGTCTCTCCAATTAATCAAAGCCCTTGATCTCTTATTGGATATTAATCCTATTAAGGATCCGGGAAGGCCTTGACAGTCGATAATTAGACTTGTTAATGCTTTGCCCATCGGATATCCCATTATGGTGGATCCATTGGATCTTATCCCATTAAGGATCCAATAGGGTCATTTCAGTGGACCGGGGAGGATCTATGGACATTGACATATTACTTGATCAATCTTGACCCTCGGATCTTTTTGAATTGCATCCTGTTTTCCCCCCCTCTGCGCGGATCCTCCTCCTATCTGTTTTCTTGTTAAGTCTCCTAGTTGGAGACAAACTCTCCACCCGCGAGGCCTTGTTCTAGCTGGCCTTCCACCTTCTTCTGTCGCACCATTCTCCTCTAACAGGCCTGCTGCAGCTTGGATATTGCCAAGGGAGATCATTGTACCTGCTGATTGGAGCTCCCGGGTGCCTCTTTCTCCTTGGTCTTGATCCGTGAAGGTAGACAGTCCCTTAGCTAACTTCGGGTGAGTAGAACTCATATGCATTCATCTCTTCAGTTCCATGTATGGCAGTTTTTTTTCTCTTCTTTTCTCTCTACCGGAGTATCATGTGTGCTGGACTTCTCTTCTATTTAAGATTGGCAGCACCCCAATTGCCCCCTATCATGCTTGCATTTTGCATATAGATAAATGGCCGGTTATGTGGGGATGTCCCTATATGTCCATCTCCCTGATTTATATGCAAAATCCGGCCCTTTCATGCATCATCTTTAGTCGGGTCTCCAGTTTCCCTTATATTTCTCAAGCACATGCATATATGGATGTCTTTGAGGACCCAGCCTCTTCTTATGCTGGATTGGGTCCCCTTGAGTAGGTCTATTAACTGCCATCTCTCTATGTTGAGCTGAGCATGTCCGAGACCTTGAAGCAGGAGCCTAATTGGCTTCTGCAGATTACTCCCGGCCTTCCCTCCTTTTGGCTAGACAGGAGACATGTTCAACAAGTAAATGCATGAATTTGAGGACCCGGCTCTTCGATATGCTGGATTGGGTCCTTTTGAGTGGGATCCATTGGCTGCCCTCTCTCTTTTCATATATATATATCCGGCTGTGAGCCTCCTGTTGACAGCCTATCACCTAAGTGATTATAGCCGGGTCTATTAAACAAGAGCCAATTTGGCTTTTTTGCATATTATCACCGGCCCTCCCCCCCTTTCAAATGTCCATCGGCAGCATCCCTCCTGCCTTAGGTCACATATTTTGCATCCATATGCATGGTAGGTTACATTGGGAGGTCCTGATTTAGGGGGGTATATTCATCATATGCATGAGGCTCAACTTCTTCATATGTTACCTTTGGCCGGCCCTGGATATATGACCTTGGGCCCTTCCTTGATCCACATGGTAAGCTATATGCTCACAATCTTTTGCCCTTTTGTTTGAACGGATATGTGCCAAACTTGACCGGGCATAGAGCCTTATTTCCTTCGTGATTTCCTGATCTTCTATTTTCTAGGTTCCTTCAAATTCTGCCCATATATGTGCTGAATTTCATTCTTTATAGGTTTCCCTTCACCTAGTTTGCTCCATATAATGGTGTTGGGGTGGAGGGAATTAAGCATTTCTAACCCCCCATTTTTTTATGCCTATATTTCATATAAAAATTCCGAGTGTCAACAGTGCATTAAATAGCCGTGGAGAGCTGACTAAAGTTGGAAGACAAATGACCAAGTTTCCTCTTGATCTATTGCTATCCAAGATGATTATTGCATCCGACAAATATAAATGTTCAAAAGAGATCATTTCTATAGTGGCAATGATTTCTGTAGGGAATTCAATTTTTTATCGACCAAATGACAAACAACTACATGCGGACAATGCAAGGATGAAGTTTCACACAGGGAATGTTGGAGATCATATTGCACTCCTTAGAGTGTATGATTCATGGAAGGAGACTGACTTCTCTACTCAGTGGTGTTACGAAAACTATATCCAAGTGCGGAGCATGAAGCGTGCAAGGGATATCAGGGATCAGTTAGAGGGAATTTTAGAAAGAGTGGAAATAGACCAAACTTCCAATCCGAATGATTTAGTTGCAATTAAGAAGGCCATAACATCAGGGTTCTTTTACCACACTGCTAGATTTGAGAAAATTAGTACTTACAGAACCCATAAAATTCATCAAAATGTGCATATTCATCCAAGTTCTGGACTTGCAGAGGTGCTGCCCAAGTGGGTTGTTTACCATGAATTGGTGCTAACAACAAAAGAGTACATGCGACAGGTTACAGAAATAAATCCAAATTGGCTTGTGGAGATTGCACCGCACTATTATCAGCTGAAGGTAGGGCTGTAAACGGAGCGGATACAGAGCGGATATGACGTTTCCGTATCCGCTCCGTTTAGCTATTCGGATAATCCGTATCCGGTCCGAATCGGATACGAATACGGATCGGATATTATAAGTCGGATAATCTTCGGATTCGGAGCGGATACGGATAATATCCGCTTCGGAATGTTAATTAAATATTATTTAATTAATATATTTAATAATATACAAATACATAGAAATAAAATTATAAAATATTAAATTTATCATATATTTATCAATATTAACTTAGTATATTAATATATAATAAAGAATACTTAATCATATTTGTAAATATAATGATTTTAAATATATAATTATATATATTATGTATATTTTATCAAAGGTGGATTCGGAGCGGATCTTAAACGGAGCGGAGCGGGCATTTCCGTGTCCGCTCCGATTAACATTCGGATAATATCCGTATCCGGATATCCGCTCCGACGGATATTTAAAATCGGATATTATCCACTTAAACGAATACGAATTCGGAGCGAATCCGAATTTTATCCACATCCGTTTACAGCCCTAGCTGAAGGATGTTGAAGATGTTAGCTCAAGGAAAATGCCCCGTGCTCAAGGACGATCTGTGATGGATTAAGTTTTTTATCGGCATCTTGGACATTTTTACATATCGGGATTATTGTTTTCTTTGATTCAGTTGTATCTTATTCTTTTTCTTTTGGCATCGTTTTTCTTAGCATCATGCCATATGTAAGTTTCTTCATTCAGCCTTGATAAAAGAAAATTGGACTGATTGTATAAGAATGCTAGTTTAATTAAATCCAAAACGAAGACTATTTTGGTGGAGCATATTCTACTTGCCATAATTCTGGAACTTCAAATTTGATTATATTTTTCTATTAATCCTTCGTGTGATTGTGACATTGTTGTTTCTTCAATTGGACAAGAATGTGAAATGACCAAGGAATGCTGGAGTGACAGGCTATCATTCTCTAGGGAAAGGGAGTAGTATTCATCTTACTATTGGTCTTGAGTTAAACCCTTAGTTGACTTGCAATTCAGGGATAGGAAATTTCTCCTTATTTTAAAGAAAAAAATACTTCATTTTTATAGTTATTATTTGTCTGTTCCTATTTCGTGGTCATTTTCTAGGCATGTTTGCTTTTCTCCAATTTCCCGTGTTGCTTTACGTCTTCTCCTAGATTTACTTACTCATCTTTAATACTACTCCATCTTTTATGGTTTTGGTGTGGAATGCCATTTTCTCTTTACTGTAAGATAATCAGTAAATATTTTTGTGAGAATATCTTATTCTCTTGGGATAACAATTCATTCTTTAATTTTTTTATCCATGTTCTCTAGGATGGAATGAATTTTTGATATGAGCATATTACCTAGTCAACCTTTTCCACAAAATAAATTTATAGCTTGGAAATTGATCCAACTCAACAATAGGAATTTCTTGCTCCATTTACTAAAGTTCACCCATTGACTTGTCTTCATGGACTTCTTACATCAGTTGACTCTGAAAGCTAAGGATGATCCCCTTCCTTTTTTGGTAGCTCCTAGGCACCGATTTGGGTTTGGCTACCGATGAATGTTTGTTGTAAGCTCATTTTGAAGGAACTAAGATACGGTAATTAATAAGTTTTAATGCATTTAGGTATGGACAAAGTATGTTTGTTAGTAACTTAGTAGGTAGTACAAATATATGCATATGAAAACAAATGATTTTTGAAAATGTTAGAAGCTACCTTGCTTATTCTTCTAATTTGTGAGAAATTATGGGCAAATACCATACTAGTGTATGACCAACATATGCTTTCTCTTATAAGAAAAATTTAACATCTTGTATGGTAATGGCTTTATAGTTGAGTATATTTTTAGTGTTAGTTTTAGGATTGAATGAGTTGTATTATATTACACATCTTTAGTTATGGTAATCCAATGTAAAAATGACTTTGCTTTCTGATGTTGATTCTGTCAACTAAGCGGGATGATCAACAGTGAGTAACATGAGATGGCAACAAGATAAGGAGGAGTCGAGAAGCAAGTAAGGCCGACATGATTACATTGAGCCAAGCTGCATAAGCAAATAGAAGCTAGCCTATTTGGTAGTCCATAAAGCACACGGGCATGATGCCATGGTAATGTTGGAATACTCCAATTCTAGACTAACTCTGAACTAATAGACTTTGAGTTGGGTAAGGTTTTCATGGTTGGCCCTTCAGAATTGGGACTGGCAGGGGCCATTCTGATCTTATGGTTGACAACTGAGCGTGGTTTGAACATCACTTGTGATCAGTCTAGATTTGTCGGAATGGCTGGTGATTGGCCATTCCAAACTTGATTTGGCCAAAGACCAAATTATAAAGCATGCACCAGATAACTGCTTTATATTAACTGTGTGAACCTCTTTTTTCTACGTCTGTTCTTTATAAAGAAAGACATCTCCGGACTTTTCTAGGAAAATATGTGATATCCTAAAAATATTAGGTAGTCCGGTGATAGTTTTAAAAATATTAGAACCGAGGTTCGGGTTCTTTGAAAATTTCATTTTTTGACCCTTCTCCGCCGGATGGTGCGAGTATCCGGCGTTAACTTACATCGAGCAACGGCTCGAGCGCCTTTGATTAACCGTCGTGGCAACCTGTTTTTGGAGACATGCACATCCACAAAAAGTAAAGAACTCAAAAGGGCAGCGGCCTTTTGGGTCTGATGAGATGCAAACCGATTTGTTCGGGTTTGATTTTATTTGTTTGTTGGTTGACTTTTGGGTTGACTTGAAAGTCGGTTTTGAGTTTTGGAGTTTGAATCAATTTGTTTGATTGATTTGGTTTTGTTGTTTATTTTGGTTTCAGTTTGACTTTTAAGTTTGTTTTGGTTTAGGTTGTATAGAACCTGTTTTTGATTTTAATTTTGATGTGCTTAAAGTGTTTTAAGCAATTTTGGTATTTGTTGCTTGATTGATTTGTTTGAATTTTCAGATTCTGGAATTTTCAGATTTCTGGATTTTTTGGTTTTTTGAGTTGGTTTTGATCCACGTTTGAGATGTTTGAAATGTTGTTTATTTGATTTCTTTTGGGAAGAAGTTAATGGATTTTAAGTGGATTTTCAGATTGCTGAAAATCAGATTTTTAGAGCCAGTTAGAATCTGTTTTAGTTGATTGTTCAAATCTGATTTTTTTATTGCAGATTGAAATCTGGTTTTTTTTGTTGACAGATTTAATTTGAATCTGAATTTTCTGTTTTGGCAGATTTTTTATTTGAAATCTGATTTCGGTTTGGTTTGTTTCAAAACCGGTTCAATCTTGTTGAAGATCGGTTGCTTGTTGAACCGAAATGAGTTGAATTTCAGATTTGATTTAATTCTGTTTTTTATTTTCTGTTTGAATTTCCGGTTTGGGTTTGAAATGATTTTATTTTTGGTTTGGCGGTTTGCATCGCCTCCGACCCATCGGGCCACTTTGAGCGCCCGGTTTCATGCAATCCAAATTGACATCGAACTTCATTTCATTGAAAGGTGGGGTGAAGTACATCGGTGTACAATGTGATTGGTCCTTCCCCCAATATAGGTTCATCTCCACTACTTTGGAAAAATTTTGGCATTACGACGGTATGCCGGCTATTTTCCAACTTAGTGAAAATTTACCCATCCAAAATAGCTAGCCTTAGCTTGGCCATATTGGGGGAAGGAACCGCTGGCTACGGGAGCATGCCCGCGCCACCGTCCGGATCGACATCCCGGGGCGGACCCGGGGGGAGTCGTCCATTTCTTTAGTTTTATTTCTGTTTTTGTTATTTTTTAAAAGGGCACTTGGGCCGGTTTTGAGTTCCATCGGCGTTCAAAGCCGGTCTTCAATCTTCATGGGCCCACTGGGCCTGTCTTGGACTGTCTTTGGGCCGGATGGGCCTGTTGAGAAGCTGCTGCTCTGCTGACCTTGCTTGGCTGGACCGGCTTGGAAGGCCACCCGGCTATGCCCTTGGCCCGTCGGACGGTTTCCAAGGGGTGCCGGGCCGTCACCTTCAAGTCGGCCCACCTTCTGGCTGCTGTCCTCCTGTTTGGAGCTTCCTGGACTGCTGTCCTCTCAGTAGGCCACAAAAGGGCTGTTTTGGTTTGGTTTTGGGTGGGCCGAAATGGGCCTGCACAAAGGGCATTTCAGGTTCTGATTTGGGACCTGATTGGTGGGCTAAACAGGCCTGCACAAAGGGCAATGTGGCCGGACCTGGGTCTGATTTCTGGAGACCGATCAGGGGGGCTGTGAGGGGTCTGTTTAATGGGCCGCAAGGAGGGCCAGGACAGCAGGCTGAAAGAAGGCCGATTGGGGACCTGTTTCTGGGCCTGGATTGGGGGGCCGGATTTGGACTAGCAATGGGCCTGGATTGGGGTCAGTTCGAGGCTGAGGATGGACCTGTTTGTGGACCGGAACCGGGTCACAAGGGGACCTGTTTTGGGCCTGGATTGGGGTGCGCAGAGAGCTAGGAAATGACCTGTTAAAGGGGGGTGCTCAATGGGCTAAAACAGGTGCAGTTCGGGGAGTTTTTTGAGTGGGCTGCAAGGGGGCCTGATTATGGGCTGGTTATTGGTCTGGGTAGAGACCAGGGAATGGGCCGGTTATGGACCTGAACAGAGGTCAGGTTATGGGTCTGGGTAGAGAGTTTTCTCCTGCTGTGGGGGGAGTGTTCGGCTGGGCCAAGTGGGCCTGCAGGTGGCTAAAAATGGGCTACATGAGAGGCCAGATTTCTGGGCTTGGAAAGGGGGTGTTCGGTTGGACTGAAATAGGCCTGCACAAAGGGGCTTTTAGGGGCCTGGTTTAGGTCCGAACATGGGCTGTAGAAGATGATTTTTGCAGACCGACCAGAGGGTGGAGATGGACCCTAGAACAGGTAGAAAAGAAGGCCCTTTGAAGGGCTACATGGGCGCACCAACTGGCCTTTACCTTTCCTTCTTCTCTTCTTCTTCTTTCCTTCTTCTTTGGCTGCTGGCAGGTATGCACGTGGGCAGGTGCAGCAGGTGGCAGCAGTAGCAAGGGGCAGGGCGCAAGGCAGTAGTCTCCCCTCTTTCTCCTAGCAGCAGGTGCAGGCGCAGGTGCAGCAGGTGGCAGGGTGAAGGCAGCAGTTTGGCAGCCTCCCGGCGTCTGAAGCAGCCCCCCCCTCTGGCTGGTGCTCCCCCCTCTTTTTATAGAGGCTGGAGGGGGAGGTGAAGAGCCAGGCTGTGCTGTACGTGGATGGCTTTTGGCCTTCCCCATGGTGGTTACACCATTAATTCCAAATGAATGGCTGGCTGTCTCTTGATATCCCCTGGCCTCTTCGGTTTCCCCCCTCCATAAATTGACTAATGAATTGGCTGAGGTGGCTGCATGGTGCGTACAGGGGTGCTGAGGTGGCAGGTGACAGCAGCTGGGCCTGTTCTCATTGGAATTGAAGTGGGCCTGGCCCAGTTGGGCCTGGTTTCTGGGCCAGCGGACTGAGGAGAAGCCCAGGCCCTCCTGTGGGCTGCGCACATGGCCTGAACATGGCCTGATTATGGGCTGGCCGGCCAGAGCTGGAAATGGGCTGCCAATGGGCCCAATTTAGGGCCTGTTTTGAGTATGACTGGACTTGATTTGACCCAATTGAGGGCCAATCTAGTTGGCAGTTGACCTGGACCAGTTCTTTTATTTTTTTTTTCATTTTTTTGCTGCGCTGCCCCTCCTGTTGTTTTTTTTTTTGAAAATTCTGATGCCAACATTAACTTATATAAAAGAGTCCAATAAAAAGAGCTGGTTTGGTTTGGATTGGTTGTTTATTTATTAAGATTTGATGTCTTTTATTAATGTTTTAAGGTTTGTTTTAGGTTTAGTTTTATGTTCTGTCTCATTGCTTTTTTCAATTTGCGATGTCTTGTATATACTTGACTTGTTGTTTATCAGATTTGATGTGTTTGGGGATTTTTAATTTGAATTATAGATTTGGTGAGTTTTCATATTTGGGGTTTCTTAAGGTTTCGGGGATTTTGAGCTTTTGATATTAGATTATAAGACTTTTGGGATTGGAGTTTGTTGAAATTTCAATTTGCATGGATTTGGTTCTATGTTATCGGAGGTAAGGCACCTAACACCTCGCCACAGGTGCCTAGGGGCGGGTGTCTCAAGCACTCGAGATGTTTTCTATTATTTAATTATTTTTATTTTAATAATATATATGTCTAATAGTTGGAATAATTTTTAAAAATCCTTGTATGATTGAAATAAATGCATTATTTTGATAACTATGTGTTGTAGCCATAAATAAATAAAGTTATAGCAACAAAAGAAGGTCAATATCAAACAAGAGTAGGATACAAATTAAACATATTATAACATAACAAGTTAATGGGAGTGTAAATCAATATAAACGAAGACAAGCATCATAATTAAGTTAAGAAACAGATCCAGTCTTATTGGATCTGCTTGGCATAGGTGGGCGAGACATTTCTGGGTGAAGCGAGGTAGGTGTTTTGTCAGCACCTCGCCTTGCCTGACCGCCTAGGCGGTTGAGACGAATGCCACTAACAACAGAGATTTGGTTTGACATTTGAAGATTTAAATCCCGGTTTTAAATTTTGTCATTTTTTATTCCAATTTCATATTTGAAATTTATTATTATTATTTTAATCCCAGATTGGGATTTGTGACTTCTTTGGATTAGGGTGTTGGATTTAAGGGTCTTTGAGATTGGAATTTTTAGATTATCAATTTTTAAGTTTGTGAGTTTTGAAACTTAAGGTTTCAGATTTCAGATTTGAGAAAACCCCTGGATTTGGTTTGAATTTCAGGTTTGGGATCTTAATTTTTTTTTAATGTCTTAGATTTAGATTTAGAGATTCTGGCTCCCCTTTTTATTTAAGGTTTGAGATTCTAGAGGTGGGAATTGGAGATTTTGATTTTTTTAATATGAGATTTGCAGTTTCAGATTTAATAAGTCTTTTGGCTTAGGATTTTGAATTTGAAGATTTTTGGGGGTTTGAGCTTCCTGGGTTTTACATTGGTTATTTTAAGAGTTCCTTTTCCCTCCTTTCTTTCAGTTCCATATTTTAGGATTCCCCAGTTTCGGAATTTAGGCTTGAATTCCCAGATTTGATGATTCTTTAATTTGAGAGCCTGGACTTTGGATTGCTTGGATTTGATTTTTAATCTTCTTGTTTTCCCAGAACGTCACATTCTCAGACCTCCAACAATCTGTAAAGGACGTTTTAAACTTTGGTCACCTGTCAGCTCCTCAGAAAGACATTCAGATTTTCAGATGTGTAAGTGTCATATTGTCATAACTTTTTGATCATATATTCTTTTGGGTCCTGTCCATGTTCAGATTTGAATATTTAGGCGATTGATTTCAGATCTGCAACATTGCTGCAAAATTCGTAGATTTTTTAGATTTTATCGAATTTTGGATCATCATCTCTTTCTGGTTGATTTTAATATTTTAATATTTCCTTTGTGTTTAAACTTGCTGCCATATTTAATAGATTTTTATGTTCCAATTTTTTTCATCTCATGTTCTTCTTGTGTTTGCATCCTCCAAGGTTATGGGGCTGTTTTGAGTTCCTTACAACATAGGCTATTGCATTTGAACATGGAATCTTCGTTGCTTCATCAATTAGGAATACATGCACATTAGGGAAGGCATGAGTGTCATGATCCCTTGGTTGAACTAGGATAGCATCCCAGTAGCCCTTGTTAGGCGTTAGGGAATTTATCCGATTGATTTAGAATAGAGTCCCCTTTGATCTTTAATAGGCATTTGAGAATTGAGACTCTTCTCATTGTTTTTAACATTTGGCAGCCAGGAGAAAAACCTGTGCCTCCTTACCCTCTACCTCTCTGCTGCTCCTGTTGGTGAACCCTGCGCCAAGAAGAATAGGGGGCTAAGTCCCCAGAGATCCTGCAGTGCCCGGGTGACAAGAAGAAGAAAAGGTGGGGAATACCCCAAGGATTGTGGGATCGGAGTTGGTCATCATATCGGCCAGGTCCAATCAGATCAAGATCGAATCGGATTGTTTTGTTCTAGGCTGATTCTCTAGAAGAAAAATCGATCTGGATTGATCCTTAAAAGGACCCTAAAATACAAAAAAAATACAAAATAAGGAGCTATTTTGGGGCATCTTCCCAGGGTGGGGAAGACGGATTTACGTGGTTCATCGGGCCCGGTAAGGGTAGGATCCGGTGACTGGATCCCAAACTTGTAGGGTTAACATAAACCATACTGGTTTAACATATCGGGTCCAATGGATATTGGACCTGATATGATTTAAATGAAGGATCCACGGCTACTGGGTCCTGATGAACCCGGTAGCTGCATCTTCCCTGCCCGATAGGGGGGGAAGATCGCCATGGTGGCGATCTTGTGGGTTGATTCCGACAATCTTGGAATTGACCGATTCTGGCCCCGATTCCATCTAGAAAGATTGATTTCTCCGAATCTTTCTTCTGAATTGGTAATTTGGGGCTAAGAATCAGCCGATCCGATCCAAGAATCAGTTGATGCCGATCTGGATTGGCCAATTCTGCAAACTCTGGAATACCCCCTTACTATCTTTCTATGCCCAGACAGGTAGGTTAGGAAAAGAGCACCAGAAGAAGAGTCTGGAAAAGGGCATCTCAGCCCACCGATGCTGCTGCGCTTGGCCCGCAAGAAGAAGATGAATAAAAAAATAATAAGGGGAATAGCCGCTTAATGATGCTGCTCATCCCCTGTGCCTGGAGAAGGAGAGGAAGAAACCAGCAGGCCCTCAACTCTGCTGTCACTGCGCCATTTACTTATTGTCTACTCGCTGCCTCACCATCTGTTACAGCTCCTGCTTCTGGAGCTTCTTCCTCTGCTGCTGCGCCAGAAGTTAAGGATAAGGGGGGAGGGGAAGTCCCCCTGTGGCTGCTGTGCCAACATAATAAGAAGATAACCTTGCTGTTGCTTCTTCCTGCACCAGAAGATGATAGGTGAGTGAGAAGAAGAAGTAGAAGAGAAAAAAAACAAGCAAAGCAAACACTCCCCCTCTGTCTTCAGCTATGTTATCCGAGGCGTGAGGCGCCTGAGGCGAGGGACCCTGCGCCTCGCCTCAGGCGCCTAAGGCGGGCGCCTCAGGCGCCTGAGGCGTTTTTAATATTATAATAATATTTATTTTAATAATGATATATGTGATATTAGATAATTGAAAAAATACATAAAACACATGGAATCATTAACTAACAAGAGTGACAATTAAATATAACATTAAAAAGAGGAATTCAACCATGCAATAAGAAAAGAATACAACCATACAACCAAACATAATCGGTGAAGTAAGTCTAATTCGAATACAACCATACAAATACAAACATCACTCACTAGTCGGTAGTCACTAGCAATCACTATCGAATCAAGGTTAGTGGGAGCTTCACGATCATCATTACTGGTATCGTCCGAATCTTCATTAGAAAGACGAACTCTTTTCCTAGAAGACCTAGAAATTCATTTCAAACATGTAAAAACATAACATCAAAATTAGAACAAAAAAACAACCAAACTTAATAACTAGAAATAAGACATGTAGTGTTTAAAATACGACCTCGTACTTGGCCCCTCCTCTTCATCCATTCCAGCAGCAAGTTCTACATCTCTCCATCTCAAGTCTTCGCCTTCATGGACAAGATCTTCATCTTCATTTGCAATCCACTCACTTGATTCATCAATGTCATCTAAGGATATTGGGTCTAGACCCGATTTCTCCAACATTAGATGTCTTTCCCTAAGCCTTTGGTTGTATTGGACGAATACCAAATCATTCAACTTCTTTTGTTCCAATCTATTCCTCTTTTTTGTATGAATCTATACAACAACAAAAAGAAGAAAATATGATTCTATTAATCAAATAAATGATAGAGGATTAGTTCTAATGCCTTGAAATGTGTTAAGGAATATTACCTGCTCAAATGTGCTCCAATTACGTTCACAGCTAGAGGCACTACATGTTAAGCTCAATATGCGTATTGCCAACTTTTGTAATTGAGGGGTCGCGCTTCCCCAATCTACCCACCAATTTGCTACAAAAGAACAAATTGATATTAAAATACACTTAGAGTGATTGATACAAGTTTATAAATAAATAAGCAAATAATCATACACGGAGTAGATGTCTTTCGAAGCCCGATAGCCATGTCCCTACCAAACATACATTGTGCCTCTCTATACATTGCCAATTGCCTAAAAATTTGATCTTGATCTTCATGCAAAGGTACCAACTTTTCAATACAATCATACAAACCTCGCTTGATTTCGTTGTCGCTCTCAATATTGGGATTGTCATAGTGAAATTGTGGATTTAGATAATACCCTGC
Source organism: Cryptocoryne crispatula var. balansae (assembly GCA_036172225.1). Classification (NCBI taxonomy): domain Eukaryota; kingdom Viridiplantae; phylum Streptophyta; class Magnoliopsida; order Alismatales; family Araceae; genus Cryptocoryne; species Cryptocoryne crispatula. Next base: position 49,191,486 of record CM069920.1, on the reverse strand, counting down.
AGCATGCAACGGACGATGTAACTGAAAATCCCATCTTCTGTCAATGATATCCCAAATCGGGCCATATTTATCTATTTTATCATCTAATGCCTTCTTTATTCCTTCCTTGGCACGATCCATGGCTTCATATATATATCCCATTGCAGGCTTTTCACCATCAACGAGCCTTAATACAAGGACAAGTGGCTTGAAGATCTTCAAAGCATAAGCCACTCATTTCCAAAATGTAGTCTTTAAAACTATTTCACAACTCTTTTTTCCTTCAACCTTTTTATTCCATTGATTGTTGTTATTTGTCCAATCCTGCGAGGTGAACATACGTCGCAAATCATCCTTGCATGTGTTTAAGCTGTCCAAACTCAGATAGTTAGTTGCAAATCTAGTTACAGCTGCACGAACAAGGTTCTTATCATTTGTGTATTTCCTCATAAGAAATTTAGAACCTTGGTATGGCCATAAATGAAGTTTGTGACATATTTCGCATGTCGAATTGTGGACTTTATTGGTGATAACTTGGAAATATCTTCAAGCATTAAATCAAGGCAGTGGGCAGCACATGGTGTCCAAAACAAATGGCGGTGTGTGTCCATCAAAATGCAGCTTGTAGCCACATAGCTCGCCTCATTGTCCGTAACAATCTGCAGGACATTTTACGGGACCAACCTCCTCCACAACCTTATCGAAGACACCTGCTAGTAACCTGGCATCTTTGACCTCTGATGAAGCATCAATTGATCTTAAGAAAACTGTACCAGTAGGAGTGTTTACCAAAAAGTTAATTAATGATCTTCCCCTTCTATCTGTCCACGCATCAGACATGATACTACAACCAAATCTCACCCAACTGCCTTTCTCCTTCTCCACCAACTTTTGGGTGGTCTCAATCTCTTTAGACAAGAGAGTCTCTCTTACTTCATGATAACTAGGTCCTTTCAAGCCCGGTCCAAACTGACCAACCGCCTAAAGCATTGTTTGAAAGCTATTAAGGCGGACAGTGTTGAAAGAAATGCCCGCTTGGTACATCCATCTAGCGATGTATTGGATACATCGCTCTCTTTCCTCTTTCAAATGTTTTTTGTCCTTTATTGTTTTTGCTTTGGACTCCTCAGGAGGTGCACAAAAACGATCCATAGGTCCTTTCATTCGGGGAGGAAGAAATTGGAGTGAAAGCTCATCTACACTCTGTGAGGCATCTTGTGAAGATGTCTCCATTTGTTGTACTCCTTGCCCAAGGAGGTTGTCCCTCCCTTCCATCTCTCTGACATTCATTGCCTTTTCAACTCTCGTTTGTTTTGCTTGTTGCATACACAGTTTGATCTCCTCCTTAGCCTCTATGCTCGCTTTCTTGCATGCAGTCACATTCGTCCCCAAGCACCGCAATGTGTTGCTTCAAACGATAGATGCCTCCTTTGCACTCCTTTTGGCAAAATTGACACCTAACAAGATCCCGGTTCCGAGGATCTACTAAAATCCCATATTTCCATCCAACATCTTTGGATTTAGGAGGTGCTCTTGATATGGAACCGGATGCTTCAGTTGTAGTCATGGGCGCAGAAGGTTGACTATTAGAACCTGTCCCTGATCCATGGTCTTCACGTGCTTGAGACATGATAAAATTTAACCTAAAATGAACCAAAATAATAAATCAAAAGAACAAAGCATAATGTTAAAAATCAACTCACAAAGTGTACTCATCAAATGTTAATTATCGTCTAATACGATTATACGAATGAAAGCGATGTCAATAAACATAACTACGTAATCAATTAGGTGCTTGCTTGAAATAACCAAGAGAAAAAAAAACAAAACAAAAAAAGATACCTACGCCCCTTGTGGGGGGCCGCAGTGCGGTTGCAGCCGGTGGAGGCGGCGGTGGCCGCAAGTCAAGCTGCAAGTCGCGAAGGCGGCTCAGGCGGCTGGGGCTGCAAGTCGCGAAGGCGGCTCAGGGTACTCGCGGACCCTTCCCAAAGCAGCGGCGGCGGCGGCGGGTGCAGCTCCAGGCGGCGGCGGCGGCGGCAGGTCCAGCCGCAGGCGGCGGCGGCGGCGGCAGGTCCAGCCGCAGGCGGCGGCGGCGGCGGGTGCAGCTCCAGGCGGCGGCGTCGGCAGCAGGTCCAGCCGCAGGCGGCGGCGGCGGCGGGTGCAGCTCCAGGCGGCGGCGTCGGCGGGAGGTCCAGCCGCAGGCAGCGGCGGCGGCGGGTGCAGCTCCAGGCGGCGGCGTCGGCGGCAGGTGCAGCCGCAGGCGGCGGCGGCGGCGGCGGGTGCAGCCGCAGGCGGCGGCTAGGTCCGGAGGAGGGAGCAGCATCGGGGGCGACCGTCGGGGGCGACTTCTTTGGGCGTACGAGGGTTCGGGAGGGAGGGAGAGAGAAGAATGGGGTGTTTAAGTTACCCGGATCCGGTCTTACCGGATCCGGTTCTTACAGGACCGCAGGGGGAGGCGGGCGAGGCGGGTAGGGCGCCTGAGGCGCTCGCTGCAACGGTCGAGGCGCCGGAGGCGCTCGCCTCAGGCGGGAAAAGCCAACGCGAGGCGGTTTTCAACCGCCTCGCCTCGCCTCACCGCCTAGGCGGGTGAGGCGACCGCCTCTAACTACACAGATGGTGTGTGAAATATCCTCCAGGGAAACAGTGGGGAAGTAGGCATGTAACCATAATCATCAGCGTGCTCAACACAACAAGTTGAAAAAAAGGAACTAAATACCATGTATTAACTCATTGTAGAACATCAGGATGGGGAATCATGCTATCTGTTGTCAAATATGCTTCACTTTTGACAAGTCATTTGATGTTTGCCTTTTAGTTTTGTCGGTGTCTTGTCAATTATGTAATGTATTGTCCCATGCAAGTTTATTGTATCCATCCATAATTTTCCGTTTTTGTGCATATTCTGTTATGGTTTACTAGTACTATACTCCAGCCCAAAATGGTGGTGATAAATCAAGAAACTATTTGATATGCAGTGACAGGTTGCCTTTTTAAGTTTCTTAAGGTCTTGCGTTATGTGGGATTTTCCTCACAAAATATATTCTTATTTTGAACATCTCAAGATTTTATGCACCATTTTTTGTCTTTAACAGGAGGCTGAACGCAAAAATATAAAATATTGCTTTAACATTTGTCTCAGGAGGAACATTTCATCTCCAACCTAATCATCACATGTCCTCAAGTGCCATGTGCTTTAGGGGGTCCAGTTAAGTGTGGAAGGGTGATGCTGTTTGGATATATGGATGTCTCTAACCAGGTAAGCCTCATGTACACTGCTGCTTCATGATTACTTGGTGAGCTGCTTTAGTCAACATTCCATCCAGATTTTTCCTTAACGAATAACAGCTTGGTTAATTTTGTTCTTCTTCATATTTGTAATTTTTGCAGTATCATTTCTGGATCCTATATATAAAATGTATTTGATGGATATTTTAATTTCTCATTGCGATCTGCATGCTTTATAAACTGCTATCTCTATATTAAAAACCACAGGATGAAAGAACATTGAAGTAATATACAGTATGTTTGCATGCCACATGTTTCAATTATACATTTGATATCATCTTGATTTATTAGCAGTTTATATGAAGTGATCTGTGCTGATTTCTGTACATAGGTTGATCTAAATAGATGGATCTCGTAGCTTTTGTTTTACTCCATGAAATTAGTGTCTGTATGCAGGACTTTACTCTGATTGTTATTATGTATTCAATTGAGATAGTAGTACCGTAGTAGTGTAAGTCGAGGAAAAACTGAGAGCATGGATATTGGGATGTTTGAACGGATTAGACTAAAACCTACAGATGCTCTAGTTACAAACTTATAGAAGATGACCTTACTAAGGCAGCATTAAAGGTTATTGGGTGGGGTAGACCTAAATTATCTTGGAGAGCAAAAAATCAATATGATCCAGTGTTTTTAGAAACCTCTTTGAAGAAGTAGGCCAAAATTGATCATTGAAAAGACAAAGAATCCAGGTAGCAGCCAACTTCAAATAATTTGAGATGGCTATTTTTATTAGTTGAGATGAGTTGAGTTATTTTTTATTCAGTTATTAGGAGCTATTAATTATCGGTGATTCCTCTCATTCTGAAAGGTACAATTACTGAACAAAGTAGCGATGTTGTAAAATTAGGTATCTCTTTCTATACATGAATATATGTGTATACATACATGCATATAATAATCCCAGGATGTGCAGACATAGATGATCATGAAGCTTCCAGGTGATGATGTTATTTCTATATAGAAATTTTAGAATCCATAAGGTCAGTGCTTAAGTAGAAAGAGAATACCTCATTTCATGCCTGATAACTGGTGCTTGTGATTCATGATGCGGTACTTCATACCATCAAAACTGTATATGGAGTTAGTGTAACTTTTGTGAATATTTATGACTTGTTTTGTCTACTACTTCTGTCTCTACGTTTGTTTCCCTACCAAGCAAAAAATGTGTATTTGCAGAGCCAGAAGTTTGCTGTACGGTTTAATGAATTCCCTATGGTGCAACACTTTCTTGATATCATTAAGGTGCAATATCAAGACCATTTAGCTGCTATTTTTCTGTAGTGTATGTCGACTAATAGATGCACCGAAGTTCATGTGTTACTGCTCGAAACTCTAAAATCAAATAGTCAATGCTTATGGCTCTGACGGTGTGTAAACATTTTGATGCTGTCTTCATTTTTTTTTGGTGGCAAATGTGCATATTTTAATCTTCACACCCCACGAAAATTCTAGGACATTGCTTATATTTTATCTAGCACTATATAATGCTGACAGGTTTGATGGTATATTGTGACCCAACAACTTCTGCACTCATTTTTTTATCATTCTAGTGTAATTTTTCTGCATAAATCTCATGAATGTTTGATAAACTATAACAAAATAAGTGGGACTTGGAAATATGATTTGTTAATATTATAAAATTCCTTGCTCACAAGGTTGTTATATTTATCTTTTTGCCTATTGTCAAATGTCAATCCTTCTGATTTTCTGATTCCTGATGGGAAGCTCTGAAAATCAAGGAAGAAAAACGTAGGATTAATGCTTGGATCAGTTGGCTAAGATGCCTGTATGAATTGACCAGATCTGGGTAAGTCCTGGTGAAGTCAAGTCAAAAGCAGACTGGCTGTTATATTTAATAAAAAGTGCAGGAAGTGTATAATATCTTTCCATGCGGTCATATGAAAATATTTTAAATTTTTATTTTTTCAAGTCTCTTTAAGGCCTATGTTCTATCATTGCCGTAAAGCATTAAGTTCTTTGTAGTAATTTCGTTCAAAAAAATTGGATCTGTAGATTAGAATCATACAAGAAGGATACGTTATTTGGAGAATATTAAAAGTAATTGTAGAAATATAATGTGTAAGGATGTATAATGTAGTTCAGAACAACATTAGGCTTCTGTATGATAGTATCAAAAGTAATTGTGAGATTGTAGTGTGGTAAGAGAGTAATGTTGATGATGGCAGCCTTTTGTATGGCAAGTTCTAATAGCTACTTAGGTAGGGGAGATTTACATGCTTGATACTTAATATTATGTCGTAAGGCTGTATAAATTTCAGAACCACATTAGGTTTTATTTATGAGAAAATATCAAAAGTAATTGTGAGAATGTTGTGTGATAGGCCTGAAATGTTGGTGATGACAGCATCTTTATAGCTAGTTTTAGGGGCTACTTAGGTAGGGTGATTTACATGCTTGATGCGCTTATGTTGCTTTTCCCCTGTCCAACAAATTTTAATCATGTTAGATGGATATTCTTGTTTCTTTCGTCGAAACCAGAAATGGTGCTCACCTGATCATGCAAGGCATTTGTGTTAGTCAGAGGGGCATGAGCATGCGGGTTAGGTAGTAAAAATGTTTTGGGTTCTAGGGACATCTCCTGGTCACTATATCTTCTATTCTAACTAAATTGTTACTGTAAGTTATTTTAGCTTTGATCCACTTAGAGGTATATTTTTTAAATGCTTGGTATGTAATGACATTGTCGATTTACAATATCTTCTTTCTGAACTCAACTCAAACCTTAGCCCAAATTACTTGGGGTGGGTCATATGGATTCTCTTCATGGATATTGAAATCATTTAAATCATATTGAATTACCCTCCTCTAAGTTAACTTAGGTCTACCACCTCTTTTTGATTTCTGTTATTTTAATATTTTCTACTTTTCTTACTGGAGCCTCCTTAGGTCTATGTTTAATATGTCCTAACCATCTCAATCTCCTTTATTTCAATTTATCTACAGTTGTCGCTACATCTTCTCTAATATATTTATTTCTTATTTTATTTAATTTTGTATTGTCACTCATCCATCTTAACGTTCTTATTTCAGCAACACTTATTTTAGAAGTTTATTTTTTTATTGTCTAATAATATTCACCACCATATAACATTGTAAGTCTTATACTTGTATGATAAAATTTTTCTTTCAACTTTAATTTACGATCACATAAGACCCCTGTAGCCTGTCTCCACTTTATCTAAACTTGTTTTAATACTATGATTAATGTCCTTATCACATTCTCCATCTTTTTGAATAATTGATCAAAGATACTTGAATTGAATTCTTTAGATAATATTACCCTATCTAAATTAATATCTTCACTTACTTCTTTTTGGTTTTCATTAAATTTATAATACATATATTCTATTTTATTTATGTTTATCTTGAAACCCTTAGCCTCTAAAGTATTTTTCCACAATTCTAACTTTTTATTCACTCTTTTTTGTGTCTCATTTATTAATACAATGTTATGTGCAAATATCATACACCAAGGTATGATATCTTGTATAGTTTTTGTTGATTTATCCATAACTAATAAAAAAAAGATAAAGACTTATTGCAGACCATTGATGTAAATCCATTGAAATAGAAAAGTCTCTTGTTTCTCTTCCAATTGTGCATAGCCGGTGTTCGCTTCTATTGGCGTCCACTTTTTTCGGAAAAAAAAAACAAATGGGCAGGCCTAGGAGTAGGCCAGATAGCCCACATTTCAGCCAAATTCAGGCCCAATTGAACACCCCAGCATGGGCCTTGTTTAGCTGGCCCATAATTGAGCAAATCTGGCCCATGAACAGGCCCTGCGCACAGCCTACGATGGAGGCTGGGCCGCAGCCACCTGCAGGCCCAGACCAGGCCAGGCCCACCTGTGGCCAGTGTGAACAGGTCCAGCCCACTCAGCCTGCCATCTCACCTGGTCCAGCCGTACATGCCACCTCAGCCCATTAGGCAGTTGAAGGAAGGGGGGAGATGAAGGGTTGGCCAGTCAATTAAGCTAGATTAAGGAGATTAAATGGTGTAACCTTCATGGGGGGAGGCCAAAGGCCACTAAACTGTCCATCGGTCTGACCCCTTGTTGGAACCTCGAATTTTCCCCTCCTTTTTGGGGTAGAAAATTCTTTTTGCTTTAGGCTAGCATTGACTACTATGAAAATATGTGGTATTCATAGGAGTATTAGCTAATTTAATGTGGTATTATTTTATAGGAACACCGATGGTTCCACAGATTTGCTAAGTGTCGATATGGGTATCACTCACCACTTAGATGATCTGAACCACAATTTAATTTGTGAGGTTATCTGAGTTCTTTGAAAATAAATTTTGACCTCTCTCCACCGGACTTGCGATATTCCGGTGTTAATTACATCGAGCAAACACTCGAATACCCTTGATTGACCGTCACAGCAACATATTGATCGGAAGTCATTCATCCACATAAAGAAAGCTGGAAGACATATCCCCATGGCCTTATGAGATGGAATTTGGTTGAACTTAATTCAAACTTTTAAGTTTGGGTTCATTGATTTTCTTTAAGATTTGATTTGATTTGATTTGTTCATGTCTTTGGTCATTTGTTAACTTAGACAATTTTGAGTTGATCTCTTTTTTTATTTGTTTGTAGGAATTAATTTTCATTTTTTATGTGTTTGTTAGCATTTTTTGCTTGATTTAAGTGAATTTACTATTATTATTAAGATTTATTCTTAATAATACTGATCACTTTAATTTTTCATGGTTGATTTTAATCCAACATAACTTGTTTTTGTAGTCATTGGTTGACATTTTTTATACATTATTTAATGACATAATTTTGGTTGGATTATGTTAACATTTTATTAATGTTTTGATCATTTATTTGATTTGGATTTTGTTATGCATACTTATTTAATTAAGTAGCATTATCCATTTGGGTTGATTTAATTTTCCATGGTTAAGTCTGTTTTGTAACCATTTGTAGTCATTTTTTATGTATAATTTTATGGCATGAATTTGATTTGATTGTAATGGCATTTTCGTTAATAAATAAGTAATTATTTGATTTAATCAAATTTACTTATTTGATTTGATTTAATTATTTGATTTGATTTAATCAAATTTGATTATTTGATTAAGTTTGAAAATTATTTAAATGATTTATTTAGTTTATTCCATCTCTTGGAGTCCATGGGGATTTGATGTCACTTTTGGGGTAACATAACACATCAATCGAACTTGAATTTTATTTCATGTCGATCTGAGTACATAGAAGTACAACAAATGAGAGGGCTTTCAAGCCTTTCTTCTCAATACATGTCATGACTTGTGTTCGGTTTGACCGACATTACGGCTTTACCGATCTGGGTTTTCATTTAGAATTCCCGTTCGGTTTGACCGGCATTCCGGTTTGACCGATTTGGGTTTTCATTTAGAATTCCCGTTCGGTTTGACCGGCATTCCGGTTTGACCGACTTGGGTTTTCATTTAGAATTCCCGTTCGGTTTGACCGGCATTCCGGTTTGACCGACTTGGGTTTTCATTTAGAATTCCCGTTCGGTTTGGCCGGCATTTCGGCTTTACCGATTTTGGGTTTTCTATTTGAATCCCCGTTCGGTTTGGCCGGCATTTCGGCTTTACCGATTTGGGTTTTCTATTTGAATTCCCGTTCGGTTTGGCCGGCATTTCGGCTTGACCGACTTGGGTTTTCTATTTTATCCAAAATAGCGAACTATTTTGGGCCCCTTTTAATGGAAAGGTAGCGCAAAACCACTTAATTTCGGCAGCATTTCGGCTAGACCGGAGTTGGGTTGGCTATTTTCTATCCAAAATAGTGAACTATTTTGGGCCCCTTTTAATGGAAAGGTAGCGCAAAACCAGCCCCTTTTTATGGAAAGGTAGCGCAAAACCGAGGCATTTCTTACCTTCTAAGAGGTGAGAATGTAGAGCTTCTCTCTCCTCCCAATTCTCTCTTTTCTCAACTCTCTCCAACCCCATGTACGTATGGCCATTGGGGGCTATTTATAGAGGTTTTTGGAGGGGCAAAAGGGTCATTTGGAAGCCCCCACTAAACCCATTTTCGAGTTAGTGGGGGGGTGACCGGAGTGGGGTGAAGTTACCCCCACCTTTTCCCCATTTTTTTTGAATTTGCTGCACTGTTTGACCAAGTCAAACCGGGGGGGTAAGTTCACCCCCCGGCTGACTGAAGCCGCGGCCTCCCGCGCGTGGGCACAGGCGTGGCCCACGACCGGAGTCGTGTGCCTTATTGTTTTTTTTTTATTTGATTTGAAACCCCCCCCGGTCAACCGGGAACAGCCCCCGGGTTGACCGGGGTCCGCGCAGCAGCGGTGGCTGCTGCGCGCTGCCGCGGCCCGCGCGGCGCACCGGCCTACGCGGTCAGCCCTGCGCGGGGCCCTTTTTTTTGTTTTTTTTTTCTTTTGCTGGCGTCACCCGCACCCGCATCCGCTGTCTCTCTCTCCTCCCGCTCTCTCCCGTTCTCGCTTCCGCAGGGCGCGCAGGAGACTCCTGGCGGAGGCTTCGCGGCGACGGTTCCTTCCCGGTGGTGACAGTCTTCGCGGCGTCGGGCGGCGCATGTGCGCAGGGGGGAGGGGTGCGGCTGCTTCTCTCCGCCTCGACGGTGTGCGCGCAGGGGACTTCGACGGCGACGGAAGGCTCGCGCGTACGGGGGAGTCCTGGCGGCGACGGCTCCTGGCCACGCTCCTCTCTGCGTGGGGGTGGCTGCTCGGCCGGGCTTCACGGCGACGGGGCTTCCCGTGGGATGCGTTTCCGGGGCAGGAGGTCAAGCTTTTGGCCACAGCAGCGGCGGTGGACTTAGGCGCCGACGCCGGTCAATAGGAGCCCACAAAGGGGACTTCTCCTTTCTTTCTTCACCTGACGGTGACATAGCTTTGCGGCGAGGTCCCTTCTAGCAGTGCCGGTGCGCACGCAAGAACCTGGCAGCGGGGCTTCTCTCGACGGTGAACGTCTCGACAGAGCTCGCTTCAGCAGCTTTTGGTGAGCGTTTTTTCTCTCGACCCTTCTCCTCTATTTGTCAATGGTGTACATCAAATCTGCCGGGGACAGATTTCTTCAGCGCGCTCTCTCTTTTTTTTTTTGACAGCCCAGGCAGCAACATTCCGCTTGACGGGCTTCTATTGACAGCGGCTTCTGGCAGCGGCGTCGAAGTCTTTTCGACGTCGGCGGCAGTTTGTACGGTCACAGAACCTGTCGCGACAACGCGCGACGAACACTGGTCGGGGAGACGGATTGACGGCAGTGGTCTTCTAGTGTCGTGCGGTGCTTCGCGCGTTCGTTCCGTCTTGACAGCTCCGACGACGGTGCGGCGATATCGGAAAGGGTGACGATATCGTCTTTTATTTTATTTTATTTCCATTGTATTCAGTGGTCATTTATTTCCACCATTTTTTTTTTGACTACGATCCGGATGAATTTCGAGGAATTTGTGTTCTCAAATTTAAATTCCGGCAAGCTGCACAAACATGTTTGTGAAGGAATACATGTATGCACATTGAATTATTTTATAAAAATGTGTTGCTTGTCGGTATATATATATATATTTTTTGTCAAAAAATAACCGGTTCAACACCCCTCATCTCCCCCCAGCATCTATAAAGGAAGGAGGGCGTGCCAGCATCTAGGGGAGGAGGAAGAGGACGCCGACAGGCTGCCGGAGCTCCCACTGCCCCTTGCTGCCTCCTGCTGCTGCTGCTGCCACCTCTTGCTGCTGTTGCTGTCGCCTACTGCCCCCTTGTGCGCCAATTCCAGGACCTGCCCATGGCCAGAAGAAGAAAGGGGAAAGAAGAGAAGGAGAAGGAGAAGGACCACCACCGGTGCCCCTTCCTCTTGCTGGGAGAAGCCTCCTCAGGCGGCCATCTGCATCCCTCTTCATCCAACATCAAAAAACAGGTGGGTGAAGAACCATTATATAGATATGTAGCCCTCTATGGGTGCCCCCCACTTTTATCCTTCCTTTGACTCTCTTCTTGATCTCCAATGGCTTGACCGGCCCAAGACAAGCTACCCTTGAATAGCCCCCCTCGGCTGACCCTTTACCCAGCCAATATCAACCCCTAAACAGGTCCAAAACAGTCCCTGTTCCAGTCCCTTGTGCACCCTACTGAACAGGCCCAAAACCCCCTATGTTCGGCCCTTGTTCAGTCCACCTGAAGACCCTTCAAACAGGCCTCAGCCAGACCCCACACCAGGCCCTGTTCGGTCCCAATTCAGACCCCAAATCAGGCCTTATTTCGGTCACTTGAGCTTAGGGGTGTCAAACGAACGGGCTGGACCCGTTAGCCCATCAAAAAACCCATCGCGGGCCGGGCTTAAAGTTCTCAAAAAGATGAAGCTTGGCCCGCTGGCCCGGTGACTCTCGTTTCCGTTTCTTCGGCTGGCCCGGCGAGCTTGGCCCGCTGGCCCGTTTAAAGCCCGGCGGGCTGTCACTTCGTCTATCCGTCAGCCGAGCGACTCAACGCGAAGAGGGCTCCGGCTCCGCACTCCGCAGCAACGCGACGAGGGCTCTGCGCAGCAACGCGAAGAGGGCTCCGCAGTCCGCACTCTGCTGCACCCGGCGGCCGGCACCCATTCTCCAGCAGCAACGCGAGCTCCGCAGCACCCGGCGGTCGGCACCCTGGCGACGCGAGCTCCGCAGCACCCGGCGGCCAACCCCCTAGTTGCGCACCCACCTGTCCAACCTGGTCGGAGATACCTGAGAAGGGAGAAGGTCAACCTTCGTCGCAACGAGTACTATCTTGGGCAATCTGGTGAGTTTGGCTTTGCTCCCCTCCGTTTGGAGATCTTCATCAGAGTTAGATTTCGAGTACATTCTACTCCGCACGAAGCCCTCGTCTTCCATTTCTTCTCCCGTCAGAAAATCTTCGTCGACGCCGGATTTTGAGGACCAATCATCCTCCACATCGTCCTCTTCGAGGAAATCGTCCTCCTCGAGAAGGCCAGGGCCACCAGAGAGGTCCTCAGATGCCTCGTCTCGGACATCCCTCTCCTTGTAATACCCGGGGAGATTGGGATCCTTACCCTGCATGATGAGCTGCAGTTCTGTTGGGAGCCGCAGTTTTAGCATCTCAAATTCCTCCCTGTTGACCATAATCACCTGATCAGAAAGATATGAATGTCTGAAATTGAAGCAAGTTATATACAGGGGAGTGCAAAGCTTCTACATGTTTAACGTCCATAACCTGCCTCAGCATTAAATATATGTGAATTGTGAAGTTTGTAGGGACTCAAACGTTTTCTTCTCCATTGTTGTCTCGCTTGTCTTGTTCTGGTGATGGCTGAGCAATGCCATTGTGTTAAAAATTCTTTGGTATGTGCTTCACATCTCCATCATTAGCTAATAAGATGCTAGCAACTGTCTTGAATGCCATCTGTTCGATTAAATTGTGCCGTCTTAGGGATGATTAGAGATCATTGCGCTTAGCTGTCATAGACAATAATAGATGGAACAGGGGCCTTGCTCAGATGCCATATGCCTTCATGGAGATTGACTTTGTGTAGAGAATGTTTCTTCAAGCTTCCTTATGTGTGTTTGGATCAAAAGAAGCAACAAATCTTTAAGCTTGAAAGATAGCTTTTAAGAGTCTCCAAGTCCAAGGTGATAAGGTGCCCACTTAGGTGTTGACTAGGCAGTAGGCTCTTTATATCAAGTTATTTTTTAATATGTAAAATCAAGAATTATGAACGCAAATCCCCTACCCCAATCAACTATGGGTACAAACAGAATCTGCTTTGATATCATATGTACCTTCTTATGATATATGCTGCAGCATATATCTTTAAAAAGCCAAAGCCCATAACATGGTCAAATGTCCTGGTGTAGCCCCAATCTTATAACTTCGTAATATCTTGAAGATGTAAGGATATTTCAAAGAGAAACATAAGACAATATGTTAGAATGTCCCATAGACTTGGAGGATTTATCATGGACTTGAAATTTTTACAAATGCTTCACTAGATTGGAGATCAGAAGAGGGGACAAGCTTCCTTAATGAGAAGATAGATGGTTGAAGAATAATCTGTTAGCTTTGGTGTTCTCATGGATGCATGTCTTGGTGGACAGCCCTTCACAAGGAATCTATGACTTGTGGGAACAAGTGCAACCGGAGGTTGGAGCATCACCTTCAAGAGGGACTTCATGAATATCCAAAAGCATATATTTGTTTATAATTTAGTCTTAGCTTGTGGATGAAATTGCATGTTCTTTTGCTCCATTTATCCCCATCAAACACAATGAATAGATCATGTACATGTGTGAGTAGAAGAGTCACAATCATGTTAGATCAGATCATGTACATGTGTGAGGTTAATATTGTTTCCAAGCTTGTGATCAAAGTGTTGGATCATTGAATTTGTTTTGCTAGAAACAAGTTCAATATTATATTCTAAAAGTACATTTATCCTCAAACTCATCTATGGTCTGTCATATTTATTTAGTTTTTTTACATTTCAGATGGATTTAAATGAGAGTTTGAATGTTGAATTCAGTATAAATCTGTCAACCACTGAACCTGAGACACATTCCTCTTCATCACGTCCTCGTAAACGAATTTCAAAAGTTTGGTTACATTTTAGTGAGAAAGTTTTAGAAGACGGGAGTAATAGAGCGGTATGTAATTATTGCAATGCCACTTTTACATGTTCAAAATCTGTGGGGACAAGTCATTTGTCACGGCATACTACTCAGTGTTCTAAACGTCCTTCACAAAGCAAGAGCCCACGGACTACTCAAATTTTGAACTTCAAATTTGATCAAGCATTTTCACGACTTGAATTAGCAAAAATGGTTATTATGTTGGAACTACCTTTCACATTTGTAGAGCGTATAGCATTTAAAAATTTCTAGAAGTCTTAATCCAGAATTTGACGGTGTGTCTCGAAACACAATGAAGGTGATTGTGAAAAAATATACGAGAATGAGAGAGAGAAATTGAGAAAAATATTGATTAATGAATGTGGAAGGTTAAGTCTTACTTCGATTTATGGACATCAAATCAAACATTGGGATATATGAGTATCACAGTTCATTTTGTTGATCTTGAGTGGAAATTACATAAGCGAGTTATTGAATTTCTGATGGTTGAATCACCACACACTGGCTCTTCACTTGCAAAAGTTCTTTTAAAATCTCTTATGGATTGGGGAATTGATAGAAAAATATTTGGTCTCACTTTGGATAATGCATCCAGTAATGATGTACTTTGTAGACTAGTGAGAAGAAATCTTGTAGAGAAACAATCTCTTGTTATGAATGGAAATTTTTTCCATGTGAGATGTTGTGCACATATTTTGAACTTAATTGTGCAAGATGGTTTAAATGAGGCTCGTTCTTCAATTTCTAGTGTTCGTGAGTACGTAAAGTATGTTAAATCATCACAAGCACGAAAACAAAATTTTAATGAAATTGTGCAACAAGTTGGATTATCTCGGGAAGAAAGGTCTTCCATATGACACTCCCACCCGATGGAACTCTACTTACGTGATGTTGGATCTTGCACTTTCCTACAAAAAAGCTTTTATGGCATTGGAGACATGGGATACGAGTTTTAATTGTGCTCCCACACTTGAGGAATGGTCAAAGGCAGAGTTTATGTGCAAATTCTTAAAAGTCTTTTATAATGCTACAAATACATTTTCGACGACTGATGAACCTAGTTCAAACATAGCTTTGATTGAAATTTGTAATGTCAAGAAATTGTTGAGACAAGAAATGCAAAATTCACATGAGTTTGTTCATGATATGATTGTCAAGATGCAAGAGAAATTTGACAAATATTGGTCAGAAATAGAAGATTCTACATTATTATTTGCTATTGCAACGGTGCTTGACCCTAGGTACAAGTTGATGTTTGTTACTTATGCATTAATGGATCTTTTTGGCTCCGAGGCTTCTTTGAATTTAATCCGTATTAAACAAGGCATCTATGATCTTTTTGATGCATATTCACAACAATTTGCTTCCACAAGTATGAATGAATGCAATCTTCAAATGCAAGAAAATGAGGATCCATCATTAGGAGAAAATGAAGAAGTTGATATTTTGAGTGGGTTTGACCATTTTCTTCATTCACAAATTTTATTGCAAGACTCAAAATCTGAATTGGATCGATATCTAGAGGAGAGAGTTGTATCTCGAAGTCAAAAAGGTTTTATCATTTTAGCCTGGTGGAAAGATAATATGATCAAGTATCCAATACTTTCAAAAATGGCACGAGATATCTTGGGAATTCCAGCTTCTACAGTTGCTTCAGAATCTGCATTTAGCACAAGTGGAAGAATTATTGATCAATATAGAAGTTCTTTGTCTCCAGAGACTGTAAAGACTTTAATCTGTGCACAAGATTGGTTAAAAGATAGCATGGCAGGTATATTAGCTTCTTCGTACTATCTTTTTCATTTTTTACAGCAATTAACTTATTTTCTTTCTTCTAGAGCTCACATTGTCTTCAAGTAATTGAGCAGGAGTTATGAATAAATGTCTGTTTATAATCTCATGATTTTCAGGTACATTTTGTCTCTTTCTTTTATGTTGCCTTATTTTCATATTTGTATATTTTTATAATGATCATGTAAAACTTCTGTCATTTAGATATTATATATATTGTTTACCTTCTAGTGACAATAAACTGCCTTGAGTTCTGTCATTCTAAGGTGACAATATCATACTAACACAGGGTTGCAGAGAAGGACTGGGGAGCTGATTTTAGAAAGCTTTTTACTGGTGCTGCTCTTGTTGTTTTCACCTTATGGCTTGATCATATGCAAGTAAATCACTTTTGTTGAACCTTTGCAGTTGTTCATGATTACTTTTTAGTCAACTGAACTGACCTTGAAATTAGTCCTTGTGGAGTGTTGTTGATTCATAATGTCTGGGGATAAGGTTGTCTTTTGTTGATTAATAATCTTTAGACAATATTCAGATCATTTTTTTCATTTATATATCCCCTGTTTTACGATCGTTTTTTGTCAAACTTGAAATTTGACTGGTTTTGTTTTGGGTGAATGTGATGGTTTGAAGATCCTGAGGTCATATGCAAACAAGTTGAACTGGGCTAATCAAGAAGTTGCTAGAGCTTGGCTTGTTTATTTTTGTTAAGAGTAAGATGGAGGGGGGGAAGAACAGAGGGGATGGGGTAGGGGGGAGGGATATTCCAGGCCCCCTCCAGCCAAAAGATGGGCCACCTGCTTACAAGTTCTGGGAACAAAAGTCAGTTGCAGCTTGTTTGAGGAAATGAGGTCCCTGCATTCCAAGATAACCTGTTGAGGAAATGAAGGCCAGGGCTTCCAGAAGCTGGGGATTGTCCAGGATGGATTGGGTGACCACCCTCCAGTGGATGAGAAGACCAACTTCATCTCGAACCTGGTTAGTAGTTACTTGAACTGCTGGATAAGCTATATACAATAAAAAACCATTTCTCGTGTTTTGTTTCGTACACCCTTTTACCGGTACTGACATTAAAATAATAAAAAACCAGATCTGTGCATTTTCAAAACCAAGTATGCAAGTCTTTATTCACATCCTGCTTTGAACCATTATGGAGAACAGCCTGTACACAGAAAGTACTGAAAATTGCAGAGAAAAAAGGTGGGAGGGCATCATAGACACGTGAGAAGGTTATGTATGTGATATCCTCTATCATATGGTTGGAGGCTCTGAGCAGAGGCTATCCATATGCTGCCAGAAGGAAACAACAGCATCATGTTGGTGGTTCTCTTATGCTTGATCACTTCGTTCAGAACTTTTTTGATGATGATGGTAACGTTGGAGAACATTTATAAAGAGTAATAGAAAAGGAGACATGGAATCTGGAAACTGAAAGTGATTATTATAGATGATCTGTTTTGAACTAATGGCACATTTTGTCAAATGGAAAATTTTTCAAGGATAAGGCCTAAGACCTCTGATCTGATCAATGATCCAAGATTGATTGAAAGATCATTATTCATGGATGGACCAATTGAAAATTTTCTATTAGAATTGTCCAATTCACCGCAGCTGGATTGAGATCATATCAGCTAATTATGAGTCCTGCTGGCCAGTCTGGGATCAGCCTAATTCCATGGTTTGTATGATCAGCCAATCTAGATTGAAATCCGAAAGTCTGGGGTGGCTTCATTTCAGGTTGGATTTCGGGTTGGCCAAAATCAGTCAGGATGAGTTAGAATCGTCTAGGATTTGGTTCATCCTTACGCAATGGTCATGCCCACCTGTGATTAGGTGATCAGCTGATCTAATTCTGATTCTGAAATCCTTGCCAGACCTGGATGGCCAAGTTGTTCTGGCTGATTCCGGCCCTCTGCTGGATCAGGCATACTGCTGCGGAGCCTGCGTCGCTGGAGATTGGGGGTGCCAGACTACTGGCCGAGTCGCTCGGCTGATGGAGTGACAGCCCGTCAGGCTTTAAACGGGCCAACGGGCCAAGCTCGCCGGGCCAGCCGATGAAACAGAAATGAGCATCGCCAGGCCAGCGGGCC
Source organism: Cryptocoryne crispatula var. balansae (assembly GCA_036172225.1). NCBI lineage: Eukaryota > Viridiplantae > Streptophyta > Magnoliopsida > Alismatales > Araceae > Cryptocoryne > Cryptocoryne crispatula. The sequence goes on along the minus strand of CM069920.1, from coordinate 49,173,738 downwards.
AACCTTCACCTTTTCAAGGGCTTTGAGCCCGGCCCGCGATGGGCTTTTTGACAGGCTAACGGGCCCAGCCCGTTCATTTAACACCCCTGAATAGAACAACAAGGACACCTTTGACATTGTGAGATGGTGGCACGCACAGTCAACGCAGGGCGATAAGAAGTAGTCGGTGGTTATAATTAATTTGATTAAAAATTCCCTTTTTAAATTAATAGGCCATCAAGGTGTAAACTGCTATTCCATGCTTTTTAGTTACACTAAAGAATAAATTTTAATAAATAATATTTTTATGCGTAATTAAACGTTGAGTTTGCCCCGTTACCGAATTCGACCCGTTTACACCCCTACTAGTCAGCTTGTGTTTTTTTTATTTTTTCACATTTTTGCAGTTACCCATATTTCATCATTTTTGTGATTTCTCATATTACATATTTTATCATTTTTTTGATTTCTCGTGTTACAACGTACAACGATTCACATATTTATAAATTTTCTTTTTTTATTTTTTATTTTATAGATTCTATATTTTACATTATTTTAAAATTTATAAAATTTATCGATTTTTCGATATTAATAGAATTTTTAATTTCGTACTATTTTACGTGACTAAAGCCCGTTGGGCTAATGGGCTATGGCGGGTTTTGGAGGGTTAAAGCCCATTTATACAACTCAAGCCCGTTGGGCCTTATACATGGGCTTGGGCTTGGGCTTTAAATATGTGGGCTGAAGTGGGCTTGGGCCGGGCCAGCCCAAGCCCGGCCCATTGACACTCCTACTTGAGCTGACCCCCTAACCAGGTCCTAGGTTGCCCCGTCCAGCCTCCCAATCAGACCTCTACATAGGCCTCAACGGGTCCCCAAATCAGACCCCATTCAGCCCAAATCAGGCCCCTAAAACCAGCTCCAAATCAGGCCCTCTCCAGGTCCTGTCTGGTCCCCAACCAGAGCCCAAACCAGGCCCCCTGAAAATGCCCCTTGTGCAGGCCTGTTTCGGCCCACCTGAGCCCACTCAAACATACCCCCAATCAGGTCCCAATCCAAGCCTCGATATGCTCCTTGTGCAGGCCTATTTCGGCCCACTCGAATCCACCTGAACAGACCCTTCAAAGAGGATCGAAGCTGCCTTTGTCCAGCCCCTGCTCAGGACCCAGATTCGGCCTCAGTTCAGGCCCCCATCAGCCCTCCTTGTGGCACATCCGAATAGCCCCATTTGTGGCTAAATTTCAGCCCCTTTTTGGCTTAACCGAACAGGCCCCAAACAGGTCATATTCATCTAAAAAAAAAAGAGTTTGAAGTCCCCTCCAGCAGCCCCCCTTGTGGCCTCCCGAAGGGGACAACAACCCATGGAGCTCAAAAAAAAAAGGATAGCACCTCAATACTCAACAAGGGATGTCAAGATCTGCCATTTTCAGCAATGGTGGGTAAGGGCGATGTCTCGGACCCTTTCGGAATCCGTACGACAGGCCGATTGTTTTGTCTGGGCGGGTCCTTACCCTACCATCAAGACAGATGGAGGCGCACACAAGTCCAGCAGGTCCTTCTGGCCTAAAAAACAGTCCAAGAAGATTGAAAGCCGGCTTTGAACGCCGATGGAACTCAAAACCGGCCTAAGTGACCTTGTCAAAAAAATAATGGAAACATAAATGCAAAATGCAAAAAAAAATAAACTAAGGAGTAAAAACTCCATCTTTTCGACGGCTCCCCCGGGTACGCCATGGGATGTCGATCCGGACGTCGGCGCGGGTACGCTCCCGTATGCCGATGATCCTTCCCCTAACGTGGCTAAGTCTTAGACTAGTCATATTGGATGGGTAAACTTCATCGAGTTAGAAATTAGCCGGCATGCTGTTGTAATACCAAATTTTTTCTAAACCGGTGAAGAACCTATGTTGGGGGAAGGATCACATATCATGTGCACCAATGTACTTCACCTTCATTGAAATGAAAGGACTTTGATGTCATCTCATGATGTATGAAACCGGGCACCCAATAGTAGCCCGATGGGTCGGATGCGATGCAAACCATCAAATAAAATAAAACAACATCAAATAAATCTGAAATTTCAAACAGAAAAATTAGAATTAGTAAAATCTGGAACTTAAACTTCAAAACCATTCTGATTCAACCAAACAACCGGACCTCCAATCAAGACATTGAAAATCAGTTTTAAGTCAACTCAAGTCAGATTTTTCGACCAAATCCAAATGAACCAATTTCAGATTTAAATTAAATCCGTAAACACAAAAAAATCAGATTTAAATAATCTGCAAACAGCACATTTCAATCAACTTGAAAACACACCCAAAAAATCTGGTTTTGAAAAGTCTGAAAATCCACCAAACTTCATCCCAAAGAAAAACTAAATAAGTACCATTTTCAAACACCCAAAATGGATCAAAATCAACCTAAAACAAAAAAATTCAGAAATCTGAAAATCCAGATCTAACTACAGAAAAATTCAGATCAATGATAAAAATCCAGAATCTGAAAATTCAGAAAACTCAAAATACCAACCAAAAAAAAATCCCAACATACTTAAAAAACTTTTTAAGCACATCAAGATTAAAACCAAAAGAAATTGAATTAATCTAATTCAAAACAAAACAAACCAAAAGCCAAACCGAAATCAAAACAAACAACAAACAAATTGATTCAAAATCCAAAATCAACAAACCGACTCTAAGTCAACCAAAATCAATCAACAAAACAAATGAAATCAACTCCAAACATCGGTTTGCATTTCATCGGGCCCAAAAGGCCGCTGTCCTTTTGTGTTCTTTATCTTTTGTGGATGTGCACGTTCTCCAAAAATAGGTTGTCGTGACGGTTAATCAAAGGCATTTGAGCCGTTACTCAATGTAAGTTAACGCCGGATACTCGCACCATCCGGCGGAGAGGGGTCAAAAATTAAAATTTTCAAAGAACCCGAACCTCAGTTCTTATACTTTTAAACTATCACCGGACTACTTAATACTTTTAAGATATCATCTATTTTTCTAGATAAGTCCGGGGTATCGATAAAAGTCTTTCTTTCTCGAGAACAGACGCATAAAAAAGAGATTCACACAGCTTCATCATACATGTCTTTTACCATTTGTATATATCTAATAAATGCTATCTTTCGTTTCAACACCCACCATTAAACCTTTTTTAGAACTCTATCGTAGGCATTTTCTATGTCAATAAACACAATATTGAATCATTTTTCATATCTTGATATTTCTCTATCAAACTTTCATCAAGAAAAATAGTTTTAATTGTAAATCAACCAAGCATAAATCCAAATTGGTTAGTTGAAATATTTGTACACTTCCATAATCGCTGCTCAATAACTCTTTTTCGTGATTTCATAGTATACTCATGAGTTTGATCCCTCTAATATTTGCATAATCTTGTATATATTTATTTTTTTAAAATAGGTATAATAATACTTTTTCTTCTTCTTTCGACATTCTTCTTAATATTAGAATTTTGTTAAAAAGTCGAGTTAGTCATTCCAACCCTAAGTATTCAAAACATTTCTACACTTTAATAGAAATGTTATCTAGACCACTGAAAATTGAATTCTTTTAATATAATGCAAATCAAATGTTGTCACATTCTCAATGTCATCTATGTTTTTAGAAAAGTTGCTATTAAAAAGGGTATCAAAATATTTTTTTCATTTTTTTGATATTATCTTTGATCAAAAATTTTCTTGCTTTATCATTGATGTATCTGATTTGGTTAAGTTCTCGAGACATTTTCTCCCTGATCCTTGCCAATCTATAAATATTTTTTGCCTTTTTTTGTTCTATGTTTCTCATACATATGTTTAAAATCATTGTCTATTGCTCGTCAGATAGTCTTTTTTGCTTCATTTTTCGCTATCTTTTATTGTTCATAAGTTTTATTGTTATCACTCTTGGGTAAATTTTTATACTAATATATTTTATTTTTTATTGTCTTTTGCATTTCTTCATTACCCACACTTGTTCTTGACGTGAAAACTCTTACTTAGTTAACACTTTATTAGAGCGTTTATGTGGAGTGTCGCACGAGGGGAATGTCCTCATCTTTGCTGTATTTTTTGCCACACCTAGGCTTTGGCATAATGTATCATTAGGTGAGTGTGTTCCAATCCCAACGTTTATATCATTTGAATACATATTATGAGATGTGACTTTATTTTATGTCGACTATCACCTACTGCAACCCTCCTTTCTCACCTACGGTATCTTCTATCTGCTATAACTAAATTATATGTTGATAAATGGCTAGTTATTTCGATTTTTTTCGATCATTCTCCAAATATACTTTATTTTACTTTAAAGTACGTATTTGTATTATTTTATCATTTAATATTTTTATGTTATTCTTTTAAATTAATTCTTGTATATTTTAGCTAAGCACTGCTTAAGATGACCAGGATCTTAGAGACACCACCTTATAAGTATATTTTCTATTCCAATGAGATCATTAGATAGTCAGTAAATTATTATATTTTAGCCCACTTTGGGCTTATTTATCCATTTTTTGATCTTTGAATCATCATCTATTTACTGAATCTAAGGATTGCATATTTATAATTGGGGTTTGAGTCAACCATACCATAATCATAATTGGGCTGTTGGGTCCAATCACGACTGAATCTTCTCTGTTACAATCAAATTATTTGTAGTAATTAGTTGCTTATTTCTAGTTTTCTGATCAATTTCTTTATTTTATAGGATGTATTATTGTATAGTTTAATATATTTATGACATTCCTTAGAATCAATCAATGGAACAATACTACTAATTTGTTATCTATTTATTGCTATCAAGTTGTCTGCTAAGCACTGCTTAAGCCCTGAATCCTTAAGCAACTCGGCTTTGCAATAACTCCTTGGTTAGCGAAGGTAAAATCCCCTAAGATCAGCGGTTCCTGATTTAGGTTGTCTGAACTCTGAAGGACTATATCTTTCCTTGTATAAGAACTTTTGCTGGACGTAGTCTGTGAAATTATTTATTGATGGTGTCTAATTTCTTACACTTTTTATGAAAACTGTGAGATTCAATTAAACTACTTGATCAAGACGTAAAACCCACACGAAAGGCATACTATGCTGTCTCCAACTGATCATCCTTCTTGCTGCCCTACTGCTTCATTTTTCAGGGATTTTCAAATGATGTTAGTCTTGTCAGATATATCGGGGTTCCAGGGATTGAAGTCCAGTGTGAGGGTTCCACCCCTTCTGTTCAAACTATCCCATATGGATTTTACCAACAGGTTCCTTTTTTGTTTTTTGTTTTTCATGTCTTTGGCAAACCATTATGTTCTATAGATATCTCAAGAATGTCAAAAAAAGGGAAAGGAATTATACTTCCGCAAGGTGTTATTATTTCCTGGTCCCAGGCTGGCATCGTAGAGATAATTTACCTCAGATGCATCTAAGCATTTTCTTTCTGTATGTGATTTTCTTTTTACCAACAGAAATGATGATGAATACAGTTTGAGCGAACTTGCTGTCTCTGTACCCTTTTTGAGTTTGCCTGATGGCGGAGGCAAATGCATTCTGCATTCGTTTACCTCCAACTTTCTCAGAATTGCTAAATTTAGTGGCGGAAGGTATGAACCAAGAAGTGGCACTTCCTTTATGCCATGTTGGGTTCAAGTATCAAAATATGATATGCCACATCAATATTGATAATTGCTATTTCTAGAGGTTAAGAGTGTCAATGTCAGACATTTTTTTTATGCTCAAGGTCCCTGCTCGGTAACAGTATTAGACACCTCGATCACTATCAATTTTGAAAATGATATTGATATAAGTTATCAATAGATGTTTGGCTAATAGTATCAATTTTGACACTCGTACTACAACTAATACATGTCTTGTAGTATAAGTGTCGACTTATATCATTTTTGATATTGTTAGTTCAACCTTCAAAAATATCGATGTCAAAAGTGATATTTTTGTATCATTTTTGCTAGTGCAAGATATCTTCGTGGCCCTTTTGGGCTAACTCTAAGCACCTCCCTGAAACAAAATATCTTCATGTATCTGTGGAGGTGAACAATGCTTGGTTGATAAGAATCTAGGGTGTTTATGATTTAGCCTTCTCTGGAAGGAAATATTGGTAAGCCAAAATGAACAAAGTAAAACAAAAAATAGGATGAAAATGATGGGGAGCCACAAGAAAAATAAAAGATGTCTCACCTTTTCTTTTGTTCTGGAAAGATTTCTAAACATATTTTTGTAATGATTGCCGAGCATCCTTTTTGACAATTTTTCGTTACAGAAACACATTTTATTCCCTAGAAACTTATTCTATTAGGTATTTTATATAACTGGTTGCTAATGCAAGGTATCCTCTCTAACAGTTAATTCTTGGACCTCTCTGGAATAGGTGATTTATACACGTGTAAATGTAAATGGAACAGTTAATTCTTCGACCTCTCTTGGACACTCCAGTATGGCCTTTTACTTCTCACGATAATTTCACTCTCAAGTCGGCTTATCGATACTTGAATGAAGCAAATGCACCTCTGGGATCTTTTAATCTTGATATATATTGGATAAATTGTGGAGACCGAAAGTGGGCAAACTACTTTCTCATAAAATGCAATTTTGTTTATGGAAGATTTTATCAAATTCTATCCCTACTAACCTGACAATTCACATAAGATGTCATTATATTTCTTCCCTTTGTTCTTTGTGCTCTCAACAGGTGGAGACCCTGGAGCATCTGTTTTTTAAATGTGACAGAAGCAGAGTAGTGTGGATGATGTCTCCCCTCGGCACTATCTTGAATGGCAAGCCATGGTTCGCCGGGTCGGCCACCCGGTCGCCCGGGTCGCCCGACCCGGCCGGATTTCGGGCCGACTCCAAGCCGGCCCGGCAGGGGGTCGCGCGACCCGGCTTCGGGTCGCGCGACCCGGCGACCCGGCCGACCGGGTCGCGCGCGGCCTTTTGTCCGCCGCCCCCCACTAAGTGCTTAGTGGGGGGGCTTCCCCCATTTAAGAGTGTTAGTGGGGGGGAAAGTCCCCCCACTCACCACTCACCCACTCACCCATTTATTTACAAAATTGCCCCTTCCAACTCCACACACACCAATCTCCTCCCCCTTCCATTGATCACTCTTTCGGTCTTCCTCTCATACTGATCACTTTTTTGGTCTCCCCCCTCCTCACTGATCACTCTTTTAGTCCTCACCGGTCAACAGCTCATCCCTCCACTCGGTTCTCACCCCTCGCTCGGATAGTTTTCGTTCCACCTAGTGTCGTTCACACTCTTAAAGCGTTATTTTTGACACTGTCAAAGCGGTGTCTTTGCCATCCTCAATTTTATTTCGTGTTATTTATATTGTGGATTATTTTTCTAACATGTCTTCTCCAAGTCGTGAGACTTCCCGCTCCACCCGGAATGACCCAGCTTGGCTCTATTGCACGGTCGTGTCAATGGAGCAAAGGAAAGTAAAATGCAAGTATTGCGACAAAGTTCTATACGGTGGAACTTATCGGTTAAAGCATCATCTTGCCGGTATCAAGGGAGATGTTGCACCGTGCACACGGACTCCGCCTGAGGTAAGAGCCCAATTTAGACAGCATCTTCAATCCTTAGAAAGATCCAAAGGAGTTTCAAAGAGGCATCAGGACACTGTGCGTGAAGAAATTGCGGAACCCGCAAGACGTTCGCTACACATATACGGCACTGGACAAGAGAGACCAGAAAGAAGTGAATACCAAGAATTTGACGAATGTATGTAATAATTAATATTTGATATTTTACAATAATATACGTATTTAACATAGCAAACAGATGACTTAGCAAGAGCCATGGAGGCAAGCCGAAGGTCATTCGCCGACGAAGGCATGTATCGACGTACCGGGCGGTTTATGGGTCAAGGTTGTGGCAGTGGGAGTGGACGTGGAAGTGAAAGCGGGAGAGGATCAAATCCTGACCCCGGACAACATATCCACGATCTCACCCGGGATGACGACTCGGCAGTTGGCCCTATAGATCCGGTCATCACACGACCGCGCCAAAGGCAAACCACCATCAACACAGCATTAAAGAACTTGAAATTGTGCAAGGAGAAGATCGGGCGGGCAACTTCCAGATGGTTCTTTCATAGTAGTATACCAGCTAACGCTGCAAAGGGGCCTTACTATGAGTCCATGATTGACACAATAGCAGACGTCGGTCGGGGGGTGCCGGGACCAACTCCAAAGGAGATCTACAACACATATCTTCCATTGGAGGTAGCTGACATTAGAGAATATGTCAAGACGTTCGAACGTATCTGAGACGAACGTGGATGCACACTGATGACCCATGGTTGGACAGGTTAGTCCTTTTGAGCATAACATTGTGATACAAATCTTTATGAATTTTAAGTTTAGATATAACATTTTATCCTCTTAATAGGTATTACCAAGAAGACAATGATCAACTTTCTCGTTTACTGTCAAGCTGGGACCGTCTTTTGGAAGTCGGTGGATGCATCTGGACAGGTAAAAAATGCAACTTACCTGTTTGATTTAATTGATGGTATTATCGAGGAGATTGGTGAGGATCGAGTTGTCCAAGTGGTGACAGACAACGCAGCTGCCTACAAAGCTGCCGCTAAATGTTGATGGCCAAGAGACAGAAGTTATATTGGGCACCATGCTCCGCCCATTCCATAGATTTAATGCTAGAGGATATTTGCAAAGATCCTCAAATTGATCGGGTTGTTAAGGCCGGCCAATATATTGCATCCTTCATCTATAACCATAATTTCATTCTGACCCTAATGAGAGAGCACACAAAGGGTCGAGAGCTCTTACGACCCGGCGCTACACGGTTTTCATCACACTACATATCTTTGGAGAGCCTATTTGAACATAGGCGTTGCCTAACCCAAATGATACTTTCTCCGATGTGGGCTAACTGGATTGCTAGAGCCAATCCATCAGACAAACGAAAAGGAAGGAATGTGGAACAAACATTAGAGAGTGGAGACTTTTGGCGGCTCGTAAAGAAGACAATGGATATTGTTGGTCCATTAGTCAAAGTCCTTCGCATAGTCGATGGAGATAAGAAGGCGGACATGGGGTATCTTTATGATGCACTTGAGCGGGCAAAAGAAGATATTTCGAAAAAGGTATCAGATTTTAGCAAGTGGTGGGATATCATTGACCGTCGGTGGGAGAGAACATTGTACCATCCTATACATGCAGCTGATATGTTTTTTACAATTTAATCAAATAAAATTTCTTAATCAAATTGTTAGCTTTTTGGTCGATGCTGATAGCAAACTTTTCCATGGTCAATTACCAGGTCATTTTTTCAACCCAAGATATTGCTACGGTCAATCTTCAAGCCTATCAATGAACTGTTGGACAGCGTAAAGGAAGTCATTCGGAGAATGCTTGGGGACGATGACCGTTCAATTATTGCAACAAATAAGATGCATGATTATAGGATGATGTTATTTCATTTCGGGACAGCAAGGGTGCAACGAGCAGTTATGCTTCTTAGTCTAGGTATGTATAGTTAAATAAAGTGAACTTTATAATTACATAATTAACTTATTAATATCATTATGTACTAAGACATAATGATAATGTGCAGCTGACTGGTGGGTGGATCATGGAAGGGCACCGGGATATTAAGACTTGGCTAGTGTTGCAATCCGAGTACTAAGCCAAACTACGTCTTCTTCCGACTGTGAAAGAAATTGGTCAACGTTTAGCCTTATGCATACCAGACAAAAGAATAGGCTAACATCACAAAGACTTGAGCAACTAGTCTACTGTCACTATAACATGAGATTGAAGCTAAAAAATTTGGAGAAGATAAGAGAGAACCAGAGGGAGGAGCAAAGGTGGGTACAACAAGCAAATGGAAGACGAATTGAGGTGCCCACTGTACAAGAACCGGAGATTGACTTAGATGAGATATTTCAACAGAGGCTTCCTCTAGAAGCCTGGGTCAACGAACGTGAGGGGTTGGGTGAACCAGAGTTCAACCCTGATGATCGGGAATGGGCTCAAGGGGAACTTGACAATGTTCCTCTTTCCGAGAAATTTTGGATCCCTCCTTCTGTGGCGAAAAGGCAAAAAATCGGACAATCTTCTCGTCAAAGTAGGCAATCAAAGGGCAAAGGTAAACGAAGGTAACCCGACCCTCTTGATATTGCCGATCCGGACACAATTGACGAGACAAGGGAAGATACACGGAGCCCGACATCCGATTGCAATATCGGACGTCGGATGATTCAACTTCAAAGAGTAGTAGTGACGGAGATGACAACACGTATAGCGAGAGCGGAGGAAGCACCACCGGCACCACTTCGGTCAAGGGAGAACCAATCCACAGACACCCCCTCCACAAAGAATACCGCACTTTACGGAAGAGGAGCACTATACCCACGCAACACAAGATGCTGATCACGGGGCAAGACAACATGGGTATGGTGCAGAGTTAGAACCATCACAGGGTTCTTGGTGCCCATCATATCAAGGGCAGGGCTATGGGATGATGCAGCTTTCATTAGATAGTTCTAGTACGTATTCATATGATAGTTATGGTGGTTCATTTTCGTCTTATCGTAGGACAATTGTACGAGGCACTGATGAGTATTATCAGTTTGTCTATATGTTTAATGCGTCGTACTCTTCCTCATTGTCATAGGCAGAGTACATACATTATGTAGAAGAATAAATTAATGTAATGTTTGAATGAATCATGTTGAATCATATCTCTTATTTTTATTTAATTTTTGGGTATTTTTCTGATTTTTTCCTAATTTTTGGGTATTTTTCTGATTTTTTTTTCATGTTTTTTTTATTTTTCAAAAAAAATAAAAAAACCGACCCGGTCGGGCCGGGTCGGGGGCCGGCCGACCCGGGGCCGACCCCGACCAAGTGAGGCCTGGCATGCGTTTTGTAAAGACCTTACTGTTTTATAGTTAATGTTGTGTTTGTTTCTGATTTTCTCATCAAAAAAAAAAGAAGAAGAAAACTCCTTGCTTGGTAATAATCTTTGGGTGTTAACGTTTTGACTCTCTCTGGAAGGAAATATCGGGAAACCAAAATGAACGAAATGATGAAAATCAAAGAAAAACGTGCTTCTCCCAATTGACAATAGATCGAAGTGCAAAGAAGTTAACAGGGTATTGGGTTGCACGATAAAATGAGTTTTTTTTATTTAAAAAACTTATATTGGAGAAGTTTGGCAATCGTCGTAGAAATCTATTTTTACATTAAAAAAAGGAGAAATTAACACACAGTCCGATTCAAATGTTGTTCTTTAGCACTTGGTCCAGTCAAACATGCACTTCAACACTAGGTCCCATTATGAAAAACACTTTCACACCCGCTCCAGTTGCAACAGTCGCCGTTCACAATGTGTTAAATATTGTTTTAAATGTCCAATTTGCCCCTTGATACATATCTCTTACGGAAACCATTGTGCAGACTGAAATTTATGATTTCAGAGCACACGAGGTCCAGATGTGCGGATCATTATTATATGCACACGGATGGTAAAAGAAGGAACGCATTTCTCTAATCATCTGGAATTACGTTTCTGTTGCATTGCCCAATAATATTTATATATCGTTGTGATAAAATTGTACATTAAAATAGAAATTAATTCATGGTTAAAACATAAAATTATCATATTTATTGAGATACGAAACAAAAAGACGAGGACACATAACAATAAATGGTTGGCATATAATACAAATTAATATTTCAGTACAAATACATATACATACAGCTTCCGAATAGAGAGAGATAATGTTAACTTTAAAGTTACGTAAAGCATATGTCTCCTAAATATTTTGGTATTTTCAATCTTAAAGAGCTGCTTTTTCCTAGAGAACGGTAAAGCATGGAGGAAAAAAAAACTGAAGGTACTGAAAAATCAAAGGCTACACAGGCACTTACCCATCTATCAGGCGTATAAACAGAAAAAATAGAGAAAAAAAGCTTCGTAGCACAAACATCAGATTACTAAATCACAGTAGCAAATGACAACAAAAACCACTTAAAGATAGTGAGAAAGTATTGACTTACAACAAACATCACAGCACTAAATCACAACAAAAGCACACAAATAACATGACAAAGTACCAAATTACAACATAGCATATTGTACCGACAAAAACTTAAAAGATACTTGCATCACCCCAATGATGCACTCATGACCTCAATAGAACCAGCATCACTGTCATCATCAGAATCACCATATAAAACATCTACAGCTTTGACAATTTTCTTAGCAAACGTCTTCGCTTTCATCATAAGCATCTTTGCTTCTTTTAACTCTATTTCAAGCATAGTTATCCTTCTCTCAAGATGACGGATATGCTCAGTCCTCTCACAGCAACACGATGAAGATGATTCAATGAAATTCGCTAACTGATCACACCACATAAAGAACCTGCAACCTTCAATCTATTTAAGAAAAATATTTGTTACAATGTATTGTCATAATGAAAACATATGATTTAAACAAGGACAAAGTAAATAAAAAATACCTTGCATTTATAGAATTTTCTACCCGGATTCTTTTCGGTCCTACTTACTCTTACCACACAAAAGCCATGTCCATATGAGCATTGCATATTTGGAATTGAAGACTTGTTAGCCATCACTATAATATAAAGAAAATTGTATCAGCACAATAAGTTATATTTAAAAGAATAAAAAATGTGAAAGTCTAAGGCTAAATAAAGTTATCATACCTAATCAGCTATTGGATTCCTACAAGACTTTCGATTGTGACCGGGTTGTTTACACCTAGAACATGTGTAAACACACCGATCCACATCTAAAGCTCCCTGTGAAGGAATTCTTTTCTTCTTACTCCTTCCTGCTCTCTTTTTTGTCAATGGTGGCCTCACTTCAATATTATCAAAATCAAGTTCTGGTTTATTCATGTCTGATATTGGATTGATGCACACCTCATAACATTTCCTGTATGCCTCTGTTGTGTAAAACGAGGGAGGTTCGTTGGATTCAAAAGATAGTAGATTGAAAACGAAATATGCCTACAGAGAACTATGCCTACGGAGGAGCCCAAATAAAAGGAAATTTGGCTATTTGTATCTACGGGCGGGCAAACAATACCTTTTTAGTTCTTGAATGGAAGGGGCTTTGATCTTGGAGCAACGCCAACCAGCAATAGTCACCCAATCGTCTGTGACCTCCGATGTCCGGTGATGCCTATGCGATGAGGGTTTCTGCTACGAGAAGGGCTTCAACTTGGGGGTCGTCGAGTTGACGGTAGGAGGGGCAAGGCACGAGCTCTTACGATGCAGGACCGACCTCCAACTGCCGACGAAGATGATGGCTATGCGAAGAGGAGAAATGCACGAGCTCCTCCAACGCGTGACCTCCAACAGCTGGTGAAGGCGATGGATATGAGAAGACGGAGAGCTATAGGTGGGGCAAGGCTCGAGCTCCTGCGACCTAGGGCCTCCAATGGCCGGCGAAGGCGAAGGCGATGGCTATGCGAAGAGGGTTTCGGCAGCGTCGAGGGTTTCGGCCGAGGGAGGTTCGTCGAGGGTTTCGGCCGCTTGAGGGAGGTTCGGCGAGGGTTAGAGTTGCTAGCAGGGTATTTTCGACATGGGCTTTTCAAATAAACGGAGCAGACGGCCGTCTTAACAGAATGGAGGAAACATTGAATAAAAGTTTAAAACCGGATCTAACGTTAAACGAAATTGAAAAATGGACCTAGCGTTATAGTCATTTTCTAAAACGGACCTAATATTAATTTTCCCAAAAAAAAATATTCCGAAACAAAATAAGATGTACAATCTCTTTTCTTTTTACCATCTCTGTCGTGTTTCGTTATTCATATTTTTATATCTCGTCAAATACGATAGTTTTATAATCATAATTATCGATATTTTTTTCCATATGTAATTTTATCACAAGATGCTTAAAATTTATTTTGTAACCAAAACAGTCCACAAGGGCATTTACGTCATTTGGTCATCTTCCTTCCATCCCCACCGTTCACCTGACCTGGGCTCTGCACTGCCCCTCTCAATGTATCGTATCGTATCCATCCCCGTCTTTTCTATCTTCTACGGACAGGTGGGAACGGAGGAGGAGGAGGGAGCTTCAGTTCTTCCCGCTCGTCTTCTGCGCCACCCTCGGCTTCCCCGGCAGCTCCTCCTCCTCCCTCTTCTCCATGGGAAGCTAGAAGTATCCACGGCGGTCGCTCCCCCTCGATTCCCACCTTGTCCGGTCCCCGCCACCGTCGAATGAGGCGAGGCGGGCCGGTCATGGCGTCCAGGGCGACCGGTGGCTGTTACCTTCTCCGCTCGTCTTCTGCTGTCCGATTTTCTTTCCCATCCCCGTTTTATCCGCGCCGTGACCTGCACCTTCGTCCTTGGGCCTCCCCCGTTCCAAGCTTCCGCTTGCGGCCGTGTCGTCTCTTCCCCGGACAGGCCTTCGTGCGCACAATCTCTACTCCCAGTCTGGTCGACCTGGTTATCGAGGAGTTGAGGGAGCTTAAATCCGCTAAGCGTGTTCGCGCCACGACCAGGTCAGGCTTTCATTTATCATGGTGCAATCGTACTTACGCTGTTGGGTTAGAGTCACGAGGCGTCGTGTAATTGAGTAGACTTGTGGAGAGTGTGAAGGAGGATGTAGCATGTTATGCTTACTGACTCAGTCGTGATTTATCCGGATCTTTCTGCGCTATTTTTCAATTCGTTCTCATTGAAAACTTGCTAGCGCTATCTTTGTGTGGCTTAGACAACATAGTTTTAGTTGATTGATTGTCTTCTTCAAGCTTTGTTGCCCGCGCTTCCGTAATCATGCTGTTGATTTTTTTTATACCTTTAAACTTTACTAGAATCTGACATGACAGTCTCTTCCTTTTACAGAACAAGTTTACTTAGCGGTGAGTTAGCAGAAGATAATCTTGAAAAGCATGCACTTCAAAAAGGAGTACTTCTGGAGTTCAGAAAAGATTCTGAAAGGATATTGTTGGCAGTTGCACAGAAGCCTGATGGGAAGAAAAACTGGATGGTCTACGATCAGGTTTCTTTTTCAGATATATTAAAACATGCTGAGTAGACTAATGCGTCATCGATTGCCTGCATCCTTTAGAACACAATGTTCCTAGCATATCAGTCACTTCTTTTCATTTCCTGAAGCAGAATGGAGTCACATCCTCAATTCGACCACAGCAAATTACATATGCTGTGCCTGGTATCAACGATCTTGATCACATGGAAATTGTAGACTTCATTCAGAGAGCACATGCTCTTTTGGTAAGCTTTCTTGTACATACTTTAGTTCATGTATATATCTTCTTAACCAATTATAGTGTTGCACAGGACCCGACCATCCTGGAGTGTGCATGGATTGAGGTTCGGGAAAAGAACAAGACAGTCACCACAGAGGAGCTAGCTGAGGTACAATGGTCTGAGTTCTCAGTTTTCAACTATCTACGGTAATCTGTCATATAAGTTACTAATAATTTGTTGTAGATTGTATATGGCTGCAGGGAGCCACTTGAAAGCTATTGTGCACATCTTTTATTGTCAAAGGATGAGGTTTATTTTACTGCCAAAGAGAGTAAAGGGTTTTCTTCTGTTTATCAGCCTCGACCTGTATTTCAGGTACAGGTTCATTCTGCATTGATTCTATTTGTTGCAAACTTGTTCTGCATAGCATGTCTTATCAATATTTGATAGTGTTATAACCAATGATATTACCTTTTGCTGTATTGTCTCAACTAGCAAGGAATCATATAATATTGAGGATCCTCAAATTGCTGATAAATAAACATATGTAATATCAAAAATGTCTTCACGACTCTAATCACTGGATTTGATGCTTCATGCATGACAACAGATCTACTTACTCAAGGATAGGGGTTTCAAAATTAGTTTGTTATTTTATTTATTTATTTATTACTGATTCCTTTTTTTGGTCGTTGAAAACTGGAGTGGTGCTTGGCTTTTTGTTCACCTTTGTCTTTTGGAGGGATTTTGGTTTGACATCTTCTAGATGTGTTACTTTATTTTTGTTTCGTGTACCTTTTTTTTGGGGGGGTGCCCTTGCTTGTTATCTTTGGCTGCAGATGTTTTATATAGCCTTTTTCTTGTTAGTGAATTGTAGAATTGTCTGCTCAGAAAATAGAAGCATATAGCTATGTGGTTTTTCACAGAAAGTTTGAAATGTATTTTGATCAGCTGTCTGTCTGTTGCTAAATTTTCGAATCATTTCACCCACAACAGTTTCTTGTAACAACTACTTACAAATATCAAATGGAATCTAGTGGTTTTTTATATGTTTTGTCTTTCTTTTAACTCAACAATAAAACTATGCTTTCTGCTTGTTTATTTTGTGGAAACAAAGTGAATGTATTCCATATTTTTTGTTTTTTTTCAAAATAAAAATTTCAATTTGTTCCTAGTTTGGTAACATCCTTGCGATATGGCATTGACCTGCTAATGTCTTCTTAAACAACAAGGTTGAAGAACTTATACAGAGGAAGAATGCAAAGGAAGCTTTTGAGAAGGAGCTCAATGACTTTGTTCAGTTAGTCATGTCAGCTAAGGCATCGGAGGCAAAAGCTAAACCTCCAAAATCTTCATGGAAAAGAGATGAAAAAACCTTGAACAAAATTGAATCACTTGAAGCATATGCTATAGATGCATGCAAATCTGATGAACAAAAGAAAACTGCAGGAAAGGTAGATTTGTTTACTTTAGTACATGCATTCTTCCTGTAAAAGGTGTCCTTGCAAAATTGTAATTTAGACCTTTTTAATAAGAAATTAATTTCTGATGGCTTTTCAATTTGTTATCTGTCTATTTATAGATGGTGTTATCTACTTCTTGAAGAACCAATGGTCAGTCGTATAAGGTTATAGCTGCAGAACCTATTGTTCCACTTTCTCTATTTAACTGTCTAAAATATGTACCCTTTGGAACAGGTAACTGTCTAAAAAATTGAATCTGATCAGTTCTTGCATGGAATGCTAGGACGGGGTCGGGTCAGCGGACCTGGTTGGATGTGGGCCCGATCAACCTGATCGGCATCCAAATCAGCCGATCCAACTGGGGTTGGCCAGGTTGGCCTGGAGTGCACACCCGATCCCTAACCCAGCCTACCTTGATTTCTTTTACATCACTGTCATTGGTTTCTTGATGGCCAATTACTAGTCCAATGCATGGAGAGGAATCTAGTATCGCTAGTGCTTTCTCCTTAGTGTAAAACAATTAAATATTTTTTTGAAATTTGTAAAACAATTAATTATGGAGGAAACAAAGTGGTAGGAGTGGCAATGGGGCTTGCAGGCCGGGCCAGACATGAGCCAATGTATGGGCCCAAAATTTTGGCTCGCGGACCTTAATTGGGCTGTCAATCAGGCAAAAGTGGGTTGAAATGGGCCAAATGGACCTCAACTTTTATGACATAACCTAACAAATGTATTTTAGTTTAAGTTTTTATCAATTTTATAGTGTTATCTTAAATAATTATGTTTGATAATAATATACTTATGAAATAAAAAAATTGGGCCGAGCCAGGCCAAGTTAATAATTTTTGCAGGCCATACCAACAATGTAATGTGGACAAAGCCGGCCAGCCCTGTATATTTTGGACCGGGCCTTAATTAGGCCGAGACCTATTGACTCCCCTACAAAGGGGAGCCAGAGGTGAAAAGAGAGTAGGGTAGAAAAGGGGGCAAACACATCTAAGAGAAGGCAAAATCAACTTGGATATCTTTAGGTCAGCAATCAGACATATGAAGATGAGGAACCAATAGCTAAGGAAGCCTATGGGAAGCTGTTCATGGAAGAAATGATTGAAATTGGAGCGTTCATGTGATTTGATTCTTTGAAGAAGCTTTCAGTAGAGGAAGCTGTAGTTTTTGCTAACATCTTTTCTGAGGGATGAACATAGTGGTGTTTGGCCTTGATGCCAACAAATCCCTGGATCAGATAAATAGGCTTTTCTTGCCACTCTTTGGATATTCTAATGGAAGACATCATGTCAACAGTTTTGGGATTAAGAGTCAGAAGAGATGCGCATCTCTGTTCATTGTTTTGATTTCCAAAAGGAAAATGCAACTTATATTGGAGATTACAATCCCGTTAATTTTGTATTTTGGATCTAAATTGTTATCCAAAATTTTGGCCAATTGATTAAAGGGTGACATAGATAGCCTGACCTATATGAAATAATAAACATTCATTAAAAGCAAAAGTACTCAACTTAACTCAAGCCTTAATCCCAAACTATTTGGGGTCGACTATATGGATTCTCTTTCTCAATTTGCATATTTAAATAATCCAAATCATATTGATTTACCCTCTTCCAAGTTAATTTAAGTCTACCTACTTTTTTAACTAGAGTCTCTTTAGGTCTGTTTATTATGTCTAAACTCTAAACTATTTCAATTTCCCTTCTTTTAATTTGTCTACATTTGTCACTACTCACATTTTCTCTAATATATTCAGTTTTTATTTTATCTAATCTATTGTTATCACTCATCCATCTTAACATTCTCATTTCAGTAATATTTTGGAAGCATAATTTCTTTTATTGTCCAATATTCACTACCATACAACATTGTAGATTTTATAGCTATATGATAATATTTCCTTTCTATTTTAATAGAATCATACTATCACATAGAACTCATGTAGTCGTTCCCCACTTTATCCATCTTGCTCTAATCATATGATTAACATATTCATCACATTCACTATCTTTTTAAATAATTAATTTAAGATACTTGATCTGAGTACTTTGAGATAATATTACAACATCCAAACTAACTCTCTTTTCTTCTTGTTGTTGGCTTTGTATTAAATTTACAATGTATATATTATGCCTTAATTCTACTTATTTTGAAACTCAGTCTCTAAAGTATTTCACCACAGTTCTAGTTTGCTATTCACTCATTGGGTCTCATCTATATACAAATATTACTTGCAAATATCATACATTATAGTATATGATTTTGTATAATTTTCGTTATTCATTCCACAACTAATACAAATAGGTAAGGACTTATTGCAAAAAAAGTCAATTAAAATAGAAAATTATCTTATTTCGTGGATAACTAATGGTTGCTTCATTGTGTATTTCTTTTATCATTTGTATATACCAAGGATTCCGGAATCGAAATCGGTCATTATCGATCCGATTCTAGTCAGATCAGATCGGATTGGTTTGATTTTGACCGATTCTCAAGAAGAGAAACCGATCCGGAATCGGAATTTAAAAAAATATGATTCTGATTCGGGCTGATTCGGCCTGAATCTTTTTTTTTAATTAAAAAAATCAGGATTCTGATTCAACCAATTCAAGACCGATTTAGACCACTTCCGACGGAATTCAGATCAGAATCGGTCCTTCAAGCAGGAATCGATCTGATTCGGGAATCGGCCGATTCCAATCCGATTCAACTGATTCCGCAATCTATGGTATATACCTTACCGGCACCATCTTTCGTGTCAACACCCGCCACAAAATATCTCTTGGAACTCTATCTTAAGGTTTTTTTATGAGAAATCAATATGGATCTCTTTGAGTTTTAATTTCTTTTTGTCATAAGGGCATACTTCTAAATATATTTTAAATGAGGGTTAAGTGCCAATATGTGCTCTATAAAAGAGCTCTTGTAAACCTCACAAATGTAATAGATGAGTCAAATTATTGGAGCCTTGGGTTTCTCCTTAGGGCACTGCCCCCTCTCCCTTCCTCTGTTCTGCCCGGTGAGCCTTTGTCACTCTCCCCCCTCCCCCCCCTTCTCCTCCTTCCTTCTTCCTTAAGCTGTCTGAGCCCTTCACTCCTTTATCTTCCTCTCCACTCAGCTTCTGTTCTAGTTCTGTACAACTGCTTTCATAGTTGCTAGATTGACTAGAGCTTCTCCGATTGCCCTTCAACTTCCACATTGTACCCTACTGGGAGAGGTTGATCTTCTGCACGTTGACTGTCATCATGAATCAAGTTGCATTGGAGTAGCACGACAGCTTTCCACAGTTCCGGTGAACCCCAAACTCGTGCAACCCTCATGCTGGTCTCCAGCACAATCCCTACTCTCAATTGACAGCAGCTTCCATCAGAACAACATTGCTGACTGTGGAGGAGTTGGCTTAATCTTCTGTTTGTTGCAATGCTGCCTCATGCCATGTCCCTGCTTCTACCAGCCAGCATCTCCACTGTTCGCTGCTGGAAGCCACCCTCTCAATCTATCCATCTGAGTCGCTGAAGTTGCCGTGTTTTTTTCCCCTTTCTCCCACTGGCCACCTACCTGTCGCGACTCATGATTCCCTGGCCCCTATTTCCCCTCCAAACAGCCCAAGCCGGTCCGCCATCCCCCATTCCTCACTGTATGAGTCTTGCGAGGTCCCTGCTCTGTCGCTGGCCTCCCTTTGCACACTGTGATGAATGCACTGCTGATGCCTGTCCCTTCCCATCCTTTGCCTCACTTGGTTGTGACGCCATCTTCAGCCGCAGGCCCAAGGCCGCCCGATCAGGCCGGGAGACATTCCAGCTCCTCTGTGCTGCCCCTGGCACAGCCACACAAAGCACCTACACTGCTATGGTCGCTCCCCCTGCCTCCTGCAGTATCTTCTCTGTACCGACTGTGCCACCATTGTCATCAATGCCCCTCCCCATTCACAATTTCGAGAAACTGCCCCGATGAAGGAGCAGTTATGTTGCAATGAAGGAGCCAATTCTTGCTTCTCGCATGCCACGTCCCTGTCCCGATGGACTGCATCCACCGGACCACCTGAACTGGCCGGGGATCCCTGGCACAGTCTGGCCATCAATCAGCGCAGGCCTGGTTCGACCGGGTTTAACCCTGTTCAACTCTAGCTCAACGCCAGTTCCACCAGTTTAACCTGGTTTGAACCAGTTTAAAACTGCTCTGTCTGGCTGGTTCAATCCAATTTAATTTAGCTTGAGTTCAGTTTAATCAATTTCGTTTAGACCAATTTTACCTTGATTCAGCTCCTGTTTAGTCGGATTGGTTTAGTTTAGTCATTTAGTTTGAGTTCAGTTTAATTTTCCTTAATTTCAAGGAGATAAAGGCAACCAAGGTGACAGAGTACCACCTTGGCACCTAGGCGATAAGGTGAGACATTAGGCTGTCTTTTCTATAGCAATTGATAAAATAACAAATATATGTGTGAAAAATAATACAACATAGCCATGTAAATCAATTAATAATATGCGAGTGCATAGTTACATAGACTAAATAACTTGTATGTAAGTTAATTTTATTACTTAATTTGTATTAACTATTAGTAAACATTTATGAAATTATTCAATTCTAGTTATTATTTCATCAAAATGTCTTTTTTTAATCAAATTATTTATTAGAATAAGTTATTTTACTTCAAATCCACTCAATTAAGTGATATTGATACTTAATTAGCATGATTTATTCTTAACTTAGCCAGAATAACCTTAAATTGCCCTGCTCGCCTAGGCGCCCCTCGCCTTGACCGGCGAGGGGGCACTTTGTTGCTGCCTTGAAAATAGTGGTTCGTTTATCGCTCTATTTTAGTTGTTCTCCATGTTCTGTCCTGTGTCAAGCTGGTTCAGGTCAGTTTGCTTTGTTTTGGATCGATTTACCCGTTAAAGTTTGGGTTTTGGTTAATTTCACTTAACATTTCTCGTTGTCGTTATATTCCTGATGTTAAGCATTTTATTCCACATCACCAAGCTTCTTGTGGATTACTATCATGATTGTAGGTGTTGTATGCACCCATATTTGTATTGCTTGGCATTTATCAGGTGTATAAGTCTCATTGTCGTGGGGTTTTATGTAAGACACTACACCTTGATATTCAATTCTTCTCCTTTTCGGTGTATATATTGCTGAATGCTGAGTATACCCTGTTATAAATTTCCTTATTTTAGTTTCTGGCAGAACCTCTGTTGCAATGAGTTTATTCAATAGTCGAGGAAATAAACTTAAATGTTAATTGATCATTTTGGTTCTCTATCTGTTTTTCCAGATCCTTAAGGCAGTGGGACTGCCAAAATTTTCATCCTCTGCACTCCAGTTACTCATTGATATTGGATACTTTCCCGTGCATGTCAATCTTGATCTGTTGAAATTCAACATTTGCAAGGACTACCCTGAGGAAGTTATTTTGGCAGCTGAGGACCTCCTATTGGCACCCTCAGATCCAGATGAGGTGATCATTTCCTTTTATTTGCTCTCTTTGTAGACTATATGCCTCACATGTACCAATTTTACAATTTATTATGCTCACGATCTTTGAAACAGTAGAGCAATTTAGAGTACCTCCTTTACTGAACTTCATTTACTTGCATTCTATGTCATCTTTTCTGACCAAATATTAATCAACTCTCCAAAAATGTTCAGATTGATCGAAAGGATCTTACCTTCTTAAAAGTTTATGCTATAGATGTTGATGAAGCTGATGAGGTAAAGTAGGATTGATTACCATAAGTTCTAGTCAGTTTCTTTATGCTTTACCAATGCTCGCTTGTTTCATCTTATAAGCTAATTTTGTTAATCTCGTTGTAATGGTATACAGCTTGATGATGCTCTGAGCGCAATGAGGCTGCAGGATGGCAGAATTAGAGTTTGGATACATGTTGCTGATCCCACTTGCTATGTTCAACCACATAGCATGGTTGACAGGTTCTGTAATTTCCATATTTTCAACTCAACTCTAGTCTTGATCCCAATTTATTTAGGGTCTGCCATATGGATTCTCCTTCTCCACCTGCATTGACTTTGAGATATTTCTTTAGATATGTTTAAATCAGCTAAATCATATTGAATTATTCCTCCTCCAAGTTAGCTCAAGTAGTAGGGCGCACTTTTTTGGCTTCTATTATCTTGATATTTTCAATTTTCTAACTAGAAGTTTTAACCTCAACTTTGATGTCTGAACCATATCAATATAGGAAAATTTTGCATAATATTTAAAAGGATAGAAGAACTAATGAAATTGATGATATTACTTTTCTAACTAGAAGTATATCTTTCTCTTTTCTACTACTTTCTCAGGGAGGCAAGGCGAAGAGGCACATCTATTTTCTTGCCCACTGCTACTTTTCCTATGTTTCCTGAAAAGCTTGCCATGGAGGGAATGAGTTTGCAGCAAGGAATACGTTGTAGGGCTGTCAGTGTTTCTGTCATATTACATGCGGATGGCAGGTAACCACAAGAGCTTCTGAAGTTGTGTTTATCATGATTCATTTCATTATTTTATGGATTGTTATTAATGTAAAGCTTGCCTTTAAGGATATTCAAACCATTGGTTGTTTCTAGTATCGCAGAATACAGTATAGAAAATTCAATTATCAAGCCAACATATATGTTGACATATGAAAGTGCAACCGAGTTACTTCATTTGAACCTTGAGGAGGAGGCTGAACTGAAAATTCTTTCCGAGGCTGCTGCTATCCGGTTACAATGGCGGTCTCAACAGGTTGACATCTTTTTATTAGACAACTAGTATGTTTTCATTGCGAGGTATTCATTGGTTTGTCCTGATTTAATATTTTGAGGAAATTATTCTTTTGGCATTTAATGTTTCACATAAGCACAAATCTAATTTAAAAACACATGCCAACACATTCAGTGATTTATAGGAGGGGTGTAATTATGATTATTCCGCCCCTTTTTGGCTAACATCATTTGGAAGAATCTTAATAGTTCAAAAGCTGCCAGGAACAGGTCTAGCCTTCTAGTACCAGTGTCAAGCAGGGATTTTTTTTGGCAGTCTCCAGGATGACCGATCCAGTCAATACAAATAGTTCTCAGTTTATGAAAACCTGTAAGGGGATAACTAGGTCATCTCATTCTCATTCCAGGTCTACCTCATGTGCTGCCAAACCATGGGGCAAATGATGTTAAAACAACAAAACTCAACTCAAGCCTTAGTCTCAAATTACTTGGGGTTAGTCATATGGATTCTCTTTCTCCGCTCATGTTGATTTTGAGTTACCTCTTCAAAGATATTTAAATCATTTAAATTATATTGAATTACTCTTCCCCAAGCTAACCTAGGTCTACCATTCTTTTTTTTGTTTCTATTATTTTAATATTTTCCACTTTTCTCATTGGAGCCTCCTTAGGTTTACATTTAATATGTCCAAAACATATCAATCTCTCTTCTTTCAATTTATCTACAATTGTTGCTACTCCTATATTTTCTCTAATATATTCATTTTTGAGTCTATCTAATCTAGTATGACCACTTCCATCTTAACATTCTCATTTCAGTAACACTTATTTTAGAAGTATGTTTTCATCACGACAAATAATGTTGTCGGTGTAAGATAAACAACATGCGAATATGTCAATTTAGACTGGAATCAGCCATGTTGAAACCAAGTCTGCAGCCTTTCAGGCACATTTCTGCTGAAGTCTGGGGAATCAGCCTTCAGCTGTTCCTGGCTCACCAGGCCAGCGTCAGCTGTTCCAGTGTCTAGCAGCTGACCTGGTTGAAGTGCTCATCCAGACTGAGAACAACAAGGCAGCCTATGCTTAGTCTGGTTTAGCTGATCCTGGCAATAGTTGGCAAAATCAGTCAATGCAGATCGGGATAAGCATAAGACGATCCAATTTAGAGGGAAACTCTGATCCACCTCTGGATTCCAGCCCAAATCGGCCGGAATCAACCAAATCGGCCTGGATCTGGACCGATTCGGCCCAAATTGGTGATTCAGAGCTGATTCTGGCAATCGCTGACAGCGGCGGCGGAGCCTTGCGGTGCCATTGTGTCTTTCCTTCCCCTGGACCTGATATAACCAATATAAATTCATCGGACCTTGTTTGTATTTGGTCCTCTAGACTCCATCTGCTATTTTATGATATTAATTTTTCTGTTTTTTGAAGAACCAATCCAAACCGATTTTGGATTGAATTTTCTTCCCTTGATTCAGTTGATCCGATCCAGAATAGATAATAATTGACACTAGCCTATTTGGTCTCCGATTCCAATCCCGCCTTCTTTGATACTGGCTGATTGCAGTGGGGTCATCTCAAGTCACAGCTGAATCTTGGTCACGTCCTGCCGATTCTTGGCTTCCTCTGTTTGGTTGAGCCTGCTACTTGATCCATAGCCCAGGGAGTTAATGACTCTCAGATCTGTGGACATCTGAACAGGTCAAAATGTAGCTACTTTTCATAGGGAGAATGTCGATGGCTTGCTGATTGAAACCAAGCA
Organism: Cryptocoryne crispatula var. balansae; assembly: GCA_036172225.1. Taxonomy (NCBI): domain Eukaryota; kingdom Viridiplantae; phylum Streptophyta; class Magnoliopsida; order Alismatales; family Araceae; genus Cryptocoryne; species Cryptocoryne crispatula. The sequence goes on along the minus strand of CM069920.1, from coordinate 49,148,582 downwards.
GTCTTTTCAATGCGGTTATAATGTCACTACCAATGACTGGCTAATCAGTTCAAGTAGCTAATTGAGAAGAAGCTAATTGATTTCAATTGGTCTGCAATTTTAGATATAGTAGGTAGATACCATAAATAACATTATAGCTTACAAGTCATTTAGGGTCAAAAACTCAAAGTTAATAATGATTTCTAGATGTGATTTTATGAGGACTATAAAATTAAACTGGTGATTCAAGTTTTTGTTTCATGTGTTCCAAAGATAGTTGGATTTATTATATCTCAAACTGTACTTGATCTTCCAGGTTCTCAATCTTAAAAGGAAGGAGATATATATATATATGTATATATATATATAAGCATTGAATGGTTCAACAATATATCCAAGCCTAGTCAAACAGTTTTCTCAGCATAGTGCACTAAGAATTTATGGTCTTTTTCAGCTTAAACTCTTTTGAAGCTTCATGTTGTGTTTTGGCAAGCATCTTGCTTTGGCCTTCCATGATGAAGCATCCCTGAGAACGTTTTTGCCCCTGCTCTCTTTCATGTCAAGCCCCATTCGTCTTGCTCCCTGCGCCCTCTCGCTCTGTGCTCGTAGATTTTAAGGTGTTTAATATTGTACTAAATATTGGCATATGCAATTCAGTCTAGGGTCTCTTTGTATCTGTGTAAAAGCAAAAGCAAGTAAAATATTTTTCTTGGAATGATTTGTTAAGGAAATTGAAAACATAATCTATTATTTGGTTATATGTAATCCAGTTTCCTTGAAAACAAAATTCATTATTTGGTTTTCTCCAAATCATTTTCCTAATTATATAATATAACATTTTCTTAAAGTAAAAATTTTCATAAATTTATCATTTAAAAATTCAAAATATATCAATCATTAAAGTTGAAAATACATACCTTATCAAAGTTTGAAAAGTGTATGAAGCTTTTCAACATCCTATTTAAAACTATAAAAAAATTAACTTATGAGATATTTTAATAGAAAATCAATTTCTAAAAGAAAAACTCACCATTCTTCATACAAGATCAACAAAAGTAGAAGATTATTTGAAAATACTTTCTTCAAACTTAATTGATATAATACTGTTGGCACTGAAAAATGTCACCATGTATGGGAGGGAATTGAGTACAATTTAGTTCCCACAAATCAGGAGCTTAGCGGATCCTTAACGGGGCTTGGATCCCACTTAATGCACTGACGGCCGGGATTAAAAGATGAGATGATGGTGATAGCGCCAAGATCAATGGCCATGATCGAATCTTTTCTAAAGTTTTGGATCTAGGAGCTTATGGGGTCCTTGTTAGATTCGGATCCTACTCAAGTAAGGAACGTTCATGATTAAATCAATGCGTATGAGATCTAATGGATGAGACCTCACAATAACTTAAGTTTTGGATCCTAGGCTTATTGGGTCTTTAAGTGGGTTTGGATCTTACTTAAGTGAAGGATCAATGCGAGCTATTATTGGGTCTATATATGAGGCTTGATGAGATGCTAGGTCAACTAAGGAGGCCGTGCTCCTCTCTCCCCAGCCACACATGGACCTAGTCAAACCTCTCATCGGATGCATCAAAGAGGGAGGAGTGGGAGAAAAAATAGGCGCACACATCCCATGACCTGGCCATGTCTCCCCATGATCTGACCTTTGCTCGGTTCTCCCTCTCTCCACTTTTCCTATCTTAATGCCCAAGGAATGCTGCAGACATCTCCTTTAAAACAGGTTTCTGCACACAGATCTGAAGGTTGCATTGGAACTTCTGGAAAAAGTTTCTCGGAGAGACCCTCGGAGAAAACCCAGCCACTGCCCTGTCCTCTTCTGCCTATCCCCTTCTGCTCCCTGCGCCAATTGAAGGAGAAAGTTATTGCAGACTAAAATGATAAGATATTCAAAGGATCAGAACATCTATGTTCAACCCAAAAATGTCAAATCATGCTTGACATCAAAACTCTTCCATTCACTTCCCTGCATATGAAAATTCAATATTTTTCTCTAAATACAACATTTCGGAGTGGGAAACAGATCCACTGAAAATGGAGCTTGTTGAGTGCTCTTCAAGTGAGTACTTCTTTCTCCTATCAGTATAAAGGATATTCTTTGATGATCATGCAAAAATGGAGAAGGCCACAAATATGTTCTCAGTCAATAGGTTTGACTATCAATCAATGACAGTCATCTTTGAGGAAAATTTATCTTTTCTGCTCCTAGTGTCAATGCTGTTGCTGATCACATTCCAACCGTTCAGGACCATAGAGCCCCTGTTCAGCCAAAGGGAGAATCCTTGGTAGTGTTGCAGTGGGGAGAAGAAGGTATATATTATAGGTCACCAAGCAGTTGTAGGGCTCCAACGTCAACTCTTTGACACATTCCAGTTGCTCTGAAAGCTCGACTCCTGCAGTTCAGAGAACTCAGAGAAGTAACCCTATGTCTGCATTGTCTTTACCTGAACCTGGCTCACAAAGATAGACCTAACCACCAGCTTGTGTCTGTGATGAGTTGGGCCAAGCACGATGCTCCAGTTCTTGTAGTAACTGAAAGCCTGAAACAAATGGCTAGCAGAACCATCAGGAACAAGAGTTCAAAAGATGAGTATGATGGGCTGGTCAGCTGATGTGATCTAATAAGGTCAACAAGACAGAGGAGAAAAAGCTGATGGTGTGGAGGATCTGTGGATAGCATTTTGTTGGCAGCTGAAAATTCCGTGATCCTTTCATCATAGCTGAGCCAATGAGGAGCGATCTTCATTGTGCCTGCCAAAAAGCTCTTCCCATTCTGCCTTCATAAAAGGGCATTTGGATGGGTTGGGATGATACTGAAATCCGAGGTTTATGGAGTCAACAAGTTTAATTTTACATTGACTCTCTTTTCCAGAAATACAAAAGATGAAGTTTATTGAATTTTCCCAAAAACATGGCTCAAAGGGCCCATTTTACAGCTTACCAAACGAACCCTTATTGATTTTAGCATCATCATATGTAATTAAGTTTACGTTGTGTCAGCCAGACATTGGAAGAGATCCATAAAAAAAATCTCAATTTCGGTGGTCTTCTATGTTGTTGCATTCTACTGAATGCCATTGAATGAGTATTTTTCTTATTTTATGTAGGTTCTAGCATGGTCATTCTTTATTAGTGCCCAAGTTGAAAGGGAAAACTATCATTTTTTATTCTTTTTTAAAAGAAATGCTTGTTTTCTCATAGATGGACACCAAATTGCATAAATGCCTAAATTCTCTCACGTACTTGTTTTTACAATTTGATGAGATCAGTTTTTGTATTTTGATAATATCAGTTCTATGTTTCAACTTAATGACACTAGCAAGTTAGTTTACAGGGTGCCGTAGATACAGCAACAATAGAACCACGCATCAAGGTTTCTAATCCAGATGATCCGGACCCACACATCAATCTTTATGTTGAGGATCAGGCCAGTCCTGCCATGCGACTTGTGTCAGAGATGATGATACTCTGCGGGGAAGTTGTTGCAACTTTTGGTTCCTGCAACAATATCCCTTTACCCTACAGAGGTCAACCTCAGTCAAACTTATCTGTTTCAGCATTCTCACATCTTCCTGAAGGGCCAGTCAGGAGCTCTGCCATTGTTAAAACAATGCGTGCTGCGGAAATGGATTTCAGGAAGCCTCTATGCCATGGGGTCCTTGGACTTCCTGGCTATGTTCAGTTTACTTCTCCAATTCGGAGATATGTGGATCTTCTTGCTCATTATCAGGTTGGTTTTTTTATCATTTGGTTGTTTTAAGTTAGAGCTGTCACTTTATTGAGCATCAGACATCTTGAGAAAAATGGTTGTCTTTGTGAATTAGAATAACTTATGTAGATCCCAAGTAGGATGATAATGCTATGCTAATCATGCGCTTGTGGAATTTCCATACTAACCCAAAATATGACCATCTAAGTAGAAAGGCCAACCTAATTAAATGATAAATGGCCAGAATTATTCTTGAGATACAAGAGTTTATTATGCCAAGCCTCTCAATGTGAAGGGCAGCTGGTAGATGGAGGTTCACTGTCATCTACGGTGTCCATGCGCATCTTTACAACATTGTGCTAACTGCGTCCTTAATGGGCCTAGACCTTCCTACAGAACACAGGTGGGAAGTTTCTCATACCGGACTTTCTAGAGTACTTTATTAGCTTCTGCTGGAGAATGAGGAATCACGATTCCTTTCTTCAGTGCCATCAGAGTGGAGCATGATTTCATCGTCCTTGTTGTCTGTATGGGTGAGGGTGTCTGCTGGAAAGATGGAGCTGTGTATGGGGTGATGGAATGGAAAGATCAATAGCTGAAACCTCTCTGAAGAAGTGAGTTGTTTTCATTGCCCTTGTCCAAAGAAAGCTTCATCCTAGTATACTTGGCTGAAATGCTGGCAAGATTTCCCATTAGAGGGGTAGTTTATCTAAAAGGTGATTATTGATATTAGAAATATGATTAGGAGTCAATACCATATGCAGGATGGGTTATAAACTTGATCTTTTTTTATGTTTATAATGTTTTACGTTGTTCATATAGGTTACACCTGCTTAAGTTTAATCTTTTCCATTAGTTCTATATTAATACTATACATATTTTGATATATGATCAAACCACGTTTTCACACATACTCTTGCAGGTAAAAGCTTTCCTCAGAGAAGAGCCCTTGCCATTTTCATCTGGTCAATTGGAAGGTATCACAGCTGTTGTGAACATGCAGAATAGAGTAGCTAGAAGACTAAGCAATAGTAGCATGCACTATTGGTTGTTGGAATTTTTAAGACGAGAAGTTAGAGGAAAGAAATTTCGGGCTGTAGTCTTGAAATTTTTAAAAGATCGAGTGGCATCAATTCTTCTGCTAGAGGTAGCTGATTATAAAGATAAATAGCTTATGGATTTATGCTTTTTATTTTCCACTATTCATATTGGTTATCGTTTTGTTCTTCAACACTTCGCAATCAGGCCTTCATTTTACATGGTCTGTGATATATAAGAAAAAAAATGAAAGAGGTCATATATTTATGATTTGGTAAAAGTTCCTCTTTTACGTTATTGTAAGGGGCTTCGTTGACTTATTTATGAATCTATGATCTAATTAAACTGGCTATATTTGGGGGGATTTATTTGCTTTTCGTGTAATGCATTGTTCCAAATTTAATCCGAAGATTGTTGTGTCGTCTATTTGGCTACCATGATATTGCTAAAAAATTAATTATCTCTTGCATGTTGTTTGCATAGGTAAATCAGTAAATTTGAACTCTGAAATGGGGGATACCATGGAATGTCGGGTCCTAGGCGCATTGACTGACCTGGAAGGATTTGGGCCAGGACCCAAATTACCGATCCATCCAGCCCGGGGTCAGCCGGATCGGACGGGGTTGGACCAGGTAGCCCAGTCGTTCTGGGTTGCCACAAAGCCTGTTCCGATCCAGGTCTACCCAAGTGGCTGGGTTGTCCAGGGCCGAGCCAACCTGGCTCCCGACCCCAACCAGGCCTACCTTGGTGGACACATCACGTAGATAATGTGAATAGGTGACTGATCTCCAACTTACTACCATCGCATTGTTCCCTCATACATAGAAGTTAAAAGGGAACATCCTTACTCTGATCTTGGATACCCATTGCTGTAGTCATACATTTTTTTCTCTTACTAATCATTTTTGTATTGTTGTCCTCATCTGTATAATGAAAAGTGCATGCTTGTCGCCCATTACTCTCGTGAGAATGATCTCTTCAAGTAAAATTGTTCCACTCTGTCATCGGACAAGGAATATCATTTTGGACTCATTGTGGAGAGTATACTTTGATTGAAGATGAGTCAATTTTGGCTATTAATGTGGTGGAATTCTATAAATATTTTTCTAGAGAAATTTGCAGCCTCCTATAGACACTCCATATTTCAACTGATTTTCTGTCGATGTTGCCAAGGACCTTGGGGAACAATTTTCAAAGAATGGGGGGTGGGGGGGTGAAAGAAATCGTTTTTCTCTGTAGTCTTCAAGTCATCCAGGATTGGATGGCTTTCCTATCAGGTTTTACCAGAAATTTGGACCGTTATGAAATAATCTCTCTTGTTTATGACAACGAATTTGTGGATCATGCCTGGGCAATCAGATGTTGAGAGTTGATACAGTACTTTATTGTTGTACTCTGAAGATCATGCTGCTTCTATTTATGATTATAGGTCAATAAACACACTTAATGGCTGTTGCCAGATCATCATGAAGCTCTTAGCCATGTAAGATTTGTTCTTCTCTTGTTGGGGAAGTGGAAACTGCAGCTATCCTCATAGATTGTTTGCAGATGTGGAAGGGCTTGTTCCTCTTGACTATTTTTCTTTATTTGGGGTTCTGTTTCCTTCTGTTTTGTATTGTGCCTCAGGGTTGGGTTGTAACTCTGTTCTGAGTCTTTGATTTTCTTTCCTTTTCTACCATGTTGGTAGATATTTATAATGTTTTCTGTATCTCACTGAATCATGGAGCTTCAAGAGTATCTTGTCAATCTCAACAGCTCTGATGATCCAAGTTCTTGTTTACTTAATTGAGCAATAACTGCTGTAATTTTTATTGAAAATACCCTAGTACTAATGTTTTCATGCAATTGCTTGAGATGGGCAGCATGGACACTGGCAAGTGCAACTAGCATTAACATATCTATGAGCTTTCTATATGATGCTTGTATATTTAAGTTTGTAAACTTTGCTTTATTGTATATAGTGGTGGTGTGCGGAGCTGTAATGGGATAATATAACATAGTTTACTTCTTGTTTGGTTTGATTCTAGCCGATGGTATTCTTAACAAGAAGCTTGGCTTTCTTAGTAATCATGGCTTTGATTCATTAGCTTTTGTGGGGATTGTTCCCTTCCAATATTGTATCTAGTTAAGGTATCTGATCAAGGTCACCTTCAAAAAAGTACGGTATCTGATTAGGATCCACTTTTTACTTTCATTGGGTACATGGTTTTATTTTATCGTTAACCATTAGCTTAGTTACTTGCTCTTTTAGTACCTAATGGTTCTTTGCAATTGTATCTCATATTTCTATTGTTGAATGTTGTTTAGGTGGGTATTCAAGCCTCTACCTCATTATCAGTTGGAGTACATGTCGGGGATGAAATATATGTTCTAGTAGAAGTGGCACATCCAAGAGATGATATTCTCTTAATCAAAGAAGTTGGTGCTGTTTTATGAGGCTTGATAATGCCAAGGTTCTCACATCAGTTGATACCTGATAGAATTCAAACATTCTTACGGTACATGAAACCCTTCAAAATTGCTATCATTGTCAATTTCTCATCTTATGTAAAACTGATACTTATCTCTTAACAGTTGATGCAGAATGATAAATCAACGGTTGAGAGTTGAGACTGTTGCTGCACGGACCACATGACCGGAGGATGAAAAATCATTACTCACTTGAAGTTCACTTTGAGGGCAAAGGATTGAGATCTTTATTTTGCTCCTGTATGGAAACCTGCTTCTTGGTTCTAGTCATCTAGCAAAGGCCTCAACATCCAGCAGGCCGATAGGAGCTCGGTAAGGATATCGTTGTGTATATAATAGGCAAAGAAGGCTTGACAAGTAGTTCCATTCTTGTTGGCTGCGCCGCGATCTACGGAGAATCAGAGCTGATGTATTTCCTTGTGTGGCTCGGGAGCATTCACATTTCAGGAGTCGGTTGCTCACCCTATAGATCCTGGTGTCTCTTGTAGAACTTTTCCTTACTTTTGTATTTATTAATTTTGATGGGAAGTAGGAGAACAAGCACCCTCCTTTTAAGCCTGGCATCATTGCAAATTTGTAAAACACTTATGAAGTGTTTGATTGCATGATAATGAAAGTTTTTATTTTAATTTTTAAAAATTATAAGAAAATTTGTTAAAAGAGATGTTTGGTAACTATGATAATTTTATGTTTTAAAAGTGATTTTTTTCTTAAACAAAAAAAGAAAGTTTCACTTCTTCTTTTTTTCTTGTGGTCTCCCACTTTGTTTGGTCATGTATCGCAGTTACTATTTTTTGTAATCACATCCCTTCAAACATGATAATTTTATGTCATAGTTTATTTTTTATTTTAATATAATTTTTTATCATGAAAGTGTACAAAAAATTATCATGCAACCAAACATTTCATTAGTTTTTTTTGGGTCTATCGTAAAACAAGAAGCTTCATTATTGTTCCCGTTCCGAGGACTTATTTCTGTTGGAGTCGTTGGAACAAATTTTCGTGTTCCGCTAAGGGCGGGATCGTTCCGGGTCCTCGGTCTTGAAAGATGGATAACGTTGATTTCCACACCACCCAGTTAGTCTAAGAATGTGTCAGCACCCGAACACGGCTACGTTGGTTGTAAAATTATTTTTTAAATGTTTTTTAATTAATTAAACAATTTTTAACCATAATAAAAATAGTAAATTATTTTTTAATTGGATTTAGTTGAGGCGACCCAATCTCGGCCCCGACCTGACCTTCGAGCACCTTTCCGTGCGACCATGCCGACGGTTTTCTTCCGGGAGAAGTTGGGGCAACAAGCACTCTCAGGTCTCGTCCAGGATTGATTTGGGGATGGAAATCTATGCCTGGAATGGGATCGATGCGTGTCCATCCCGGTCCGAATCAAGATCTGATAGACCGAGCCAACCGATCGGAGGCAGGAAAAACCTAGTCTAGGATCGCTCTGATGATCCGAGTCAACCGATCGGAGGATGTGCGGATTATTTTCCCCACCCTGAATGGGCCCCACCTAAACAGATCTAGATCAGAATAGAAAGAAGAGTGCTTTGGTTTGAAACCTGAGTTTCTTTCCGTCTGCTGCAAGCTGCGCTTTGGCATCGATGATCTCAATTCCATATTCATATGAATCATATCCAAGTTGCCGAATACTGGTACTTCAGCACAAAATTTTAAATTTCTTCTCCAAGGTTGTGCGGGACCGGCATAGGCGGCGCCCGAAGTATCTAGAAGAAACTGAGCGCTGATCGATCACCTCCAATATCTGGTGGGAGGAAATTATGTCCACCACAAACTCGAAGAGCTCCACAATGCATGGAATCCACTTTTTATTGTACACGACTTTATATATATATATATAATGAACCTCTCCACGTTCGAGTATGTAATGGAGAAAATTTGCTCCACCGGATGTTAGAAGTGAACTGAACGCACGAAACGCAATATGTTGCACACGGAAAAAACACAAGGAAACCACCATCTCATACTCATAATTAAAGCTAGTTCGTTCACAGACCCCGCTCAACAGCTACTGACTAAATGTTCAGAACGAGAAACCATCCTTCAGGCAAAGAGATAATAATACTGCATATACTTAAACAGCGCATAGCAAGACGCATCTCTCTCCCAGGATCAGAAGACAGGAAGCCGTTAAATCCAAGTGATCATAGCGATGATAAAGATCAACTTATTATTATGAGCACCGGGGAGTACCAAGCACGGGCAAGAGAAGGTACTTGGAGGCAATTCTCAGGAGGTCTCTCGCCCGATCAAGTCGAGGAGCATTGCCGCATAGTCGACAGAAGTGTCCCCAGCAACAGCACGGTCAAGTTTCACGCTGTTCCGCTTGTAGTAGGCTGCTTTTATCTTCTCCATGTCCACCTCCGAACGGGTGGCCACGACTCGAGTAAGGGCGTCCTCGTCGGTGCCCAGCTTGTTGATGGCCATTCGGAGGACCTTCTCAAAGTACTCCTCAGGGCAGATCAGGCAGCTGACGATGGCTTGCAGAGTAGAGAGGTACTCGTTCTTGGGATCTGCCTCCAAATCCTGAGTAAGAAGTTTTTACAAATTAGCAATTATGTTATCAAAGGTGATGAGATAAATCTAGGTGATTCCTCTCCATTTCGATTGGCCCAGATTGTGTAGGCAATCATTTCCACTACCATCATTGCCCAGGTGGATATTTTTGATGCCTATAATGAGGTCCTAAAGTACCGTTTCAAAGCAACCAACAACCGGGTCTGTGAGTATATATATGACTACTCCCCATTGCAGTCTTTTCTGGCGGGAGAGACTGGATCCATCATTGTTTCCAAGATCCAGTTCCCCCATCTGATCGGTAATATCTGCGATTTGAGGGGGGGGGCAGTCACCAATGACTCATCCAGTTTCTGATAGGCTCTAGCGGTCACTGGTGGCTCCAGAAAGATAGGCTAAGGAGCTTCAGGCTTCAGCCATCTATTTTTGCTCATATTTGTTTGAGTTTGTCTCTACCATCTAAGATTGGCCGCTTGAGACAATACAACTCATTCCTCATCTCAAAGTGTCTAAAGTCTCTGATAATAATAAATTAATAAGGCGTACAAATAAGAAATTTATTGAAAGAGAGATTACTCTGAACTTGGAAACCACCTGAACGATAGGTACACCAAATGCATTGTTGTACTGGTTGAATGTTGCAGCAAGTTGTGCTTTGCTCCTGGTGGTTAAGATCCTGACGACCTCCTCATGGTTGTATGCCTTGTCGCCTATGTGTTCATGAAGCACCTTTGCCTCTGATTTTGCTAATGTCATGTTGACCTCATCACCCTCGTACCTATACGCACTGACAAGTGGAACCAGGAGCTGGAGAGCACACCAATACACAAAGTCAGAACTCAAGGAATGATCTCAAGAATTGAGAATTTAAGTATTAGTATTGCACACAAAAAGTGTCGTCTTTGGTAAGTACTAGGAAATGAACTTTGGTCTGGGAGTGAACAGAAATGCACTTCTTCGTTAATAGGAAGGATTTAGAGATGTTGAAATTGAGTGCAGACACCTCAGTCAGGAGTTGGAGAGAATTTCTTCCACACATGAAAGTGGGGTCCACCAATGAACTTAAGGAGGTGGCACTGTTTTCGAGACTGTGGATCTCATTTCTATTTAAGAGTGTTGGGGAGAACTTTCTTTAACACCTAACTGAGATGAACTGCACTGGTTGAAATGAGATCCTCCGCAAATTAAGGAGACTATCAGATCAGTACACAGACATGTACAGGTTCAAAACGGAATTACATACTTTCCCTTGATCCAAGAATTAATATCAATGAAAGGGATACAATGCATGAAGAGAGAATAAACACTGAAACACCAGGATGCGTATACAGAGGGGTGATATTGATACCACAATCTCTCCACTGTTCGATCCCAACTTGGACTGATGCATTCTGGGAGAACCTTGCTCAGAATAGGGCCACATCTACTTTCCCCTTGAAATCTAAACTGGAAGAACCTTGCTTAGAAAAAACATTAAAAATGATCATATTTTAGAAGCTACTTGACAAATGGCAAATGTTCTCAATGACATGTTTGCAGTGAGTATGAGCAACAAATATTTTTGGCAGGAATCTAGGTTTTTAATGTACACCAGTATCTGTTTCCATACATGCGGAACTGAAAAATAATGAAAAGCCAATGGCCCGAGATATTCCTAAGCCAACAAAGACCTGTATAGAAAGAAATTTTAACTAGAAAATAGTACATTGGGAGGAACAACTGGCCCAACAAGAATGGGGGAAAGTAGAATCTTAGCGAATCAGGCAAAGTGAAACAGTCATCAATGGAAAAGAAAACTTACTCGATTTTTGGAATGCAATAAAATATTTTCTACTCACTTTCTAACAACAATCAAATTATTTTAAAAAACGAAAGCTGCTTTTGGGCACCATATACATGGATACATTGGATACCTTACGGTAGTCACCGGAAGTGTGTGACGCAACATCCTCCTCTAGGGACCGCTTGAAGCGAACATGATATGCTTGGCGAACTAGAAAAAGTTCCCTGGAGGATCTCGCACAGGCTATTTCTACGAGCACGAGGTTGCTGGGATGCCACTTCCTGACAGCTTCGTTCGCCAACAGAGCATCGCGTTCAGCAGGATCCAGGGTCCATAGCAAGACCAGTTTCTGTTTCAAAATAAATAATCAAATCAAAGAAAGGCGAAACATCGAGAACGAGATCTTGGAGACGTCGTTATGTAACTACTTATGGGAGTGACGGCAACGATACATATTTGTACACATGTAATACCTCAAAGTCCTGGGAAAGCTCCTTGTCGAGCGACTTGAGGAGGTCCTCCCCATAGGTCTCCGCGTAGACCTTGCGGATTTGTTTTCGTTGCTCCGCGTTCCTGTGGGCTAGGATCGATATGATCAGCTGCTCGTTTGTTCCCCATCCTGTACACGGAGAGGTGACAACACAACATCATCAAGAGCCTGACTTCCTACAAAAATGTCCAGCCTCTAATCACGGAATTCGGTTAATAGAGCGGAAATATCACCGAAAACAGAGTATAATCAACGGCAAACCTCTGATAGGAGAAGGGAGAAAAGAAGACGGACAAATGCTAAGAAAAATGAAACGACTTATTAGTCCGGATCCACAGGGAACACCTCAGCTGCAGAATATCAGGTAGTGGGAGTGATAGCATCCAGATATACACGTAAAACGTTTAAGAAGACTCTGATCCAGATTATTTTCCCGTTCGATTTAAAGTTACTAGAAAATCCAATGATCCGGACGATACACTGCTTTTTTCCCCGGATTATACCCAGAACAGTTTCCCTGTAGTAGCGAAAACTCCGGTGGCCCTTCCTGCTCCGGGATCCAGCACTTCTAGTCGATCAATCCGCAAGCAAAAATACGCAGGCGGAGAAAATGCAGAACAGAAGAAGAAATGCAACGATGCAGCCATCAACATCACGATCCCGAGACGGGAGACGCATAGCGGCCGAGTATGACCGGTGGAAAGAACTCCTAATCACGATAGTGACACGCGATCGACACCGAACCGAGAAACCAAGAGAAGGGAGATCAGAAGAATGGCGGATGAAGGTGACCTGCGAAGGCCTTGTGGAGCTGCTCCGCATCCTCTGCGGGCGATGGCACGATCGCCGGCACCGAGATGGTCGACATCTCCGGCTTGCAGCAGGGAAGACTCCAGAGAAGGCAGGAGTGGGAGAGAACGGGGAAAGCCGGGGAGAGCCGGATACAAGTACGGTGCGAACGAGCCGGATATCCGTATCCCTATCCTTTAAGTAAAATAGATATTTTTTTTTGAAGGAAAAAATAAATATATAAAATGAGATCCTTAAACTAGCCAAGTAAATATTTTTATACAAATAGATTTTGATATCTAAACCATAATCCTTATCGTCGATGTATATAAGCCCATAAAAATCATGATATTTTAATTACTTCTAAACCATATAACAGAAGCCAACTTGGGAACGAAATAAGCAACGAAATAAGATCTATTTTAATTACTTCTATAAATGATTTGGGAGGAAGAGAGTAGCTATTAGCTCTACATTCTTATTTTTAATGTAACTCATTTTACCAAAACATAGAGTGAGTTATATTATTATTTTTATACATAGTGTATTTGAAATAATAAAATATAATCTGTATACTTTTATCAGCTATTTTTTACACCAGCCATTAATTGAGTTTTATTATTATTATTTATTAAATTAATTTTTTGCATATTAATTTACTGTATTTGATTTTATTTATATATACATGAAATTTAAATGAAATAGTTATCTTTCGACGACTACACAGAAATTATTTTTTTTCATAGGTATTTTAGTACTCGTTGCCTCGTTCTGCGGTGGTGGTCACGTGTGATGTGATGTCGTCGATTATAATATTTCCACCGAAGAGCAAAGTCGTATTCAATAATTTATATATCTCAAATATTTATTCTGAAACTCTCTGGTAAATATGGGAAAGCACCGACCAAAAGTTGCCACGGACGCCCGGAATGATTCGCGGAGCGCCTTTGGAGGAGGCGGGACGCCGCTGCCGCGACAGGCGTCGTTGCCTCCGCGTCCGGCCGTCCGCCTTCCGCTTCTTAAAGGGGCGAACGAAGGGGGAGACGCGGCCATCGCCTCCCTTGCATCTGTCCTCCTCGCGCCTCTGTCGCTGCCGGTGATGTCGACCGTCTCGGTGCCCGCTGCCGTGCCTTCCCCTGCCGAGGACGCAGAGCAGCTCCACAAGGCCTTCACAGGTGATCTCTACCCCCGCTAGCTTCTCGCCCGCGCCGCCGCGTTAACAGGGATCAGCGCGCCTTTACCGTCGGCCTTCGGATGGGATCGATCGTTCTCCTGTCTGATTTTTTTTTTACTTCCGTGGCTGTAGCTGTTCAGAAAGCCATTTTTCGATATCATCTTCATCTGTCTGTCGGTCAAATACCTGCGCGATCTCGTTTCCGTCGGTTGAGTAGGCGATCATGTAGCGCCGGTTAGGGATTTGCTTGCTTTTTACCTGATGGAAATTGATCCAGGGATGTGATGTTTGTTTCTTTTCTCTGTCGTGCATATGAGCAGGATGGGGGACGAATGAGAACCTCATCGTGTCCATCCTGGCTCACAGGAATGCGGAGCAGCGCCGGCGGATCAGGCAAGCCTATGCGGAGGCCTACGGGGAGGATCTCCTCAGATCGCTCGATAAGGAGCTCACTCACGACTTCGAGGTTACTTTTGACCACCGGATCGATCGATATATGAGACTCCTTGTCTTCAATCGTAACATTTTCTAACAGTCTCCGCCCGCGATTCTCGTTTAACTTATTTGTTGGATCGTTCATTTTCCAGCCGGATCCGTATTATAGACGATGATTTTTAGGCCTCATCTCTCCCTCGTGGAGTTTTGCACATCTTCAGACTGCTGTGCCCTAGTTTTATATCTTTCACTGTTATTTTTACAGAAATTGGTCTTGCTTTGGACGTTGGATCCCGCCGAGCGCGATGCCGTGTTGGCAAACGAGGCTGCCAGAAAGTGGCATCCCAGCAACGTGTCTCTCATTGAAATAGCCTGTGCGAGATCATCCAAGGAACTTCTCCTGGTCAGGCAAGCATATCACGCCCGATACAAGAGGTCTCTCGAGGAAGATGTCGCATCCCACACATCTGGAGATTTCCGTAGGGTAAGCAATGTGGTTTCTCATCTCTTCCGTGCAGTTCTTCGTAAAGTCAACTACACTACGTACATATATAACCCACACTTGTTCGATTTATTAGTCATGTCTTATTTTTGTGTTTTTTGTTTTCCTCGATCCCCCCGCCCCCCGCCCAGCTTTTGGTTCCACTTGCGAGTGCATACCGCTGCGAGGGCGAAGAAGTAAATATGGCGCTCGCAAAGTCGGAGGCCAAGGTGCTTCATGAGAACATTCGCGACAAGGCTTACAGCAACGAGGAGGTCACAAGGATCTTGACCACACGGAGCAAATCGCAGCTCGCAGCAACATTCAACCATTACAACAGCGAATTTGGCGTTACAGTGGAGAAGGTAACCGATCAATTAACACGAAGCCGTCTGCATCCCCTCTGCCGACGCAATGGAGTAGAGTCGCTGTTCGTAAATAATCTGAGTGCACATGTGTGCTTTAATTAGGATTTGGAGTCGGATCCCAAGGACGAGTACCTTTCTGCGTTGAGATCCGTCGTCCGCTGCCTGATCTCCCCCGAGGAGTACTTCGAAAGCGTTCTTCGGCTCGCCGTCAACAAGATGGGCACAGACGAAGGGGCGCTCACCCGCGTCGTCGCCACCCGGGCAGAGGTGGACATGCAGAAGATAAAGGAAGCCTACTACAAGAGGAACAGTGTGAAGCTCGAGCATGCGATTGCGAAGGACACCCGTGGCCACTACGAGGACATGCTTCTCAGCTTGATCGGCCATGAGAGCGCCTGAGCTTCGTATGCTATGGTGAGTACACCGCCCGGCACATACAGCCGCACAGCCACTTCTCTTTCTGATGGTGGCTGAGAAAAATAGTGATGTGTGTCTCCTGTGTGCTTGGGATCCTCGTCCCTTTCTCGTGCCTTTTTATGGTTTTGGATGTGAGTCAGTCGGGTGACTACCGTGTAGCATGTATTAGGTGTGTGCTGAGAGAATAACAGTGATGTGTGTCTCCTGTGTGCTTGGGATCCTCGTCCCTTTCTCGTGCCTTTTTATGGTTTTGGACGTGAGTCAGTCGGGTGACTACCGTGTAGCATGTATTAGGTGTGTGCTGAGAATAACAGTGATGTTTGTCTCCTGTGTGCTTGGGATCCTCGTCCCTTTCTCGTGCCTTTTTTACGGTTTTGGATGTGAGTCGGTCGGGTGACTACCGTGTAGCATGTATCAGATGTGTGAGAGTAGACAGTTAAAAATAATAAAACGTTTTGTTTTGTCTGAACTAAATTAAGTTATATAAATAACGCAGTTAACTATAAATTAGTTGACTAACTTAACAATTCTCTTATTTTTCTGGAAGTCATTTATCTTCTAAAGATAACATGTTTACCTTTCGAGTTCTTTAACTCAACTTTCGAAAAATGATTAACTTGGGTAGTCCACTAATTTAATTTCTTAACATATTCGTAAATTAAAATATTACAATCTATTTTTCTTAAAGACTTGACGTTTTCGTCAAGATCACATATATCGCATATCTATGCAAGTTATATCGGACCCTCTAATTAGGTTATGTTCTGATATCATATATAACGATTGACTAAATCAGTTGATTGACTTAACTACTGTGTTATTTCTCAAGAAGTCACTCATCCTCCGGAGATATCATGTTCGATTTTAAAATTCTTTCAACTCAATTTTCAAAAAATAGTTAATTAAGGTTGTTGATAGTTCATCAACTTAATTTCTTAACATATTCACGAATTAAAATGTTACACCAAGTAAATTTGATTTTGAGTTTTGTAAGCGATTTGAATTTTAGCAACGAGTTTATGTTAACTTTAAACTCGAGTCTTGATTAAATAGCCAAAGTATGAATGACATATTACTTGATCTGTGCCCGGTCAGCTCTCACTTGTATCGTGAGAGTTTCTAAATTTTATATATATATACTGTAAAACAAAAGGTAAGCGGACGTTACTTGCCTGTATGTATGGGTGTATATTATCTCCACCGATGATTGAAGGAATCCTCAGTCCTGGTCGTAAGCTCTCATTTTTTATGAAGCTGAGTGATCATTCACTCCGGGTATGCAAAAATTTAATGAGAGCAAGTGTGTGTAACGAAGTGCGCAGAAGAGATTCCACGAGAGATGTAGGAGAAATGCATAATATGAAAAATCTCTCAAAAGTTAGAAAGGTCAACTTCCTAGGTTGGAGAAAAGATTTTTAAAACAAAAAAATATATAATTTTATCTTTACACAAGTTCCATATTTTTCAAAAAATATTTGATTCGTTAAAAATAATAATTAAGAGTAGAATAGATATTTAACTGAAAATTTGCTGTCAAGCAACATTTTGATGCGAATCAAGCATTTATGTAGAATCCATATCGAGATTTTCATGAAGTTCATCTATTGTATCAAATGCACATATACTCTCAGTTTGAGGTTGGGGAACAAATAATTCTGTTTGTTTGTTACAAGAGAGCTCCCCTTCGACGACAGCATAATAAAAATGATATTGTATTAATCTTAATATTGATGTCTACCGATAATATAATATCTACGTCAAAATAATTTTTTTCGTTTACTAGTTAGTTAATGCTCTGTTTAGTTAGAGTTTCATTTTTAGTACTATATCAATATTGATATTAATATTTTTAAATGTTGGAGTATCGATATCAAAAATAATACGAGTCGACACTGGTATTACATAAGATGATTTGTTTGTATTATAAATTTTAAAATTGATACAATCGATCAAACATCTCTTGAAAATTTTTATTAATATTAATTTTAAAATTGATAGTGATAAAGATACCTAACAGTGGTATCAAACAGGACGTAGATAAACATTTGTCGGTTATTTCAATATAGTTACGAGACAAGATCTAACTAGTGCTGGGGAAGAAAACCCATGAGCAGTTTCCAGAGAGCTTAAACTGCAAAATATCGAAAGATCAGATCAGAACGCTTCTCCCCGGAGGCCTCCGACCACAAGGACCTCTTGATTTATTCATTTATATGTTCATAACCACGCGGATAACAGCGCATATAGACATCGCCCCGGAGTTGGAGCGAGCCCCACGGCGGCGGAGCGTCAGGCGCAGCGGACGACGGTGCCGTCGGGGAGATGGAGGCGGCAGCGGTCACCGGCGGGAGCCAGGCAGCAGTTGCAGACCGGAGGGCGCTTCTTCGCGCCGGTGGAGTGGCAGATCATGTAGGAGGCGCGCAGACAGTACAAGGGGCAAAACTTGCGGCTGCCCTCCTCGGCCGCCGCCGCCGCCGCCGCGGCGATGACCAGAGCTTCGCGTCCGGCAGAGCAAGCATCGGATCGGATGCGGAAAAGAGAGACGGAGAGCGAGAGAGATGCATAATTAGACGCTTTCGGCGAAGGTAAGAGCAACGATCGTCGATCAAAGGTGCCAGATCGATGGGAGAGGCTGGGTGATTACCGAGAATCAGGAGGGCTGCTGCGGAGGATCTTCCGGAAGCCGTCGCCATGGCTGAAGTCTCCTGAGTTTGCTAAAGGGGGGAGGGGGGGATATATAGATATATTAGATATATAGAAAGTTTTATTGTGGTGACAGCTGAGAAGGGCTGTTTTTTTTTTGTTAGAGTGCTAATCACCTTAGATGGTCCATTAGATGAGTGTTTTCAATTTTTCAATCAAAATACGTCATAATTCTCATATCACTTAAGAGATGATTCCACATTAAGTTATCGAAATGTTTCCAAACTATTATTGAATTCTTTGTGAATTGTTATTAAACTTTTGCTTGATCACTACTCGACTCTTATCGAGTTGTAAATGAATTGTTACGTGACCTGTTATCAGATCCTTATTAAATCGTTGCCAGAACCTTACCAAGTTGCTACCGACTAATGATTTAGTAACAACCCGGTAAGGATTCACGGTATCGACTTAATTAATAAGGATCCAGTAATAGT
Source organism: Cryptocoryne crispatula var. balansae (assembly GCA_036172225.1). Taxonomy (NCBI): domain Eukaryota; kingdom Viridiplantae; phylum Streptophyta; class Magnoliopsida; order Alismatales; family Araceae; genus Cryptocoryne; species Cryptocoryne crispatula. The sequence continues at coordinate 49,129,751 of CM069920.1, read as the reverse complement.
TCAATAAATTGATATCGATCTATTATTGAGTCACTACTAGATCATTACTAGATCGTAATCGAACTCTGAATAAATCGTTATTAAAAAGGACGATTCAACCATCTTAGTAACGGTAAACTTAATACTAAATCAACATTTTAAGCGGTATAAGAGTTAATTAAGTCCGTTCCTCGTTAAAAGTCGAGAAAACTCTCTCCTTTGATCGTCCGAGATGATCTCAACTATTTTTCCAGGGGGTTCTTGACACCAGCTTCGACACACCAGATCTTCACATTAATTTTCTACCTATTTTGATCGTCATTTGTCAAGTCCTTGGTTAATAATGCAGGCTCCCCCTCTCTCTCTCTCTCCAAAGGTAATAAATAATTACCCATCTTCCCCCTCTCGGCGTATAATGACACATGGAGAGGAGCCTAGTCAACACCAAGCTTGGGTCAAATGACTCAAATTAATCAAGGCTATCTCTGTCGTAGCTACCTCACGCTTGTTGATTCTCATATGGACAGAAGAAATGTAGCATGTTTACTGGAGAGTGACTGGTCAAGGATTATTTGAATCAAGTTACATAGGGGGTGTTTGGTTGCATGATAATTGAGGTTTTTATTTTAATTTTTAAAAATTATAAGAAAACTTGTTAGAAGAGGTGTTTGACAACTATGATAATTTTATGTCTTGAAAGTGATTTTCTTCTTAAACAAAAAAAGAGGGTCTCACCTCTTTCTTTTTTTCTCGTGGTCCCCCACTTTGTTTGATCGTGTGTGGTAGTTACTCTTTTTTGTAATCATATCCCTCCAAACATGATAATTTTATGTCGTGAGTTGGTTCACTTTTTATTTTAATACATTTTTTTATCATGAAAGTGTACAAAAAATTATCATGCAACCAAACACCCCAATAAGTTTGGGCATACAATTTTTTTGATTCAAAATGTGATCTTTATCGATTACATATGGCACTTGTTTGCACAACACATTCAACACACTTACTTTGGCATTAACCCTCTGCATGGACCTGTTATCCGTCTTAACTGCATCAAATTGGTATCAGAGAAAAAAAACTACCAACTTATTTTTATAATTTAGGATCCAAGACATCAAAGATCATATTTTGTTCACTTGTTCGAATACAGATAATGATCAACGGGTTCATTTGATTTTTGTAGGGGTTTTGGTATTTAGTTTTGATTCAGTTAAAGATGATTTTTTTTTTGGAGTCAAAGTATTTTAGTGAGTTTTAATATAATTATCACCTTCTACATAATTAAACTGCTGTAAGCTAGGCCTAGTCAACACCAAGCTTGGTCCAAATCGAAGCTATATATCTCTGTCGTAGTTACCACAGGTTGTTTGATTTTCCACATTGACGGAAGGCACAATAAATTTTATATATTTTCGTTGTGATAAAAAATTATATTAAAATAAAATATAAATTAACTCGTGACATAAATTTTTTCTGTTCGGAAAAGATATAACAACAAAAAAAGAGTGTGCCATGTATGATCAAACAAAGTGGTGGGGGGGGGGAGATCACAAGATAAAAAAATAGGTGAAATTCTCTAGAGTGTGCCATGTATGATCAAACAAAGTGGGGGGGTAGATCACAAGATAAAAAAAATAGGTGAAATTCTCTTTTTGTTTGTTCAAGATAGAACTTTTTTTTTTCAAAACGTAAAATTGGAATGGTTGTCTAACATCATTTTTAACAAAATTTATTAAAAAATATAAAATTATAATAAAACTCAATTTATCATGCAATCAAACACCCCATAAATAAAGTGATGAATTTGTGCATATAATTCCTCTCGATTCAAGATGCTATCTTTTTTTTTTGGTCCAAGAAAAAGAATTTAGGTGAAATCCTCATTTTTTTGTCTAAGACTTTTTTGGGTCAAAACGTAAAAATGTAATGATTGTCTAGCATCATTTTTAACGGATTTTATTAAAAAGCATAAAATTATAATAAAACTTAATTTATCACGCAACCAAACACCCCGTAAACGAAGAGATGAATTTGGGCATACAACTTCTTTCCAATCAAGATGTTATCTTTGTTCATCTCCTACTGATCTTATTTTGACATCAACCCCCCCTTGATGATCTCCTACTCTTCCCTACATCAGAAGGAGCCTTGCCCAAGGAGATTTATATCTCAATATATGAGCTTTTTTCTTGATGTAGGGAAAGAGAAATGGTCAACTAGCTTTTAAACAAGGGATGCTTGGTGGCATAATAGTATATATATATATACGATAATATTTGTATTGAAACAAAATATAAGGGCTAAATATATATTAGTATCATGTTTGGAGAGATACGATGACACAAAGTGAGGACCATACATAGTTATAAAAGATAAGCAACCCCCAGAAAAAAAAAGAAAAAAAATATTATCTATTTTTGTTTAAAAAAGCTTTATCGATGATATATGTGCGTTTATAATATTTTTAAATTATCATGAAATATAAAATTAATTTCCAAGTAAAAAGTCAACGGGTCGTGCAACCAACACGTTGTCGAGATGATGGCAGATCGAGTGCGACGTCGTGAAATATTATTGTTTCATATATTTTTCAAACAAGTTGAATGTCTTTATTATGTAGAGTTGTTCACTGTTTAGATTTGGTTCAACTTGAAAAATCAAATTGAACCAGTAACTTAGTTTGATTTGAACTGCCGATTAATTAGTTTACCTTCTGGAGCCCTTCAACCAAAACTGAATTGTTAAATTGAATACTTAAAATTAGAATAAATAGTTTATTTTTAGTTATATATAATATAATATTTATGTGTCTTTTCACGAAAAAATAAACTTGTTCCAAGATTATTTAAGATAAATTAATGAAATATATAAACAAATATACTAAAATTTAATAGAGTGTGATTTAAAATCAATAAAGGAAAATTATATATTGGTAAAGTTACTTCACCTTAATAAAATATGGTTTGGATCGAATCAAACTAAATCAATCCGAATTAATTTGATTCGATTCGATTTGAGAAAAATACTCAAAAATCAAATCGAACCAAACCATGAAACACCCAATTAAACATTCCAACTAATCTTATAACCATTAATTATTCCAACAACTATATAGCTAATGATCTTATAATCATATGTTTTAAACAAACTGAATACGTATCTTGGTTAGCACAGCAGATTGATGCCTAACGCCCTGTTTGGTAACACTATTAGGTACCTCTATCACTATCAATTTTAAAATTGATATTGATAGGAGTCATTAAGAGGTGTTTGGCTAATTGTATCAATTTTAAAATTTACAATGCAAACAAAGTATATTACACCCTATTTGGTAATGCTATTAGGTACCTCTATCATTATCGATTTTAAAATTGATATTGATAGGAACCTTTAAGAGGTGTTTGGTTAATTGTATCAATTTTAAAATTTATAGTACGAACAAAGCATATTATGTAATACAAGTGTCAACTTGTATTAATTTTGATATTGATACTCTAACATTTGAAAATATTAATATCAATATTGATATAGTACCAAACATAAAACTCTAACCAAATAGGACATTACACAATACAAGTGTCAACTTGTATTACTTTTGATATTGATACTTCATGCCCTGTTTGGTAACACTATTAGATACTTCTATCACTATTAATTTTAAAATTGATATTGTTGATAATCACTTTGAAGTGTTTGACTAATAATATTAATTTTGAAATTTGTAGTGCAAACAACACATGTTATGTTATACAAGTGTTAACTTGTATCAATTTTGATATTAATATTCTATCTTCTAAAAATATCAATATCAATACTAATATAGTACCATTTTTGATATTCTAACCAAACAGGTCATCAACATTTAAAAATATTAATATCAATATTGATACAATATCAAAAATAAAACTCTAACCAAACATGACATAAAATATTAATAACTAATCGCCTACTTCTGTTAGCTCAACCAAATAACCACGAATGCTTTCTACAACTATTTATTAATTTAATAAACATACGAAATAATCCATGAATGCTAATGAAAAAAAAATCAACACATCGATTTGATTTGATTTCTAAGACCCTGTTTGGTAACACTATTTGACACCTCTATCACTATCAATTTTAAAATTGATATTTCTAGTATTCACTAAGAAATGTTTGGTTAATAGTATCAATTTTGAAATTGGTAGTGAAAATAAAACACATTATATAATATAAGTGTCAACTTGTATCAATTTTAATATTGATACTCTATGGCCCGTTTGGTTAGAGTTTCAAATTTAATACTATATCAATATTGATATTGATAATTTTAGAGGTTAGAGTATCAATATTAAAATTGATACAAGTTGACACTTGTATTACGTAATGTGCTTTGTTTTCATTACCAATTTCAAAATTGATACTATTAACCAAACACTTCTTAGTGATTATTAGGAATATCAATTTTAAAATTGATAGTGATAGATGTGTCAAATAGTGTTACCAAACAGGGCCCTAACTTCTAAAATTATCAATATCAATATTGATATAGTATCAAATTTGAAATTCTAACCAAACGGGTCATAAGATTTGTGGAACTAAGTTGAATTGATAGATCAAACAATTTAAATTAAATTAAATACTTATTTAAAGTTATATTAATAATATTTATTTTTTATATAAAACTAGTTTTTAGAGTTTTTAAGATAATTCTAGTAGTTACAAATAAATTAAATATTTATTTAAATTTATATATTGATAGTATTTATATTTTATTATAAAAAATAAGTTTCCTTTTAATTTTTTAAGAAAAATTTGATGAGATATACGAACATAAATGCTAATTTTTAATAGAATGTGATTTAAAATCAACCAAATAAAATTGCCGACACATATACCCTACCTAATAAAGCCATGTTTGGTAACACTTTTTAACACCACTATCACTATTAATTTTAAAATTGATATTCTTAATAATCACTAAGAAGTGTTTGGTTAATAGTATCAATTTTGAAATTGATAGTGAAAACAAAATACATTATGCCCTGTTTGGTTAGAGTTTTATTTTCAATACTATATAAATATTGATATTAATATTTTCAAATGGTGAAGTATCAATATCAAAAGTAATACAAGTTGACACTTGTATTACATATTATGCTTTGTTTGCCCTACAAATTTTAAAATTGATACAATTAACCAAACACCTCTTAATGATTCTTATCAATATCAATTTCAAAATTGTTAATGATAGAGGTACTTAATAGTGTTACCAAACAGGGCGTTATGTAATACAAGTGTCAACTTGTATCAATTTTGATATTGATACTCCAACCTCTAAAATTATCAATATCAATATTGATATAGTATCAAATGTGAAACTCTAACCAAACAGGCCATAATGCCCTGTTTGGTAACAATATTAAGTACTTCTATCACTATCAATTTTAAAATTGATATTGATAGGAACCATTGAGAGGTGTTTGACTAATTGTATCAATTTTAAAATTTGTAATGCAAACAAAGCATATTATGTTTGGTAACACTATTAGACACCTCTATCACTCTTAATTTTAAAATTGATATTGTTGGTAATCACCTTGAGGTGTTTGACTAATAGTATCAATTTTAAAATTTGTAGTGCAAATAACACATGTGATGTAATACAAGTGTCAACTAGTATCAATTTTGACATTGATACTCCATCTTCTAGAAATATCAATATCAATACTAATATTATATAGTATCATTTTTGATACTCTAACCAAACAGGCCATAATACAAGTGACAATTTGTCTTACTTTTGATATTGATACTCCAACATTTGAAAATATTAATATCAATATTGATATAGTACCAAAAATGAAACTATAATCAAACAGGGCATAAATAAAATATAGATTGAACTAGACCAGATCAAACCAGTCTGATTTGGTTTTATAAAAAAATACTAAAAAATAAAATCAAAATATAATATTATGCCGTGTGTGAGAATAATCGAATATTCACCGAAGATCAGTGGCGCAACTTCTATCGTTTATTTTCATTTTGGTACCTGTTTTGTCTAACAATTGATTAATTTGCCAAATTTGCGGTCGGAATCGGTGGGTGCCCGCCCACGTGTGCGTCCTCTCCGGGTACCGGCGGCGGCGAGGTCGTCTACTCGTCTCCGCCTCCGCGCCGGCTTCCTCCTCCCGGCGGAGCCGTCGCATTTGTTCATGGCGGAGCGTAGCCGGTGAACTTCCCGTCGTTCGTTTCGGATCTCCTCCGCCATGTCTCCGCCCCCGCCCAACGAGGGATCCCCGTTGGCTTGCGCCGCGGCGGGGAATGGCCATCTCAATGGCGTCGGCGGCGGCGGATGGGAGCGGAGCAAAGACGAGCGTGGCGCGTCGTTCTCCGCGCGCGCACGCCGGGTCTCCCGCGCCACTGGTCTGGCGCCCTGGCGAGACGGGGAACGGTGGCCGGAGAAGGAGAGGAGGAGGCAGCTCAGGAGACTCGTCCAGGCGGCAGCCAAAGGTTTCTCCATCGGGGCGGGGCTGAAGGGCGGGCTCGCGCTCTTTGCGATCCTCTCGCGGCTGCGGAGTAGGAGGTATTCCGGCTTTCTATATTGTTTTTTTAGGGGATTCTTTTAGGTGATTCATCACAAAGTTTTAATTCACTAGGTCTCGGGAAGATTTGCCGGGGCGATCTATTCAGAATCAACTTGTAAATGGTGGCTAGCTGTCCGATCATATACATTTTTTTCTGACGTCGTTTTCGTTTCAGAAAGGCTGGGAGCATGACAAATTCGGAGGCATCACTGACTGCGCTCAAGGACACTCTACGTTATGGCCTTTTTCTAGGGACATTTGCGGGCACTTTTGTTTCGATCGACGAGTTAATTGCTGCTCTTGGAGGAGATAAACGGTTTGTTTCTTTTGGTTGATTCTGTCGTTAGCCCTCTGTGGTCAGTAACTCCCGGCTATGGCAACGTGTGCAACTTCCGTGTTGACAAAATCTGGGAGAGCCAGTTTCATGCGGGAGTTTTAAGGCAGAACTTAGAGACCGCAAATTTTGTCATAATTGATCCCGTGCTAGCTCAGTAGTCATGAGAGCTACAGTCCAATCTTTTTCAACATGGAATAAATGTACAGTGCAACGTATTATAAAAATATTCTTTGTCGGGTGTTTCTTGTCTCTTTTTTCTTCTTCTTCACTTCTATTTGTTTTTATTTTCTCTTTTGTTTCTTTGTTACTTATTTTATTCCCTTTCCACTATGAATAGATTCAGTAGATTTGGTTTCTTGGTTATTTTATCGGAGAATAAGAGAGAATATACCCAAAATGACAAAGAAAAGAGTGAATACCGTCATCTGCAATAGCATAACATGCTTCCCAGAGTTGGAACCTTTTTATTTTTTATTTTAAATCCTAGTCTGCTTCTCAGAGATTGCAAGTTCTATTTTCTATGAAGAGTGAAGTTTTCCAAAGAAAATCAATCGCTTTTGCCCAGAACTGACAGCGATTGATTTTATTTCTGTATTTTCCTTTATTTAAGTTAGTACTTGAGAACATGAGTATATCGAGTTTATCGACAACTTTAAAAGATTCTAGGTTCTAGGGTTATTTTGAAAGATGGTACATGTTGTTTGCAAACAATATTGTGTTGACAGATGAGACTATAGGAGTTTGTAAGAAATTAGAACCTTGGAAAAACACCTCTGAGTTTAAGGGTTTTAAGATGTAGAGCTAAGATTATCTTAAAGTACTCACCAATATATGCACTGCAATTTTATAAATGCGTCTATAGGAGTTTACAGGCCAAGCTTAAAACCTTGGAAAAACACCTTTGAGTCTGTAGGAGTTTATAGGCTCACCAATATGCACTACAAATTTATATATGAAAAAAGGCGAGGAAGTTAGTTTGGGTGGAGCAATATTATCTTAAAGTACTCAGTTTAAATATATTGGTGAGCTGGTAGGCTTTTCTCTTTCAAACCATTCATATAAAACTCATGCACATCACAAAGATAAAAGCAAGAAGTTTTTAGGATGGTGAAAATGTATTGTGCAAATTTTTATAAATAAAATATTTACTGATGGATGCACTGAAAAGGGGTATGCTTCTTGACAATTTTCATGAAAGATGGGAGGAAATATATTCTGGTGTAGAATATATAAATTGGATGTTGCTGCTGCAATAGATGCATCCACATATTCTGTTAGTTACATTTGAAACTCCATGCACCAGTTCTTTCTCTTATTTCTGAATTATGCACTGGAATGTGCGTGTAGTAATCATATAACATATTTATCTAAATATTTAATATGCTACTGGTTCTCTATTCCATTTATATTTGTTTCTACAGGACTGCAAGATGGAGGGCACTGCTGGCTGGGGCAGTGGCAGGGCCATCAATGCTTTTGACTGGTCCGAAGACACAGCACACAAGCTTGGCAATATACATCCTAATGCGTGCTGCTGTTCTTGCATCACGCTGTGGAATAAAAAGTAAACGATTTGGAAATGTTTGTAAACCATTGACCTGGGCACATGGTGATATTTTTCTGATGTGCCTCTCCTCATCACAAATTCTGTACGTACTCTCTGCAACTATCCATTACTTTTTCTTTGTTTGTACTTCTTTTGCTTTCTAGGAAATGCTTGATTGTTGTGATCATTAAATTCCTGGATATCTGAATGTATAAGCTGGATGATGCCACTTATTTATGTGGTTTTATGCTGACTCAGATTGGCAGTTTCTGGCTGATTCTAAGTGGGGATTGGCACCAAGGATTTCTGGGTTGTCCTGGACGACAACCCCGATCTGGATCAGGATTGGATTGGCCGGCTTGGCCAATTCACTAGAATCTCTGGTCAATATGGCTGAGCCCTGCTGCAGCGACAGCTGGCACTTTCCTGCTCCAAATCGGCTGGCCACTGTCCTCTGCTCCGTGGATCCGTCGCCATGTTCCTCCTCTGTGGGCCGGCTGGCCCTGCATGGCTCTCTTCTCTACCTGTTTTGGGTGGGGGGAGAAGATTTTTCACAGTGCATCGATATCCTGTATCAAGTTGCAATCTGTCAGCTCTCAGCATGCGGACCCTTCATCGGGCATGAATGCCGCCAACTGCCCTTTCACCACCATCATCAGTGGCAGAACCCCATGGATCGGCTGATCTAGCTGCATTCGGCCCAAGCCTGACAGAAGTTCCTTCCAGTATGGGGCTCTACCTGATTGGGTTGGCAGATGCTGATCCTGCAAATCATGATTGGCACTGCTTGGTCAAAGTGCCAATTCCAATCCATGATGACCTGCTTGTTGTCAACTTAACCTTGGGCCCACTAATTTTTCTTCAAAGTGTATATCAGAGAGTATAAAATAATAGAGGGTGATGAGGTACAAAGTTGGAAGGGACTGCAAAGCCTCTGTTGTTTTAAGCGATCCAGCCACACACTTCATACAGATTTACATGCAATTCCATCTATTTAATAGTCTAATTATCAAGGATGGATAAGCAAAAGGACATGCATCATGACAAAGACATTATCCTCATTCACTATTTTGGGGCTAGTTACTGATACAATTTCAACCGGGTGACATGTATGGAAGATGGACTTGAGAAGACTCTACTTCATCAGTCAGATCTGATCGACATTGGCATTGAAGTTGTAATTATTTAAATTGTATTTGGACTTATCTATTTGGAAGTTTAAGTTAGGAGTGTTGATCTTTTCCCTACCTGAACACCTTTTAGGCCAAGTAGCTCTTCTCTTAGATTGTCAAAAAAAAAAAAACTCTTATCTCCCTCAAGAAGCTCAAATTTATGAGGTTTTCAATGGATTGAATATTCTCATCAGAGACTGTCCACGAGGTCTCCACCTTCTGTGCCCAATTAAGACAGGGCACCCCATCCTCCATTAACGGAATAATAGCCAATTCCTTACCATTCTTCCCAACTTCTTCACCCCTCAAAGCAAAATTGTTCTTCTCACTGAGAACTTCTTGCGACACCAAATCCTCACTTTCCTGTTCATTGAGCATCAATTGTTTTCCGTGACCAATAAGAGCATTACCATCCATTGGACCTTAGCAGACATTCCTGAGAGGGGAGCAGAGCAGATACTACTACCATTTTTCATTCTTTTCCCATCCACCAAGTCAATCGGTACCTGATTGTCTATTGCAAGGGCTTCCGAAGTCGTCTCCATCACTGAGCTGTTGCCCGGCACACACTGCAAGCAGGGTTGCTGAGGACACTTTTAAGTGGTGCATCACTTTTAGAAAGAATCTTAGGGATGAGGAGATCCAGGATTTCGTTTCTCTGCTTGTATTCATTGAAGACTGTAGGTGCTTGGTCAATAATGACAACAGACTACTCTGGCTTCCTACAAGCAATTCAGTTTTTTTCGGTGAAATCAACTTTGACAAGGCTGAATTTTGGTGGAGTGAAGTACTCTTGGCATCATATTGTGTGGAGGCAACCTCTCCCTATTAAAATTAAGATCTTCTTATGGAAGATTGGTCGCCATTGTCTTCCTACTAGAAGCCACTTAAATAGATTGTTTCCTGCAATGTCAACATGCTGCATTTTTTGTGGTCTTAAGGGGAAAAACATGGATCACTTTTCTTTAAATGTGGCATTATTAACTTTCTATGGCGAATTGACTTCAAGTGTTGGGAGATTGCTTGGGTTGAACCTACTGATGTCATCTCTTGGCCGGGGATGAACCCAGTGGTCTACTGATATTTCAGTGGAGAAACTTGTGTTCCTGGCTATGCTATGGGCTATTTGGCACATGAGGGATAAACGTATCTTTAAAGAAGCCTTTATGAATCCAAACTTGATTTTGCACTTTATGGCGACTCACGTCAAGGATTGATTTTTGGCTTCCTTTGGTTATTCACAGGATTCTAGTAGCGTTGGCATAGTTGTCAAGACGCCCGCCTAGGCGACAAGGCGCTTTTCCAATAGGGTTTTGCCAGAGCGCCTTGTCTGGGGCCAAAAATGTGCCCAAGGCGCCCGCCTAAGCACCTTTAAGGCGCCTTAGGTATTTTTACATGATTAAAAAAATAATTTTGAGGAGTTTTGTCCCCTTGATACCCCTCACAAGGGACACCTATTTAATGATAGTTTGAACATATTAATATATTTCACTATCACTTATATTAGCATACATATTTAAGATTTATGATTATAAACATATATTATATACTTAATTAAGTTCTCTTTCAGCTCTTTTTTCTCCCTCTCTCTGTCTCTCTTAATTTATCAAGATCAACTCCTTATCCAAAAATAAATACCCACACTTTCATAATTACATATATAAAATCACTTATACTATTACATACTTCTTTTTTTTCGGGAGGTTTCGCCCCCTGACAACCCTCCCTACAAGGGGCGCTTCCCCCTTGATCCTCGAGACCTGACCACGCAGGTCGATCCGCGACTACTCTGCGCCCCCATTTAATAATATTATAACAATATTTCACTATCACTTATATTATCACACATATATAAATCTTATAATTATAAATATGTTATATACTTAAATTTTATAAAAAATTATTTAACTCTTTTCTTTTTCACACACATATCATATTTACTTATATACATAGATAAAACACTCATTCAATTATAACGTAAAAATATAATTATATTTATGCATATTTTTATGTTTAACGATTCTCGACCCAGCCTTCCTTGAATACCGCCTTGACCGCCTAGGCGACGTCTAAGCGGTAGCCTTGTCGCCTAAGCGGAATTGGTACCCTTCAAAGTCTTGGGTGCCTTGTCGCCTTGACAACTATGAGTGTCGGGGATAGATTTAATTGTTTCATATATATTTTTTAGTTAACTTTTCTTTTCTACCATCTCAGTAGAAGACGTCTTGTCCTTTGTTTGAGAGCTGTTTTTGCTTTGCTTTTTCCTTCGTTGTAATGACCTTTTGGTCTAAGCTTTTGTTTTGTTTTAATGAAACCCCTGGTTGTTACAACCTTTATCAAAAAAAAAAAGAGGAGTTAGGAGTGTTGAAGTCTAATCGGTAGTTAAAAAAATTTATTAGTCATAATAGGGTATATTTGTACTTGTTCGACTTTTTCAGGTTTTCTTGAAATTTTGTCAAGTGGAGTCTATATAAAGAATTTTCTATCTCTCTCTCATTCTCGATCTCTTGACCAACCAACTTGACTCTTTTTTAGTTCTTCTTCCCTGTGTCCTCCTTTCCTGTTCCCCCCTTGGTCTCATCCTTTCCTTTTCTCCTGCTCCTCCTTCTTCTCCTCCTGCATCCAAGTGCCCCCTGTTCATCTCCCCTTCCTGGTCTTCTTTCCCTCCTCCCGGACCTCCCCTGTTCTTCTTATCCCTCTCTTCACTTCTCCATCTCTCGCTCCCTCCTCTTTCCCTGCCTGGTCTTCTTCTTCTGTCCAGTCCTCCTATTTGGATACCTACTTCAACACACCCAAGGATTGCCATCTCGGATCTCGGCTTCATCTCGTAAGGGTGAAAGAGAAGAGATCTCGTGAGATTCTCGGAAAAATCTCGGGAGATCAGATCTCGGATTTCATTTATATAGGGTATGTCTTACTCAAGAATTGCCATTTTGCATCTAGATTGATCTCATAGATACTGAATAGAAGAGATCTTGAAAAAATTTAAAGAGATTGGATCTTGAAAATAACAATCAATGAACATGTTTAGATGTAAAATGTTATGTAATCTCTTTAAAAAGAACAAGAGAATTCATAATAAACATCAAAATAAGATATGATAGAATTAAAAGTGTAATACAGAAAGGGTGAACTATTATTAACATGAGACATATAAGAGATCTTATGTTAGACTAAAACTTCATCTTGAACAATATGGATAGAACATAGAAGATTGATGACATCTTGGGTCAATTGTACATCTTTAGTCATAAAAATATTAAGTTATAAAATTTTATCAAACAATAATATTTAGATAAATACTTGTATGGATTCCATAATAAAATTGAAAATATATGAATCAAACTTAAGGTCATCTAACAAGTTAGGAATAGTAATAGGCAAAGGAGATCAAGGTACCCAAGATATTATAAGGATATTCTCGTCTCGGCGATCTCGTTTCTCGGACGTGTGAAAAAAAAGAGATTCTCGGGAGATCTCGAGAGATTCTCGGGAGATCGCATTCCATGAACACACCTCGAGCTATCCCCTCAATCCTCGGCATCTCATGAATCCCCTGTTCCTCATGTGCTTCCAGCTTATCACATGTGCCATGACCCCCCGTCCAAGGAAGGTATAGTACACATCCCACTTCTTTTCCCGTTTGTCATCTTCCTCTTTCACGTGCCATCGAGCCTCTTCAGTTCACATGTTTCTACCTCTATTACTGCCTTTCACACGAGCCCATTCAGCCCAATTAAGCTCTCCATATGCTCCGTTAAGCCTAACCACACGCTGCGAGCCTCCTTGTACCTCCCGATGGCTTGAACCCACAGGAGCCTCTCACATGATGAGCCACCTTTGACCTGTTCAGACCCTGTTTATGCCGGTTCATAGTTGGTTCAAACTGGTTCGCTTTGGTTCTAACCATTTCAACCCAGTTTCATACCTGTTCAGGGCTAGTTCATGCTGGTTTAACTTGGTTCAAGGTCTTTCAAGCTCAGTTCGTCCAATATGACTTGGTTTGACTTAGTTTAGTTTGTTTTCTGCATTATGTTTCAGTCTTCACCCGCTTTGTCCTGCATCACTTAAAATGATAGGTTTTTGCAAACTATGGCATTGTTGAAGTAGTTTGGCAGGTTTCTACAGAATTTTGGGTCTTCATTGGCTGGTAGCTTTTACTTGATCAGCGGTAACTGCACCAGTTAGGTATTATTTGTTCACCTTGTCCATATGCCTTCCGGGCTTTCTATTTTGCAGGCTTCTTCATGGCTAGTCCATTTTGTTCCTTGTATGGGTTGTTACAACCACCCAATAAAATTTCTGCTTGAAATTTCATCCTTAATATTTTAAAAAAAAATTACATTCCCTTTATTAAATTTACAAAATGTTCTTCTATTATTTTGTTACTTGACCACTTTATTTTCAGTTTTTCCCTTTTCCAAATTTTATAAAGGTGCATGCTGAATTTTTTTTTCATCTATGATTGGATCCTTATTACTATTTGATGAGAACCTAATATGGATCTCTTTGGGTTTTTATTTTTTTAATACAGCATAGTTTTTGGGGTTTACTTGCCAATCTTAGCTGTATAAAAGAGCCTCTTGTGTAACTCACGAATTTAGTAAATTAGTAGAAATTTTTGGCATTTGGGTGCCCCCTTTAGGGGCACTGCCCCTTCTCTCTCCACATGTTTAGCCGGTGTGTCTGTGTCCCTCTCCTCCTCCTTCCTTCTCCCTCTAGCAGTTGGCATCCTTCACTCCCACCTTCTTCTCCTCTCCTTGAAAACCCACTGGTCCTCTCCCTCTCTCCTCTCTTTCCGGACTTTGGTAACTTGACACCTGTGTTGCGTCACTGTCATCTCCTGCTGCTCCCGTAATCCCCAGAGTCCACCACCTGTGCAGTTGATGGAGACATGACTCCTTTGTGTGCCCTTCCTTTGCAGTCCCGATGATCCCTAGACTTGTGTGGCCATTGCTCCAGCCCGCTTTTTTTAAAAGGTGAGAAGACCAATTTTATTGAATGAAAAGATCGATCAAAAGGTTACAGCATAGTAGAGTAAGAAACAAAATAAAGGAAAGAAACTCTTCTTCCAAGATGGTAGAAAAGTTAGATTACAAGAAAAAAATCTCCTGAAGAACAACAAAGTTACTCTCGTAAAAGGAGAGATCCAATATGCATCTTGTAGATGCGAACAAGGAACAACCAATCCTGGACAAAAGTAGCCATATGATAAAGGATCTTGTTCGAGTTATCAAAGTGATCTTTAAAATTGTGATTATTCCTCTCATGCTATATCGACCAAAGCATGGCTGGAAGGATGAAATCCCATGAAGAAAAACCTCAAACAACTGACCAAGGACTAAATCTCTGTGACCCCTCAGAAGAGAAATAATGTTTGGCAGTTCCACCCAAGCAGTCTTCCAACATTTAAACATTACTTGCCATAAGGAATGAATGATACCACATTTGAAGAAGAGGTGATCTGGATTTTCCTTCCTAATACCACAGAAGATACAGTGAGTCGAGATATCTGGGAAGATTCTGTGAAGGTGACTTCTCGTGGGGAGACGATGCCTGGTGATTTTTCATAGGAAAATCTTAATCTTAATAGGTACATCAAAATAGCTCAATGTTGGGAGATTTCCATTCCTCCCATGACCAGCCTACGCATAACTGATTTAACACTGAAAGTTGAATTCTTACCGGGGGGCCAAACTAATTAGTCTTCTCTATAAACATGACCTACATTGCTCAATGCAAGTAAAAAAGAAAACTCCTGAATCTCGTCATTGCTTAGGTTTCTTCTAAATGTTGCTTAATCCTTTCATCCCAGGGGTCACAAACCTTGACAGTAGGTGCACAGGCAGCACAACAAATGTTACATAGTGAAGGGAACGTAACTGCCTTAGGAGCATGACCCACTCATCGATCTTTTGAGGAGGAGTTTTTTCTCCCTTCTCCAAACTCAATCATAGTAGCATAATTGAAAATCCCAAGTCAGCAAGATGCCTTTCCAGATACACGAAAATTTTTTATTGCCTCTTAAGTCTCTAATCCAAGAACCATTCTGACCTTGACCAGATTAATTTGACCCACAAGGAGTTGGTGTTAATGTTCTTCTGTCATAACCACTTTGAAAGAAGTGCAAAATTGATATTTTCTAAACTGGCACCTCTTTCAAAAGTGGACCTGCACACATGATCCCATTTAATAAGGTGTATGCTTCTACTACCACTGTTACCTGACCAGAAAAAAACTGTTTTAGATAAAATCCATCTTCCCCTTGCAAATAACATATTGCTTTTACAACTTGCAATGTGCTTCCAAACTTATGAACAATACAAGCCCAATCTGTGTATCTAGTACCACTAGCAAAAGGAGGTAAGCCCAGATTTTTAATCAAAAAGGATACTAATGGCATATTGAGGACTCTTTGCACTAGCGTGGCACCCCCCATGGCACCGACCTCCAGTTGATTCTGGTTCCTGCAACAGCCTGTGCAGTGTGTTTCCCACATGCTGGTTCACGGAGGCCTCTTGCAGAAATCTGGTGATCTCCGGACCCTCCACCTGCTCACCCTCTGTCTTCTCTCCTATTCCAGCACGACACCCCTCCATCTTGCTGACTCCAGCCCCAAATCTCCCAAGCTCCCCTGCACACCCCCTTCTTGTACAGCCATATGATGCTTTTTGCCACTCGTCATTGTCCTGGTTCAACTCAGTTCTAACCAGTTTTGACCTGGTTCACACCGGTCCATCTGGTTCCAGCCGGTTCACCCAGTATAGGCTGTTTTAAGTCTGGTTCTGCCTGGTATAATCAGGTTCACCACTGGTCTACCTGGTATAATCAAGTTCACCGCTGGTCAAACCTGGTTTTATGCTGGTTCAGTGATGGGGAACAGAATGATTGAGGCTATTAACCCACAAATGAAAATTCTGACTCCCACAATTAGTTCTAGGTCTCTCAATTTTAGATTGATCTAATTAAGAAAAATTCCACTTAAGTTGCTTTCTCTTTTATTGAATCAGAAAGGAGATAGAAGGAAGAGGGAGAAACGCCAGTTTTGAAATTCTTGTTAGATTTTGAAATGCGGTTCTAACGACTAACATAACCGATTTTAGTTATCTGGATTAGGTCCACTCTAATGTTCTCGCTATTGACCAACAGCAATTTGAAAAAGAGCTAGGACCTAAAACGCATCAGGCATGGCATCACGATTTAAGATAATAGAAAAAACAGAATTATAACCATACAAGGAAGAGTTTATCAGAAAGTACCTCCACACCGGAGTGCGGGGAAGACGGTCTTCTGCTGAGAGATAGGTATTCCTCCTTTACTTACAATGATTTTTATCAGATAAGTACACAACAAATATTGACCCACACCTCACAGGGTGGTAAAAGGTCTACAATTCACAATCAGAGGAATACCATATCTTCAGGTTGACAGAAAGCCAATAATGCACTTTTGCTTTGGATTCTTCGGCAACAATATCGAACTCGGCAATGAATAGCAAATGGAAAATAGGCTCGAAATTAATACATGACGACTGGAATCAGAAGACCATTTTCGATTTGGCAAATAGCCATAAATTGTGACTGAACACCGGCAACTGTTTAGGAGCTACCAGGGTGTTAGACTGGCAATGGTCATCATCATATTCCGATTTAAGAATGTAGGTGGATTTAATCTTCTGTCCGCCGCTTACTATAGCTGTTAAATTGTTGATAGAAGCTGAGCTGAAGGTGAGTTTTCCACTGTATACGTTTTGAATGCAATACTACTGTAATTCGGAAACAGGAAAACTTCCAGGAGACAGACGCTGACTAGAGTGTGACTGGAGGTGGACCGATCTCGACGTTCCCGGCAACTATCAACAGTATCCATTCATGGGACTCCTCAAAGAACAGCAAAGTAATTGAGCGCAATATCCAGACTGTACCACGGAGTAACAAGAATGCTAGATCCAGACTGGAACAAGGACCAGTTACTATAAGCGCAAACTGACATAATTCCAATGTAGCTGTAAAAAGAAATCCAGATCCGGAAGAACTCTGTTCTTGGACTGGAGAAGGACCAGTATCTCAAACCGGAACTAATCAGTAAACAAAACTGTATAGAAACAGTTCGAAGAGAAACAGCCGAGAAATAGTAGGATCGATCTGTTCCTTCAGGGTTTAAAACCCGCAGCAGTTGTATAATCGAATCAGGACATCTTCAGTTCATTTACTCAATGGAAATAAGAGCTAAGCTCTGGCGGAACATTGAAACATTCAAAGACGATGCAATCTCGGAATGAAGAACAACGTGGCAAACAGGAATCAGCTTCTAACAACAGTAGAGCCCGCTGTCTCAAGTTCGAAAGTAGCTAAACACAGCTATTTCGGACCAGACAGACTACCAATGACTCCCATTTGGATCCAAGATTAGGCAGTATCTATTCGAGAATACCTCTTCTAGTAGCATAGATCTGCAGTTCCAGAGAGATGAAGGAGGATGAACTTAAAGAAATAGCAACATTCTGTCAATACGCGTAATAAGGGATCGAGAGATCTAACCAAGCTTTAAGAAACGGATCCCTTCGTCATTGGCCATTAGCCTCGGAGAAGAAGATAAACATCATCATCCGCAGACGGATAACCCACAGCATTGTCCAACAAGAGGCAACATCGCAGGATCTACAACTTGTAAGGAAGTAGAAGCTCGGCTACCAGTAATGTCGGTCTGAAGCTCCGCACAGCAGTACCAATAGGAGTAAGAGGTCCAGACGAATGAAGGAGGCCTCGCCAAGAACCAGAACCGGAAGAATAAGAAGAAGACGAGCTGTCTTCAAGAAGAAGAAGAGAAAGAGGAGGACAAGCTATCCTCAAGGCGTAGAGGAGGTAGAAACTTCCATAGAGATCAGAAGAATGATCCAATGGAAATGGAGATCAAGACAAACCGACAGATCTGAGAGGGGGGGATCGAACTCTCCAAAGGCGCTTGCCATTTTCTCCATCGGAGGAAGGAGATCAGGAGGAAGAGCGTCAGCGCTAGGGTTCGCCGCCGGAGGAGCTCGAGAGCGCGGGCCAGCTGCTCGCGAAGTGTGAAGGAGAGAGAGAAACCCTCGCGGGTTTAAGACGGCCGCAGCAGACTCAAGGGCAAAACCGGGAAGTGAGATTCAACGGGAAAAATTCTATTCATTGCATCATATCTCGCAACAGGGAGGTTCGCTCTTTTAAATAGGAGGCGACCCTCTATTTACACAGGATATTCAGGAAAAATAGTAACTAAATGAAAAAATGCGTAAAAAACATCTAAAATGTCTAAAATTATGTAGACACCTTAGAAAATTCTAAAAAAATTATCCTGACTAAACAAAATAGAGGTAATTATCCCCAAGCCAAATGGAACCCAAATTTCTCCTGCGTCGACCATAAACTTGACTAAATCGTGGCCAAAGTCTAGTGTCCTCACTATTCAGGCTCTGTTTGGCTGGTTCAAGCCGGTGCAGATTCAGACCTTGTCTGCTCTGGTCCACACTAGGTCAGGCCTGGTTTGGCCAGGTTCGGCTCAGTTTCAGATCCGGTTCAGTCCAACTTTAGTTTGCTCGGTTAGTTTAGTACGTTTTTCAGTTTTATTTCCATCTTTTTCTCACTTTGTCTCGCATCACTATTTTCATGAACATCTTACATCATATATGGCAACTTTTTATAAATATTTGAATTCAGGTCTGCTTACATTTTGAATCAAGAGAGTTTGCCATCAACGTACAAGTCATTTCTTAATAAGCATGGCGGGAAGGACCTAAGCATTCTTAATGGTGTAAGGGACATGGCATATGGTGTACCTTTCACAACCTTGGAAGCAATTGATGCTTATTACAAGTCAACAGGCGTTGATGTGAAACTTGATCCCAACATGAAAGTGCCTTGTTCGGTATGTATGTATATTCTTCATATACTTTTTATTTTTTCAGTAAATAGTCACACCTATAGCCACAGTTTATTGTCGATAAAGAGTAGGCACCTCATAAAGAATGCTTTTGGCTTTTAGAAAAGAGTTAATTGGGTTTTGTGTTTCTTATTCACCAAAAGCCTAACCCCTTCTTCTACTGTCAAGTGTAGGGATCATTGAGTTCCATATGTATTATTTTATTAGCAAATTATCTAATAAGATTTCTGCCATGGCTTGGAAAAGGAATAAGTTGGAGGGGGAAGAAGCGAAAAGGTGAAACAAAGGTGGCGAAGTTTCAAAAGGAAACTTTGGGGATTCAAATTTATTTTGATACATGTCATATCCTTTACATTTTGGTCAGAATGCCATCCTTTACAACTACGAGTGTGTTGCCTCTATTCGTAGGGCATAGAAATCCACAAATAGGTCTTAGGCTGTTTTATTCATAAAAAAATATGTTGTTATTTATAAAGCACTTTGGAACTTGCAAATAAGTCTTTAATGTGGGAGTGCCAATATCAGCATTGGCAACTGAACCTGATCTGATGATTTGATGGTTCTAGCATGAATGACATCAGCTTGTGTTTTCTTAGTGTTTGGGATTTTATTTCTGTAAATTTTTCATTTACTTAGAAAGGAGATAACGTTGATTTCTGAAATTTTTAAGTTGTGACTTGTGAGATGCTTTGTTCAGGTAATGGGTATATAGAAGGGAACCCTTGGAGCTGTGGTCAGTTCCTCTCTCCCTTTCCTCCCTTCCCATCCATGTCTACCTTTCCTCCGCTGCATCCAGTGTGTCCTGTCTGATTATGCCGTTCCTCCATCTTCATGTGCACCCTCAGTGCAAGCTGTCACTGCCATGATGCATGGCACGTGTTGCAACTGCCACATGCCTCTGTGCATTCCTCCTTGGGGTCATACACACCCTTTGCATGTGCACCTTGACCTAACAACTGTTTTGCCGTGGAGCATTCTTTCTTTCTTTGCCAGCTGGCCTAACCAAGCCATGGACCACCCTTGTGTAGCAAAGACACCTTCCCAGCCAGCTACAGGATGCACTTACATGCGTGCATTTGCCCTGCAACCAGCTCAACCCTGCAGTGCTTTGCACCTCTTCTACTTCCATCATGCTGCCCCAGCAAGAATCTGCCTGCACAAGCCAATCAGTCTCCTGTTCCTGCCATGCAGTACTTTGGACCTGCTACCTCATGGCTTTTATCTGCTCTTCTACCTATGCGACCTGCAGGCCCACTTCTGTGATATACCTACCTACCTACATTATTTTACCTTTAAGTAAAAGGAATTCAATGCTTGGTGAAGCACGAAGAAGTCTATGCGACCTTACCTTTAAGTAGAAAGAATTCAAAGCTTGGTGTAGTGCGAAAAAGTTTATGCAGCCAAACAGTTTTTTAGGAATGCTTGAATCCATAAACATATACAGGGTGTTGTTTCAGTTGCCACCTTCTGTTGCATACCCATTGTTTATGATTCTTGTGATTCACCATTTTTTATGAATCCTTTGATACTATTTTGATGCATTAACTTGTCCTTCTGAGGATAGCTTATATCATTGTCCATGTATAAAAAAGAGCATTAAACATTCTCAGATTTTAATTTACTTATTTAGTCTTCCTTTGTAGATTGTACATGGAAACCAGTCCTGTGGGGGGCACATGTTATCCTTTCTTCTTCAAGGCTATGGAAGAGCATTGCCTGTCTATCTTCCTGTATATTTAATTCCTGCGCTGATAGTGCATCGCCAAGACCTCTTGAGGAGGTATATGTTGAAATCCTGCTGAAATGGTTTTCTTCAGATATTTCATTGGTCTGTATAGTTGTATAAATTCTTATGATGGTGATACCAATGTTAAATGTTTGTTATAGTTATCTATGTAACTCTATTTACTATCACTATATTGAGGCTTTGCATTATCACCATTATGACGATTATTTCTGCATATGCTACAGGCCATATACAATTCTGTGGAAAAGTCTCCTTGGGACAGCAAGATCAAGTTTATTTCTTTCTTTCTATTGTTCATCAGCATGGTAAGCATCAGTCTGCATTCCCTGATTCTGCTTTTGAGTATTATTCATTTATAGTTGTTATGTAATTGACAAGGCATGAGGTTTCTTGCTTAATTTGATTTTACATTTCATGTAAACTTGCATAGCATAGATGTTGCATCACTGTTTTCTGT
The DNA here is from genome assembly GCA_036172225.1 of Cryptocoryne crispatula var. balansae. NCBI lineage: Eukaryota > Viridiplantae > Streptophyta > Magnoliopsida > Alismatales > Araceae > Cryptocoryne > Cryptocoryne crispatula. The sequence goes on along the minus strand of CM069920.1, from coordinate 49,108,026 downwards.
TTATAAATTGTGGCACTGGATACTTTTAAAAAAAGGTCAAGGTGCATGCAATAAACCTTTACCTTCTTCATGAATATGCTCATTTTATTGAAGGTGGACAGTATCACAATTCATTAGGAAATGAAAGGATACGTGTAAATGGAGCAGCTCATGAAGTCCTTACAGGGAGCCCCTATACCACACTTCTTATTCACCACACTCTATGAATATCCCGATACAAAGCAAGAATAGCTTCAGAAGAGAGAGAGAGAGAGAGAGAGAGAGAGAGAGAGAGAGAGAGAGAGAGAGAGAGAGAGAGAGAGAGAGAGAGAGAGAGATGAACAATTGTTTTTCAGGATAACCAGATCAATCTTTCAGTGATATTTATGTTAGGTCCATAGCAAAAAATAACCTGCAAGCAGATTGAGCTTATGATTCAGATGGTCATTCCTCATGATTATCTGCTGCCAAACATCCTATACATACCCTGAATGGGGGTGACAACTGACCAGATAACTGAGTTATCTCACCTTTCAATTCCAGTCTAAATTGAGGATGCCAGTGCAATAGAGCCTGTTGACCAGGCATCCTCAGTTTAGACTGGAATTGCGAGGTGAGATGACTCAGTGATCTGGTCAGTTGTGAAGAGGTTACACATTGCCATCATTTATACACAAGCACAGCCTAACAGTATTGAAAGTTCGAAATATAGTCATCCCGTCTAAGAGGTTCAGAAATGACTCAGGTTAGATGTCCGTTTTTTGTTTACTTATATTTTTTTTCTTGTGAAGCCATAGCTTATGTTTCACAGGCCTGTCAACGATTCGGTGAACCAGATAACCTGATCCAGATCCAAAATTTTATTGGGTTTTGAGCACCGAACAAGAGCTTGATAGCTTAGGCCTTGTTTGCTAACTGTATTGAACACCTCTATCACTACCGAATTGATATTGATATACATCGCCAATAGGTCTTTGCCTGTCGATATCAATATTGAAAGTCTTAGTGCAAACAAAGCATGGCATGTAATCCAAGTGACCACTTGTGTCAATTTGATATTGGTACTATGTTATCCACAAATATCGATGTCAAAATTGATGTAGTATCTTTTTTGATACTTTAACCAAACAGTGCATTAATTGTTGGATTTGGATTTATATGAGAACCCGAAAGATGAATTTCAGGTTTCCCAAACATGCTTTCAGGTTCCTGATATGACCTGAATCTGCACCGCCTGTTAATAAAGTCTTGGAAGCATAGAGCTGACTGCCTTACAAAAAACCTTCTTAGTTGCAGATGTTGTCTTAGATCTAGTGTCCCCCCTCTTCGTTCAATGTTCTTTTCATCATGTGCTTTATGCATCAACTACAGATCTTGTTTTATGTTGCTCTTGTCTCTGCCAGCCCTTATCGGCTGAAGACAACAACTGGATGAGGTGAACTACCAACACTTCCTACCAATTTTCCACCGCTCATGCAATCATCCATCTATCTTTCTCTGTTTCCCACCTTCATTGCTGGTGCAATAAAAAAAGTTCCTTTTCCCCTCTTTCTATACCCTTCATTCAGGTGTTCCACTTCCACCCATGAGCAGCATTAGGCTCTCCTAGCCCTTTCCTTTTTACCTCTTCTGACCAGGTGCTTACCATGCTTTGTTTTGTTGTTTGCACGAGCAGTACAGCTGGAGCAACCAAAACAAATATATATAGATAGATTGGTTGATATATATATAGAGAGAGAGAGAGAAATAAGCTGGTCAGATTGACGTAGGCCCAGAACCCAGAGAGGAGAGGGTATTGTGGGCAGGTCAACCTTAGAGAGAAGGGCCCTCGCACAGTGCCTGCTTCATCTGCTGTAACAGTTCCTCTGCATGCCTAAATATCTTGGACTTGTCGGCTCTAGATGGCCACCATCGGAGGGCATCCTCAAGCATGAGGTAGGCCTGTCCACCCTATCTATAGTTACAAGGAGGCGGCGAGCTGATGTCAGGTACGGATCCTTTTGGATTTGGGCTTGAATCGAACCTGGAAGGGAAAACAAGTATGGGTTAAGTTTGACTTAGGGTTTCTATTGATGGTTTGGAGTTGTATCCATATAGACCTTACTCGAACCCAACCCATTTTTAGGTCTAGTTACACTTGATTGGTCCCTGGATCAGTCATCCTGATCCTAGTTGACATTGCCTAGAGCATGTTAAATTTCTTAATAACCCTGTCAAAGAGACTGATCAGGCTACTCAAGATAGGCATGATGGCCAAAAGCCAAACTGATTTGGTCAATGTGTGCTGCTCAAGGTTTGGCCTACATCATATTGCTTCAAGTCGTTGCCTTTCTCTGTTAGCAATGTGTGCGTCAAATGTTAATTGTAATAAACATCTCTGTTGATTAGATTACCAATTTAGTACAAGATAGCCACTATATTTTTCACTGTCCACTTCTACAAGTAGGCAGTCTGCTGGTTTATTAGAATGGTTTACTATATGGCATCCTAAGCATTTCTTTTACAATTGGTAACATCTGCAAGAAATTTTTTTCTACCATTAGCCTCAAAACCATGTAAATGACCCAATAAGAGGGACAGGTTTCTCCTCTTAGACACAAGCACATGGCAATTAAATATAGCATCTGATATGGGTTAAAGATGTGAGAGGGACATGCCAAAAACAGGAAAGGCGGTGCCGTTGGAGCAATAATGTATGAGTAAAGGCAGGAAATGGGCCAGTAGTTAACGGTAACCCACAAGTATGTGGTGCCTAACTGGTTGAGTTTGGTGGTAACTTAAATACAACAGAAGCATCATGCTCATAACTGATCATAATGTGTTTGATGTGAATTTTCAATGTGTTTGATCACTTTGTTTATGTAGTTTTGGAAATTGGGTACAGAATGCTAGTTTCTATTGTGTATGTGCTCATGTAAAGGCCTATTATTCTTGTGATGCATAATTAGTTTGGGCCCCAAAGTTGGATAACCAAAAGGCCTGGCTATCATCACTGTGCTGTTTTCTTTATTCCATGTTTCCTATTTGGGTAAACTTATGATCTTCTAGTCTCACAATGTCAACGCTGTTGTTTTAGCTTTTAATGTGTGAAATTTTGTTGTTTATTTGTCTGTTGGTGGGGAGTAAATATATTGCAACTTTAGCATATTTGTTGGTAATTAATAACTATAGGCAAACCGATTCATTTGATCATTTGAAATTTCCTTCTATCTGCAACATCTATTCAACACTAAATAAGGAATTTGAAAAAAAACAGATACTAATCTTAGCAGCACTATTATTTTTTCTGGCAATATGAAGAGTGGAGTCAGCACAGTCTAATGTGAAATGAAGTGGGCTACGTGGAAAGAGGCTAGTGCTTTTGTGCTCAACAATAATGATTTTTTTGTTGTCAGCATTAAGGTCCCGTTTGGTATGGAATAAAATTGATGGCGATAGGGATAAGTCACTCATTGTGACTATCTTAATCTATGTTGTGTTTGGTTTGAGTTAGGATATGTTTAGAGGATAACTTTGTCCTATGTTTGGTATGATATATGATCATTAATTTTAAAATTAATATTGATATATATTATTTGATTGTTAATATAAAATATTAAATTTATATCATAAATAATACATAAATGTAATACAAAGCATTCCATGTACTAGATAGGATGACTATCTCTCGAAAAAAGATAGGGATAAAATATACCATGTATTAGATGGGACGACTTATTCCTCACTTTATCCTCATTTTTTAGAATAAACCCGATTGAGTTAATCCATATTAAGTCCCATTTTGTTTGCAACACAAATGGGAGATTGAGGATAAACCAGATTTATCCATGATTATCCTCCTACCAAACATAGCCTAAGAGTTGAGCAAGCAAAGCTCTATGGAAATAAAGGAGGATAACCAGAAGGAGTTACTTACTTGACTTGTTAAAGTGACAAATCTGGTTTGAGGACTAGCATTAAGCAGTAGTGATGGTCTATTTGGCAACACCGAAGAGTGGAGCCAGCACAATAATACGGTTACTGACATCTACATTCACTTGTTAACTTGTTAACAAGGATAAACGTGTAGTGATGCAGGACATACTAACTCGCTCTACATCTATTATATTCTTTATTTTTCTCCTCTTATCCCTTGTACTCCAGGAAGGTTGAGTCCTGCATACTAGAGCAGGCAAATGCAAACTTCTGTGAATAAAATCATGAATGTTCGGTTGAAGGAATAATGATATCTGGGTATTAACCTTATGGGTTGAGCCATCATCCATCATGATTTCAGCTTAATACCACTGATGTAAATGCACCTTTAAGAATGCGGAATGGATCTACGGTCACACCAACCGATAAATATGGCCTCTTTATCATAATAGATAGTTTTCTCTTCTGTATCTTCAAGGTGCTTCACTTGTCTAGTCTGTCCATCGATATATTGTGCATCTATTGATCATTCTGTTGATAATGAATTGAAAATTGTCAGGACGTGGACATGCATTCTGTTCAGAATTTTCAATAGATGTAGTGTTCCATTGGTGGCACTGGGGACGGTAAGGGATGAACTCTTCGGTCTCTCTTTTGTTTTTCTTCTTCCTTGCATGGCTGTTTCTTACCCTATGCTCGTGCAGTTACCTGCCGGTCTGGCATTGGCAATCGAGAAAAAGACGAGAAGGATTGAAATATCATTATACTGCTTCGCAAGAGCCCTCGAAAGCTTCTCCACACAGTTGGCGGATGCTGGCATCTGCCCCCACTTGATGAGAGTGAAGAGAGCTGACGTCCTCGTCTTCAGCTTTTCTACAGCCATCATCATGCACTGTTACGCCCGGGAAAGAGAAGTTTTCCGTTCCAAGTACTTGAATGTTCTTGATTGGGTGTTTGGTGTGCCCCCTTCTTGCGAGAAAGATGAGAAAGATGAACCCTAATTGATAGGATCAGATTGGCTCGGCTTCTACAGGAAGGATGCTATTTAGAAGTGACCCGAAGGATGAAGTTGACCCAAAGCAAAGCATGCTGGCAGGCAGGCATGCTGCTACCAAGATCCTCCAGGAAGTGCTTTGCTATACCTAACAAAAGGATATTGCTCTCACGTAGCATTCAATTCATGGTTATAATATAATTTACAGAAAGCTAGTAAATTTTTATCATTCTGTCATTTCTGTTATTTAATGAGCAAACCATGGCGGACATGCTTATTTTTGGTCAAATAATGTGTCAGATGGCTCATGGCTTAGTGTCCTCTGGTTCTAGTTCTACATCAGTTACATGGCTCAAGGGTGCCCCCCCCCCCCAAAAAAAAGAGGGCCATGGACAAGGGTGTTCAGTTGACCAGCCAAACCGGTAAATCAGTTTGGTTTGATTCTAGAGTTTGCATTGCTCGGTTTTTGGAACCCGACAATCGGTAACATTTTATCGATTTCGTTTGGTTCGGCCCCAATCTAAATTGGACCGAACAGGTTAATCAGTGGAGTCAGTTTGACCTTAGTTTGTTTTGTGTATTATATTAATTCTAAACATATATTATTATAAATTTACATCAAATAATGCAAAAAGATAGTTCTTTCTTACAAATGAGGTACTAATTTACATACCATTCTTGATTAAATATTTTATTTTGATTTAATTTAATTCTTAAAGATATACATTGCACCGATCGAACTGATTGGCTCGATTCATTATTGATCTGGAGTTTTTGAACTGATTAACTTTGGTATCGTGAACACCCCTGTTTTACATGGAGCATGATCCATGTATTAGATCACGCAGACTCAAAAATGCCCTCTTACAGATTTCCAAGGGGCGAGCAACCTACCCTTGTGGTGTTGCCGGGGCATAATCCCCATCATATCGAGATGTGTCTAAACTAACCATCGTCCAAGGTCTTCACGGCTAATATTATTTTTGTCTTACTTGCAACCACATGGCTGTGGGGGTCCAACGGCTGTGTCCTACATTTATGGGCCATCTGTGGGCCTTTTAACTGGGTTGACCAGTTGACTTCATCGGGTGTTTGGTTGCACGACAAACTAGGGGGTGTTTGGTTGTATGATAATTTTTTATGTATTTTCGTGATAAAAAATTATATTAAAATAAAAAATGAAGCAACTCGTGACATAAAATTATCATGTTTGGAGAGATATGATAACAACAAAAAAAATTAACTACCATATGTCACCAAACAAAGTGAAGGGCCACAAAAAAAGAGATGAGACTCTCTTTTTTTGTTTAAGAAGAAAATTATTTTCAAAACATAAAATTGTCATGATTGCCAAACACTTCTTTTAGCAAATTTTCTTACAATTTTTAAAAAATAAAATAAAAATCTCCATTATCATACAACCCATAAGTTTTTATAACAAAATTTGTTAACATGGGTGTTTTTGACGATGGTTGCAGAACTATGTGGGTACAGAGGATTCTTTGTCGAATAAAAATGGAGATGGGACCTGACCCTTTTCCTTTTGTTTCTACTTTTTCATGGTTGTATATGGTTCTACTCTCAGATGCCGTCGTCTCTCGTCAAACATGGTAATTTTATGTCTTAAGCCATCTCCGATACTATCAGATAACGTTTGTTTATCTTAATTTTCGAGAAGGATTAAAATTTATCATAATTGATAATCTCTATGATCTATCTCTTTGGTGATGGTAATATTGAATTAGAAGACAAAGAAATGAGTCGCTCTCTCTCTCTCTATATATATATATTAGTCATTGTAGTTTAAAGGTTAAAGAGGATAAAGTATATTTAGATAGAAATATGAGATGTTTAGAATTTTAATGATTAAATACTTTGTGGTCTTAGTGTAGGTAAAAAAAATATTTACGCAATGTCTTACTTACACGCTTTGGGCACTCATGATCATACATATGCAATACATTTTATTTTCATGTATCAGCTTTTTCTTGAACGCCCTCATGAATGGTACACGAGGTTGTTTGAAATTAGGGCCGTAAAAAGGTCAAATTCGGGAGTGGAATCACCATAATTCGATTTCGATTCTGATAAAAGTTAATAAGTTTTGATTTCGATTCTGATAATTTCGGAATCACTATGTTTCGATTTCGATCCGATTTTGATTCCGTTATTGAAATCAGAATCGAATTTAATAAATTTTTAAATACATATTAAATATTAATTTTTATTTAAATATAAGTTAATAATTCGTATATAATTACTAATATTTGATATAATCCATTTAAAACTTTATTTTTACATTTTATCATTTTATATAATAAATTATATAATTATTTTACATTATTTTTTATTATTTAAATAAAATTAACGAAAATTGAATCAATTAATTTCAATTCCTATTTTGATAAATTATCAGAATATTCGATTTCAGTTTCGGTAAATTATAAGATACACAAATAAATTCCAAACTTGTTAATTTTTATCGGATTCGAAACATCAAAAATATGATTCTATTTACACACCTATTTGAAATCAACCGCTGCTGCTCTGAGAAAAAATGGTAATTTTTTTCATAAAAATAAATGGTAATCTATTTACAATTATATATAGACGTAAATGTAAATACAAGTACGGTAGCGGCTTCTTCGCAAAAAGTCCCTTGTTTTTTACCTCCTTCCTCCTTTTCCAATTGCTAGCGAAAACTGTCGTGGCACGGGCGCCGGGAGAGCGACACCGGAGGAGCTTTGACGGTCGAAAGTCGGGCGACGAGGAACGCGGCCGGGGGAACGTAGAGAGAGCTTCGAGGGTCACGACGGCGACGGCGAAGCACGGGTCAGCGGCCTTCTCGATTGTCGCTTCTGTTTTGATCCGATGGATGTTTCTTGGAATTTTCCCGATGGAAACATCACCGACTTGTTGGAGAGACGGAGGACTGACTTCTTCCCGGTACGCCATCCTCCGCCGCGTAGAAAGAGGAAGATAGGAGATACCTGAATTTCTCTAGTTCCTCGTGTTTTCATTCATGACTGGACTGACTGATGTTATTTTGGCCTGTGATTTTGCAGGGGTTTAACTGTAGGGTGCATGCACATTCTTCTTTGATACGGCGACTTGCTCTTGAAAAAGAATTGGAGGTTTAAAATTTTTCATAAAGACTGATTTTCCTTTTTCATTTGACATGTTGAAGTTATTGTTTGTTTTTTGAACATCATGACGTGTCGAAGTTATCGTTTGTCTTTTGAATTGATGAAATCTGGTATACGGTGTCTAAATTTTCAATGATCACATCTGTGTCATAATTGGTTCTAACGGCTCCAATGACATGTACTGCTGCATAACTGGAATAACTGCATCGGCACTCCACCAAGGTTTAACCTACATTGTTTAAGAAAAAGGTCAAATCTGGTGTCCTATGCGCTTAAGCTCAATGCCGCCTTGTCCAATTGCGTGATGTCACTGTGTGGTAGCTCCACGAATGACTGTCGGAGGCATGTTTATCTCATTTGCTTGAATTTAAAAAAGCTCCATGCTTCGTGTAAATAGAAAACAAGGCAGAATCAAGGATCTATCAAGATGGTAGGAAAAAGGATCAACAGAAATAACAAATACAGACGTTATAAAGAAATGACACGTTACAGAAAAAAAACTAAATAAGAAAGCATTTGATTTGACTATTTCAGCTAATACATGGGAATTGTTGGTCAAAAGTCCACTGTGGAGAAGGCCCAGCCTTTAATGAATATGGAATTTTGTCAAAATAATGCTGGGGTAGGAGACCAAGATCATTAAGCTCATTTTGTCTGGCAGGATCAATAGAATTTCAGCAATTATCAAGTGTAACTTGAGGTGTTGGCCATCCACTAACATGCTAATCTCTTGTCGCTCCTGTTTAGGGTCATCAAGGATGTGTTAATGCTGTGGCTTGGAATTCTAGGGGTTCACTTCTGGTATCCGGATCTGATGATACCCGGGTATGTCATTACTTACACTCTAGTTACTGTGTTTTGTTCTTTATCCTTTTTCTAGCTTTACCTTCTCATAGAAATGTTTGAAGATGGTAATTTATATGTTTTTGTGGATCATTTTGAATAAAGTAGCCCTTGTTCTTGCCTTGGTATTAGATGCACATTCTATCAAGATGATAGAATGCTAAAAGACAAATATGTAACAGAGGATATAGATCTTTTAAAGTGATCAACAGGCCACAGTTCGTTGATGAAGAATTTAAAGAAAACTATGATATCATCTATTAATAAAGTAGGAGCTGAAATAAAAAAAGAAGATAGGCTTCGCATGCCATACCATCTTACGGCCTGTTTGGTTAGAGTTTCAAAAATGATGCTATATTAGTATTGATATCGATATTTCTAAAGATTGGAATATCAACATCAAAAATGATAGTATCAAATCTCTCTTGGTGTTTGGCAATGCTATATTAATATTAAAATTGATATTAAGTGTTCGATAACACAATATCAATATCAAAATCATTGTTAGGTACTTGATTGATTAGAGAATCAAAACTAACTATACATTAAAATCAAAGTATACTATTGATAAAAATGGTAATAATATTTACAAAAAGTAAACTCTGTTTACATATTTTGATTTAAAATAATAAAATTAAAAATGATGAATCTTATTCTTATTATTATGTTGAGTAACAGAAATGATATGGTAATTGCAATTAAAGTCAAACTAACCGTAACAAATAAAACATAAAGACTGTGTATGCAAATTCTTACTAAAATGTAAATCCATCAATAACAAGTTTGCCATACAAGTCCACACTTGCAGTACATGTCAAATCAAAGTCAGAAAAAAGAATAAGTTGTTGCTCTGATGGATTATACAATTTGATCAAAGGAACAACAGTTTGTTGATCAACTGTCTGAGCACTGAAGAACTCGATCTCCAATTTAATTGCATGATGATAGAGCTTTTCTATCACTTCAAGCTCTTCTCCAGTCAAAGTGACACTTAATTGGTCAAGTAACTTCTCTATCTGGAAAGCCAATGCCTATCGATGTTAAAGTAAGCTGATCACAGAGTTCACCTATAAAATGGATAATTGAGTAAGTGATGATGCTTATACCATTAGGTACATACCTCAAGTTCTGGAGAGCATTATTGATGCGGGACAGTCAACGGACCGAGAGAAAAGGACTTGCGATTACTGATAGCTCACTAAAATTTACCAACAGATCTGTTTAATCGTCAATTTTAGAGTTCAAAATCGGTTTTAAAATGTTATTAATAGAAATTGGACCAGTAGCTATTCCCCAAAAAGATTAACCAAAGAAATCTTAAACAAGTTAATTCTCTACCAACGTGGTTACCAAACCTTTTTTAAAACGAAACTGATTTAAGTAGTTTTCAAAAAATATTAGGTCAACTCGAATTTATACACACAATACGCCGACGTCTTGAAATAAGCGGGCTAGGATCCTACGCACTACTGAGCATGGCGTTCGACGCATAATAGAGAACAAAAGTAAACATCCGAGGTTGAGGTTAGAAATGTACCTCCACGTCGAAACGTGGGTGTCGGCTCGGCTGGCTACGAACACCCGACCTTATACACATTTGGGAATTAGGGAAATTACAAATTCTCAAATAAAACTAAGATCCACGTCTCGCAGGATGGTATATGACCAACAAACCAATTGTGGTGGGTGCTCGGCAAGGGTTGACGAGTCATTGCCGTCGAGAAAATCCGATTCATACGAACCAACGACGAAGGGGGTTCACGTAACGCACGAGCTAACCAACAAGTGGATAAACCGGTTGGGATCAGACCCTGTCACTTCAGGGCGGTGCTGTACTCGCCGATAACTGATAGCTCCAAGAAGTCACTCAGTAAGATCGACAAGGAAATAAACCAATGGACAGATAACGCTACCGGCGAAATCGGGGGACTAAGTCCACCGAAGGGCGACCAGCAGGTAGGACCAAGGTGTAGTGAAAACACTAGAGTTCTCGCTAACGAAACCGCTACCAAGATTCGGGGGAGTATGCCCTCACTGAAGGGCACCCACTGGAGGCGGACCAGTGTAGTAAAGTTCTAGACACCTGTCATCATTGTCACATCCGACCCAGAATCATGTAAGACTCAAAGGACAGCACCATTCATCATTTCCCGGAGGGAGGGACTCAAGAACATAACCGAGGAGACTTCCAAATCATCGATCTCTGGATCTCATTCAGCATTGATGTCATAGCTCAACGAGCTCATCAAGTACGTCACGATTTAAACCAACAAGAACGAACAACTAAGAACGACTATAAGGAGCTGCAGGACTGGTTCGGGATTAGTCTCCAGCCCATTGTCAAGGCGGACCTTCCTCTGAACTAGAATAGCCACGGAAATCGTGATTTCAGCAGAGAGATGGACCAGTTCTAGTCAGCTTGAACCGACATAGCTTTGCCATAGTCGGATGCTGCTGATCTGGAGTAAGTCGGCTAGAACCAGTTTCGAAAACATCCAAACCCCATCAGTAGACCGAGAGTAGATGAAGACTTATCTGAACAAATAACCAGCAGCAGCCGTAGGGAACCAGATCCGAGACGGATCTCCAAGAGTGAAGGAGGTAGAATAGCAGCGACGGTAACAAGTGGAACAACTCAACTTCGTAGTGGATCTTCAGGAACTGGAAGCCTCAAACGGAACACTCTGGATCTGCACAGTCGGAATGACCAGTAGCTGTAGGAGTCGGGCCAGCAGACTTCCGCAAGAGCGTGACCGTTCAGAATATGCCGTAGAAGAAGAAAACAGGATAGAAGAGGAAGAGTAACGCCTTTGAAGCAGGTAAACTAGGGCTACGCTATTGTTGGAAGAGAAGGAGAGTTCGATTGGAGAGCCGCCATCGCTAAGGGAGAAACTAGGGCTCACTTGCGGAAGGAGACTCCCTGCGAGAGAGAGAGCGTGACAATCGCTAATAAAGAGCTACCACTAAGGACAAAACCGGAATGGATATCAACGGGAAGAAACTTTTGAATGTTCACTTCATCTCTATCGCGAGTGACCGGTGTACAATGTTTTATAGCAGCATGTAAAAACATAAAAAAAATGGAAAGTGCGCAGGAGCGTCATGGGCCCGAACAGCACTCAAGCCCAATACGTGTGAGCGCATAATGGACCCCGAACAAATGTAAGCCCAATACGCACAATACGCAGGAGAGTATAATGGACCCCGGTTGTCTGAAGAGCCCAATACGATCCAGGCGGAGACTATCCCCAAGCGGCCACAGTGTAAACTCCATCCCGAAGCCCAATTTTGGGGCACAATATATTCTAACAGAAATTTCCAAAGTCTCCCAGCCATAAATTGTCCTTCCGACGGCTGTAAACTTTTCCATACCGATTTTGAAATCGGGTGTCCCCACCAATTATGACCCTTGCCACCACCAAGAATCTCAGACACAATGCACCATGTACAACTACTCCAGCTTTCTGATGGAAATGGGACATTGTATATTGCAGTAAACATGTTTAAAATTTTTCATACCAGACAATAAAAACTGGTTGTATCTGGTTAAAACTATTTTTATTAAGTATATCCACAAGTTAGATCATCAGACTTGCGCTCCTCAGAGTCAGCACTGTGGGTGGAAGCCAATCAATGATGCCATGCCTAGGAATGAGAGTGAAACCAAGCAACTTCCATATAATCACTTATTTGAACAATTTCTAATAGCAAGTGATTATTCAAAAGTTGTAAAAACATAAGGACTCGCTCATCCGAGCAAACAAAAAAAAAGCAACTATTTGGTTGGGTTTGACTGGAGGGGGGTCAATTTTAATCACATTTCTTTCGGCTTCTTGTTTTCAAGACAAACATAGAAGATCTATGTTAACATTTAACTTCTTTGGTTGAACTGCCATGTCAGCGATTATGTAATATTAGCCCCTTCTCAATTCTCAGTTATCACAAGTGTTTCCAGGTCTAGCCAAAGAAAAAAGTATACAAAATCATCAAAATACTTTAAATAAACTGTTTATTTTCCTAAAGATACGAGCAATCTGTACATCAAGAAAAAAAGAGAGTTGTGAGATTATCATTCACCTTTTAAAGAACAACATTGCCTAGGGAGGTCTACATTCCTCAAGCCTGCATACAGAATCCACATACCTCTCTGCATCCCACAAGAAAGTCCCAAAGGCAACAACTTCCAACACCAAACGTTTCATACTTGGTAAAGACTGATAGTAGTAGAAAGTTTATAAATATTCAGAAAGCAAAGTTTTGAGTTCACATTTCAAGATGAACTACAAAAGGATATATAGATGAAGCACAATGCATGTTTACCTCTGCAAACATCACTTGATCAATAATATATCAAAAGTGGAATGAGTCATTCCGAGATCTTTGTTACGGACCGAATATTACCTGGGATCTCAGAATTCGGACAGAAAACAAGATGTGACATACACGCATCATCAAAGATTAAAATGTTCGTCTGAGCAAAAAACTAGGCATTAACAAGTTGTGTAACAGTGTATACGTGGGGCTCATGAAGGATTACTATGATGTTAGAAGTGATTATACTCATCTAGCTGACTTTTGGGATCAGACAGGTACAACCTTGATTGGAAGGATCAACTTCAAATCACCTGATCTATATTATGGGATGTCTGGAATGTGGCCATCCCCTGAAAATTAGATAACTTTTAGCAGCAGGTCTTCAATTTTATTAGATGATGTTGGAGCTTGGAACAATATAGACATGTAACTCATGAAGGATCAATGAGATGTCAGTAGTCACTAGACTTATGTAGTTGGGTTTTGAGATCAGCCAGGTACAAGTACAACCTTGATTTGCGCTGATATAAGGATCTGCTTAAGGTCAACTGATCAAAATGCAAATAATGATCATATATTATTAGCTAACTCTGCTAACCTGAGTTGCTCATGTATTTGGTTAATTTGGCATCAGATTTGACAGGTCTTTGTAATGCTGCATGGTAACATCTTAAATGCAATAGAAAACCAGTCAGAATCACTTTTCACCTCATCTTGATCACCTGACTCTTGTGATCCTGTTCAATTCCAACTGAATTAGAATGATTATTCCATTTATTGCAAGAAAAAAATACCGTTGGTTCAAGATTGGTTGGTTGGTTGTCTACCATCCGATAAACCATAGCTTTCACCCCTTCATACATGCTAGCTCTTTTCGCACAACCACCTACACATATCAGTAGTCTTGTCGGAAGTGTGTGGGAGCTGAAAGAGCAATGGGATTAATGGCAATCCCATTTCGCACAAATGGTAACTGATGGGGAGCACCATTCTTGTGAGGAAACATGACAGTTTCAGTGGGGCCAAGAATGTTTTGGTTCATAATAATTTGTTAGTTTTTTTTCTTAGTGATATGCACTTAATTTGTGCAGAATGCAATAAGTCTGCCACCTTTATAAGTTCAAGTGTAGGATAACAATTACACTTGCATTTATGTTAATCTTCTTAGTCCTCGTGTATATATATATATCAGATTTTCCTACACCATACATTTCTCAGTCCTCGTGTGTGTGTGTGTATATATATATATATAAAAGATTTTCTAGAATGTCCCGGAGCCATTGGCCTAAGCACCAATGAGCAACCTTCAAGGTAATTCTAGCAAAAACAAGCAACAAAGGGAAACCAATCGCTCACCTCCAGAAGGGCAGAAATCAGTATAAGGAGAAGCAGAGCTGTCGATGGCAGCAAAGCTGTCGAATGGTGGTGGCGCAGCAGTGACGGGCCTTTCCCCTAACAAGGAGGCAGCAATGCCTCCTTGCTACTGACGATAGGCAGACGATCAGGAGACTGCTGATCTTTCGAAGAGAACTTTGATGCGGTGGTGGTACTTACCCAAGCACCAGCACACCGTCGACCCTCCCACAGTGCAGGGGGATTGTTGGACAAATCTCCTTCGGCAGCGCAGTCGTCAAAGCCCACAGCGAAGCGTCGATTGGAGAAGTCCGAGACACTGGGGAGACGCGAAGGAGATTCACCTCTCCTGCTGTGCCGAAGAGGGTTGGCGACGCGGAGACATTGCGGAGACGCGAAGGCACCGAGTGGCATGGGGAGACGCTAGGGCTCGGTCGGGGAGGAGGTTCGCCATGAATGTTAGTTTTAATACACGTCTTTTGTACTATTAATTTTAAAATTGTTGTTGATATTCAAACATCGATTGATGCGAAGTATCAATTTCAGTTTTAAAACTGATATTGATACAGGTGCTTGATACTGAAAACAAATAGGCCATTTGGCATCAAATATAGATAAAATCCACCCACAAGGAGCTATACTTTTGCTCTTTTTCTTTTTTTAAGAAAGGGTCCCAATCAGCACTCCACCAAGAGCTCTATCATTGAATGGCAACGGGTGGATGCTCCAAAGAACTGTCATGTTTTGTGCCTGCAATTCTTCAGTCGTTTGGAAATTCTAGCATCCATACGAAACAATGGCTTTTGAGCTACTTTCATTTTTGAAAATCCCACTGTTTCTTTCTTCTAACATATTGGGAGCAACTTTGTCAAGTGAATATCTTAGATCCGGATTTAAATAATCTCCTACCTTCATTTGGTAGGATTGCATCTGAAAAGGGTGAGAACATAAATACTTAGTGATAAGATATATAAAAAAATAAAATAAAATAAATCTCACATACTTCTAACTTAACTTCTACTTTGTTTTGTTGAGTTCTTGAAAGATGTTGTATAACAGATAAAGTCTCCCTTATACTGGTTATAACATGGAACGCTTGTATTAAGTTAAGAAGAAAATAAAATGTTTTTATCTCACTGAAGAAATATATATAATACATATTCTAAGATGATTGATTTAAAATTGTTAGTTGCATGTAAAAACCTCTTGCAAATATGTTTCACTACTCGTTCTGTAGCCAAAGTGGCCGCCTTGACCCCTTTAAATGCTTGTCTTATTATTCTTTGCGAGCTATTTTATCTTTTGAACATGCTAGCATTCTCACTAGGTCCGGGACATATCGAAGTTGATTGACAAAATACTTCCTCTCCTACTCTCATATCCACAGTGGGTGTGGGACTTGTGGGTTAGGTCGAGTGGGACCAACGATATCCCAGCTCCTCGGCTCCCGTGTCTCTTTCTCCCCTCTCTCTTCTCATCTTCTTTTTTGTGATTGTTTGTTTGCATGAAATTCTCTTGTCAAGCTTTCATCTTCATACCTCTTGAGCTCATTCTTTTCCCTTGCCTTTTTGGCTAGGTTTGTCATCCTTTCTTTTTAACAACTTCTCATGCAACTCTGCCCTTTATTCAATACGAATTTCCCTTTGTGAAAGTCTCCCAGTGAGGTATGCCCTCATAGAGTCATTGCTCTCCTTGTGCACTTTGTCACATTTCTTGACATTTCCACCAACTCTATTAATGTGTTACTTTTAGCGAAAGACTCTCATATTAATTTTTTTTGCCCTACCACTTATATTGTACTATCTTCTTATCAACATCTACAAAAAAGCCATGTTCCCATTTGATATCACAGGTAGTATCACTATCTCTTGCTCGCCCATTGCTCCTTGTTATTGTCTCCTTGGTCTACAACATTCATACATTAATAAAAAATAAGATGTTAACTTAATTATTTAAAGAGGGCTAAAAGGGGAGGGGATGAGAACTAGCAAAACTACCAAAAGAAAGAGCAAGCCACTAAGTGATTGCTTTGGTTGATAGTCACCCTTGGTGACTGATTTAGCCTTTGGTTGAGCGTAAGATAAGTAAAAGGGGGGGAGTAGGAGGAGGAACCAAAAGAGGGGGGCGGGTTAGAAGGCTAGAATGGGAGAAACTCTCATTGGATCATTGTTGGACTGTGCTGCATTGTTGGAGGATCGCAGAGAATCGTTGGAGGATCATTGGATCGATGCCGAATCACTAGAGCCCTAGTGGGTTGAGGAGAGAATGGGGTTTTGGCCAATAAGGGGCCAATTCTCCCTTATCAGCCAATATTGGATTTGAATCGATCTCGAAATCAATTTAGGCTTGGGACTTAAGTCCTTCTGATGGGATCGGCGGAACCACTTGGCCGATTCCAATTTGATTATACTGATCTAGACTGATTCTACAGGAAATCGATTTTGGATCAGTCCTCTAGGTAATAATTAGATCGAGTTTGATTGTTCCGATTCCATAATCGGTTGATTCCGATATGATCCGACTAATTCCGTGATCCATGTTGCACTTTTTTTTTCAACATCTAACATTTGTCTATGTTGCCTTCCAATGTCACGATATGCTGAGGTATTTCGCTCAATTTTTTTTGACATGAGGGGACAACTAGACAATGATCCAATTCAAACTCCCAAGGGACGAAGCCAGGAGGTGATCTATTTGTCACCTCGAAGGGGTGATTGATCGGGGTGAAGCTAGCGGGGGGAGGGAGATAGGAAATAGATGACCTCTTCGAGGTGATCTATTGTGGGGTGAATAGGGGTGCAAACGAGCCGAGCCGAGTGATATGGTGTTCAAGCTCGGCTCGTTTATTTTACACGAGTTCAAGTTCGAACTCATGTTTTAACGAGTATGTTGAACCCTTGTTCAAACTTGGTTCGTTTATTAATCGAGCCGAGTCAAGCTTGAACTCGAGTAGTAGCTAAACTAAAATTCAATTCACATTGAAACTTAAACTATATGCAAACTCGTTTATAAAACTTAAAATCAATGAAAAGTCATTTGTGAAACTCTAGATTTAACTCATTTATGAAACTCAATCTAAATTTAAATTCAAATTTTGAATTATTTAATATATTTAAGTGACCACTTATAATTATTAATATTCTTAATTTAAATTTTAAAATAAATATATAATATAATATTTAATTGAGCCACTCGCGAGTTTATCGAGCCGAGTAGGAGTCTGTTCAAGCTCAACCTGTTTAATGAGTTGAGCTTTATATTTTGTTCAAGCTTGTTCATTTAACATAATAAACGAGCCGAGTCGAATTTTTATGGAGTCGAACTTCGAGTTACTTGTCAAGCGTATTGGTTCGTTTGCACCCCTAGGGGTGAAGCTAGGGAGGGAGGGACCAGCTACTGGGGGAGAGGGGGAAACTCTCCCATTGATCGGCCTTAAGCCACATGGGGTTGAGGGAGAGGATCGGGGGGAGAGGGTGAAGAGGGGAGGCTGAGAGGGGGGAAATTAAGGCGGGGGGGGGCGCTCCTCCGCGGAGGGGTTGCCGAAAAGGGGGCGCCTTTAGATTGGGGAGGGGGGGGAATCAACTGATTACCCCAAGATTGGAATAAGGTCTTTTTGTGTTCTTGGGTATCAGTCGATCCATGGTTGATTCTCCTGATCCAGGTCGATTCCTCTAGGAGTCGACATTGGATCAGTTGTTCAAGAGAAAAATCAAGTCAATAGGTTTCAATTTGATTCAAGAATTAGTTGATCCCGATCTAGATTAATCAATTCTGTGAACTGTGTTGCACCTGAACCTCCATGTTGTGGTGTGTCAGCAACTGCATATGATTAACTACTTGTACTTGGTGAAGAAGGTACTTGAGCACTATCATTTGGACTTACGTGTTCTCCTGACTTTTAGTTTTTTTTTGCAATTATTTTTTGAAATTGTAAACCACATCTAATGCCATACTAGTACACCTTTTTTCAAATTTTTAAACCCTCCAAAGTGACTGGTACTATAGTTTGTCTTTTATTTACTCCTCTTGTGAAGGAGCAGATATGAAACAACTACATGTCACTATCCTGTCGAAGTTCTTGATTAGTAGCTTGTATATCATAAAGTTCTCTTTTGGCTCATGTATGATCTTTTGGGTCAGATTCTAGAGGTGGTTTCCCATCTATATCTTTCATGCAAACTGGATGGGTGCTCCTTTTGGAATATATATATATATATATATTCCAAGTCAATACTAGATGACTTTTCCTCATCTTTTGTTGTTGTGTCTACCATTATTTGATATGATTCACCGACAAATCTTAAGAATATCTATTTGGACAACTTTTTGGTATTCTTTTTATATTTTTAATTCTTATGTTGTAATTACAAAACACCAACTTCTCTAATCGTGTAGTGAAAACATATTTCTATTTCTTGTGTGGATAGACTAAATGTATTCTAGTTTTTCTTATATTGCAAAGAACTTGTGTTTTGACTTAAAATCTGAATAACAATATGTTGGCACTCAAAATTTCTATATGAAATATAGGCATATGTAAATGGGGAATGAAAATACTTAATTCCCTATGGCCTATCATCGGTATATGAACTAAGAAGGGCCCAAGGTCATATGCCCAAGGCCGGCCAAATACAGCATATGAAGAATATGCCCCCCCTAAATCGGGACCTCCCAATGCAACCCACCATGCCCAAGGCATGCTACCAATGGGAATTTGGAAGAGGAAAGGCCAGGTATAACCTCCAGAAGCTAATTCAACGCCTGCTAGAAGGCCTCGGATATGCATGGTCAGCTGGACATAAACTTGTGAGAGATAGGAGGACATGTTCCCCACAGAAATCTGAAGAGAAGAGGGCCGGAAATCACAAAACAGAAAACAAGTTGGATAGACCCGGCTATAACCACTTAGGTGGTATGATGTCAATACAAGGCTCACACCCGGATATGTATGTGAAAAAGAAGAGGGCAGGCCAATGGATCCCACTCAAAAGGACCCAATCCAGCCTAGGAGGAGGCCGGGTCCTCAAGTATATTAGGAGGGGAGGTCGGGGGCAATCTGTAAAAGCCAAATTGGCTTTTATTTGAGGGCTTCGGAGATGCTCATATAGAAAGACATGCTTATAGTTGAGCATATGGCAGCCGAATAGACCCATCTTAGGGGACCCAATTCAGCATGTTGAAGAGCCGGGTCCTCATCTTCATATATACATATCTAAGGACATATGTCCTGTCTAGCCAAAGAGGAGGGGGGATATGATAAAAACCCCGGCCAATGATGGCCCATGGAGAAACCAGACCTGCAAACATATGCTTGTGAGAAATAAGGAGACATGTTCCCCACAGAAATTTGAAGAGGGGAAGGGCCGGAAATAGCAAACAGAAGCCAAACTGGCTCCTGTTTAACAGGTCCGGCAGTAACCACTTCAATGACATGTTGTCGATGGACTAGACACATGTAGAGGGCAACCATTTGGCCCAGGGTTTGGAAGAAGACCCCATCAGTACATAGAAAAGCCGGGTCTTCACACATATGCTCAAATCAGCACAAAACAGATGGAAAGGAGGCCGACAAGAGATGGAAGAAAAAAGCTAGATCCGCGAGCATATCCATGGTACAAAACAGAAGGATGATCATGTAGACATGCATAGCATCACAATGACCGGAGGAGAGAAAAGGAATTACCAATGCATAACTTTACTCACCCGGATATCACTAAGATGCTCGGCTTGACCCCAAAAGGGAGAAGAAGACACCCAAGGATTTCCTAACAGGAGGGGCCTCGGTGGCTTCTCTTGACAGGGTAGGCTCCTGTTGAAACTGATGAGAAGGAGAAGGGTGCGACAGGAGGGAGGAAATGACCAGCTAGAAATAGGCTCGCGGGTGGAGGAGTTTGTCTCCAACTAGGAGACTGAACAAGAAACTGATTGGAGGATGATCCGTGAGGGGGAAACAGTCTAGAGAATTCAAAATGGATCCGAGAGGGAAGCCAAGGCCATCCAATGGCTGGGATTGGCCAATCTATATATTAATTGGAGCATGGATCCTCCCCGGTCCATTGAGTTGATCTTACTGGATCCTTAGTAGGATAACATCCAATGGATCCTAATTAATGGGATATCCGATGGACAAATTACAAGCAAGGCTAATTATTGACTGTCAAGGCCCCCCCGGATCCTTAATAGGATTAATGTCCATTAAGAGATCAAGGGCTTGGATTAAATGGAGAGACACATGATCAAGGGCCGGGGTTAAAGGTTGAACAAGTCAAATGGAGCATAGATCTCCTGGATGGCCAGCGGTATGATACAATGGATCAACCGGCTCCTTAGTGAGATTAATGTCCAATAACAAGATGGAGGGCTATGATTGAATGGGACACCTGTCGACCAAAGAAGCCCATCAAATGGAGGGCCGAGAGTTAATAAGAAATATTTCATTGGATGCTCTCTCGCAAGAGAGAATGTAGGAGATGGGGACTGCCACCTGTCCCCCATGATCTCCCAAGAAGACTTGCTCCGAAAGTGATGCACATCATCCCCCACTTCCGGACATGCGCCCATGTCCTTCCCCCACTACCGGGGCAAGAGGGATCTCATCTCCTATAAAAAGCCATCCCGCGGCCTATGGAAGAGGGGGGGAGAGCAAGAAGAAGGAGTTGAAATTCTGTCCGGGCCATCTCAGCAGCAAGGAAACATCAATTTCAGTCAAGTTTATCACCGGAGCATCAAGCAAGGGGAGTCAACCGAAGGGAAGGTCCTGCGGCCACCTTTTTTCAGGAAATTCAAGGATAAATCCCAAGGGTTAGAAGGTGAGATATGACACCCATTACTTCATCCGTCTCCCCTTAAACTCTATATCCATTGACAAATTATTACCTATCTCCCTATCAGCCCCTCTCAAAGCCTTAAGTCTATTCAGAGCCCCATGTCCAGGATCCCTGTCCAATTTCACCAAAATGTCACCTTGTAGTGCCTAGAAATTCCCGGACAGTTTTAGAATCTCGCGGGCCCATATGATTCCCAATGCCAAATCTGAAATCCACCCTCATATTCCCATATATTCCAAGAGGATAGATCCATAAGAGACCTCCTTTCCTCGGACAACAATGAAGCCAATCCAGGGGCAGGTCCTAGGTGATTCCATTTGGCTATGACAATATCAATGTCATAATCACCTTATAAACCATATCCGGATATACCATTGGGCTCCAATAATGAGTCCATTTCTGTCTCCTCCTAAGGGACAGTTCTACAGCACCATATGTAGCCTATCTCTATGCATGTATGGGCAGGTTTTGAACCCCTTCTCGACCCCCTCACTAGAGCTCCCCTTGGGTCTTGAAATTCTGAAGATAAAGGTTCAAAAATCCGACAGGTTCAGCAGGAATTGAATGAGAATTGACAGCCACAGTATGAAGATGAGGTTATACCCGGCCTATTTGGAACCCACATGATGGACCAAATATTCCCCGGGTAGCCTTGGACATGGGAAGAAGATGGCCAACCGGGCCTTGATGAAGACATGATATCCGACCAAGAGAAGGCATATTGCAATGAACTACCCTCTGATTAAAAACTCAGAGGGCCGAGGGCATAATTGGAGCCCAATATTGGGCCTAACCCCTTGAGCATATCCCGGATAGGACTATAAATGTACATATGGTCCTTTTGGTCCATCTTATAATAGAAAAGACCAACTACGGGACAGAGATAAATGACTCATTTGCATATGTACTCCCTGAAGGGGTGGCATAGCCACGATATGATGAGGATGTGGTTATATATATATATACCCTACCATGCAAAGATATGTTAGTATGCCTTATGCTATGATTGAGGCATATCTATTGACACTCACATAATAATATAGATCATTGTATATACATACATATACACTGGTTATTGGGTATAAAACCATGTGTAGGCCGCAGGGCTGATTTATGCCCATGACAGGTCCTGATCGAGGTCTAAAGATGGGCCTGGTTTAGTGTATATATTCCGGGCTAAACTGAAGTTATATGGGCAGTCCTCAGGCCCACCTCATAGTAGAGAAGTATTTTTTTTAAGAAGGTGAGATGAGCTTGATTTGGTGAGATTAAGGTTATAGTTAAATCTCATCAATACAATAATATGATATATACCATATGGCATCATTCAAACATACATATTAACACTCACATAATGGTGAGTGGGGATCATCGCTCATATATACATAGGTATGATTTATGAGAATAACAAGAGGTGCATACAGTCCAACTATAGATTGCACTAGATTCTGACCTTCGAGCCTAGGTTCTGATTTGCCTATCCATAACCAATGGGAAAAATGCATTTAGAAAATGAAATCTTGAGATAAAGCAAGATTGCAAAGCCCGGCCATATTTGGGCAAAGCCTCCATATATTGATCATCAATATATGCATAATATGGTTAGGAGATCAAGGCCGGGAAGAAGCATGATGGTATGAATCATAGCCTAACCCACATGTCTCGGACAGAATTTGGGACAATATGCCCATCTCTTCTCAAACTTATTCCATAAGAGGATATCATACTAGAGAGGGGGGGGCAGTTCATACCGGCACAATTGGGATTACATATATGGTATCCAATTGGTTGGTGAGGCTGTGTCTACATGTTCTGGATAATAGCCGAAGCCACATATTCATCCTTTCGGTCCATCCCATAATAAAAAATGAGCTAATAAGCTTAATTGCCGAGAGGGGTATCTTATAACTTGTATAAGTCTTATATGACAGGTTTATAACCCAACTCAGTCGTCTCAATTTCAGGTGCATATAAGCCTGATTTTGCATAGGATTTTGAGCCTCATTTAGCAACTGTCCTAAGGCAAGTTTTGCCAAACACAATGGAGGGGCTGATACAAATGTCCTTCCACATAGGTAAGGAGCTGGGATAGCAGGTTGGGTAGCCAAGCATAAGTGTCTCAAATATAGGCCTGGATTCTCATATGATTTAATATCAATCATAGGGAAAATTCTAATACATGACTCAATACCGGATAGTGGCCTATCCAAGGTCAATGGTAGGATCAACTTTTCTCCCCATCTTGGAGGGATACCTCTTATGGCAGGTTTCAGAACATTTAAGTAGCATGTATTTCAGGCTTCAATTAATACTTAAGGCAGATCCCAACATGGGAAATTCGGGTGATGTATATTTCAGGCTTATATGGGCCTCATTTCATTTGGCGTTTTGATCACTTTAGGATCATGTCCATGGTTGATCATAGGCCTAAAGTCTAGTGGCATTCAAGGGTTAGATAGCTGGGCTTAGGTTGGTATTCATACCAATCATATAATTGCAATTGAGATCCTTATCCATAAAGATAAGAAGAGAGCTCCCGGACCCACATATGGGTAAGGCCGGACCTAAACCAAGTTTTGAATGCTGATGGATCCTAAGCTTAAGGGGAAGGAGATCTTGGAACATACCTATGAATGTTCCAGAATCTGTTTAAGACCGGAGGTCAAGGGCAAATATGAGTTGAGAACTTAAATTCAAAACTCAGGACCTGAATGTCGATTTCTGTTAAATCCGAGGTCAGTTTTATCAAGATTCATAATAAGGCAGTATGATGGACACCCGGATCCTTGAAATCTGATATCGACACCCCTAATGAACCTATCCTTGGTTGGGTTTAAGTAGAGTCTAGAGAGGGAGAGATTGATACAAAACCGTTGATCCTAAGACACATATAAGATCAATCTAACGAACTTAACCATGAGCCTGCCTAGGGATCAAGTTCTGGTAAATCTGACCAAGTTCAACATCCCATCTGAAATGGAGTATGGTCTGGTCACCCTTTCCTAAGCACCTTTTGAAGATTAGGAGCAAGGATTGTCGTCTCGGATCTCGGCTTCATCTCGGAAGCATGAAAGAGAAGAGATCTCGTGAGATTCTCGGAAAAATCTCGGGAGATCGGATCTCGGATTTCATTTATGCGGTATACTTTACCCAATGATTGCCATCTCACATCTATATTTTATCTCACGGAGATTGAAGATAAAAGATCTCAAAAAAATCTCAAGGGATTAGATCTTGGAAATACCAATCAATGTGCATGCTTAGATGTAGAATATCATATAATATTTTTAAAAATGACAAGAGAACTTATATTAAATATTAAAATAAGCTGTGAGGGAATTAAAAACGTAATACAAAGATGGTGAACTATTGTTAGCATGAGATATACAAAGGATCTTATGTCAGATCAAAGTTTTATCTTGAACAATATAGATAGGAGATTGATAACATTTTGGGTCAATTGTACATATATAGTTATTAAAATATTAAGCTATGAAATTTTATCAAACAATAATGTTTAGACGAATATTTAGAAGGATTCCATAATAAAATTGACAATATAAGAAGGAAACTTAACAAGATCATCTAACAAGTTGGGGATAATAATAGGCGGAGAAGATCAAGGTATCACAGGTACTACATAGATATTCTCGTTTCGGCGATCTCGTTTCTCGGATGCACGGAAGAAAAGAGATTCTCGGGAGATCGCATTCCATGATTAGGAGTGCTTATAAACAGGCTAGAAACCTCCTCACCCAAGAGTTTGGATAATCCAGCCTCATAACATATCAAGTTTTGGGACCTGTTTCATGAAAATTCCAGCGGTAAGAGCCACATAATATTTTCTATTTAGCAAAGGTCCGGACTTGATGGTGCAAGGTCTGATATGGTAGACACATGCATGAGGTATTCGGGGAACATATATAATGTCAATCTCCCCGGTAGACTCATCTCCGGCCGGGTTAAGATAGAACTTAGAGGGAGAGGGAGTGATATATCCGATCCATAGCATGTCAAGTCCTAGGCCCGGTCTCATGTACATAGAGACTAGGAGCCTTCAATGGCAAGAGTTATGTGAAAATCTGGATCATAGGCTAGATTTAAGATCCGAGACAACCTGGAAATATGTCAAAATCCTATGCATGTTTTGGGCCAAGCCGGATGGGGTGAAGCATATAAGGTGTTTGGGCTAAGTTTTTTTTTTAAGTTCTAGATTTCGGACTTGATCATGAGCAATCTCAATCAGATTGCAATATGATAAGACGCATATGCCATTACGCTAAGTCTAAGATAGCAAGACTTAAAATTAGAGAATGTCCAATTATCTAAGCCTAGGGAAAAACCATGACCATTTCCTAAATTCAAGCATATGCCAAGTCAAGGGATAGTGACTTAAGTAGATTCTATTTTCATCACCAAGTCTAAGATAATAGACTTAAATAGAGATGACACAAGGAGCCTTGACTTATTGAATACTTTCATTCTGTTCAATATACAAGAACTTAAATGAAATTGACATAGATTTCGATCTGAATATGCTCAGATCTTGATAATTCAACCTATGTCTTGGTATAAGACACTGAGTTGAGAGACTAATCTCTTGCAAGGCATTGTTGGAATCCTTGCCCATACTCTTAAGCTTAGCATCGTCATTTGACCTCATATGGTCGCTATGCTATCAGATTTGAATATTAAGTCTGGGTTCCATTGGTTTTATGGGCCATAATCCCTATACACTAATATTTTGTGGATGGATGTTTTCTTTCATATACAAGTTGCTACGACAGTTAATCAAGGGTGTTCGAGAGTCTCGATGTAATTAACATCGGAAATTCGCAACTTCCGATGGAGAGAGGTCCAAAGACAAACTTTATGAACCCTAACCTCGACATATATTTTATATATGCATATCACATATTCTGGCTAATATTTTCTATGAAATATCATGTATTTTCATAGTAGTCAAAGATAGGATATCGAAAGTTCATTTTTCAAAACAAATGAAAGTTAGATGAATTTTCAGACCATGTCATACTACACCACCATATTCCTATATCCTTATATTCGAATCCTCGAGGTTTCACACAATATCTACTAATTATATATGTTTCTGATGTTTACTTGAATCCATCACTCATCACTACTAAGAAAGATAAAAACATACAATGAAGATATATTATAAATCATAATAAAATATTTTAAACTTATCATATTAACTTGGTCAAATAAATATCTCAAATCAGTGTATTTGAATAAACATCAACTCTCATTCTATATAATTATATCTGAAACAAAAATAATATTATAATAAACTTTTAATTTAAGAGCAGAAAATGAGAAATTATAGGTTTAAACATGTTTCCAACTCGGCTTTTATCCTACCTTGCTGATTTTGTACGGGATGTTGTATCATTGACAATGCATCTTTCATAACTTCAGTGTCCACACCTCTGCACCATATTGCATTCTGAGAATATCAAAGTAGTAATAAAAAATATACCTAAGTATTATTTGAATTGATAAATGAACGTAATTATATAGACATAATAATTACAATGTAGTGTTTTCTTTCATCTTTCATCAGTAATTTTTCATTTTTTATACCTTTTAGATGTTTCTATTTTTTCAACCTTTTCGTATCAATTGTATTGTATAAGTATCCATAATTCATGCAGTTCTTGTCATTTAGAATCTATGTTAGCACTTTTACAAGGTGTTATATGATAGTCAAATAATTCTGAAATCTTTTCCAAAAATGAGGATTCACAGTCAAATGCTCCATGCGGCTCACATTGATCTTGTTTATGGTGCAACTCAGCTATATAATCTAGTTGAATAAATAAAACGACCAATGCCCGACAACACAGTAAATAAAATGGTTCCTGTTCTAAGCCGCTGCCTGCTCTAGCATCGGACCATTGCAGTTTGCTTGAGTTCCCTTAGGTGACCTGCAGGTCTGTGCTTGTCCGCGGACGCCAGCACAAGTCCGAAGTGTTGGACTCTCCCGTCCGGGTTGAACTGCAAGCTAGATGCCTAGTTTGGAGGCCTGACATCCATGGATTGCTGCAAGCACCTTCGTCAATCACATTAACACTACCGTACCCTAGCATCAGAACAAGTCCTGTTCTAATCCAGTTGCCCATTTGGTTCAACTGGGGATTAGAAAATCGGTCTGGTCCACTGTGGCACTGTTATTTTCAACCGGTTTGTTCACTCAGCAAAAGCACAATAACCGGCTCTTTACCCACGGGCCCAATTAAGTTTATCCGGTTATTGCTTCAACATCATTTCAATCTATCATTTCAAGTCAGTAAATTTGGTTAATTTGCACATACTTATAGAATCTTCATTGCTGTTCTGCATCACAAAAATTTTCAAATTATAGCGGGATCAAGCTAAAGGTTTATACTATGAACTTGTGAGAGAGAGCTTTGGAGTGTCATTCTTGGAATGCTACAACTATTTAAGTCAACCGATTTAGTTGTGTGTTTGGTCTGTTTACAATGTAAATTATGGTATCATTAGAAGTCTAATTGAGAAATATTAAGATATGAAAAAAAGATTTACATGTGATCATGTGATGTTTATTAACTTCAAAAATATTTATGATATATTTTTAAGAGATTTTTTGTGGTGGGTGTTGGAGCGCAAGATGGTGTTCATAACGTATATATAAACGATGCGACTTGTTTGATGGAGCAACTAATAGTGTTTGCATAATCGAAGGGGAAACAATAGATTTTTATATTTTAATTAGTTTACATAACATATTTGCAATAAGTCCTTACCTTTTTATATTAGCTATAGATAAATATACAAGATGACCTACCTCGGTGCATAATGTTTACAAACGATATTATATTGATAGATGAAACTTAAGAAGTTAATAGGAAGTAAAATTTTGGAGAAGACAACTCAGATGACAGATCTTTTAGCTTCCAATCAATGAAACTGAAGAGTCACAAAAGAATCAAGATCAGCTGAAACAATAGGTTGACATCATAGCCTTGAAGGCTAGTCTATGACTAGATCCGTGTAGTCAAACCGTAAAGAAGGAAATTAACCATAGATTGTTCACAAACCGAACAAAGAGGACCAAAAATCACACGAGAGGAGTTTCTAGAACTTGTCACATTTTACTGAAATCATACTTCCTTTTGTATGACTTTGAATTGAGAAAGTTCAACTTCAGCCTAATCGATGGTATTCAACACAATCTATAAATTGGAGTGGCCAATCCTATTCAAAAGAAAAAGTAGAAGTAAATTCGAGCCAAGAGCTACCGTTGGTATAAAGAAACCAAGGCAACTCAAAGCTAAAACAAGCTTCCAATCAACGGCGCCAGCTAACTCAAAGTGACATCTCGAAAATAAATGGCGACAATAGAAACTTCATGTCCAAAGTGAGGATGTAACAGAAGCTACTCTAAGTAAAGAAGTTTTTGAATCTAAATACCGAAGGTAATAGATGTAGAACTCCAACATCACCTAGCTAACATTCTCCGAAGAACATCAATTGACATCGTAGGAAATTTGTCTTTCTTCCAGATTTGCTTTGGCCCAGTGAAGAACTGGATCGTCAAAATAGCCATAGATCTGTTTGATGAAGACGTATACCAACAGGTCCTTCACATGTTGAGATAGATCTTTGGAAAAGTGTGCGCAGCAGTGAAGTAGCCGATGAGGTGTCCGAACTCAGACCTGGAGATGGTGCGAAGCTTGCACCACAGTATGCACCAGGAATTACCGAAGCCGATGAAGGAGATCTCAAAGAAGAGGTGATCTAACGCCATAGCCATCAAAGAGAAAGTGGTAGAGGAGGGAAAAAGGAGCAGATTTCTTGTCAAAGGGAGGTTAGAAGTTGGACCAGAGAAGGGGGGCAGAGGGAGAACATGGACAAGGAGTCTTCTAGGGTTTGCTCGCTGGAAAAGGAAACGGGAGAGAAGGAGGCAGTGTCTGTTGAAGTGAGAAGAGAGGGATGGGAGGTGAGGGTTTAAGATAAATTCTTTGGGGGACAAAAAGGGGAAAGAAGAGCTCATGGGTAGAATCGGGAAAGAGTGAAAGTCAAGGGGGGAAGAAGAGCACTCACATGGGTAAAAGGGTAATCAACTTCTTCTTTTGATTTCTTCTTCATCATCGTTCAATATAATGCTATGGGTTCCTATTTATAGGGAAAAATCAAGTAAATACTGAAAAAATGGAAGAAAATAGAAAAAATGTCGGAAAACACACATAAAAGGCTAAAATTTAGGAAATCGTAATGCAATCTAACCAAAAGTGAAGGGATCATCATTTCCTATCCAAATGGAGCTCAGCCGACGACGTCGGTATCAGTAAACATTCTCAAATCAGTCATGTGCATGGGGTCCTCACCACATATGTTGTTAGAACTTTGAACTCGTACACCAAATTACCATAATACAACAATCAAGAAAAGCTGGCTTTCTTTTCCATTAAGACATATAACGTTCAAGATTTTCATTCATAGTACACCAAAATGGAACCTTCTGCACTAGCTTTGAACCAGCTACCAAATAACCATCTATTAACATATGTATCTTCAGCACTAGCTTTTTCTTCTGGATCTTTTTATTCTACTCAACATTGCCACCCTTGGTAGCATATTGGATTTTGACTTAACAGAAAATGAATCAACTCTTTTCCAATCGTATACTCTGGAATATTTATAATCATTCCCAGTACTATGTTTGAGAGCAGCTACTTATGTTTTGGAAACTACATTTGTTTGTGGTGCATTTAATAGCTGTTGAAGTGTAATTCCTAAATGGAACAACTGTGGAAGTATGGAACATTGGCCACTGTACAATTAAGCAAAAGTATGTAGAATAGATTATGAAAGCTGTCTTTTAACATGTAATTATGAGTCCAAGCAGGCAACAACCTCCAAATCTAAACTGTTGTTTCACACTTACCTGCTATAAATAAAAGAACTGTCTATCCGACCTTGTCTTACTATGGTCTCTTTCTACACTAGATTGATGATACATGTTTTTATTATTCATAGTCTGTTGGAATATATTATGGCAGCTTATTCTACTATTTGAGAATGCTTGCTAGTCTCTATTTCCTCTTAATTTTTGTGTGACGTTTATTTGAACTTCATGATGCTCTTTATGAACTCATTTATCTGATATCATATATTCAACTTTACATTTCTAAAACAATAGTTTTAATATACTTTTATGTTCTATTTTCAACCTTTTTGGTAGTACATTGAATATTAGCATGTTGCCACTTAGACTGAAATTGTTCATTAGCCAGTGAAAAGGAGGGAGCAAATAATTTGTAGCTTATTTCAATTTTTTTTTTTTTGAAGATTAACATTTGGAATTACGCCACTAAAAGTCTAATGCACAGCATTGATACTGGTCACTCATCAAACATTTTTTGCACAAGATTTATTCCAGAAACATCCGATGAGTGTGTTGCATCTGGTGCTGGTGATGCTGAGGTAAATTGTTCTTGTACTTTGTGAGAACCCGAGTCAAGAACCTTTTTTTTTCTTTTCATTGGGATTTTGACTTGATATACTTTTTTGCCATTAGGTTCGGATTTTCCATTTATCTCATTCTGCAACAAGTTCGGAAAATCTTATAGAACCATTAGCACATTTTCGATGTCATTCGAGAAGAGTCAAAAAGTTAGCAGTAAGGCCTTCTCTTGGCATATTTTTTTCATTGATGTTCTGTATGCCTTATTTTACACGTATTGTGTAGGTTGAGCCTGGGAATCCGCATGTAGTTTGGAGTGCAAGCGAAGATGGAACTTTAAGGCAGCATGACCTTCGAGAGGGGTCTTCTTGTCCTCCTGCTGGTGCTACAAACCAGGAATGTCGAAATGTGTTGGTAGGAAACTTTTTGTGGTTATTCCTCTGTCTCAGAGTCATCTGTGACTTATCTTTATCCTAAAATCAGCTTTATGTTTGGATTCTGTATTCCATTTATATACAATTCTTGGGTGGCCTATCTGTTGTCTGACTGCCAGAGAATGGTGGATCCATTTAGAGCTATTTGAGAATCATGGAATTAACAGCTTCTGGTTGTCAATCAAAAGTTGATCATGGTTGGTTAAGGTAGATATTTACGAAAGCAACCAAAGCGGGTCACAGTTCATTGTGAAGTGTACTACAAGAGGGAAGAAATAGCAATAAAATAAGACAAAATCTCTGCTATGAGAATAAGGAGAAGGCAGGAAAGAAAGAGAAAATCATCCGTTCATTTATTCAACCTCAACAAAAGGGTGAGCAGTGGCCTACAACTCTACAAGAGAAAATAAACAACTGTCTTTACTCAGAAATTAACGTTGGTTGGGAATTCAACTCCTCGGCTCCTGCCTTAAAATTCTATGGTACTGGTTGTCCAACTAAACCCTAAATTTACTAGTACCAAATATTCTATAGATGAGCATCTTCCTTGCCTGATTAAGAACATTCCAGTGCAGGATCAGAAAGTTGTTAACCGGATTGGGCAAGAAAATTGAGTAATTTTGAAGAAGTTTTTGAAACAAGTTCAGCAACACCACATTTGTAAAAAGCATGCTGCACATTGTCTAAAAAATGCCAACACTAACAGAAGGATGAGCAGATCTAGTTGACCATTTCAGTCTATCAACAGTGGAGAGCCTTTTCTAGCAAATTTTCACCGGAGTATCCTGATTTGATTTAGGAAAAGATTGTTTTAGACTAAATTCTTCTATCTGAAAAGCTCATCCTATGTTTTCTTGCGAGCTGTATGTGCTGAGAAGGAGACCCTTGCTAAAAAGGCCTGTTTTTCTTCGGATATCCTATCATTTTCAGAAAATCATTCAATTTCTTTCTTTCGATTTCACCTTTGAACTAGAAACTTCAGGTTATATAGCTGCGTAGACTGTGAGAAGCTCTAAAAGGTGTTAAATAAACAGGGGGAGACAAGAGGAAGGGGAATGTTGACGATCCATCTATCCATGCAAAACATAGTTTCTTGTCCATTTCTAACCTGTAACAAAACACATATAATGGTCACAATTAAGAAGAGGCTGCCTCAATGTATTAGGAACATTATAGCTTACTCAATCTTGATCAATGCCAACACTTCCCAGACTTCCCATTGCCAGACTTGGAACTTGGAAGGGACACAAATGCCCCCAACTAATGGAACTTTACCTACCCAACTGGTAAGCCTGCGCTGAGCAAGATATTAAGAGAGGAAACATTGTTTGAAGAAGAAATGGAATTGTGCTGTCTGTTGAATATTGATGCATTTAGAAGTCAACTGTGGAAGAAAAATCCAGCCAATCCCAAACTTCAGTTTTATTTAATGGGCACCAAATAAATCTTTAGTAGCAGATAGTTACATATGCTTTTCAGTTTGTTTGGAGGATTGTCAGGGAAGATTTAGTGATAAATAGGATGCTTATTCATGATAATCCGGTTAGGTAAGGGCCATAAGGCCATTCACTGTTTGGTTCGGACTAGTTTCAGACCAATTTTCCTGAATCTTGCATTTTTGGTTCAGCACATAAAACTTACTTGCAAAATAAATATTAAAATAAAATAAAATAAGATTAAACTAAAAGAAATAGCCAACTATGATCAGTCCTAAACTAAGTACTTCTGTATGAGATAACCATATTTTACCAGTATCTTTCTATGGATTCATAATATATTTAAATCAACATACTATAGAACAAAAACTGGTTCACTGGCTTACTGGTTCTGTTTGGGTCAGAGGAGTGCTGAACCGAACCAAACTGTATGTTATGTTTCAGTTCGGTTCAAAACTGAACATCCAAGCATCTCAACTGAACCGATGGTTCGGTTCGCCAGTTTATATGAACACCCCTACAGGTAGGTTCAACACTACCCTTGTAATGCTTATTCATAGAAAAGAAGCCAAGGTTAAAGGTGAGGCAGTGAGCACATGCTTATCACTTATCAGTCTACTTAATGATGTCTACAAGATATTTACTAAAATTCTGAGTCTCTGACTACTTGTCTTTGGAGATTGATAAGCCATGGTTTGCATGATCCTCCTATTGGGCCAGGTGATCTAGGATTGGCACCTGTTGACCCAATGCGGGGGGGGGGGGGACAATAAATTTCTCATTCTTAATGAACAACTCTCTTTTCTGACCTTTTTGTCATAAGTAGTTTACTTTGGTACAAAGGGGCTGAAGCTACTCTAATTGAAGAAACAAGTTGCAGGCACATGTTCAAATGTTTTTATTCTCGTCAGTTAAAATGGAAACAAAGTAAGCATTCCTCTTCTGCAAGGTACCACAGGTCTAAAGGTTATTTTTCAGAAAAGTGTATTAGCGCGGATTACTTTATCTGAACAAGATTTGGCAAAGTTTTCAAAGTGTCTTGGGATGCTGAAAGGACAGTATCCAGTTAAGGTTCTTGATGGGAACCAGTTTAAAAAGCTTTAGGGGCTTTTGCTTCTCTGTCCTTTAGGATTTGTTTATAAATATTTTGAGTTCATTTTGAGTTTTTTCTTTGCATTTCTGTCCTTAGAAGGACATGCTTGTAATTAATTCTTTTAGTGGTCCCTTTTGTAAAAGAATGGCTCTATAAATAGAGCATACTACCGTGGAAAATGAAAATATAATAGAAGCATTTTTGGGAGGATGTCGGTCCTATTAGGGGGTTTGGCCCTGATATCTCTTCATCCCCTGCATCATGAGGTTTTTCTTCTTCACCCCTGGAGGCTAGCAACATCTTTTTCTTCACCCCCAGCAGGAGGCCGGTAGCCTTCTTCTTCACCTTCGGCAGATGACCAGTTCAATATCCTCACCCTCTGGCCACGTAGCCTTCCCCTCCACCTCTCACGTATTGGCCTCCAAGCCCTTCATCCTGCCTTCCCCTTATTCAGTTACTGTTCGATGCTACCTGGTTCATCTTCAACATCGTCTAATGAGTCCGGTTCCTGCACATCTGATCCTCTTGGGCTCATTCGGCATCGGAGCTCGGTTCTACGGTGCCTGCAGCACCTCCGGCTTCAGCAGGTCCTGGTTCGACGCTCAACATCCCCAATGACTTCCGAGTTCTGTCCAATGATCCTCGAACAGATCTGTTGGGTTTTCCAAAAACTCTCGATGAAGATGACCACCTGTGCAACAAATCGTTGGATGATGCCTCTGACTCCATTGGCATCGACAGTTAGTGTAGTTCTGGAATGCCATCCAGAACCTTGTGCAGCATCATTCCTTAGTTGATGACATTAAAGAGTCGCTCTGGCGATCCTTTGAGTGTCTGATATCTTCTTCCTCTTGAGCGAGCTGGCTCCTTCATATATGTCGACGGACTCCACGGCTATTTGGAGCTTCCACTGTCCTCCCATACACAGCCTTCATCATCAATGCCTGCGCTCCTTGCCATTCCAATCGATGCCTGCATCGCCACAGTCTCTGTGCCATCTCCCCTGTTTCCGGACGAGTGACAAGGAAGATGTACAGTGCCTGGAAAGTCCCTGCTGTGTTGTCTTCATGTGGCTGCT
The DNA here is from genome assembly GCA_036172225.1 of Cryptocoryne crispatula var. balansae. NCBI lineage: Eukaryota > Viridiplantae > Streptophyta > Magnoliopsida > Alismatales > Araceae > Cryptocoryne > Cryptocoryne crispatula. The sequence goes on along the minus strand of CM069920.1, from coordinate 49,073,163 downwards.
CAACCAAGTCGCAAGCCTGAGAAGCTTTGCCTTGCAACCCTGCAAACCATCAGGGCTCTCACGAACCAACAGGTTCTCGGTGCTGTTTTGCCACGACCCCCCAGGGTTAAGTCACAGCCAGGATTGCATCGTTCTGCACTCAAACCACCGTGGGGGCCAACCAGTGCAGCAAACCAAGCCAGCCAGTCCAGCCAGTTCAGCCAGTTTTGAACTGGTTTAAAGCTTGTTCAACTTGGTTCAACCAATTTTCAGCCAGTTCAGCCTAGTTTCACCCTGGTTCAGGCTGGTCTAGTTCATTTTAACCTTGTCCAAGGCCAATTCAAACTTCTCCATCCTGGTTCAGGCCAGTTCGTTCTGGCTCAGAGTGGTTTGGGGCCTTTTAGGCCAGTTTAAGTCTGGTTAACTTTAGTTTGGTATGTTTAGTTCATTTTACATCTTTCTAATTCTATATGGCACTGGTAGTGGCCGTATGGATCACACGATACTACAAACTCAAGAATGAATTTTTTGCAACCCGTGTGGATTGATATATTTTTGACTAGGTGACATGTGTGGAAGATCGACTCGAGAAGACCCCGTGCCATCAGTCGGATTCAATTGATACCGACATCAATATAATATTATTTTAATACTACGAGGACTTTATATATGTAGAATTTTAATGTTAGGAGTGCCAAAGTCTAATTAGAAGTTAAATATATATTGTAGAGTCAAATAGGATATATGTTTAAATTATGTAGTCTAGCACGTATCTGTAGTTTGATAAGGTTTTTGTTTTTTTTAAATTTATATTAAGGGGTTTGTAAAAAGGCCTAAAACTCTATTAGACATCAATAGAAGAAATGAAGTAACTGTGCTTTTTCTCCGTCTCCATCTCAGTTCTTCTTCACCTCTCTTCTTCTTCTTCACTCTTCCTCTTCTTCTTCCTCTTCTCCCCCCATCACCTGGCCATCCATCTCCTACTCTTGGCCCACGGCGCAAGCATCCGTTTCCCCCACTGCAGCACCTGTCATTGGGTGTCGAGCTACACCCTACATGCCCTACCTACTGGTTGCACTGCCCACTGTGAGATCCTATCACTGTGCTTGCCAGTTGTACCACCTTGCCATTGCTTTTCAGACATCGGTTGGCTCCCGTAGACGCTGCAAACCCGATGCCCCTCCGAGTGGACTAGGTTCCCTTTCCTCTCAGCCCCTTCCTCCCTGTTTAACTTCTTTCCCTGTGTGGCTACACCGCATCGCCAAACCTCGTAGACCCACCTCCTCCTTTCCCGTGTTCCCTCCCCTCCTTTTCTGCTCCTTCTGAGATCTCTCTGTCACTCCCCTCTTCTTCTTCTTCTTTGCTCCTTGAGAATCCCTCCTCCACTGCCGGGAGCTCCCTCCTTTGTTTGAGCATCTCCCATCCCCTTCCTCTTCTCTGAGCATCCTCGTCCTACACCGCCGAGCGCTGCCTCTGCATCTCCCACTGCCGGTGAGGCTGGTCAGCCACCTAGCCCCTTCTGCACAGTGCCCCTTCACGCCTACAGTGCTGTTCCGGGCTCTCGCAGCCACTCCCTTCAAGCACTCCTTCATCCGGTCGAGGAACCTTCATGCGGTATTGTATCTGCTACAGTGAAACAAAGCACAAGGTGAGGCAGGAGCTACAGAACCTTGGTCTTGCATGAACAATGTCGGCACTGTGACCTTAGGCTTATATGACACCGAATTTGTGCCAAAATTTGAAGCTGTTTGAGCCGCTGAAATACTACGTCATTTTGAGGCACCGGAAGCAAGCACAAGTGTTGAGGCATTTTTATTGTAAATTGAGTCAATTTAAGTTCAAGACAATGCACGGATCTTGAGATATTACGTGTATTATATTGAATCGGTTCAAGTTGTCAAACGATGTGTAGCTTTAAGTTGAATTGCATAGCTCTGTTTTACGAGTAGAGCTTCCATTTATCAGTTGAATCATTGAATGTTACACGGTATCAGCGTGACAACTCAGCCGGATTGGGTTCGGTTTCAACCTGTTTGGAAAATTTGTCGTATGGTTCTATCAGTTCAATTTGGCCCAATTCGGCATTGATTGGATTGGTTTTGCACTATGCAGTGGTATGACATTAGTTCATTTTAGATTTGTCAGTGGATGGACCTGTTTGATTGGACAGTGGATGGACCTGTGTGGCTCAGTTTTATCGGATTTGACGCATCACGATGGATCCTACCTTTTTGTCCTATGTCAGTTCTTAGTCTAGTTTCATTAGATATAGCTATTTTAAGTATTGATTGGGACCTGATTGTTAGGAAGTTTGCTTGAAATAATTAATGATGAAAATGTAGACTTCTTTCAGTGGAGAGTAAGTGGTTGCTGGTTGATTAGTTTTATCTAGCTTGCTTTTATTGTATTTCTCCACATTTAAAGTTTGAAGCTTGTTGGCGCACAATTTTTACAAAAAAAAAAGAAAGAAAAGAAGAAGTGGGCTTGACAGTTCAAACATTAAATGGATTATCCAATTAAAAGAATTCAAGACCAAGTGACTTGTTTGGACCACCTTCCGGGGGGTGAATGGGCTATGTTCTGGTCAGGCCCAAATTTATTGAGCAATATAGGCCCATGTCAAGGCATATTAGACAATATGTTAAGTAGCTACCATAAGATAGGCTTAACTAGGCACATTGGGCGCCGGACTCAAACAAATCCGAGAAGATTTTTGGGACATTCCGAGACTTCCACGGCAAGAGGATACCCTCCCGATCGGTTGCCACGCTGGGTTGGAATCCTCCAATGGGAAGGAATCCCGTAAACTTGGAAAAGACCGCCTAGATAAGGTGGACGGAGCCGTTGAAGGGAAGGAGAGCAATTCTGGCTATCGCCAACCCTCCGAGTCCGTCTCGAAGCTGGACTCCCTGTTTCGGGAGGTTTCCTGGTGAAGGAAGGGGGCCGTCAAGGCCTATATAAGCCTGGCCAAGGCTGGTCGCTAAAGGAGGAGGCAGAGAGCAACCCGGAGGAGGAGAGCAGAGAGAGAGAAAAGAAGAGAGACAGAGGGTTACCGCGGAGGCCGTCGATCCCCCCCTGGAGCCTTGTTGAAGCCGTCAATCCCTCGGAGCCTCGTTGAGATCGCGCGATCCTTCTTCTTCTTCTTCTTCCTCCTCCGGACGCCGCAGCCTCCACCGTATGCCGCAGCGGACACCGTCGGGGCCCAAAGCTCCTCCCGTCCACACCGGAGAGGGCTTCCTCCCCCTCCCCTAGGGCCGACGGACCCTTCTCCTTCCTCTGCCGGCGCCGTCGCCGTTGAACAGGGCCGGGAGCTGCTGCAATGGAGGCCCGAGCTGCCGTCGGGCGCCGGAGGACAGTCGGGGATCTACTGTAGCCGGGGGAAATATGTCCCCCGGACTTATGTCCACGGTGGAAATCCCGTGGGGCCCACCTGAGGAAGAAAACGCAAAAAAAAAGGAGAACCGACCGGGCAAAGCCGGCCGGTCCCGCGCAGAAGCAGCCACCGGTCCAAACAGTGCCGAAGCCCCCCAGCCGGCTGAAGAACAGTGCCCGCGCACAATCCCCTTGGCCAGAACAGTGCGCTGTGTGCGCAGGCAGGGGCCTTCAAAAAAAAAAGATTTTTAAAATAAACAATCAAGTGAAAAATAAATAAAAATCTACATTTAATTCAACAAACCGGACTAGTTGGGGGGTCGACTAACCATCCGCCCCTACGTCCTTAAGGTAGACATACAAAGGTCTATAAAAGACCCCAATGTCTTACCATTTTTTAGCTATATGAGGCCGTGCATGGTCAACATGCCGCTAAGCCGATTATATGCTAATGGAATCATCAAAACAGTGGGGGATGCCCATAAGTCTATCAAGACCGGGTACATGCCGCCCATGAATTGACAAGTTCATCAACTCATGGAGGAGCCATGAAGGTGGATATGAGCTAGTTTTCCACAAGTCTATCAAAGACCGGGATGCTCAATCTCAAGACAATGAGATGAGTCCCTACAAGCTTATCAAAAGCCGGGTGTGCTCAATCTCAAATCGATGGAAGGAATGCCCACAAGTCTATCAAAGACCGGGGTTTTTTCCATCTCAAATTGATCAAGCAAGTTCCATGTTCATCAAGGACTCGAAAAGACCTAAATTGCTGGTCAAGTTGTAAATCATGTCTCATATTGAGGAAAACAAGGGAAATTCATGTCCGGTACATAGATCAATGTTACAAAGAGGGGAGACAATCACATGAAATTTCTGGAATGCAAAGCGATTCTGGAAGATTTGAAACCTGTAAAAGACTTTAAAAATCTAAAACCTGTAAGTCTGAAATATGAATTTTCATACAACCAAATCCCCAAATCAAAACACCCTCAAACAAATCACAAACTTAATTAAATTCATAAACAAGAAATCGGGAGAGTCTAAATCTGCAACCTTTGAAAGTGCAGAATCTGGACTCCGAGGTCTAAAATCTGAAAACCAATTTAATGTGCAGAATTTGCAACAAAACCTGAAATCTGCGGGAGAGCCGAACTAAAAATCTGCAATCTGAGGTTTGAAGACTAAAAATCTGCAAATGTGCACAGAATCCATAAATCTGAACTTGTAATCCATAAAAATTTGAAGAATCCGAACCCTGTAAGGTCTGTAAAACTTTAAAATCTGCAAGTCTGAAACATACAAAAATCTGAAATTTGAAGAGCTCCCGAATCTGAAACCAACTTATTCTGCAGAATCCGCAGGAGACCAAAATCTGAACTTCAACAAATTCAAAATCTTAAGCAACTCCATTCAATTTTATAAATCAAAAAATTGAACAAATTTAATTTAAGCAAACCAAGCTGACACCCACAAGCAAATTAAAATTAATAAATCACCATCAATTATAACCAAATTTAAAAGTCTAACCGATCTGAAATCTAAAAAAATGTCAATCAAGATCTCTTTAAACAAACTCTAAATTTGATCAAATTGCAAGCAGAATCTAAATAAAAAAAACATAATTGATCATATAAACTCAAATACAAATCAAACTTTCCAAATCAAATCCAAGTCAAACTTAATCAATCAAATCCAAATTAATCAAACAAGCCAAAATTCAAATTCCAAACAAATTCATTCCAAACAAACTTAAATCAATTAATCAACTCAAATTAAATAAAATTCAAATCGAATTAAAACTCACACACTAAATCCAAATTTCAATCAATTTAAACAAACTCAAATTCAAACCAAATCAAATCAACTCACATACAGATCAAATTTCCAAATAAACCTTAAATAACTCAAATTCAACCAAATTTCAAGTTCAATCAAATCAATAAACAGTATTTAAGTCAAGTGAAATAAAACCAAATCAAGTTCAAACAACTTATATTCCAACCAGAACTTAAGACAATCCAATCTCATAAATAAATTTTTTTAACCAACTGTCTTTAATCTAAATCAAGTGTGAAATCAATCAACAAATCCAAATTCAACCAAACTTAAAACCAATAAGCAACTCAAAAAAAAATGAACAAATTCAAACTCAAACCCAAATCATTTTTAAAAGTCTGAAATTTACATAAAACCACAGAACGTCAAATTCACCCAAAACAAATCCAACTCAAACCAATTTTAACCAAAACCAAACTGAAATTTAAATAATTCCAACAAAATCCATTTCAAACAAAATCAAATCAGCTTCAACCCAAACTAAAAGCAATTCAACCAATTAAATTCAACTCAAACTAAATTCAACTCAATCAAAATTCAAACCAACAAATTTAACTCAACCAATTCAATTCAAATCAAACTCAAATTAAAATTGAGTGCTTGCATTCCGTCAATTTCATGGGATTGTTTTCTCCTATGTCCATATGTGTGTGAATGTTTATTGTGGATGCATATTTTCAGTTTCAATGGATTGCTATGACGCTTAATCAAGGGTATTCGAGTTATCTCGAGGTAATTAACGTCGGATCTTCGCACCATCCGACGGGGAGAGGTCAAAACAAATTTTCAAAGAACCTAACAACCTCAACATATAATTTTGACCCTAGTTAATACTTTTATGAAATATCATCTATTTTCTTACAAAGTCAATGCTAAGGTCTAATCAAATCTAATCCAAATTCAAAAAAAATGAATTTCCAAAACAAAACATAAAATCTTTTAGATCTTTGAGGTTACATCAAAGCTCAATTTGCAAAATGCCTGAAGCACACAAGTCTGCTTCGGTTTGGCATCGCAAACACCCTTCTGATAGAACCAATGTGTTGGATATTCTCAATTGAGGCACATTCCACTTACACATCCACCATATGTACAAATCGAGTTTAGAGAAATGACTCAATCACTATTTGAATATGGATGTGGGCCCATAGTGATTTCTCCTTCGCAGTGGACACTGCAAGATCAAGAAAATGAGGAGCCATCATAGCTATCATGTCTTTTGGTGATCACAAGATTGTACTTGCATATCATTTGTACTTTAAAATTTACTAAAGCATAAATTTGATTGTTCATATTTGTTTAATCATATCCGTACATTTCAAATTGATATGTGCATTTGTATGTTCTCTATTTTTATTTTATTAAAATTAAAAAATTGATTTGGGCCAATTTTGATTGGTCTTTCGGTCCGATGCATTGGCTCGGCCAATCTGATCGGAATCAGAATCGGGCCAGGCTTATCTTGGACCTGATTCCAATTCCTCTTTACTTGCACCCACCTGTTTTTTTTTTTTTCAATGTCCGAATGCAGCCTCCATTTTTCTGAGGGTGGTCAATGTCATATTTCATCAGAAAGCATAAAGGAGACAAGGAAAATGCTTAACATAAAGAGAACAAAATGAAAATGTACTCTATCAAGATGGTTGAGCTGAAGACAGAAGCACTTGTTACGTGCTTAGGAAGTCCCCAAACTTAGCTACAGAAGAACTCATTTAAGAAACTTCTCCATCTATATAACTACTTCAGGAAATCAGGTGATTTTGTTTTAACCAGATGAAGTATCCAGCCAAGTTTTATAGTGAAAAACCAATGTCTGAATCTTCTAAACTGTTAAGATCTTCTTCAAAGAGTTTTTTCTTTTTATTCAAATTACCTAGAGTGAAACTAGCAGGAAGTATTCCTCTCTTCCTTCACATATCTGTTAGGCTTGCAGCTATTCCAGCCAATAATTGTGGGATCAGAATCGGTACCCAGATCGAATTGGATCAGCTGATTCCAGCTGATTTTTTTGGAGGAAAACCGATCCAGAATCGGTCCTGATCGGTTTTTAAAAATCATAGAATATGGGCCTAGATTGGATTCCAATCCGATGTAGGCCCTTTGGGGCCGTATTGGCTGCTGCGCGGGCTGGGAGGAACCCCTTAAGTGGTCCATTGGGTCTTGATGGATGCGATATGCCGAAATACCCATCGGACCCGATATAACTGGATCCAGTGACTTATTGCCTTATGGGTCTCCGATGGACCTGGTAAGGCCTCTTCCCCACTCGATAGGGTGGGGAAGAGTGCTGCGGTGGCAGTGGAGGACTCGATTCCAGTGATGAATCGCCAAAATTGGTTTGTAATCGGCCAATTTTTGGCCTTAATCTAGCCTATTTTGACTGATTTCGGTTGATTCTTGAGAGAGATCGGGCTGGATTGGTCCTCTAGGCAAAAATTGGATCAAGACCAACCAATCTGATCTTGGAATTGACCGATCCCAATATGATCTGGCAGATTCTGCAATCAATGATTCCAGCTGATGGGAATTGATAAACCACCGGAGAAGCCAAGCACTCTCTTAAATACAACTCATAGGACATTGATATTGTCGCGAAAGGCATATGATAAAAAAATTAACTACCATAAAGCAGTCAGTTTTCATTCAGCATTCCTGAGACAATAAAGTCTGCCTACTGATGGTAGAATCCTCCCAGTCACTTCCTACAGAAATAACTACTTTTGACAGGTCTCTTCCTTCCACCATTCCACTTTCACTTCTTCCCTGCACCGCATTTTAGATGGCTGAGTTAACTGAGATGGATTCATCATTGTTCAGGTGTGAGATTGTTATGACTAAGCATGAAATTTATATTTTTGTTAGTCATAATTTCAGAATGAATCATAGAGTGCTTGCATGAGATTTTCTATGAATCAAGGTCATGATGAAGGAATGGAGCAAATTTGCAGGTCGTCCCCATGTGAAAGTACATTAGGTTTTTACTGTTTTGAAGTATCTACTCTAACCTGGTCAATGGATCTACTCTAACCTGGTCAATGGATCTTTCACTGAAGTTTTTTATTTGAAATGTATTTATGTTTCTACAATATTTTCTTTGATATGTTTCATGCTGTTGTATATAATTATAATTGTGAATATTTTATCGTATAACTTTCTTAGTTGGCTGGCAGCTTGATTTGCGCTCTGGAGCTAAGAGGTCACTGTCTGACAGCCCTAAGCAATGTTTGTTACTGAAATCATGTGACATCAGTCCAACACGCCCCCATGAGCTTCTTGTGGGAGGAAGGTAATTTCTTGTTTTAAATACTTCAATGGATGCATTTCTTTTGATATGTTGATTAACCTCTTTGTTGCAACTTGTCTAACATAACCATGTGGCAGTGATGCATTTGGTCGTCTATATGATCGTAGAATGTTGCCACCACTGAGTTCCTGTCGCACAAAGATGAAGCCACCTCCTTGTGTTTACTACTACTGCCCAATTCATCTTGCGGAGCGTGTAAGTTTTTTAGAAATTAGACTGCTAGCCATAATGCTAAGGATGCTAGTTTACTACCTTTTATTTGCATATAGGTCTGCTCTTTCTTGGTTTGTTTCTTCATGTTTTAAGATGTCTTCTGTTCTGTGTTTGTTATCTTTCATCATATTCTGTTCTGTGCTCCTACTTCCATATATCTGATTTAATCTGATGCAGTCTATCTGGGAAGTGTTTCTAAAGCCTGTGTACAATCTAGTTTAAGGCAGTATTCTATGTTTGCCAAATTGAAGGGAAGGTCCTGGGTGACTCCATTAGTACGCTCCTTACCAGAAGCATCCCTGCTTCCTTAGGAAGATTGATGTACTGATGAATGCTGTAGGAAGCTGGTGGAGGGTTGAGAGGATAAGCAGGAATGGTTTTAAGTGTATGATGATAATGCAAGGATGATTGGCTAATGGTAATTCACCCTGTACAGGTTCTAGATCAGGCTACTGTTCTGTTCTAGATGCCATCTGGCGGCCACTATTGCAGATGTTTGTATTGCTGCAGGGTCAACAGCATTAGAAGATGTCACTCTGCTTGAGGCAATTCAAAAGTTGACCATGGTAGGCAGAGGAAAGAAGAAAACTGTAACTGAGGAGCAGATGTGGTGACCAGTTTGCCTTGCTGCTATCGAGATGGGGGAGGTGGCAGCAAGGATTGCCGTCTCGAATCTCGCTTTGTCTCGGGGGGGGGGGTGAAAGAGAAGAGATCTCGGAAAAATCTCGAGAGATCGGACTTCGAATTCTCGGATCAAAATGTATATATATATGTATGTAACATAACATAATATCTTATAAAGATAAGAGTACATCAATTAATTTACATGAAAATATATAACACATTTGCACATCAACGGTGTGAATGAACAATTACAAAGCATTCTCAATATCAAAAAGATGATTTTTGTGCTTCTAATGATTTAAACTTGTATATAATCTTATTTAAATATTAATATGGTATTAAGAGCATTTATATGTTCTTATTCTTGATTGTTTATTACAAATTGATGGCTAAACATTTATGAAATTGTATTGATATAATTTGTTTATTACATAAGATATAATCTTTGTACAATAAATTGATGATTAATATCCAAATCTAAAATTTGAATATATTAAGAACATTATTTGATTTAGGTTCTAATTAAATGTGTATGTTTATGTGGGAGAGAAGAGAGTAAAAATAGATCTTTATAAAATTTAAGTATATAATATATATTTATGATTATGAATCTTATATATATGTGATAGTATAAATGATAGTGAAATATATTAATATATTCACACTATCATAAACGGGCGCAGAGTAGCCCCCAAAGAAAATTTTTTTATGGACTAGTCCACATGGGCGCGAGATCTCGGCGATCTCGTTTCTCGGCCCCTTGGCAAGACCCAAAATCTCGCGAGATCTCGTGAGATCTCGGCGAGATGGAAAATCATGGGTGGCAGTAGAAGGAATCCTGCAAGTTATGTGACTTTGGCTGGGGGAGCTGTTATAGCAGGCATTAAGAAACAGCGTCCAACCTCCCACCCTGATCCATCTGTGTATACACATGGAACTAACAGGTGGCTTACCTGGCATGTGTAGGGAACTGATTGGCTGACTGGTCCTGTGTGAAGGGGATTAAGTTTGTGGATCTAGTGGAATTTGGTGGATCGGGTCTGGAAAGAAGATTAAAGCATCTCACCAGTTTGGGCAGCCTGACAAGTGACAACCCATCTGAGTCTTTCTCCCACCTGGTGGAACCTGGTGTCTAACATTGTGGCAGTTGCCTGCCTGGGGACATAAGAGCCTTTCAGGGAAGGAAAATAACTTCATTGATCCAAATCCTCTCTCCCAGCAGCCAGGAGAGGAGTGAAGCCAATCAGGATTGTCATCTCTACATAATGCAAATGGCAGACAAAGGCCTAATGCATAGTTTACAGGATCTGCCAATTTGAATTGGGATAGGTAGGTGCCAGCCCGATCCTTGAGTGGAGCCTCATCCTGGGACAATTTCTGTCAGGGTTGGCATCTGGAGGTGGCTGCCCCCTGTGCCTTCTCTGCCATAAATGGACGATGGGATCCACCAACTTAAATTGGCGAGTTGGCAGTCTCCAACTTAGGCTGTAGTTACTCATATGGGGTCCTATGGATCCAATATGAGCATCCTTCCCCACCGATTTAGGGTGGGGAAGGCATAGGGTGGCAGCGAGTCTTCACCGGGGATCATGGATCAGTCCCAATTTGGATTGGGTTGGCCTTGGACGATCTAGGGGCCAATACCAATCTAGAATACCTTGGCTCAATGTCTATCAGTTTGAATAGGAGGATGAATCAAGGAATTCTTGGTCTGGATACCCTGGATTGACTAGGGCCAATCCCAATCCACATTGATGTCTGATTGTCAGTTTGGCTGATCCACCTGAAGTTCAGGCCAAGATGGGTGATGCACCAAGGTGGGGAGCTGATCCGCTGGCTTCTGGTTTCCACTGTCGCCAGGCACTTTTCTGCCGTGAATCTGTTGGCATTTCTGCAGACCTGTCGGTCACCTCCTGCTTGCGAAGAAGAAAATAGTTGGCCCCTTCAAGCCTACTATGTGGTGGATCCTCAACTTACACCAGATATCAGGTTTGCCGGGATTGCGGATCTGCAACGTAAAATTGTGCATCTCCAGCTATCAGGTCTGCAGGTCTGCTTTGGACGTGTGCCCTTTGTCTCTCCTGCCCAAAAATGGGCGGGGTAGACACAGGGGCAGCCACTGGCTACCCTTAGGTCCTCGGATTTGCTGAACCCAATGGGATAGGCTGCTATGATGGGTCAGATCAGTCTAGAATCAACTGTCTAGCCGGACCCATTGTCTGATGGAAGTTCCTTCCAGGATCAGTGCTCTTTCATGGATCTGGTTGGCAGATGTCAATACTGATCTAGATCAGCTAATCATACAAACCATGGGATGGATTGTTGTGGTGTTAGGGGAGACTGAGTTCATGCTCTTGATGGAACAATGCTGGAGAAGCAGTGGGTATCACATAGCATGGATTTCCTTGATGCAGATGGCTTAGATGGGAGTGTTGGCTGGCCAAGATGGTAGACCCTTCTTCGCATGCAGGTGGGAGGCTTTTTAGCTGCTTGGGCTTGTCTGTAATGATTGCTGTGGCAGTTCATTGCTGAGAGTGATCACATAAAGGGTGAAGGTGGAGTAGGATGGCAATACAGAAATAATGATCTGATCTACTTCTGGAGCAAAGCTGGAGGTAATGATTTGAATTTCGTACAGGTCTACACCTTACTCATCAAAATGTGCAGATTTCACTGATGGCACTATGGCGGTACTAACATCAAAATGAGCAGATTTCACTGATGGTACTATGGCAGTCCTATTTTGGAACATTAAAAACCTGAATGAGGATAATGATACAGACAGCTGAGCAGCTTATTCTTAGAAAGATAGTGGATAATATTTGCATAGAAGAGACCAAGATGGGAACATTTGATAGTCTGCAACTTAACAAAATAGGAAGTAGAACATTGCAGGGCTCATTCTGATGCTGCTGCGGGTAGTGAGTGGGCTTTTTGGTGATGTAGGATGTGGAAAAGGCAGAGAGTATGGATATCCATTTTGGGGAATTTTCCATTGTAGTTAGGACATGCTCGCCCCTTGCTGGGGTATAGTGTTCTTTGGGAGTGAGTAAAAAACCTGGCTTTCTATCAGAGCTGGGTTCTTGGATGTCTGCTTTGGTATTGGCCACCTTAGTTGTTGGAGGTTTTAAGATTGATACAGTGTGGAGAAAGATCTAACCAATAGTAACCATAGATCTCCAAAAATGGAGCTTTTCAGGGATTGATCAAAGGAATGTGTTCTTGTTGAAGTTTGTGTAAAGAACAGTAAGTACACATTGGCAAACACATTCTCATGGTCTCATTCTGCTATTTGGAGTGTCTGGACAGATTTAAGCATAGCTGTCTTTATGGTCTGCCCAAAGTGTTCCGACCACTTCCTATTATTCTTGCTGCAGACAGATCCTTCAAAAGTTGTTGCTGGCTATTCAGGTTTCAAAATGCCAGGAAGATTGTAGACACTTTACAGACTTGATCAAGTATTGGTAGATGCACATAATGCAAGCTCTCAAGATTCTTTTTGTTTCATGACCTGAGAAAAAAGAATGACTGATATTGTGATGTCCATATAAACACCTCTCATTCTTTATTTGTCACCATCTTTTCCCATCTTTCTAGTGCCTCAACTCTTTGTTAGTGCAAGTTGTCTATAATCTCCTTTTCTCTATGATTATAGTTTTAAATATTATTTTAGTTGACTGTTGGCACCAAAAAGTTTTCAATTTTTATTGGGCCGGGGTTAAGTCAAATGCCAACGGAAGACATGCCTAGCCCCTTACGAAGTCGAGGATTCATTAAAATGACAATAAGGACAATCAAAGAGAATGGGCCTGAGTTGTTCTGCAGTAGGCCCAGTGAGCTTCATAGGCCCAATAAGCCTTAATGGGCCCACTAAGGACGGTAAATGGGCCCAATGCCCGGTTCTCCATATCTTACAAGTCACAAGTCAGGAAAAATGAGTCAAAATAACTTATTGTGCCAAGACACTAGAAAGCGGGTCCACATACCAAGTGCATCAAAATTCAAGTTTATTGGGCCAAAAATGTCAAAAAATGGGCGCATATGTCAGGTCTGACAATGTCCCAATGGAGTCACAAATGCTGGACAAGGGACCCGAATGGAAAAATTCCAAACATAGTGCTTGTTGGGCTTGAATGGTCGATATTAGGCCCAATAATAAAATGATGGCAACATATGAGCTGTTTGACTTGGTGTTGTTGAAAGTCAAAATCAGATCAGAACTTCGAACAATATTCGGCAAGATGTGCGCAAAATATCAAAAGTTGAGTTTATCTAAAGCCCAATCATGTTAGGGGCAAAATAGTCAAGATGACTCAAGAATAGGCCCATACACCAAGTTCAACAAATATTCTAATTATTGGGGTCACATATGTCGAAAAAATAGACCCAAATAGTAAAATTTCAAATTTGGGGCTTATTGGGTCCGAACAACCGAGATCAGATCCAATAACAAAATGATGGCATCATATGATCTGCTTGAGTCAATGCTAATGGATGCTAGATTAGGATAAAAAATCTGATAAATATTTGGTAAGTTATTCACAAAAAAGTAAATTTTGAGCTTCTATGAAACCCTTTTGGATAAGGCATTCAGTGCATAAATGATGATTGGAAAACCGATATGGGTGAACCCAAATGATATCGGAATGCCAGAAATATCGGTCAGAGATTGATTCGACCAATAAGGGTATTTTCGTATTTTTTCCGCTCATGGATAAGTCAAATTATCTTGCCCATTGATATAAGATCTTATGCTTTGATGGTTGAGATTTATTAGGATGGATTAATGCAATTTTTCCTTGTTCATTATGTTTGTGTCCTAGACAATGGACCATGTAAATACATAAAATTAGGTCCGATTGGAGCTCAATTCTGATTCATATCAAGAACGTTTTAGTATTTATGTAATGATTTGGGCATATGAAATGTGGATCGTTGGATCGGTACAGCAGGATTAGGAGATGAGGGTGCACCGATCTAATGGCCTGAATGTGTTCTCATTTTAAGTGATGTGTCTAAGATGGACGGCTAAAATCTATTTATCACTTAAGCTATAGATCAGGGCTTATTGGGTCCTTAATGGTAATGGATCCTACTTATAACCAACGGTTGGGATGGGATGATCAAATGATCAATCCCATTGGATTAAAAAGATCAAATATCCACCATTGGATCTATTTCCTTGGGATGAAGACTAGGTCAAGAATACGCAACCACCCCCATTTTCTTGTTGCACAACCCAAACAAAAGAAATTGTCACGCACCCTGTTAGATGACCCCATTTTGACAGATCCTCTCTCTCCTCACATACTCTTAGCACACATACGAAGGAAGGAGGAGTAAAAGATGGGGGCGGTTCCTCCCTTCTCAAAAGAGGATGACGGGTGCACCTAGCCAAAAGAAAAGAAAAGAAAAGAGGGGTAGCTCATGGAGAAGACCTCGGAGCCGCGGCTTCCTCTTCTCTTCCCCTCCACCGGTGCTGCCTCCTCTAGGCAAGAGGGATCAGAGCTTCTTTTGAAGGTCCTCGGTTGTGGCTGCACCGACAAAAGAAGGGGAGAAGGAGAGATTGCCGCGGGACTTTTTTTTTCTATTTGTAGTGCAAGCCAAGGGGAGAGGCCGATACTTCTTCCATCCTCCATATGCTTCACCTACCTTCTTTTACCGGTTCTACCTCGCACCCCTGTTAGACCCACCACTTGTTGCTTACGCCGGCAGGTTCTTCTCTAGGCACTTCCATAGTGCCAAGTCTTCCTACTGCAGTGTTGAGTCTTCCTGTTGTCGCATAGAGTCAAACCGGATCTAATAGAGGACAGGGGGTTGCAGACTCCTCCTTGAGGTTGCGTGGTGGTCATCCAAACCAGAGGAGAAAGAAGGTTGTCGCAGGGATTCTTCCTGCCGTCGCAAGCCCATAAAAAAACTCTGGTGGATCCCACCCAGTTGCAACCTCCTGCTCTCGGCCCACACTCCTATGCTTGTTGGGACTGGTGGAGACAGAAGAAGGGGATGTCAAAGTCTCCTCTTCCCCTTGCTGTTGTCAGCTCCAGAGAGGTAGAAAGAAGTATGCCGTGGGGCCTTTTCCTACTGTTATGCAAATACATTCGGAGAGAGAAGAATTCTTGGAGCATGTTCTCTTCCAATCACGACCCTTTCATCTTTTCCTTCCACATGATGTACACCTAGGAGAAGAAGAAAAGGATGTGCCAGTTCCATGAACTTGTTGCGGCCACATTCAAGAGGGGAGGGGGAGGATTGTTGCACTGCCTACCCTCTCATCTTCTCCATCCACCTATTACTTTTGCTTGTTACAACAACCTATCTAAGATGGAGGGGAAGGAGCCGATTATTCCTCTAGAAGCTCCATGCTGCTATAGGCTATATTATCAGAGGCGACCGTCTCAGGTGCCTAGGCGCTAGGGTGAGGCGAGGTGATGCGAGGCCTTAACACCTTGCCTAACCTGCGGCTGCCCCCCTCAGGTGGTCACTTTGACTACCTGACTGCCTTGACCACCTCAAACATATATACTTTTTTATTTTTTCCTATTTTCAAATTTATTTTTTGGCTTGTTGTTTACTTCAACTTACGATCATATCTTATACAATGCATTTCCTT
This sequence comes from Cryptocoryne crispatula var. balansae, assembly GCA_036172225.1. Classification (NCBI taxonomy): domain Eukaryota; kingdom Viridiplantae; phylum Streptophyta; class Magnoliopsida; order Alismatales; family Araceae; genus Cryptocoryne; species Cryptocoryne crispatula. The sequence goes on along the minus strand of CM069920.1, from coordinate 49,057,222 downwards.
TCTTTTTAAATCAATGAAATAGTGATCTTGTGTCACATTCAAAAAAACTTAAGATCAAACAAGACAAAGATTTGAGAATTATTGTTCAATTGTTGTTACTCCCATGTTATTTTAGAATTATTAATGTACTTCCATGTTTATTTTAGAATTATTGTTTAATTGTTGTCACTTGACATATTAATGTACTCCAATTGTTGTTGTGAAATTCGGTAACATAGAAAAGATATCTTTCCAACATTTTTGATGTATTTTCTGTTTTTTTGAAGTATTTTTTATTTTTATGTATATTTCTTATATTTTTAGATTTTTTTTTGCTTTTTTTAAACATACCTCTTGTATTTTAGAAATATGTCATACTTTTTTACATGTATTTTGAGTTTTTATAGAGATATGTCTTGCTTTTTTTTAACTTTCAAATAAACCCCAAGTGTACAAAGATTAAAAATATATAATAATAATAAAATTGTCATCTCAGGCGCCTGAGGCGAGGCGAGACCTCCCTCGCCTCGGTCGCCTCTCGCCTTTGACTACATAGGCTACAGGCTTCCAGGGTCTTTGACCAAAGAAATAAAAATGGGTTGCCTGGTCCAAAAAGACACGAAGATAGGCCGCTAGGGCCCAATGAAGACTAAACCAGACATTACGGGTCCCAAGAAGCTCAAAGTGGCCATCAAGGCCCAATGAGGATTGAATCGACCATCCAAGACTAAAAAGAAAATCTTAATCAAATATGAAACAAAAAAAAACAACTAAGAGACTAGCCTACCAAAGTAGGCCCCTCATTAGACAAACAGTAGGGCATGCTTCCAACATATTTGATCCAGACGAGAAAATAGGCATGCTCTCATCTTCTACCAATCTTTCTCCAATGTAGGGAGTATTAAACTCTACTTACTAAGGGAGGTATGTCTCATTAATTTAAGGGGAGGTCATGTCAAAATTCATCCTTAAATTAAAAACATAAGAAATATACCAAAGAAGGATCATCCCATACCCGTCGAGGGCAAAGAAAATTTCATCAATGGGAAAAATGGCATTTATAACTCCCATATGTAATTTGCATTTGAATTTACCAAGAAATGGAAATTTGAATTTTGCACATGGTGAATCCCATTGGGAGCTTCTTAAAAGCCCTACAAATGTAAAAGGAATGAAAACAAAAAAAGGGAGAGAGAAAATATAATAAATTCTTAAGTATTAAAATCTAGTCAAACAAATCTAACATAGATTCTCTACCTCAAAATTAAATTTTCAGATAATTCAAACCTAAAAAATAAATTTTATAAATTAAAATATTAAATAAAGAGCAAATAAATCTAGGGCTACAAACGAACCAATACACTCGGCAAGTAGCTCGAAGCTCGGCTCGATAAAAACTCTACTCAGCTTGTTTATTATGTTAAACAAACAAGCTTGAAAAAAAAAACTCAACTCATTAAACGAGCTGAGCTTGAATAGACTCTTACTCGACTCGATAAGCTTGCGAGTAGCTTGATTAAATATTCTATCAAACATTTATTTTTTAAAATTCAACTATGAATATTAATATTTATATATGGACATTTAAATATATTAAATAATTTAAAATTTGAGTTTAAACTTAGATAGAGATTCATAAATGAACTAAATTTTGAGTTTCACAAATAACTTTTTATTGATTTTGAGTTTTATGAATGAGTTTGTATATAGCTTAAATTTGAATGTGGATTAAATTTTAGTTCAACTACTACTCGAGTTCGAGCTCGACTTAGCTCGATTAATAAACGAATCGAGCTTAAACAAGGGTTCAACATACTCGTTAAAACTCAAGCTCGAACTCGAACTCGTGTAAAATAAACGAGTCCAACTTGAACACCATACTACTTGATTCGGCTCGGCTCGTTTGCACCCATAAATAAATCATATAAATACAATAAACACAAAAATAACAAATAAAACCCAAAATGCTTTAAACGTGTCTAATTAAGTGAAACAAAAACTTTCAAACTCCAAATAATTTCCAGGCAATTAAAACACTAAAAATGAATTTTACCAAATGAAAAAACCAATTATTGGGTAAATAAGCCGAATTAACTCAATAAACTAGTAAATAGATAAATGAAACTAAAAGCAACCAGAAGATTTCACATAAATAAAAAATTCTCAAAATTAAATTTAAAGATGTTAAAAGTTAAAAAATCAAATCATTTTCACAACTCCAAAAAAAAAAGAGAAACAAGTGAAAATCTGCTACAAAAAAAGGAAAATAAATTTTTAACTAAAAAAATTTAAATGATCAAAGTACCAAAACAAATTTTCTAAGTCAAAACCCGACCAACAAACAAATAAATTAAACAAAACGAATAAGGCTTAACTCAATAAAGCATAAAAGCTCCTAAAACAGGTCAAAAGATCTTAAATTGATGGAATAAATAAAGGGCACTGCAAACAATAAAAAGTTCATGCATTATAAAAATAAAATATGCCAAACAGAAAATATAAATAAAGAGAAACAAAAAATGGAACAAAGACAAGTAAAAAAATCAAAAAAATCAAACTCATCCAACTTAAAATCCAAATCCGAAAACCCAATAAGTCTTAACTCAAATTGAAATTCCACAAAACATCTCAAATCTAGAAGGCATCAAGTCTTAATCTAATCAAGTCGAAATCTGAAATCTCAGTTTAAAAAAAAATGAAATCCAAACTTCCAATTCAAAAGCCTTTAACATGAAATCTCAAATAAATGAACGAAATTCTCAAATCTGAAATCTTAAAATTCAATCTCCAATTCCAAAACTCCCCAAATCTGAAATTCATTTCCAAACCTCTCAAATTTGAAACTCCATTTTGAAATCCACAAACCCCAATGAAACCCTCAGATTAGAAATCTCAGGACAAAAGCTATGAAATCAAAAAAAGAATGGAAAGGGAAAACTCAAATCTAAAAAAAATTATCAATTTTTAAACTCCAATTGGAAGTCCTTGGTGCATCCCAAATAAGAAATATAAAAAATCCAACAAAATTGAAAACCAAGAACATTTAAATTAAAAAAAAACCCACTAAGCCAAACACAAAGAAAACAATCCCAAAACAAAGCTCAAAAATAAGGCATCAAATTTTAACAACAAATTCAGTTGAAACCAAATCAAATCAAACTCAAAACATTAAGCTTTTGCAATCCATCAAGTCTGTGGCTATACTCATTGTGTTCATTTTGTGGATGTATATATTCCATTCACAGGTTAATGTGACAGTTAAGCAAGGGTATTCGAGTCCTTGCTCAATGTAATTAATGTTGGATCTTCATACCATTTGATAAAGAGAGGTCAAAATAAGATTTTCAAAGAGCTTAAAATCCTCAATATACTTTTACACATCACTCAAACTAGCGGGCACTTGTGTGGAATATCATCTATCTTTGTAGTGGTGGATGTTAACTTTCAAAAAATAAATTTCTCACCAAGATATGCTAAAATTTAAGGTTTTACATTTGACCTTGTTAAGCCATAGCTGGTCTCAAGCCCGGATAAGAATGGAGGAGGGTTGCGGTAGATGACAATCAACGTAAAAATAAAGTCACATCTCATGATATGGATTGAAATGATATAAACCTTGGGGCGTACTCACCAAACGACGCGTTACACCGAAGCCCGGGTGTGACGAAAAATACAGCAAGGGTGAGGGCGTTCCCCACACCACATGCGACACGCCACATAAGCACCCTATTGTGGTGTTAAATAAGCTAGGGTTCCCACATCAAGGACGGGTGTGGGTAAAAAAGTTAGTCTATAATAAAGAGAAAGATATGAGTTCTAGAATAAACTCAAATGCAAATAGACATTATTATAAAAAGAAATATAAGAAAGAAAATATTGAAAGAAAGATAAGAATATGCACTTGGAATATTAGATCTCTTACAGGAAAATTTATGGAACTTGTTGATAGTATGGAGAGGAGAAGGATTAATATTATGTGTATCCAAGAAACCAAATGGATAGAAGAAAAAAGTAAAGAAGTAGGAAATATAGGATATAAACTATGGTATACAGGAAAAGAGAGAAATAAAAATGGGGTAGGTATCATTGTTGATAAAATATTAAGGGATGCAATAGTTTCAATACAAAGAGTAGAAGATATGATTATTATGGTAAAAATGATTATAGAAAGAGAAATAATTAATGTAATTAGTGCATATGCTCCACAAATTAGATTAAGTAGCGAGATTAAAGAAAAAATTTGGGAAGATATGGACGATCTTATGCAGAGTATACCAAATGAAGAAAATATATTTATTGGAGGAGATCTCAATGGACATGTTGGAAACAAATGTCATGAATATGGAAATGTTCATGGAGGTTTTGGATATGGAAATTTAAATGAAGAGAGGAAGAATATTTTAGATTTCGCTATGGCTTATGATCTTATCCTTACAAATACTCATTTTATTAAAAGAGAATCTCATCTAATAACATTTAAAATTGGACAAAATAAAAGTCAAATTGATTTCATTCTCATTAGAAAATCCAATCGTGCTATTTGCAAAGATTGTAAAGTAATTTCGAGTGAAACTTTAGCAAGCCAACATATGTTAGTGATTTTAGATGTTAAGATTAAAACACAAACAAACACATATAAAAGAAAGTCTTCTCCTAAAATAAAATGGTGGGAGTTAAAAGGATTGAAACAACAAATATTTAAGACCAAACTTTTAAAGATAAATGATTGGAAGTTAGACATAGACGTTAATGCTATGTGGATGAATATGACTATAAAAATTAGAGAGGTATAAAAAGGTACTTGGAGAGTCTAAAGGACATGGTCCACCTAAAAAAGAGACTTGGTGGTGGAATGAAGAAGTGCAAAAGGCGATAAAGAATAAGAGAGATTGTTATAAGAGATTGCCGAAATGTGATAACAATGAAGCTTATGAACAATACAATATACCAAAAAAAGAAGCAAAAAAGGCTATTAGAAGAGCAAGAGGTGATGCTTTTAAACATATGTATGAGAAACTTGGAACGAAAAAATGTGAAAAAGATATTTATAAATTAGCAAGAATGAGAGAGAGACGGTTTCAAGATCTTAATCAAATTAGATGCATAAAGGATAAAGAAGGAAAAATTTTGATTAAAAATGATGATATCAAAGAAAGTTGGAAAAATTATATTGATATTCTTTTTAATGACAACTTTGCTAAAAACATAGACGACATAGAGAATGTGACGAACTTTAATTTAAATTATATTATAAAAATTTAATTTTCAGAAGTTAAAGAAGCATTGAAAATGATGAAAACAAGTAAGACATGTGGTCCGGATAATATTCCTATTGAAGTGTAAAAGTGTTTGGAAGACTTAGGAGTGGAATGGTTAACTCGATTTTTTAACAAAATCCTAATATCGAAAAGAATGCTGAATGAATAGAGAAAGAGCATCATTATACCTATTTTTAAGAAAAAATGAGATATACAAGATTGTGCAAATTATTGAGGGATCAAACTCATGAGTCATACTGTGAAATTATGAGAAAGCGTTATTAAGCGGCGATTACGGAGTTGTACAAATATTTTAGCTAATCAATTTAAATTTATGCTTGGTCGATTTACAACTGAAGCTATTTTTCTTATTAGAAGTTTGATAGAAAAATATCGAGATATGAAGAAAGATTTACATATGGTGTTCATTGATTTAGAAAAGACTTATGAAAAAGTACCAAAAGAGGTTCTATAGTGGGTGTTGGAACGAAGGATGGTGCCGGTTAAGTATATATAAATGATAAAATATATGTATGATGATGCAACTACTAACGCATACACAATTGGTGGAGAAACAAGAGATTTTTTTAATTCAATTGACTTACATTAAGGGTCTGTAATAAGTCCTTATCTTTTTTTTAGTTATAGATGAATTAACGAAAACTATACAAGATGATATACCTTGGTGTATGATATTTGCAGACGATATCGTATTGATAGATGAAACACAAGAAAGAGTGAATAGAAAGTTAGAAATGTGGAGAAATATTTTGAAGACAAAAGGTTTCAAGATAAGTAGAACTAAAACAGAATATATGCATTGTAAATTTAATGAAAATCAAAGAGAAGTAGGTGAGGGCATGGAATGCCATCTCGCGAGATCTCGGTCTCGCCAAGGGGGCCGAGAAACGAGATTGCCGAGATCTCGCCCTAAGTAGCCTAGTCTGAAAAAAATTTTCTTCGGGGGGCTTTGCCCCCCTAATACCATAGTTGTCAAGGCAGACGCCTAGGCGACAAGGCACTACTTGACTAGCACCTTTTGGGAAGTCCCCCAAAATTTATACATAATATACCAAATGATAGTGTAAACATATTAATATATCTCTGCGCCCCCCATTTATGATAGTGTAAACATATTAATATATCTCACTATCACTTATACTATCATGGATAAAAATGTGTTACAAGTTTAATAACATATTAGTATTTAAATAAGATTGTATAAAAGATTAAATCTTTTAGAAACACAAAGATCATTTTTTTGGTATTGAGAGTATTTTTTAATTGTTCATTCACACAATTGATGTATAAATGTGTTATATATATTCATATAAATTCATTGATGTACTCCTATCTTTATAAGATATTATGTTATGTTTCATACAATATACATTTTGATCCGAGAATCCGAGATCTGATCTCCCGAGATTTTTCCGAGATCTCTCCGAGATCTCTTCTCTTTCACCCTTCCGAGACAAAGCCGAGATCTGAGATGGCAAACCTTGGGTGAGGGTGTCAGTTTAGATGGGATAATATTGTCTCAAAAAACTCAGCTCAAGTATTTTGGATCAATTATTTAAAAAGATGGAGAATGTGATGAAGACGTTAATTATAAGATTAAAGCAAGTTGGATGAAGTGGATATTGGCTTCAGGGGTTCTATGTGATCGTAAAATTCTATTAAAGTTGAAAGAAAAATTTTATCGTACAAGTATAAGACCCGCAATGCTGTATGGTAGTGAATGTTGGACAATAAAAGAAAAACATATTTCTAAAATAAGTGTTGCCGAAATGAGAATGTTAAGATGGATGAGTGGTCACACTATATTAGATAACATAAGGAATGAATATATTAGAGAAAATGTAGAAGTAATGAGAATTGTAGACAAATTGAAAGAAGGGAGATTGAGATGGTTTGGACATATTAAACGTAGACCTAAAGAGGCTCAAGTTAGAAAGATAGAAAATATTAAAATGACATAAACAAAAAAGGGGCGTGGTAGACCTAAGTTAACTTGGAGGAGGGTAATTCAATATGATTTAGATGGTTTAAATATCTCTAAAGAAATAACACAAAATCGACATGAGTGGAGAAATAGAATCCATATGGCTGACCCCAAGTAATTTGGGATAAAGGCCTTAGTTAAGTTGAGTTGCATCCATCTAAGGTATTATTTTGTTATTATTGTCTCATTTTATGTTTATTTTTTTGTAAAATATCATTTTGTCACTAGATATTTGTTGAAGTAACACCAATCTCTTGAGATTTTAACAAAAACACTCCAAGATCTCTTCTCCCACATTGCTCGAGGTGACAATGAGATCCGAGTTGGGATATGTTGGCAGGCTGCAGCCCCTTCTCATCAATGTCCTTGTAAGACCTTGCATCCAAGGTCAAATGGTGCGAGGAAAGAATACTGGAGTGGAGTTTTGAAAAGTTTGGAGATGTGAAGATTTAGCTAGATCTGCATCAGACTGAAGAATGGGAGCTGAAAAATGAACATTCTGTTGTATGTGGTGATGAATGATTGGAGTGGCAGCAAGCTAATTGAGTTATAATGAGTGATTTTGAGTGTGGAGAAGCCAAGTGGATGCAAGGAGCTAAAGAATATTGGTTGAAGGATGGGGAGAAATATGCGAAGTCTTTCATGTTGTGGTGTCTTACAAAAGAAGGACGAATCTTATCACTTCCACTAGGGTGAGTGGAAACTTTTTTGAAAAAGAATATGATATCAAGAGGGAAATGGTTGAATATTATGTGAATTTGTTCAAGGATGAGACTAAATGAATGCCAATGTTAAACACAAGCTTTCCAAGAAAGAAAATCAGGCTTTCAGATGGAGGCTTCGAACTCTTGTTTCTCAGAATGTTTGGAGCTAATAGGTGCTTGTACCAGATGGGTTTTCCTTGAAATCCTTTTTAGGTACTGGGAAGCTGTGAAATGGGAAATCATGGACACCATGCACCATGTTGGATCTACACGTGTCTCTATAAAAACTCAGAAGATTTAATGCTGACGAAGGGACTTCAAGCCGAAAGTCTTCACCAAAGGGCTGGCTAGTGGTTAGCTGATTATGCTTTATTTAGTTACCTGAGTGATTACAAAACTTATGCTTCACAAAGAACGTTTTAATTTAGACAACCTGCCTTTGAGGTTATTCATGACAAGCAAAGGTGGAATAAAAGCTGTATAGCTCTTAAGCTTACCTTCAGAAAGCATATGATTGAATGAACTAGCATTTGACAAGGGTACCCATCTCTCTTTATTTTGTCATTTTGGAACAGGTGGTTTATGTTGTGTAGAGAACTGAAGAGAGATGTCTTTTTGCAGTATCAAGATTGGAAATGGGAATGTCTCCATATTGTACTTGTAAATTGCAAATGCGGACAATAATTCCGATTTTCAACTGCCAAGGAGGAGAAGATTATCTTTCTCATATCTCAAAGCAATAATATTCTCCCTGAGAAATTCTTTTAAAAATAATCCGTGTTCAAAAGTGGTCTCCAACTAATTTTTTCTTTGAAAAGCTCCTTAGAGGACTCTGCCCCCGCCTTTCACATTTGATCTGCCCATTCTTTCTTCTCCCCCAACAACTTAAGAGTGAAAAGTTTTAAACTTGTGCCGAATAGAGGCAGATGTATGAATGTACTTTGAGTTTTCATTGCCCTCCTTTAGCCAAGTTTTCTTGGCTCTTTCTCTCCACTTGATTTCCTCTTTGAGACTCCACTCATTATATTCTTGAATAATTGGCTTAATTCTATTGTATCCATGCAAACCATATGTTTCTGTTTTGATGAATTGTGGTGGCCTTTTTGGTACCACATCTTAAAAAAGATGTAAGCATGTTATTGGGACTGTAATACATCACCCCTCTTATTAACAGCGCATTTATTTTTTTGCCGAGGATGAAATGATTGGGCAAATTATCTTCTACATTTGGATTATTCAGGTTATTTGAGGGTAGCATAAACATTGTTTATTTATTGGTTAAGGCAACAATTCAGATAATTTTTTGAGGAAATGCACACTAGGTCTGTTTTGGACCAAGTGCTTTCATGATATGTCCATTTTCAAAAACACTTTACCACTAGATTTTTTTTTTTCAAAATATCATCACGCCCACTCCATTTTGGATTGGAAATGTCTTTTTTACCCCTTTCATGTTGAACAAAGTATCTAGCATGCATTTTCTCTTAATATTAGATTTCAAGAGGTTCCATGGAATCAGAACGGCAACTGAATAGGCTGATTTCTCATTTTGACAAGCTATCAAAATATGTGAGATTCTGATAGCTCGTAAGATACAAAGATATATTATTGAAATATCACATTCTATTTGCTGATTGAAAATTGTCTTCCTTCCCGCCAGAAAAATATTATCATACGCTGCAAGATTTTCTCTTCCCACCGTAAGTGTAGTGGTTGATGGTGTTCCCGGTCGATCTCGAACGAGCATTACGGTATTAGTGATCTGATTCTGTCCAAAGAATCAAGGCATATGTTAAATAGGATCTTGCCGCTTAGTCTGGATGGGAAGGTCACCCAATCTTGCTGCCACTGGACCACTTCTGCTGGACAGGACAGTCACCTGTAGCTGCTGTCGCGGGAGGCCACCCTATCTCGCTGCCACAGGACTGCTTCATCCGAACGTCATCTGGAGCTGCTGTCGCAGGAGCGCTTCATCTGGACGGAAATGCCACAGGGGCTTCGTCTGGACAGGAATGCCACGGGGCTTCGTCTGGAGCTGCTGCCATCTGGACGGGAATGCCGCAGGGGCTTCGTCTGGACAGGAATGCCGCAGGGGCTTCGTCTGGAATGCCATGGGGGCTTCATCTGGAGCTGCTGCCATCTGGACAGGAATGCCGCTGGGGCTTTGTCTTGATAGAAATGCCGTGGGAGTACTTCATCTGGCGCTGCTGCCGTCTGGACGGGAAGGAGGGTAGGGCAAATGGGAGAGGCAGAAATGGGATTCACCATCGGTTGATGCTGAAATTGGATCGGGTAGTAAGGAAATGTGTGTCAACGGATTTAAGATGATGAGTATTTGGTCAGCGGAATTTATGGTACACTTATTTTCTTAAACGGACCTAGAGATAATTTTCCCTAATTTTTTTTGGAAGGAGGACCTTTTGAGTTTTGTCCTTGAAAGGAGCATAATAAATGTCTGTGTTCTCTACCTTCCAGCACCTTTTTGGACAATTTGGAGGGAGAAGAATACCAGAATTTTTAAGCGGGGGTTGTCCGTGTCTGTTGCATCAGTAATATAGTTCTCATTGTACGGGGTTTAAGTTTTCTGAGGCTTGCTCGTTAGCTAATTTGTATAGAAAATTTGTTTCTATCCTCTTGGAGTGTTCTCTTTTTCTGTATTGAAGTTGCTGTATTTTCTCTCCTTTTTTATTTGTAAGCTTCATTTTTTTTCTACTCTGTTAGTACCTACATCCCATCAGTGTTGTGGGTGACAGTGCTAGAGTCATCGTAGGGGTTGGAAGTACCAGAGGTCATCAGGGGGGAGGATCTGCCCATCCTAACCCATGTCAACTTGCCCCTGGGCAATCCAGGAGCTGGCCCATTCGGGGTGACTGTTCAGGGTGACTTCCTTATGGGTGAAACCTACGGGGAGGGGTGATATGTTTCCAAGGGGAGACTGTACAGTCATCCCCTCGAGGTGACTAGGTGACAGTCACCCTTCATCCCCCCACAGATGGGGGACTCACCCCCCGATTGTCCTTAGGCCTTAGGGGGTGGAGGGGGGAAGAGGGGGAGGGGTGCTCTTTGCCAGAGTGGACACCAGGAGGGGGTGCCCTAGATCAGGGAGGGGAAGGCTTGGGGGGTGGAATCGGGGTGAGAGAGGGGGGAATGATTGAGTTCCTCCCAATCGGGTCTGATTCCAGTCTTTCCAGAATCCCGGGGGGGACCAGACAATTCCCGATTCTACAGGATTGGCCAATCTATGGTCAATTCTACCAATCCAAGCTGATTTCTTCAGAAATCAATCTTGGATCAGTTGTTCATGGGTAAAGTCAGATCGACATATGCTGATTTGATCTAAGAATCGGCCGATTCTGCAAGTTATCGTAGTATTGACTCTTTATTGGTCACCTCATCATCACTAAGTCCTCAAATTTCGTATTATGGGTCAGTGTGCATTAATTTACTCAAGTACTGTTTTAATCTGGTTCAACTGTTCTTTTGTTTGAATTGACATGATTGAAAATAAGAGCTTTATCCCTAGTTGTCAAGGCCACAAGGTGCCCAAGGTGTTCAAAGGTGGCATTTCCACTTAGCGACAAGGTGGCTCCTTAGGTGCTGCCTAAGTGGTAGAATTAGATGTTAATAGTACGTATACGATATATATACATAGAGAGAGAGAGAGATTTAAAAGAGCAAAACATATATGGACATTTAGTTTATTATTTATTGATTGCTTCTGCAGTAAGTGTGCTGTCCATTTCATGGGGCTATCATTAATATTTTCTCCAGTTAAAAGATACATCTATGGTTTTTCATGCTATCAGACTGATTCATGTTCCTTCATTTCTTCTTTGATTTCCAGAGGTCCACCAGCCTGCATCTTACTCATGTCGCTTTCAGTCCAAGTGGCGAAGAGGTACTTCTGAGTTATAGCGGAGAGCATGTTTACTTAATGGATGTGAATCATGGTATGCCGCAATTAGACTATGGTAGATAGTTGTTTGTTTCTAAATTGTATTCCCGTTGTTGTAGCGCGTCTTCAGCATCTTAGGTTTTAATTGTTTGAATGTGGGAGTGCCTTTTACCAATTCGTAGATGAATACTTTGTTACTTGTATTTTCTTCTTTGCAGTCTCTACACTTTATTTGATTTGATTGATGCTTAAACAAAACATACCAAAAAATAGTTCCAAATGATGGCCGTAAACAATGCAAATCATATCTATCTTTCCAATTTGAATGAGTTTGCATAGATTGTTTGGTAGCTGTTATTTGTGCAATGAGTGATCCTAAGCACTTGTGTTGTTTGTTGAAAAGTGATCAGAGGGCAGTGATATGCTAAGTGATAATCAATAAGAAGTTCAATCAGAAAAGAATACAAATCAAATCATCTAAGCTGTTACGTAAAGCAGGTGGCACACATTCTCCAAGACAAGTACCATTTGGTTGAAAATGGAAATGGAAGTTTCGAAGAAACCAAGTAGCCCATAAAAATGGCAGGAAGGCTTGTGGTCCAAGGTTCTTCATTGTGCAAGATATGCTTTATTTTCAGAGAACTACGTCCACCATTTCCTTGCAACATGAGAAGGAATTCTCATGTCTTGTTCAGGACATCTCTAATATTATAAGTTGAGTTTCTTTGCTTATTAGTGAACAGTGTAGGCTTGTGATCTGAGACCTCTTTAGGCAACCACTTTTTGGCCAAATAACAAATAGTTATTTCCACTCCACTGAGATAGGATTCCTACTAAATCTGGATGGCTCTTGTCCAGTCTAGTAAGCCAAGTTCAGATCGACACGAGAACCTGATGCAATCACAATTAGACATGGCGCACAAGTTAATAGGAGATGATGTCTTAGCTTGGCAAAGAAATCATGACCGTATTTCGAATAATTTATGGTCTTGAGTTTATTTTTTCTCAATTTCTTATTTACGTAGGCTATTTATTTCGCTTGGGGGTCATAGTAAATTTTAAACATTGTATGTCTGAAAGTAGTCTCATTTTGCAAATGGGTAAGGACATTGTGAAACCTCGAAGATATTAGATAAATAAAAATATAAAAATGTATGTATGGGGCTATGACATGGTTTGAAAATTCATTTGATTTCCGTTTATTGGGGAAATGAACTTTCGATATCCTATCTTTGGCTACTATGAAAACATATGATATTTCATAGAAAATATTAGCCAAAATATGTGATATGCATATATAAAATATATGTCGAGGTTAGGGTTCATAAAATTTGTCTTTGGACCTCTCTCCATCGGAAGTTGCGAATTTCCGATGTTAATTACACCGAGACATTTCGGACACCCTTGATTAGCGTAAGTAGCAACTCGTATATAAAAGAAAACATTCATCCACGAAATGTTAACATCTGGGGATTATGACCCATAAAAGCAATGGGATGCAAGCTGATAATATAACGACCATATAAGGTCAAATGCGAAAACTTTTAAGAGTAAGGGCAAGGATGTTGACGATTAGTCTCTCAACCTAATGTCTTATATTAAGACATTGGTTGAACTATTGAGGCTAATCAAGATCCGAGCATATTTAGATCAAAATCTATATTGATTTTATATAAGTTCTTTTATTTCGAACAAAGTGAAATCTTAGTCATATGTACCAATTTTATGATTCAAGTCCCTTTTCTAAGTTCCTGATACCCTAGACTCGGTGAGATGGCATATTGCACCAAACCATGTCCGAAATCCAATACTTAGAAGCCCTTAGCCTCTTCAGTCCCATCTGGTTAGGCTCAGGATTTTAACATATCTCCTGGCCTAAAATTCAGATTTCACATGACGGGATGACCTGTACATGAACTGATATGTGGGTTAACATATGACCTGTATCTGGGTCAATGGGGGGTAATATGTGACCTGTATATGGGTCAATATGAGTTGGATATATGACCTGTTTATGGGTGGGTGGAAGGGCTATATATGGCCTGACATATGATCGATAAGGGGGACTGTTTATATGGGCATATGGTCATCGGATGTAGATATGCAAAGGGGTGTACGCCCTGCACATAGGCTGGCATAGGGTCATGTATATATAGCTGAATAGGGTCAGGTTGAGGGGGCAATATATAACATGATATGGCATTGGTAGGGAGATTGGTGGATGACCTATATGAAGGTCAAACATGGGGCCGACAGGTGACCTATTGTGGGATCTGTATGGGTTGAAGAGGTGATCTGTACATAGGTCGGATAGAGGGGTTAAGGGGTGACATGTGTATGGGTTGTGATTTAAGTATGGGGCGGTATGGAGGGAACAACAGTCTCTTCTCCCTCTCTTTGGTCCAGATCATATATAGGGTTCTGTCATCTTCCTAAGTCATCCCGGATTTAAATCTGGTTTATGATCCAGATTGGGCCGGACCCAGGGCTTGATATATATATGTGCATTGTATGGGGCCAGATGGGGAATTAAACATAGCCATTATGAGGCCAATATGTATCATATCGGGGACTTCTATATGGTCCTATATGGGCTGATATGTGGCTATATAACCTCAACCAAGACCTGTCATATGATGAGTGGTAAATCATGCAAGGGCCCAGGCTTGTATGAGCCTGGAATGCATATCCATAAAGGCACTTATATGGCCTCCTGCCCAAGCTGTCCACGGCCTAATTATATTCAGATCCAAGACCAATCGAAATCCCATCCATATGTACCCCTTGGGCTGGCCATACTTAGAATTAAAATCCCGGAGGCTAAGCCATGTTATTTATGGTTGGAAGCCTCATTGAGATTTCCTAGAACATAAACCTCCAGGATGGGGGTCTCAAAGTTCAAAATTCTGCACCGAACCTTGTCTTAGGCTCTGCCCACTAATGGAGGTTATATCTATCTTCTACAGAGCCTGAAATATACTATGCTCAGATCTGAGGCCAGACTTAGGATCAAACTCCAGGGGACTAAATCATATATCTATGTAGGGTCTCCGAAGCACCAAGTTATGCATTGGGGCTTCTTCATGATGGTTGTCACATTCCCCCTATATGAGGTCTGAAATCTCATATCCAGACCCGGGCTTATATAAACCTGAGGTGTGTGATATTAAGACAACATAAGTTTGGTTATAAGTTTGCCATATGGGACCTACATATACATATGTGTATATACTGCAAGCTCTCCCTCCATATCATTTCATATCATAGACTTTAATATGAGGTCGATCCATTTTTTTTTATTCAAAATCTGAGGATTCAGAATCCAGCCAATGTATTCTTGGGATCCCGGAGTTTGAAACTCAGTTCTTTCCCTCCAATCATCTTTATGATTATCACCCATTGTATGCATATATGCATATGATGGTACTTGACCACCAATTATAGACATGCAGAACGTACCCCTATGCGGTGAAGTTCACATTTATCATATCGGGATCACCCTACCCCTACTAGTATAGAGGTTCGGTCCACAATTAACCCCCTCTCCACAATGAGCCAAGCTCATATGCTCTCTTCATTACGGAGTTAATTGAGAAGAATGGGCATATTGCCCCATTTTCTGTCCGAGACAGGTGGACTAAGTTATGCTTCACCTCACCATGTGTTGAATTATGATATACATGTATTGGAGGTCACCATACTTCAAAGTCCCATTAGAATATCTATGAGGATTCTGCCCATTTATGTCCGAGCTTGCATTCTATCTAGGTCCGGGAATCAAATTTAATGGACCTACCTGTTTACCTTGTCCTCTTATATTCCGACTTGGTTCAGGTTCCTATGGATCATCCATATGTATAAGAGGATCCCCTACTCACTATCATAGGATATGATAGTGGAAACAAACTTCAATTTTATCACTTTGAAGTCATCTCTCCCTCTTCTATATGGGTCTGCTTTATGACCGGCCTTTTCTTATTATGAGATAAGCCAAAGGGTTGTTTTGCTTACAACCTTGCTTAAGACAAGTGCACTGGATTAGACCTGCTATTGGGCCTCGGTCATGACCTGATATGGGCATAAACTCCTTATCACATATGGTTTTTTTTTTTTTTACAACCGGGATATAGACATATGCACTGTTTTTTTTTTCATTCATTTTTTTTATGAGTATCATTACATAGATGTTGATCATGCCATATGGCATTTTTCATATCCTCATTTGGTGGGATACACATATAACCATAGCCTCATCATGTTGAGACTATCCTTCCCTTATAGGGAGAACATATGGGGATGGACCACAAGGACTTTATGTGTGTGCCTTCAGTCCTGTCCTGGATATGCTCAAGGGGTTAGGCCCAATATTGGAGCTCTAATTATACCCTCGGCCCTCTGATTCTATAATCAGAGGGCAATTCATTGTAACATGTTCATCTTCATGGTCGGATATCATGTCTTCATCAAGGCCCGGTTGGCCATCTTCTCCTCATGTCCAAGGCTACCCGGGGAATATTTGGTCTATCATGTGGGTTCCAAATAGGCCGGGTATAACCTCATCTTCACTTGCCTTGCTATACTGCTGCTGTAGTTGAACTTTGGGAGACCTTCTCCATAATTTCCAGGCCGGAGGGGGGACTGGTATGAGGGAAATGAGGGAGAGATGGTAGGTCTATCCAGCAGGTCTATAAAGATATATGGGAGGATACCTGGGGAGCAATATAGGCTCAAATATGGGACTAATGAGGGTTTATTATAGGCATAAGCTCCTGATGTGGCTCATACCCATAGGATGCTCAATTTCAGGTTCAAGGTGATCAGAGGGGTCTGTGGAATCCTAGTATATGTCTAGGAATTTCAGGTTTAAGTAAGAAGATATCATGCTAATCTAGGAGAGGAATTGAGGGGATTAGGCTCAAGATGGGTATAGCATCTAGAGGAGGGGACGGCTCAGGCAATGGCCATGATATCTTACCTTATACCCCTCGGAACCTGCCCTTGATTCTCCTGCAGAACCCCTTCACCCACTGCCTCTTCTTTGAGCTGCGCGGCTATCCCTTTGGTAGTATTTCTGCAGAGCCTCCTTTCTCTTTCTCCTGTCTTTTCTCCGACCCCTTTCTTCAGTCGTACTCTCCTCATTCAACAGGTTCGATAATAGTCTGTCCTGCCAAGAGAAGCTGCCGGGGACCCTCCTGTTTGAAGCTCTTGGGCGCTTGCTTCTCCTACTTGGGGTCAGGCCGAGGAGGTGAACATCACTCAAGCTATCCCCGGGTGAGCATATGTGATGGATATGTATGAAATTCCAGCTTCTCTTCTTCAATCATCTGTCGGCAGCATCTCAATTGCCCCATATTATGACTGCATTTTTCATATAGATGAGTGTGGCCGGGTGTATTGGAATGTCCTGATTTCAGAGGGCATATTTATAGTGTGCGGAGGCTTGGCATTCTCACATGTCATTCTTGATTGGGGTTGTCATCAATCCCCCCCCTATCTGTTTGTGTTTTTCTGAGCATCTCCGAGGCCAATTTGGCCTTTGTAGCTGGCTCTCGGCCTTCTCCATCTCAACTTATCATCAACTGCATGTGTTTGCATAATTTCATGCCATGGGTATATCATTATCTATGTCCCTTCTTCAGCATGCTGATTGCCCCAATTATGCATGGCCGGCTTGTATAGGAGTGCTCGATCCTTGGTCCCCCATCTGTTTTTAAGTTAATTCACATATGCAAGTGAAGACCCGGCTCCTCAAGGTGTTGAATTGGGCCATCTTCCAATTCCCGGGCCAAATGGATGCCCTTTAGCATGTTGTTCAAATGAGCATAGCTGGATTTTAAACAGAACCCGGATGTGGCTTCTGTTTATCACATTCCGGCCCTTTTCTTTTTCAAATTTCTGTTGGGGGCAGGGGGTATGTTGCATAGTCTTTGAAGACCCGGCCCTTCAATGCGCTGGATTGGGTCTTCTTGAGTGGGATCCCTTAACATGTCATCTTTCTATGTTGAGGTCAGCATGTCCGAGGCCTTCCAATAGGAGCCAATATGGCCTCTTTTTCAGATTATCTCCGGCCCTTCCTTCCTTCCAAAGGCCTTCCCCTATTGCCTTCAAACAGGAGGTTATCCTATGTAGGGGGCTCAATTTCTTCATATGCTATATTAGGCCGGTTTTGGATATATGTCTTTGGGCCCCTCTTAATTCATGTACCGATGGTAGGCCATAGGGAATTAGATATTTTCATCCCCTATTTACATATGCTTGTATTTCATATAGAAATTTTTTTGAGTGCCAACAGACATATTTGTAATATGGGTTTTGGAAGGACTGAAATGTAAAAGTAGAGTCTCTTTAAAGGCCCCATCAATGTCGCCTTCACCTCTCCTGGTTGTGCTGACCACTCACCGCATCCATAGCCTCCTCCAAGTTTGTTGCATCTATTGAAGCAAAGCTGCCACAGCCTCTCCGTTGTGCCTGCAGGGCCCCTGCCTGCGGCTGGACCTTGTGACAACACTCGTCTGATCTGGAGTTGCCAACCTGCCACCAGATCTCCCTCTGCCACAGTGCCACTGCTGCATGCCTCAGTGCTGCTGGAGGGCCCATAGCAACACCTCTGATGTGCTGCATCCATCAGGCATAGGAGTGGGCCACGTGAGTTGCATGCTCACTCATGTCCTCGACAGTTTACCCTGGTCATCCCAGTCTAGCTTGGTCAAGCCTGTTCATGCAGTTTAACTGTCTGATTGGGTCAGGCTGTTTCAGCTGATCCAGTTGGTTCAGGCTGGTTCAGCCTGATTCGATTGGTCCCGCTGCCAGTGCTGCCTTACTCAGCCCAAGCAGTCCTGTCCACATCAGTCAGTGGCCCATGCTCGTAGCTCAACATGGATTGGTATCTCGGAACATATTCTCTGGCGTTGGGAATCAACACCAACACCGAGCTACCTACTGCAACAAACTTATTCTGCTTGGGTTCTGACATATACAGAGGAACTAAGAGAGGTCCAGTACACTTGTGTACGCTCATGCCAAGATCTTGCAGATCCAGGGCAAAATCTGGTTCATACTAGATGAGTTTTGGGAGGTCCAAGCTGGGCTGACCGAGTGGGGCCGGCACCGTGTAGCCCTGTCAGATGCTTGCCCAGACCCATCTTGTATTACAACCTTCATAAGAGCAAGTTCATTGATCCATCTCCAGATTCCTCCTTTTCTTAGGTCTGGAAGCGCATCTTCTGAAACCAGCTGAAAGGTCAACATTCATTGACTGCAGTAACCCACCCACACATGCCCCGTGCACACGCGCACACACACACACAACAACCATTGAGGCTGGAGGCTGGTGGGTATTGTGGGGTGCTGGTGCCTTCATGTTAGGATGGCAGATAATGTTTTCAGGTCAGTAGTTTTTCTTTGGATCTTCCCCGAACTTTGGATCTACAACATAAGGCAACCTGACCGTTTGAACCATTGAACCAGCTTATATGAACCCCCTGCCACAAACACTGTTATAGGTGCTCTTTCCCCTCTGGTCACCCTCAGTGGCCTTTCTTTCCTCTGGATTGTCTCAACCACTTGGTATTTGCCTTTGGAAGGTGAGGCAACCCCTCCCTTGCCTTAGAAAGGCGTCTTTCACCTCCAGCTCTGTTAACTACAAGGTGACACTTAGGGTCCAGATCCAACTGTAGATGCACAGATTCTAGCACCATATTTTTGAAAAGGTCACTTAAGGCTTCACATTAAGTGCCTCTCCCCAGCGCCAACTACCCCCACCATTTGCCTCCTCTTTCAGCCAACATCTGTCATTTTTTTGTCTCTCTCTAGCCAATGGCCATTACTCTCCTTACCTGTTGTTACAAATTACAATGGCCACCTCTCACCCCCCTCCCCACCTTCAGGTGACAGCCCTTGTACCATACCATTTTCTTTCTTAGTCATCTCTCACCTTAACGTCCATTTGCCCACATTACCCTCCACTGCTTACGAGCACCGTCATCACACCACTCTTACAAGGTAGCCTCTGCTGTACTTCCACACTTCCATCTGGCACCAAGGTTGCCTGTCCTCTTATCCATGGTGCAAGGGATGCAGGACTTGGGATCAGAACCTGGACTGTAACCCATATCAAATCTGGTTGTTGTGGTAGAAGAGATGAATTGCCAAGAGTCTGCCTATTCTGGCACAACTTGTTTCAACTAGGCCTTGAGTCAGTCCTTGGCTCTAGTAAGGCCAGATTTGTGGATTCTATGCTAGGATCATCTGATCTAGGCTCAAGATCCACCAATCCTGGTTGATCCTAACTGGGCCTAGCCGGTTCATCACTTCATCTAGCTAGGGTGATTCTGTTCCAGATCAGCAGATGGACAATTTCTGGCTGAAATTGGCTAAGGATCAGTCCTACAAGTTGGAATCAGGATTGGTTGTGGCTGATTCTGATCCGGAATTGGCCGATTATGTTAGGTTCTGCTGATCTAGGCTCATGTTCCAATCATAGCTGATCCTAGCTGGGTTTAGCCAGTTCCGCTGGGTCTAGCCAGTTCAATTGAATTGGGTGATTCTGATCCAGATCAGCTGATGGACATATTCTGGTCGATTCCTGTATCCAGTGGCTAGGGGTCGGTCCTACAAGTTGGAATCAGGATCAGTTGTCTGATTCTGATCCAGAAAAGCAAGTTTCTATCAGTTGGAGGAAGATGGATCTTTATGATAGCAGTGCTGGCCAGTATACCAATTTATTTTATGCCAACCTTCAAAATCCCAAAATATATATAGAAAAAGCTAAGGGCCAAAAGGGTGGCTTTCTTCTGTAAGGGATCAAACAAAAATAAAAAGTGATCTAGCAAAGTATGCAGGTCAAGGAGGGAGGAAGGTCTAGGTATTGTACCCTTAGAGTTAGACAACAAAGCAATGCTTTGAAATTTTGACTCGAGGAGCCAATTACAATGGTTCTAAGTGGTTTAAAACAAATATTACTTTCAGCAACAGTCATGGTGTGATTTGGGACTCCAAACAACTCACAGTCAGCTATTTGGAAGGACATATTCAATAATATTAGCAATATCAACTGTGTCACCCTTAAACATTGGGAATGGTCAAAAAACAACATTCTTGGGCACGTAATGATTCTCTAGATTTTTCCTGAACTTTTAAGAATCTCTAGCAATCAAGACTGCTCGGTTAGAGAATGCTGGTGCACTTTTAGGATAGATTTACAAAAAGTGAAATGCAAAAATTATTGTGACACATACAACATATCAGGGTGATAAATGATTAGTATCAAAGTCAAAGACTATGGTACTGGTGCCAATCTAAGGTCTTCTCAGTCAAATCAGTAACCAAAATTATCGCTTATGGGGGAAGGATAAGATTACTTTGGATAGAAGGATTTGGAAGCAGAAACTCCTGGTGAAGATTAATGTGTTTCTATGGAAAATAGCCTGGATTACCAACAGCAGCTAGATTGAAATGGTTCACCAGGAAAGAAGATAAAGAATGTATCTTCTGCGGGATCACCTCGCTCTAGCCCAAAACACCTAGGCGACCTCCCCTCTTTTTGTTGCCTTCCATTCGAATCTGCTGGAGGGCTGTTCTCCACTCTTTATCAGGTGGAGAAGATGGATGCATTGGACCCATTTAAACAAGATCCAATCACTTAATCTAAACCAGCCCCGAAGCACTGAACTGCCCCAGTCCAACAGGCAGTTCAGCACTTTTATTGGCCCGGTCCACTTTAAGTTGTGGATTGGCTGATATTGGGCCCTCAGGTCCTATTTTGGATCCTGCCAACTCTTTCTTCTCAGCCCAATCATGCAGCACTTTCTCCACTTCACCTTGCCTGCTGGTGCCCCCCCATGCTCTTTCTCGCACGTTATGCCTCAAGTACCTGAGGCTCCTGTCCTCGCCTCAGCCGCCTTGCACCTCCAACAACATAGTCACCAACTGGGGTGACCATTGGCCAACTTTAACACAACCCAGGAACTCATAGAAATATGATCAAACCCCAAAAGAAGTGAACCGAGTTGCTTGGGATCAGCATTGCTATGGTCAATTTGGAGGATGAGGAACCAATGGCATTTTGAACAACATCTTACAACACCAGCAAGATTACTTTCATATACTTTCGAGCTTCTTCAGCAATGGGGAGAAGCTAATTTACTGGACAAGGATCAACTTTGACCTCTCCTCTGTCAACTTCGGCCTCTCCTCTCTTTCCAAGGGCTTCAATGGGGTTTTTGAATAGTACTTCTAGACTGAGTGCTGATCTCATGTAATTATGTATTTGGTTTTTTTTATTGGTCATATAAAGATCTCTCTCTCTCTCTCTTGCTCTATAGTTCTTAGAATGACCATGAAACAGTTACATTTCTCACCCACATTCGATAAAATGCAACTCCATGTGTTTGCAATAAAAAACTGTTGAGGACCAGGACTTAATTTGAAACAGAGCAAATTGTTTGGATTTTTTTCAGGAATTTGAAATATAGAAAATGGCTTTTCACATCCTCTGGTTCTTCATTACCTTGAACCATTAGTTAGGCTATGATTCATCTTCAGTATACTACAGCTGCTTATTGACCAGAAAACATACTTAATTTCTTTGTTTTCTTTCAAATTATTTGCAACTTTTTAGGCAGTCAGATTAATATGAGATACTGTGCTGATGACATTCCAAAGAGAACATATTCTCCACCTGTACTTGGTCAACTAGAATCTTATTCACACGAGCCAGTATCTTCTAGCAGTATTCATAGAAAAGCTTCGAGGAAGGTAAGAAGTTCTGCATATCCCAACTCTTTGAATGTTTTTGTTTAGCATTTTATTACATCATTGTCTCTGTCTGATGTAGCTTGAAATGTACATGAAATTGCTTCAAGCTGCGATCCAGTCTTTGGAGGAGGGATCTAATTACTTGTATGGAATTGAAGCCTGTAGTGAGCTAATTGATAATAAAGAAGCTGAGATTGGTGATTTGCTGATACACGAGTGTTTGTGTACTCGAGCAGCACTATTTCTTAAGGTTCACAATGATTCTCTTTCCTGAAGTTGCCTTTTTTGGGTCTGTTTGGATATATTGGATTTAGATTTTATTTTTCAGAGAAAATGGAAAAATGATGTTCACATGGCTATAAGAGATTGCCAAAAAGCCAGAAGAATAGATGCACAGTCATTCAGGCCTTACCTTTATTTGGCAGAAGCACTTATACAGGTAATCCATTTTCTAATTTTCTTATTTTGTTTGCAGTTCATAACTTTTGTGTTGTAAATGCAGTTAGGTAAATACCAAGAAGCCTTGGATTATGCGTTGGCAGCACAGTCTTTAGCCCCATCAAGTCATGAGGTTGTAGAGAAAGTTAAGACTATAAAAGAACAACTAATTGCAGGTATATATGGTTGAACTTTTTTTTTTCATCTTTAAAAATCTTATTAGCTAATGTCATCATAAGACTGATTGCTTTACATTGATTATATAATTCCTGCTGGATGATGTTTAATTTTTGGGCTTTTTACGTATTAGTTGATGTGGATGGGATTAGATCCGATTTGTCGAGAATTCGGACTTGACACCGTTCAATTTGGAGAAGACATCACATTTTAATGTTCTTTATTAATAGAATTTAGGACTTATTTTGGCATCTTTTCCTTTAAATTTGCATTGGGGTTATTTTGTGATAGGACCTTAAGTGGGGACTAAAATGTAAAGATGGCTTCTATAAAAGCCACTACTGTAGTGAAATGAGGGGATGATGGGCAATGAATAGATGAAATGAGGATTTGATTTCCTGAAGTTCTTCCTGACCCCATTCTCTCTCTCTCTCTCTCTCTCTCTCTCTCTCTCTCTCTCTCTCTTTCTCCCCCTCCCTCCCTCCCTCTCCCCCTGATTGTCTGTGCATGCAAGATGGGGTCTAACCTGTCTTTCCTGATGCCGATGACCCCGGAGAGGCCCAATGGCCCAGTGCCCTGCCACCTCGTTGCATAGTCACCCACATATCACTCCAGCTCTCCTTCCTCACCTCCGGGATTGTACGGTTACCTCTATTCACCTCTAGTAGATCCTGTATCATCTTCCTTTTACCCCAGCCTTCGCTGGCATCTCCTCTTCACCTCCAGTTAAGTCCAGTTATCCTTCTTCTCCAGCTATCTTTTTCACTCTCAGTGGACACTGGTTATCCTCCCCACCCCTTGAACTGTCTGGTCTTCCTCCTCATCCCAGTGGGCACTGGTTTTTCCCCTCTACCTCTGAAAGACCCTCTGGCTTCCAGCTAACTCTCCTTCACTCCAGAGTCACCTGGCTGCTTCCTCATTTTCTTCTTGGTTCTGTCCGTGTCTTCTTCTGGTTTGTCTTCTTATTCTCCGATTCTACTTATTCACCTTCTGGAGTTCTGTCAATCACACAGCTGATCCTGCGAAGTCTAGTCGATCACACAACTGGTTATCGTTACCCCTTTGTCCACGGAATCCTCTACTCCTGACTTCCCTAGTTCTTCTATCGCGCTTCTAACTTCCCTTCTTCATTGTAGTTACCTCGACTTCTGGCAAGATCTACCCTTTCATCTGGAAGTCCCCCGGTCGACCTTCCACTTAGGTCTACTTCTTATTCGCCTGGAGAACATCTTGGCTCCCAGTTATCCTTTCGTGGTGTCTGCCACTGTCCCTTCAAAGCATCCTGGTATCCTCGCTTCCTTTCTGGATGAGCAACGAGGAAGATGTCGGCGTTGCCCTATTTGTCAGCACTGGGTCCTTGGGGGTCTATCTTCGCACAGAGGGGATGCGGCCACACGCTCTCATGCACACGAGCATGTTCAGGCTCGGGCGACCGAGCCACCCCTACAGGTTTCCATGGTCAACCGGTCAGCGCATAGACCAGAGTGTTCAGCTGGTTCACCACCAGTCCAGCTGGCCCTTCAACAAGTCCAGCACTGGTTTACACCCGGTTTGGAGCATCCAAGCCCTGTTCAGGCTTTTGGGGTCCAGTTCAAGGCCGATTAGACTTGATTTACATTGGTTCAGGCCGGTTCATGTCTCTCTAGCCCAGTTAATGGTGGTTCAGTGCCAGTTCAACCCAGCTCGGGCTTTCTCAGGCTGGTCCAATTTTGGTTCAGGCTGTTTTAGTGGATTTCAGACCAGTTTAAGTCTAGTTTACTTCAATTTGGTATAGCGAAATTTATATGACAATGCTTTGGTGACTTAGTTTGACCTGTTTATACATAAGGATGGATATTTTCTCGTTGTCCCGTCTCATTAGTCCTTGTAATTAGTTGTATTTCCAAATATGCCATGAGAAATTGAAGTTCTAAAAATCCTTTAAATCTTGTGCCATTCAAAATAAGGTCCCTGCCATCTAAGCACCCTCAAAAGGTCATTGGTCAGACATTTTCTAATTTTTTTGACAAAACTGTTCTCTCCGTCTCTCTATCAATCTATCAAGAGAGTGAAGGTGGATAAATGGGAGAAACTATACGTGTGATAAAGAAAGGGTTAGAAATTTTTAATTTAAAAATAAATAGAAAGGGCATTTGTTGTTAAGAAAAAGTAAAAAACATCTAACTATTAACATTTCATGGGACAGTGGTAACTTAATTATGGATGGTAGAAGATTGTAGGAGTTAGGGCTTTAACTTTTATGAGGGCACACTTCGGTAATTATGGGGCTGATATCCAAAATTTTCTTAATTCTATTCTTCGTGTTGCTTGTATTTGGATCCTCAGCAGGTTTTTGTTTTCCTTGCCAATGTTTATTAAAAAATTGATACAGCATTTATGAAAGCGAAGACTTGCATATGCTTGTAAATCAGCATTTAGAAAAGTAGATATGTCTGATTTTAGTCACTTGCTTACCGTATCAAGGATCTATTGTGGTCATGTGATTCCAGTACATTGCCAGGTAACCATGTTGATACCTAGTTTTTGTCCTTGTACTTTCTGCAAGAAAGCAGTGAGAAATGGAGTGAGGACAGATCCTCAACCTTATCCAGGTCATGGCATTATGTTACATCTTTTCCATCAATTCCCTCTGACAAAATCACAGCATCTTCAACATTTGTTTTTGATAAAGTATGCATCTTTGACATTGTGCTTAGTTCTGAATGGTGAAGAGGATTTAGAGGAACTTTTGTAGCTCTTTTATTACTTTTCACCTCTAATTTTCAAGGTGCCAAGTCAAGTTCAAATTAGCTTATGAGCTCAGGCAGGGTTGTGCCAAGGTGCTTAAATGATGTGCCCACTTCCTTGAGAACCTGGGTTACATATGATTATAACATAAGATATCATGAATGTATTGTCCTTCACACTAGTATGAATATATAAAAATCAATGAAACAAATAGCAATGATGCAATAAAGTTGATCATAAAATATCAAGTAAAATTAGTAAACTATATTTTTAAATGTAAATTTTGAGTAATAAATATGAACAAGAAAGAAATTTGAGTATATTTTAGAGCTTAAATATTTTTAAGTGTATACCTGCCCATCTGTGTCAGCATAGGATGTCTAAGAAGATATATCTGGGTTAATTAATCACTTGGTCACCCTGGCGGCATCTTAGCGATCATGCACGTACCACATCACCTCTGGTTTGCTTTCTTGTCATCCAAGTGTTGAGATGCCTTACATTTGTAAATTCTGTGATAACTACAACTGTTGGTTTATGGGCTTTTTGCTTATTTAGGCTCCAAAAATCCCTTAGGACACAAAACATTTTTATCTATTTTTTATGGTCATGTAAATATTAATAGGTTTATTTTTGTATTCATTTCTATATGACCGTCTGGACTCTGGAATGTGTAAAAATTCTAGATCTAAATAAATCTTTTTAGTTTGTTTTCGCTTTATAAATTGTTTTTGCCAGTTTATTGTCCCATCTGATCAAAAGCTGTTCTATTGTTCTATTTTTTTCAAGTTGTTTGTTAAAATCTTTTGTTACTATGTAATGCTTGTACTGGGCTTGCTTACTTGCATTTATTGTAATACTAAGCAAGCAAGCTAATGGAGAATTGTTGTAATGCAATTAATCTTCTAACACATTTTTTGTAGAATAATCTGTTAAAGAATAGTTATTATATCCATGGGATTCTGGTTTGTGGTTTATTTGCAGTTGATTTTGATTATGTTAGTTTATCTAACTTGATTCGGTAGGAAGTATGTAATAGTGTAATTATTATGAATCAAATTTGGTTTTGTATAGTGTTGGCGTCCTTTTTTTTAAAAAAAAGAACAAATGGGCAGGCTTGGGAGCTGGGCCGACAGCCCACATTTCAGCCAAATTCTGGCCTAATTGGACACCCCAGCAGGAGCCTTATTTATCTGGCCGTAATTGACACATTTCAGCCAAATTCAGGCCTTGTGCACAGCCCATAGGAGAGCTTGGGCAGCAGCCTCCTGCTGGCCCAGAAACCAGGCCCACCCGATGTCACTTGCAGACCCAAGCTGGGCCAGGCCCACCTGCGGCCAGGTGTGGGCAGCCCAGCCGCACCACCTGCCACCTCAGCCCCCCTGCCAGCTCACCTCCATCCTGCGCACCACCTGCCACCTCAGCCCATTGGGCAGTTGAAGGAGGGGGAAGATGAAGAGGCAGCCAGCCAATTAAGCAAGGGTTAATGGGATTGAATGGAGTAATCACCAGGGGGGAGGCCAAAAGGCATGAAACTGCCAACCGGTCTGGCTCTTCATCTACCCCCCCCCCCCCGGCCCCCGGTCTATAAAAAGGAGAGGGTGCGCCAGCATTTGGGGGAGGCTGCTTCAGACACCGGGAGGCTGCTGGATTGCCCACTGCACCTGCTGCCAAACTGCGCCCCTTGCTGCCTGCTGCTGCTGCCACCGCCTGCTGTTGCTGTTGCTCCCTGTGCGCACCTGCTGCAGGTCCTTGCCCGCGGCCAGGAGAAGAAGAAGAAGAGGTAGGAAGGAGATATTCGTACATAGCTATGTATCTCTCTAAGGGCACTATCTTCAGCCTGTTCTAGTGCCCCTCTCTTCTGCCTTTTGCTCATCTGCAGAAAATCCTCTATCTTGGCTCAATTAAACCCCCTTAGAGTGGATTACACCGACCCCCTGGACAGGCCATTTCAGGGTCCCTAAACAGACCCATTTTCTGCCCCATGTTCGACTCCTCACAGGTACCAGAAACAGCTTTTATACAGGCCCAAAACAGGCCCATAACCGACCCCAATGCGGCCTGCTGTCCAAGCCCCTTTGCGGCCCATTTGGCAGACCCCAAAACAGGTCCATAATCGGCCCATTTTCTGGTCTCTATCCAGGTCCAAAACTGTCTTTTGTTCAGTTCACATCTGAACCCCTAAACAGGTTATCAGCACCCCCTTTGAGGTCATCTTTGATAGCCCAATTCAGCCCCTTTGTGGCACCTACTAGAGTCCTAGGCGAGGGTGATGACCCGGAGATTCTTGGAGACCGTTCGATAGGCCAAGTCTACTCCGGGCGGATCCTCAATTCTCCTACTCAAAACAACCTCCTTGTGGCTATCGTTGTTATCCCATCTTAGCCCCTTTGTGGCACCTACTAGAGCCCTAGGCGAGGGTGATGACCCGGAGATTCTTGGAGACCATCCGACGGGCCAAGTCTACTCCGGGCGGATCCTCAAATTCCCTACTCAAAACAGCCCCCTTGTGGCTATCTTTGTTACCCTATTTCGGTCCTCCTTGGAGCACTTTCACATGCCCCTGTTTCACTGCTCTTTGAGCAAACAAAAACAGGTTCAAAAACTCTCCTTCGAGTGGCCCAAAGAACAGGCCAGTTTCAGCCCTACGCGGTCCACACTTCATGCCATCGCAGCAAGGGAGAAAACCCCCCAAAGCAGGTCCTGCAGAAGTGAAACAAGGCAGAGGGCAGCAGTTTGAATGTGGGCCGGCTTGAAGGTGACGGCCTGGCACCCCTTGGAAACCGTCCGACGGGACAAGGGCATAGCTGGGTGGCCTTCCAAGTCGGTCCTACCAGGAAAGCTCCAACAGTGCAGCAGATTTCCAGCAGGCCCTTCCGGCCCAAAAATAGTTCAAGACAAGCCCGCTGTGCCTATGAAGATTGAAGGCCGACTTTGAGCGCCGATGAGAATTAAACCGGCCTCAATGGCCTTGCTCCAAACAAATGAACAAATATAAAAATTTAGAATGCGAAAGCAATACTAAATTAAGGAGCTTTCTCCCTAGCGGGAACTCCACCTTGGACAACTTCCCCCGGGTCTGCCCCGGGATGTCGATCCGGACGGTGGCACGGGCAATGCTCCCGTAGCCGGCGATCCTTCCCCCAATGTGGCTAAGCTAAGGCTGGCTATTTTGGATGGGTAAAACTTTACTAAGTTGGAAAATGACCGGCATGTCGTCGTAATGCCAAAATTTTTCAAGTAGTGGAGAGCCTAAATTGGGAGAAGGATTGACCATATTGTACACCAATGTACCCCAATCTTTCAATGAAATGAAATTTTGATGTCAACCTTGAGATGCATGATTTCCGGGCACCGATTGGCAGCCCAATGGGCCGGATGAGATGCAAACCGCCAAATAAAATGTAACATAAGAAATCTGGAAACTTCAACAAAAAAAATCAATAACCAAACCAGGTTCTGAAATGGGACTGTCCTGCCATGTTTGCAGACCCTTACATAGGCCATTTTCCACTCCTCATTTGGCCTCCCTATCAGGCCCCTACAGCAGACCATATTCTGCCCCTCATTGTGACCCATCGTATAGTCACCTTCTGCCCCTCCAAGCAGACCAAAAACAGGTCCTGTTCAGCACCCAATCAGGCCCTGAAACGCCTCCAAAGATCAGACACCCAATCAGACCTTACTCAGTCCCACTTCAGAATTATGCACAAGTCCAGGTCGGTCTCCATTTCAGACCATCTAATAGACTCCAATCAGGCCCACTTGCAGCCCAGCCGAATGCCCCTTGTGCAGGCCCATGTCGGCCCATTTAAGGCCACCTGATTAGACTCCCTAACCAGGTCTTTAAGCTGCCCTCGTTCGGCCCAAATCAGGTTCTAGAACCGCCCCCAATTCATACCCCAATCAGGTCCATTTTTATCCCATCCAAACTCCCTCAAACAAGCCCCTTTGTGCCCAATTTCCTTGCTTTTTCTTGCAACCACATTTCAGCCCTTTCATGGCTCAGCAGAATCCCAAATCAGTCCTTAAATAAAAAATCAGATTTAAAAAATAAATTTGGAACTTAATTAAAAAAATTCCCCAATTCAACAAAATTGAACCACAACAAAGAAATTCCCAAAGATCAAACTTCAAACAATGCAAAAATCAGATTTAAATCAAATCTGTCAACACCAAAAAAAATCAGATTTAAATAATCTGCAAAAAAAGAAAAACAGATTCTAACCGACTTGAAAACACACTCAAAAAATCTGATTTTGAAAAGTCTGAAAATCCACCAAACTTCATCCCAAAGAAAAAATCAAATATGCACCATTTTCAAACATCCAAAAATGGATCAAAATCATAGTTGTCAAGGCGACAAGGCGCCCAAGGCGTTGGAGGGTGCAGAATAAGCTTAGGCGACTAGGCGGCCGCTTAGGCGTCGCCTAAGCGGTCAAGGCGGTGACATTATTGTGTTTATATATATGTAATTATGTATATACATAATTACTTATATATGTGTATATACATATATATGTATATATGTATTCTAAATTTGGGTACAAAAAATGAGTTATACAACTAACAATCATACAAAGTTGGATAGAAAAATAAAAAAACGTATCCTAGAAATAGATCAAACAATACTCAAACTATAATAAACAAACTTCAAACGATGTCTACATAATATGTAGATGCTAAGAAATAGCAAAAGAATTAAAAAACAACAAAGTCGTAAATTTTTGACGCACCGAACACGTCCAAATCACTTGATATCTTTGAAATTTAAGCATTGTATATGTACATGAGGTTTAAGAACACTCCAATAGATGTACAAGACTAAACTTGAAGGGAGAAATTCCAAGATATAAGTGGAAAAATAAAAAAACACAAAACCTAACAAATACCGGAATAGGAGAACGATGGAGAGGAGGATGGCTATCCGGCGGTGAGAGCTGCTTCCTGGGTGGCCAAGGAGACCAACTCCGTCGCGAGGAGGAGGCGGCGGCGGCGGCTTCCACGGCTGAGGGCGGCGGCGGCGTCGGCGGGCGTCGCGGTGCCGTTGGGTCTGCCGTCTGCGTTCGCCGTTCACCGCTCGGGAGGATGCGGGGCCGAGTGAACCAGTCGCGGGGGGGTGGGCGGTTCAAGGGCAACTTAAGTCCGGGCCGGGCCGGTTTTGAACCGCAGCCGGTTCAAAAGAAAAGAAAAAAAACCGGCCCGCCTTGGCCGAGCGACGCCAAGGCGGGCCAAGGCGTATGCCTTGGCCGCCTAGTCGGCCAAGACGTACGCCTTATTCTATCTTGACTAGGCGCTTCATCCAGGCGTCTTCAAATTGACGCGCGCCTTGACAACAGTGATCAAAATCAACCTAAAAGCAAAAAACTCAGAAATCTGAAAATTCAGAAAATCAACCAAATAAAAAATCCCAAAATGTGTAAAACTCTTTAAGCACATCAAAAATCAAAACCGAAAACAACTTGAATCAATCAAACTCAACTCAACACAAATCAAAAGCCAAACCAAAACCAAAATAAGCAACAAACAAACTAATCAAACAAATTGATTCAAAAGAAAAAACAAATCAAACAAACTCAAACTCATAATACCGACTTTTAAGTTAACCCAAAACCAACACAAACAAATAAAAATCAACCCGAACAAATCGGTTTGCATCTCATCGGACCCAAAAGGCCGCTGCCCTTTTGAGTTCCTTATCTTTTGTGGATGTGCACATTCTCCGAAACAGGTTGCCACGACGGTTAATCAAGGGCATTCAATCCGTTGCTCAATGTAAGTTAACGCCGGATATTCACACCATCTGGCGGAGAAGGGTAAAAAATGAAAATTTCAAAGAACTCGAACCTCGGTTCTTATACTTTTAAACTATCACCGGACTATCCAATATTTTTAAGATATTACCTATTTTTCTAAATAAGTCTGAGGTATCAAAAATGTCTTTCTTTCTCAAGAATAGACGTAAAAAGGAGGTTCACACATATAGTTTATCAACATCTAACTGTTAACTGGTAAATTTATGAACGACTTATCAATTCTTGTTTCAATTTTCACTTTACTTATTTGATTGTTAACTTTTTCATTTAATTGATGAAGCTGAAACAGAGCGTGGTTGCAAGGAACATGAAGCCATTTCTAGGTCTGAAATGCAACCTGAAAGGAGGAGGACGTTGGGTGAGGTGCTCTTCCAGTCAGAAGGTAGTGAAGATGCTTCTGAAGGTGGTCATCTATCTGAAAGGGAGGAGTCTGACTATGAAGAAATGGAGTTGGATTTTGTAACTTCACTAGCAGATGATGAGAGTCATGACCTTGAATCTAGGGTTTTTCGTGGAAGCTTGAACTTGAGATTTCGCAGGGGGGATGAATCTAGCAGGAATAACCTAAGTGTTAGTCAACCAAGAGATACCCCTTCAACATCAAATCAAACTGTGAATGCTACTTGTCAGGTTTGTGCCCTATATTCAGTTTAGTCATTGTAGCTGCTTTGTAGCTTATAATTTATTGTTTGTGTATGCTTTATCAGTTATATCTAGCAAGTTCGTTTGAACTATAATAGTTAGTAGTCAGATCAAGTAAACAGAGTATCCATGTTTACGTAGCAGTTTGTAAGTGATGTGTGAAAGAGTACTTTAATGAAACACTGCTTCAAAACTGTATTCGTGGAAATCAGTATTGGGGCTGCACATGTACATTATTAAATTTTGATTAAGATAACCTTGTAATTGAAGCTAGATAGTAAACCATTTGGAGTAAAGAAAATCAATGTTGTTGCATTGTCCAGTCACCAAATGCCACCTTGAATCGATAATTTGCCATCCTAGATTTTTGAAATACTCTAGCATCTTGTCAAATCCACAATGCAGCATCATGGTTCTTCCACATCCCCCCCTTTCTCCATGCTCAATGTCTCATTGAAAGAGCAGAGTTCAAAGTTGGAGCATGGAAACCATGAACAAGTAGTTGATCAAGTGATTATTCTTGTGACTGCAGAGACACCAAATTAGATGAATGTCTGTCATGAAGTAAACCAGTGAAACTCCCACCCACAATGTCAACTTCAAACAGGGTGCAATATCTTGATAAGAGAACAAACATGAAGTAAAGGTCAGGGTGAAAGGAACACCCAAAGAGAGGAGGATACTATCAAGAAAATAGGCCTTCAGGGAGAAGCTGGATTTCTGTTCATTGAAAACAGACCAAAAGTGGAAAGTACAATGGAAGTAAAAAAGAAACAGAAAAAATAGGAGGTATATCATCAAGGAAATGAATCCTCTTAAGCTATGTTTCACAAGACAAGTTTGATTTTCATGGGTAACTTAAGGGAGTTGAATTTTCTAAGATGTTATTTTCTTTAAAAGCTGAATTTGTTACGACAAGTGTTTTAGTTCTCTAGCTTTCTTTCTTCAAAACCAAGTAATTCTGGATCAGGATCAGGGCCAATCTGGATCAGTTTGGCTCTTCTAAAAAATGTCAAAAAATAAGGATGGAAGATCGGCCAATTCCTGGTGGGATTGGCTTTTTTATTATATTATATTCATTTTTATATTTATTTGTACTATATTTGATTATATATTATATATTATATATTATTATATTTTATATTATTATATTATCATTTGATATATTTTAACATATTATTTAATATATTTTAATTACAATTTTGAAAGTAAAAGGTCTTGGGAAGCAATTGACCCTATTTGACCATTGTGTATCGCTAACATCAGAAAATGAAACAAACTCGAATGTAGAGTAACTAACCAAGCCACTGAAGTAGCTAAAGTAGCAACTGCTCGGGGCAGCTGTGCACTGCCCCTGCACCAGAAAGCTCTATAATTAAAAAAATATTAATACCTCAATCGAGTGGAGGTTGGTATGGTTCCCCATAACCACCCCAGTTGGTGGGGAATCCTGCAAATACTCTTAATTGCATCCCAACATTTTAAGTGCAAAAATGAAAAAAAAATGAAGCGATTGCCAAAGGAGAACCTGCGACACCTCTTGAAGAATATTGCGTACACCAAAAACCACAACAATAGGGGCCCGCATTAATAAAAAAATTAAATTAAATGATCTCCTCAGCACAACGAGCACTGCACAGCTCCCTTACTGCATGGAGATACTGAGGCACCCATATATCTGATCGACAAGTGGACCAGATCCATGATATTTGGGTCCATCAGAGCCTCTATCAAATTGTGACTAGTTATAAGATCATTCAGTTTTGGATTCTATGGATCTGATATCGTGGAGTGACCGGATGCTGGTGATATTTGGTCCATTGGACTTGAACCTGATGACCTTGGGCGGGGAAGATGCAGGGGTGCACACTGGCTCCTGAGCTGCAGCATCCCGTGATCTCACTGGGATCAGCCAATTCAGGCCATCCTGGTCCCTATCTGAACTGATCCCAGGAGATTTCCATCGTTGAATCTGGCTCCCCCCGGTACTGGATTGGGTATGCTGCTGATCCTGCAAACCATTTTGAAAACAGAAGATATCTACATTTTCCTTATTACATCATTACATGTTCTCACAAACCCAGAGGACTTCCCCTTCCACTTAATACATCCTGACTGCAAAGAATTTTAGATCAGGACCAATCAATGAATTGGTCTGTGCTGATCCCAATCTGGATTGGCCAGCCTGCCCACGACCGAGGATCAGCCAAGAATCTGGGGGCAAGTCAGGGTGGAGTCAGCTGCCTGTGATTCCCAGCAAGGATCATTGGAGGATCTGCAGTTGTGGCTGATCACAGCCAGGCTGAGTCAGTTCAACTGGATCTGCCTGGATCCGACCCATACTTGCCATTCCTGTCTGTTTTCAGGCTATCTAACAGATCCAGGCTCATCTCAGGTTAAGTTCTCTCTGAAATCAGCCTCGCATTGGGGATAAGATCAATTGGCATTTGGTGCTGATTCTGATCTACAATTGGCCCGATCCCAGACAGATTGGCTGCTCCTGCAAACCATGTTTGAGCACCAACTGGTGGCCATTATAGCAAAACCAACTTATTTGCTTCTCCTATTTTTTTCACTGGCCTCAAATCATTTTCTGTGATATAACTTCCTTGATACCTTCTTTCTTCCAATCTTAAACCACCTTGCTTCTCTTTCATAGATATATAAAGAGCTGGCAAGTGCAAGTAATGTATCTGAATCCTCTTTCACAGGGGTAATTTTGTCCTTTTCTAGTATCTGTGTAATCCTAGTGGCAGCCCCAAATGAAGTGTCCATTGAATGCCGAGGGGTGTTTGCACTTTTTTTGTAGCCATGTTCATCCACATAGCATTAATGTGTACACCTAACTTTCAATCATTTATTCTAAGAAGTTTATTTTTTAAATGTTTGTTGTTTTATCTCTTTTAATTCCTACCATTTTACTCTAGGAGAAACATTTATTTTAAATGTTTTTTCTGTCTTTTGATTTTAACATCTAAAACCACTAACCTGTGTTGACTTGTTAAAGTTTCATTAGGAACATGATAAGCTCGACGGAAGGATGTAGGATTCGGATCCGAATCAGCCATGATCGGATCCAATTTGAATATGATTATCAAAAAAATTTAATGTTACAAGTTATACAAAAATTAAAATAGCAAAAGATATAAAAAATCACTATTAATTTAAAAAAATTACATTATATGCAGATATCTACTTTATAATTTACATATTAAGTAATAATTTAGTTACTGATTGATAAATAAAAGCATTTAACTATATATTTAAACTGAATATAGTTATTTTATTTTCATTATTTTTGAGTTTCTAATATTTACAGAATACAAAAATAGTTAAAATATATATTTTTAAATTTTTTATAAAAACATTTAAATTAAATATTAAATATAATAAAAAAATAAAATATACACTAATTGTTGTGGCCGTTTTGTCTACAGTGGGCAGATCCGATGTGTGAGTGGATCGACCGGATCCAATCTAGCATTCCATGATAAGTTCATCATTCCCACCATGGATTGGGAAGATGCAGCGCCTGTGGCTCTAAGGGTCTGTTTGGGAACTTAACGAAGTGCTTTTGTTTAAGTTCAGAAGGTGTTTCACACATAAGCACCTCCCTATCAATGAAGTGAAAGTTGTTTGGGATCATTTTCTTGTTAAAAAACAGGCTTTTTCCTCAACGTTACAAAAAGTGATCATAGAGAATAGCTGTAAAAAAAATTTTACTTCTTCCATCGTCAACTTCCAATGACAACGATAAGCAACCAAAAAGAGTGGCACTCTTCTATCCCCCCATCCAGATTACCTTTCTGGTCGATCAACTTCTCTTCTAGGGGAGGAGCGCAGGCGATGGGGAAACAGCCCCAGGAAGTGGTGTTCCACCTCCCGGAGATCGCAATTATCACCACCCAAGGCCTCAAGCTACCATCCGCTGAATTGGTTGCTGCCAACATTCATTCACCGCCTTAAGACCTATGCTGTCGCTTGGGTTGATCCCTTCACCAAGCTTCACACCCTCGTCGACCGCATTAGTGGTGAGAAGAGAACCCTACTTGGAATGAGAAGTTCCTCTTCCATGTGCCCATGGCGTTCCTTGCCGCCAACTCTGTGTCCACGGTTCACGTTGACATTTATGCTGTTGGTCTTCTTGGTGAGAACCCTGCCTGGAACCGTCAATTTTTTGGTGGGCAACCAGAGGTTGCTCTTTTGTCTTCTTTGCTAGCCCTGCTTCACCGCTGTCGGGATCCACCACCCCTCCAGCATCTTTAGGGGGAATCCTCAACGTCGGTCCGAAATCAATGCCGAGATCTTAGACGGCAATACTTGCTCAGAACGGTCCGAAATACCCTGAACCGGGCTGAACTGGGTGGTTCAGGCACTGAACCGGGTCGAACCAGTTTACACGGGTCTGAACCCGGTCGAACTGGCCTGTAGCCTGGTCTGGGCCACCAACCGGGCTGGCACCAGCCGACCATGGGCGAACCGCAGGCTGCGGTCACAAGCCCGCGCAAGGGGAGCACGGTGGGGGCCGTGGCCGCGCGAGGAGGAGCCTGCCTGGGGTGTCGTGGCCGTGTGAGGGTCGGCAAAGCATCGGCGATGTGGTGGCATCATGGCAGAACCATAATTGACGATTGTGACAAAAGGGGGGCCGACTGCTCCAGGGTGCCCTCGTCCTCGCAGCATCCTGTTCATTGTCTTCTCATGGCCACACACGGTGACCTCGTCTGGACAACAGACGATGACAGGGGCAGAGCAGGCGGGAGATGGTTCAGTGGAGGCAAACGGTGGTCAGAGGTGGCTGGACACTCCTGGAGCCCGCTGTTGTCATCGAGGGAGTTGACTGCATAGGGGGAGGGTCGGGGTCTTTGAGCGTGGAGTTGCCTCCAGCGAGAGCACCGGAAAGGGCCCGCCCCCACGGTGTGGCTATGCAGGCGATAGGGGAGGCCTTCCGCGGTTGATCCCAGCCCGGACTGTGACCACGGAAGGGGGCTGGCTCGGAACCAGCATGTTGATGGAGACGATGACAACACCGGGGATCGCCGGATTGTCTATCCCTCTACTTTGATGCCCTTCAAACTTGATGAGGACGACACCCGTTGGAAGGTCTCGTTGGAATAGTCTACAGCAGGCTTCACATCCAGATCCGAGATGGTGACGCCATTTGAAGGTGCCATTGCCGGATCAGTTGTCGTCGAGAAGGTCTGTGAAGGGGACGGGAGAGGAGCAGTCCTCGTGACCGGGGTGGAGGACAAAGGGAGCCGGCCTCACTGCCGGAGGTGGAAGGAGAACACTGGGGTCTCTTCCTAGAGGTGAAGAAGAAGGGAAATGGCCCTCCTAGCTGGGGTGACGAGGAGAGACAAGGGATGGAGGCGGACATGGATGGGCCGAAGCCCATGCACACGGGAGAGCCTGAATGCTTCAAAATTTCTTCAACAACACTATAGTAATATGTACATCGGGGGTGCCCTTTTATAGAAGTGGCACATTAACAAAAGACCTATTGAAGACTCTATTTACAAACTAGTCCTTGTCAAGGATCCAAACATAATGACCTAAAATAACCCAAAATCGTCCCCATCAGGAGGCCATCGGCTATCGGTTCCTGAAGGGTGAGAGAACCACCCAGGCCACAAGATCTGGCGACGGGAAGCCACCAGGGGGAGGACCATGGTGTATCGAAATCAGGAGCACTTTTCTGTTTAAGGAAGCAGAAATTTTCTCCTTCCTTTCTCCTTCCTTCCCAAACGTCATTATAAAAATTGGAAGCACTTCTGTGTGGAGTTGAAACGATATGAAAGGTCTTCCCCCAAGTTCCCAAATGCACAATAAGTCTCTGCATTGGCCATCGATCTTCTGCCCCTTTGCTTTCTGACAGTTGGTCCGAAACATTCAGTGCTGAAAGATCTTTTTTTATTATTTTTCTGATTTTTTTTGTTTTTTATGTTTTGGAAGGTCCAAACTTGGATCAGATTTTCTTTCCTTAGATTGGCCAAGCCGGCTGATCCAATCCTGATGCTGATTGGAATCGACCCTGGCTGATAAAGGACTCATCCTGACCTGAAGATTCTTGCCTGGCATCTCTTTCTTTTTCTTCTGTGGGGTTTCAGTGACCCGGAGATGGTCCAGCCACTTCCATTCCTCTGGCCAACTCCCTCCTTCGGCAACTGCTCCAGCCTCTTCTCTCCCTTCCACCTTCACCTCTGCATAGAGAGTTATTGGAGGCAATTGCCTCTGGCCTCTAATAAGATAGGTTATTTCAGCTCCTATCAAAGGCCATAAAACTCGTTAGAGAGAATTACTGTTTGGGATACTCTCATTAAGCTTCACGATGGAAATTTCATGATTTGGTTTCCTGCAGTACAAATGTATTTTGTTGGATAAGGTAGAATCAAATGCATTGGTAGACCTAACTAAACTTGAAGGAGGGTGATTGAATATGATTTGGATAATTTGAATATCTCTGAAGAAATAACTCAAAATTAATGTCAGTGATGAAAGAAAATTCATATGGCAGACCCCAAATAATTTGGGATTAAGGCATGTTGAGTTGAGGTAAAATTAAATACATAAAATGGAAAGCTAAATCTTCAAAGATTTGTAGAACTTTGTATCTAGAGATTGATATTGTATTATCTTGAATCATAAATTCAGTATCTTTAAAATTTAGAGAAAATTGCTAGGGTTGTAGGTTTTACTTGAAACTAAACTCAACTCAACTAGAGCCTAGAGCCTTAGTCCCAAATTTACTTGGGGTAGACCATATGAATTCTTTTTTTTCACTCACGTCAATTTTGAGTTATTTCTTCAAGGATATTTAAATCATCCAAATCTTATAAAATTACCCTCCTCCAAGTTAACCTAGGTGTACCATGTTATATTTTTATTTTTTTATTATTTTATACTTTTTTAACTGAAGCCTTCTTAGGTCTTCCTTTTATATGCTCAAACCATCTCATTCTGTTTTCTTTCAATTTGTCTACATTTGTTTCTATTCCTATATTTTCTCTAAGATATTCATTTCTTATTCTATATGATTTAGTATGGTCACTCATCTATCTAAAAATTCTCATTTTAGCAACACAGTTTAGAAGTATGTTTTCCTTTTTATTGTCCAACATTCACTACCATGCCACATTGTAGGTTTTATACTTGTATGATAAAATTTTTCTTTCAACTTTAGTAGAATTTTACAATCACATAGAACCCATGTAGTCAATCTTCACTTTATCCAACCTGTTTTGATCTTATGAATATGATTATCATCTTCATCACATTTTCTATCTTTTTGAATAATTGACCGAAGATACTTTAACTGGGTTTTTTGAGATAATCTTATTTCATCCAAACTAACATCATCATTTACTTCTTTTTTGTTTTCATTAAATATACAATGCATATATTCTATTTTAGTTTTGCTTATCTTGAAATCTTTAGTCTCTAAAATATTTTTTTACAGTTCTAATTTTATATTCACTCTTTGTGTCTCATCTATCAATACAATATCGTATGTAAATATCTGTTGGCACTCAAAATTTCTAGATGAAATATAAGCATGTGTAAATAGGGAATGAAAATATTTAATTCCCTATGGCCTACCAATTAAGAAGGGCCTAAGGTCATATGCCTAAGACCGGCCAAATATGGCATATGAAGAAATGGAGCCCCCTCCATATGATGAATATGTTCCCCTAAATCAGGACCTCCCAATGTAATCCATCATGCCAGTGGATCCCATTCAAAAGGACCCAATCCAGCCCAAGAAGAGGCCGGGTCCTCAAGTATAGTCATCGGACATATCTTCTATCTAGCTAAGAAGAAAGGGAGGTCGGAGGCAGCCCGTGCAAGCCATATTGGCTTTTATTCGAGGGCCTCGGGAGATGCTCATAGAGGGACATGTTTATAGTTGAGCATATGGCATCCGAACAGACCCATCCTAAAGGACCCAATCCAGCACATTAAAGGGCCGGGTCCCCAAATCCATGCAACATGTCTCCTGTCACCAACAGAATTCTAAAAAAAAAAAGAGAGAAGGCCGGATATAGCAAATCGAGAGGTCGTATGGGCTCCGTTTAGAAGACCCGGCCATAATGATTCAAAGGATAGGTTGTCAAATGGGATGCTCACAGCCGGATATGTATAAGAGAGAAGAGAGGGCAGCCATCTAGCCCGGAAGTTGGAAGGAGGCCCAATTCTATAGATTGAAGAGATGGGTCCTCACACATATGCTCAAATCAGCACACAAAAAAAGAACAGATGAGAGGGGGGGCAATCAATAAACCTACTCAATGGGATTCAATTCAGCATGAGAAGAGGCCGAGTCCTCAAGGATATCCATATATGCATATGCTTGAGAAACATAAGGGATAATTGATGAAGATCCGACTGAAAATGATACATAAATCAGGAGGATGCACACATAGGCACATCCTCATATAGCCGACCATCTATCTATATGCTGAATGCAAACATGATAGAGAGCAATTGAGGTGCTGCCGACAGATGATTGAAGAAGAGAAGCTGGAATTTTATACACATCCATCACATATGCTCACCCGGGGATAGCTTGAGTGATGTTCACCTCCTTGGCCTGACCCCAAGTAGAAGAAGAGAACACCCGGAAGCTTCAACCAGCAGGATCAATGGTCTCTCTTGGCAGGATTCAAGCTGCAGCAGGCCTATGGAAAGAAGATGGTGCGATAGAGAAAGGTGAAAAGGACAGCTAGAAGAAGGCCTCGCGGGTGGAGAGTTTATCTCCAACTAGGAGACTTAACAAGAAAACTGATAGGAGGAGGATCCGGGGGAGAAAAGGCAGGCTGCGCAATTCAAAATCAGACCCGGGAGGGAAGCCAAAGTCATCCAATGGCCGGGGTTAATTGATTGGATCTTAATCCATATCGGTTCATTAAGAAGGCCTCCGGACCCTTAATGGGATAATATCCAATGGATCCACCTTAATGGGGTATCCGATGGACAAGTCATTAACAAATGTGATTACCGGATTGTCAAGTCATCCCGGATCCTTAACAGGATTAATGTCCAATAAGGGGGATCGATGGCTTGGATTAAGTAGGGCTTTCATCAACCGGATGGACCATATATCCAATGGAGGGCTGAGATGAAAAGGACATGCATCCAAGGGTCAGATTTGGCTGTCGGGTGACTTAATTGGATTCATCATGTTCTGGATCCCCGACAGCATAATTAAGATGGTTTAATTGGATCCTTGATAGGATAATACCCACCGGATCCATCCTTAATTGGATGTTTGATTGAATGAGTTAATTCCTTCTCGGATGCAACAAAGCCTAGCTCCAATTAATTTATGCATAAGATATGTGGAGGGCTTGGATTGGGCTATCAAGAGAGGAGCCGGGACACTCAATCAAGGTCCAGGATTTATGTTTAAATGTGAGAGGGATCCGATGCCAATTGAGGGCCGGGATCATCCAAAGACTTGGTCAAGCCCCACTCTCCCCACGATTGGAGAACATGGCCCCACTCCCTCCACCCGCACACTCCCTTGCAGCCCGCTCCTCCTTGGGAGAACAACACCCATCCAAGAGCCTATAAATAGGGCCAGCTCCGCACATGAAAAGAGGTCGGAGAGAGGAGACAGGAAGAGAGGAGAAAGGGGAAAGAGGCTTCTGCAGGATTTCTGTCAAAGAAGGACATCCGAACAAGTTCAAGGCAGGGAGGTTTTTTGCAAGGGAATCCAGGACAGGTCTTGAAGGATTTGAGGTAAGATATCATACCTATTGACCAAGCCGTCCCCTCCTTTAGATAATATGATCATTAGGAGCCCAATTCCCTTATCTACTTTCTTATATTAGTAGATGACCTCCTCAATTGAACCTGCAAATTCTCAGATATATATATATATATATTAGGACCTTATAGACCTCTCCCACTCCTCAAGCTTCTCGGGCATATTTGGGCCTAGTCCCGAAATAGGAGGGAGGCCATGTCCCTATACTTGAACTGACCCCATATTTGAGCCTATATTGCTCCCCGGATCTCCTCCCATATATTTTCATAGACCTTTGAGACAGACCTGTCACCTCCCTCATTTCCCTCATAGCAGTCCCCCTCCGGCCTGGAAATTATGAGCAGGGTTTTCTCAAAATTCAACTACAACTGAAGTACAGTCAAGCAGATGAAGAGAAGGTTATACCCGGCCTCCTT
This sequence comes from Cryptocoryne crispatula var. balansae, assembly GCA_036172225.1. Classification (NCBI taxonomy): domain Eukaryota; kingdom Viridiplantae; phylum Streptophyta; class Magnoliopsida; order Alismatales; family Araceae; genus Cryptocoryne; species Cryptocoryne crispatula. The sequence goes on along the minus strand of CM069920.1, from coordinate 49,014,647 downwards.
GGGACCCACATGATGGACCAAGGATTCCCTGGGTAGCCTTACATTAAGCAAGGACTTGGAGGAAAAATGGCCAACCGGGCCTTGATGAAGACATGGCATCCGACCATGGAAGCATACAGTTCATGATCCGAGGGTGCCAAGGGACTGATTGGTGACCCAATATTGGGCATAGTTCCATGAACATGTCCCGGACAAGATCAAATATATATATGGTCTTTGGGGTCTATCTTGTAATGAAGAAAACAAAGTATGGGCCAGATTTCATGACATAGAGCCTTGATATGAAGAGGCTGTGGATACTTGTATACCTCACCATATGAGGATGTGTGAATTGCCATATGGCATGATTAATAAACATATGATGATATTCATAGAAAGATGAGAATTACATGCTCATAACAAGTCATTATGGGTGCCTAATATTAGGCCAAGTCTTAAGCCATCTCATAAGACAGACCCATATAAAAAAGAGGGATAACTTCAATATGATGAAATTGAAGTCCAACTCCACTAACACCTTATATGGTTTCAACCGAGCCTATGATAGTGAGCAGGGGATCCTCTTATACATATGAGTGATCCGCAAGAAAATGAGCTAAATCCTAATACAAGGGCAGGTACCTTAAATTTAATTCCCGAACATAGGCATTAATGGAATCTACCAAGGGAAAACAGATTGCAAGTCCGAACATAAATGGACTGGATCCCCATGAATATTCTAATGGCCACCCCCAATACATGTGTGTCATAACCCAAAATGTGGTGGGATGAAATATGACTTAGCCCACTTGTCCCGGACAGAAGATTAGGACAATGTGCCCCTCTCTTCTCAACTCATTCCATGGGCCGAGCCCCCCCCCCCCCCTTATGAAAGGCAACTTTCTGGTTATACAATCAGAGCTGAATATACATGTAATTGCCGATCGATTGATGGCATATGAATAAGTCTGACTATATATGTACAGGTTCAGTCCTTCGGTCCATCCTATAAGAAAAATGAGCTAATAAGCTTAATCGCTTAGAGAGGGGTCTTATAGCATATATATATATACATAACAGGTTTATAACTTAACTCAGTCATCTCAATTTCAGGCGCATGTAAGCCTGATTTTGTATAGGATTTTGGGCCTCATTTAGCAACTAATTTAAGGCAAGTTTCTTCCAAACACAATGGAGGGGCCGACATGAATATCCTTCCACATGGGTAAGGAGCTGGATAGCAGGTTGGGTAGCCAAACATAAGTGCCTCAAATGACATATATTTCGGGCTTATATAGGCCTGGATTCTCATATGGTTTAATACCAATCATAGAGAAAATTCCAATCCATGGTTCAGTACCGGATAGTGGCCTGTCCAAGGTTAATGGTTAGATCAACTTTTCTCCCCATTTAGGAGGTTTGGAGCCCAGTCTCAGTGGCATCACAAACCTGGGTGTAATCGGGGTCCGGAGGATTACCTCCCATGGCAGGTTCCAAAACATTGAAGTAACTTGTATTTCAGGTTCATGAAAGCCAGTTTCACTTACATGTCGGGCTTCAATTGACACCTAAGGCAAATCCCAATATGGAAAATTCAGGTGGTGTATATTTCAGGCTTATATAAGCCTCATTCTACTTGGCATTTTGATCAGATCCGTAGTCGATCATAGGCCTAAAGTCTAGTGGCACTTAGGGGCTAGATAGCTGGGCTTAGGTTGGGATTCATATCAATCATATAATTGCAATTAAGATCCTTATCCATAAAGATAAGAAGAGAGCTCCCGGACCCACGTATGGGTAAGGCCGGAGCATGATCGGATAGGTACAGTTATATATACCCATCCTGGACAGGAATTGGGACAATACACCCATTTCCTCTCAATAGCATATTCATAATGTTATAAACATAAGTTTCCCCGCTGTATATATATATATATTCAGATCTTGTTGACTTCAAGACTATATAAAGGTCTGATATGGATATAAGCATATTCTGGACTGTGCATAAGGCATATGCAGCACCTGTCATAGGACAGACCTTAGGACATGATTTCGTATAGAATCATGACCCGTCCAAGGCCAGTATTAAGGTCAGGCCCGGATAAAAAGGCAGGCTTCAGTACAGATTTCTGTGGTTAACCTGAGATCAGTAGTGGGAGCAGATTTGTGTCTAGATATTGGCAATATTTAGGGGTTAAATGCTTAGGTATCGGCTAATGTCATTTACAACCCATTTAGTCTTCTATTGACACCCCATACATGACCATATAATAGCCCTCCATATGAAGCATATTGGCCTCATATATGACTGCAATTAATCCCCTATCTGACCCCATGCGGATTATAGAAACAGTGTGCATATATATATATTCCTAGGTCCGGTCTCATGTATATTGAGGCTAGAAGATTTCTTCATTGGAAACCATGTGTGAATCTGGATTATAAACCAGATTTAAATCCAAGACAACCTAGAAGTGTGTCAAAATCCTATGCATAATTTGGGCCAAACCAGAGGGGGGGGCCGAGCATGTGAGGTGCAAGGTCCAAGGACCTTTTGGACATACTCATGTGCAGTTTAAATCTGATTCAGTAAGGTGCATATGCCATTTCATCAAGTCTAGGATATCAAGACTTGGAAGTTGGAGGTGTTTAACCATCTTGATCTAGGATAACCCAAAAAACCCATGAAAGGAGAACATAGTCTCTTTCCAAATCCAAACATACATATCATATCTGGACCCTCCAAATTTTCACCTCCCAGTTCAATAAAAGAAGGGACTTGGGTCATAAATTTGGTATGTATACGGACAGATTTCACTTTGTTCAAAACAAAAGAACTCATGTGAAATCAATATAGATTTTGATCTGAATATGCTCGGATCTTGGTTAGCCTCAATAATCCAACTCGTGTCTTAATATAAGACATCGGGTTGAGAGACTAATCTCTTGCAAAGCACTGAGTTTGACCTTATATGGTCGTTATATTATCAGCTTGCATTCCATTGCTTTTATGGGTCATAATCCCCAGATGTTGACATTTTGTGGATGAATGTTTTTTTCTTTTATATACAAATTGCTACGACAGTTAATCAAGGGTGTCCGAGAGTCTCGGTGTAATTAACATCGGAAATTCGCAACTTCCGATAGAGAGAGGTCCAAAGACAAGTTTTATGAACCCTAACCTCGACATATATATTTTTTATACATACCACATATTTTGGCTAATATCTTCTATGAAATATCATATATTTTCATAGTAGCCAAAGATAAGATAAGGAAAGGTCATTTTCCAAATAAACGGAAATCAAATGAATTTTCAAACCATGCCATACACACATATATTCTTATATTTTTATATATATAGATCTTCGAGGTTTCACAATATCATACACCAAGGTATATCATTTTGTATAGTTTTTATTAATTTATCAATAACTAATGTAAAAAAATAATAACTTAATGCAGATTCTTGATGTAAGTAATTGAATTAGGAAAATCTCTTGTTTCTTCTTCAATTGTGCATACATTACTAGTTGTTTCATCATACATGTCTTTTATCACATGTATATACCTAACAGACACCATCTTTCATTCCAACACCCATCACAAAACCTTTATTGGAACTCTATCATAGGCATTTTTCAAGTCAAAAAACATCAAATGTAAATCTTTCTTCGTATCTTGATATTTCTCTATCAAACTTCTAATAAGAAAATTAGCTTCAATTGTGGATCAACCAGGTAGAAATCCACATTGGTTGCTTTGAAACTATATTTAGACAAAAACAAGATGGTATCCCTCGTATTGCAATTTACTACAGAAATCCAAGAAGGTTGGTAAGGGATTCTCACGAGCTATTTTGGTACCTTATGGAACAAATGGGGAGGGCTTGATTAGTGCTCTGGTTATAACCTGTCCTGTGTCGGAGATCAGAAGAAGCATGTGAAATAGGTCCAATGAAATAGAGTTTTCATGTAGGGGTACGGTTGATATTTGAAAATTTAAGAACTCAGATCTTAATCAAAGCGTGTCGATTTATTGCAATGCTATGAAGGAGAATCAAAATATACAACTTGAGGAGTAAGTGAAGATTCCGCTCTAATTTGGAGATTAGAGCATCCCAAAGGGCAGGAAACACAAAGGGGAAGAAAAAAGGGGGAACACCACATGTCCATCATGGAAGAGGGCATTATTCTGCGAAGTGCCAAGTATGGGGAACTTTTATCTTGAGGGATAAAAGAGGGCAGCAATAGGGAGTGCAGCGGTGAATCAGCTGTCTAATGAGTAGGACTGCAAATGGGTCAGATTTGGTTGTAAAATCACATATATTTGATTCCAAATCCAATAAGACTTAAGGTGTTTTGATTCCTATAATTTCGGAATTACTATATTCTGATTTCGATTCGATTTTGATTCCGTTGTTGGATCCGAACAGAATTCAATAATTTCTGACATACATATCATTATGAGTTTTATGGTTTACGTCAAGGCTTCGCAATAAGTATGTACTTTTTTGCATTAGTTATGGATGGATTGACGAAGACAAATATAAGAGGATATACTTTGATGTATGATGTTTGCTGAAAATATTGTATTAGATTAGTTCCAATAAGGAGTAAATAGGAAGTTAGAATTGTGAAAAAATATTTCAGAGACTATGGGTTTGAAGACAAGTAGAACTAAGATAGAATATGTGTATTGTAAATTTAATAACAATCAAAGAGAAAAAGGTAAGAGAGTTAGTCTAGAAGGAGTAATATTATCTCAAAGAACGGTGTTTAGTTATCTGGAATCAATTATTAAAAAAGATGGAGAACATGATGAAAATATTAACCATAGGATTAAAGTATGTTAGATGAAATAGAGATTGGCTACAAGAATTCCATGTGATCGTAAGATTCCATTAAAATTGAAAGAAAAATTTTATTGTTCAACTATAAGACATATAATGTTGTATAGTAGTGAATGGTAGACAATACAAGAAAAAATGTGTTTTCAAAATAAGTGTTACTGAAATAAGAATGTTAAGATGGATAAGTGGTCATACTAGATTATATAAAATAAAGAATAAATATATTAGAGAAAATGTTGGAATAACAACAATTGTAGACAAATTAAAAGAGAGGATATTAAGATGGTTTGAGCATATTAAACATAAACCTAAGGAGACTCTAGTTAGAAAAATAAAAAATATTAAAATAACAAAAATAAAATAGGACACGGTAGACTTAAGTTAAATTGGAGAAGGGTAATGCTATATCATTTGGATGATTTAAATATCTCAGAAGAAATAACTTAAAATCAACATGAGTGGAGAAAGAGAATCCATATGGCGGACCCCAAATAATTTGGGATTAAGGCTCGAGTTGGGTATACTATATATGAATTTTTGTTTAAAAAATAAGTTAATGATTTACATACAATTACTAAAATTTGATATAATCTCTTTAAAACTTTTTTTTATCATTTTATTACTTTATATATTGTATTTTATAATTTAGTTAGTTTTGTTTTAATTAATTTTACTTATTTATATTTAATTTTTATCGAAATCGAATAAACTAAGTGGAATCAACTGATTCCGATTCGTATTGCTTATAGGATACAATAACAAGTTTTGAATCTGTTAATTTTTATCGGAATTGATTTTGGATTATCGGATTTCATTTGCCCCTACTAATTAGCCATCACAAACTGGAGGTAGCTCTACAGGTTCTACATGATCAGCCTTCTGTGACTTTCCTTGGATGACATTTCACATCTCCAAGGATTCTTTCACAGCTTGGGACCATCATCTTAGTATCCTTCATCATCTTCATGGCTAGCAAATAAAAATACAGACATGAGTGACTCTCTTCATCCCGTTACAGCTTGTTTAGTTATTAATTTACTATTGACCGTATGAGTGTTATCTCTCTCTTATCTTTCTATTCATTGAATTAGAGACAAGATAAGGTGACAATTGTTCATGGTTCAATAGCCACAGGAACTAGAAAAGGAGACTAATTTTGAATAATCATCTTCTCGTCTTTGGCCCTTCATGTTCCTATATTGTCTATAGATTTGTTATCAGTCAGTAATTCAAGAAAATCTTGGATTGCTCGGTAAATTTTACTTTCTTTTCTTAGCCAGTTTCTACTTTTTCCTGGAACTCATTTACTCTCTGATGCTTCTTTCTCTCTCTCTCTCTCTCTCTCTCTCTCTCTGTATCTCTCACCAGATTACTGTAGTGCCTATCTTGTCACCTTGGCAGCTATAACTATGCTTAATGGCCAAATAATCCATCCAAATCCAAGTTCTGCTTATATAGATTCATTATGGAAGAGAAGTCCAGCAAATTGTCTGGACCTCTTTTTAGCCAGTTTCTATTTTTTCCTGGAACTCATTTACTCTCTGAGTATGCTTCTCTCTCTCTCTCTCACTCTCTCTCTCGGCGGATTGCTGAATCCCCATCTTGTCACGTTGACAACTATAACCATACTTAATGGTCAGATAATGGTTCCATCCAGCTCCAACTCCTCATCAACCTATGCATGTAATATATCCTATTATTTTAACAGTTATTCAATGCCAAATTTGGTTAATAAGATCTGCTCATATAGATTCATTATGGAAGAGAAGTTCTTCAATTTGTCTGGTCCTCTTCTTCGCCAGTTTCTACTTTTTCCTAGAACTCATTCTATGTTGCTGTTAGAATGGGAGTGGACTAGTTTATCTACTTGGTGAAGTTTGTCCTTAGTTTTGTGTAAGTGTGATTAGATGTACTTCAGTTTTCTCACAAATTTTAACAACATTTTAAAACTTTTCATCATTATTAGCTGCTGATCAAGTTTAAGAAAATATTACTTAATTAGCAAAGCTAGTTCTTTTTTGTTGACCATACCCTTCTATGTTGAATCTATTCACTTTGATTTCTGTCATCATGTAACAAATCATGTCCCTGGCCTCATTTTGTATCACGTCATCTGTGGCTTTGTGAAGGAATGAAAATTCCATATAATTCTTTTCAACAACTAATAGTGTATATTTACAAAATCAATTACGAAAAACTTGATTTCCAGCTCTGCTGTGACTTTACGATTCATAGCCCAGCATAAACATGGTATTTAGCATTTCTTCTTTTTTTATTTTTTTACTATTTATAGCATCATCCTACTCCATTTATTTTCTGAATTTCTTTCATATTTTGAAGGGTTTAACATTTTCTATCACTCCCACATTCCGCATAGCTTTAAACTTCAGTTTCTTGCATGAATAATGATACTATAGGAGTGAATTTTTGCAAGAATTGACTTGTTTTTACCAACTCTGCTTTTTCCATTGTCTATTCTTCAGCATGAATTTTCTATTGATATGAAGCAGAGATATGCTGGTCATTGCAATGTGGGAACAGACATCAAGCAAGCAAGTTTCCTTGGGCATCAAGGTGAACCATGCACTCTCTTTATTAGCATTAGAATGGAGATGCAGGTAGCAGCACAGTTAACTAATGTGCTTTACCACTCGACTTCTTTATGATGTCATGCTTATTCTTTTGTGTAGTGATGTGATTAGAACTTGAATCCTCTTTGCCTTCAAAACCTCTTGTTTATTTATCTCATCTTCTTGGAAATTAGGGTTTGTTAGATAGAACACGAAATGAATATATTAATAAAATGTGGGAGTAGTGGTGATTGTAGACAAATTGAAAGAAGGGAGATTGAGATGGTTTGGAGATATTAAACATAGAATTAAGTAAGCTTCATATATAAAATTAGGAAATATCAAAATAATAGAAATGAAAAAAGGGCAGGTAAGACCCAAATTAACATGGAGGGTAATTTAATATGATTTGGATGAGTTAAATATCTCTAAATAAATCATTCAAAATCGATATGAGTGGAGAAAGAGAATCCATATGGTCGACCACACTTAATTTGGGATTAAGGCTTGAGTTGAGTTGAGTTTTCTCAGAAATTATATGGTAGCAGGCAGACAGTTTATTCTATTGATTTGAGGTAACAATCAATAGAAGTTATGTAAACAAGAGTAGATCACACAACACTATAAATTGTAGCCACCTACCAGTACACTTCAACATCATAATAATCTCAAGGAAAGGAGGTCTTACATTATGAGCAGTAAAAAACCTTATCTGATTTATGGTCATCCATAGAAGTTAGAGCAGAGTTCATTTTTTAAACATTAAGTTCATAAGCTATCTGTATTCCTGGTAACAACGTGATTGAATGTAGCTTGAGAAGGCTAAATGGTGGAAATTAGTTCATTCCATAAGGTCTGAATGCATCATTCTGGTTGAATCTTCTGCAACTGAAAGCACAATTTCTAATAGCTCCTAGATGGATATACTATAAACCTTTATCATTTTGTGCTTTCAAGTTGCTTGCAAGTTGCAACAGATATTAAGTGTTAGCTTGATATGGATGAGCTTATGCTATGCTTGTAGTCCATTATTTCGTGCAGAGAATAGGTGTCATACGAACAACAAGCTAATTAATACAACATAATGATGAATCAAACAACGCATATGTCAAGACATAGATTTCATGGTACATAAATGTTTTGAGTGAGAATTTTGAATACGAATATTCAGAATTTTGTCTCTGAACAGAATGTCTGACAAGGCAAGTCTTTGTGCAGTGCTTCTTTCTGTCAGACTGCTCATGATAGGTGGAAATTTTGCTTATTCAGATTTGATTTACTAGATGCTTGAATAGGAGTCCAAAGAACAAGTCTGGAGCAAGATATTGTTTGACATCAGCTGGTGCCTAGTGGGAAAATGAAGCTGTTGACTACAATTTTATTTAGGACCAAGGGCAGGTGGTTCTCTGGAAATATGAGATAGGGAAGAAACTAAAATTGTGACATCATGTTGGTTGGCGGAAGCTTCCTTCACTTTATGAGGATGAAGTTATTTGAAGGGAACTTAATGTGGCACTTGATGATATTTTGGTTTAAGGTGTTTGGCGAACAAGTCTGTTGACAATAAGATCAAGGAAATGAATCTCTACAACTGCTTATTTCTAGCATCATAAATCTGAAAGAGTGCTTGGTTTTTTCTTTAGTGCCCATAAGTGCAATTTTACTTTCTCTTTTGCCCTGTTGATGTTGAGGATCCTGAATGCTAGATGGGGAAAGCATTAGAAGTTCCTACAACCTTGGAGGTGAAAAATGTGGTGTTTGATTTACTTGGTGATGAGGCGCCGAGACTGAACAAATTATCTGTTTGCTTCTGCCAAACTTGCTTGAGTATTGTATGTTCTTACTTTGGACAGTATTAACAAGACTTTCATTTTCCTCGCCCCCAACAAGAAAGATGTTGATACTCTATTATTTTGGACCTATTTATCTGTTGAGTGGTCCTTAAAAAATTTCTGTGATGGTTTTGGCTTACTGGCTGAGCTCTACTCATTCATCGATAAGCATCAAAATGCATTTCTTGGTGGTTGGCAATTCCAGGTGAATTTGCTTTTGTTGTTGTATATGTACAAATCAATTAAGCCTTTGAGGAAAGTTGGTTTTATCTTTTAAATTGATCTAACAAAGCATATGATCAGGTTGTATGTGTTTTTGTTCTCCATGGTAGAGCAGATGGGCAGTGGGATGAAGTAGATTTAGCTGGAGCTGGTTGTTTGTTTCTTTAACTTATTTTAAAATGCTAGTGAATAGTGAAGAGTAATCTTATTTCAAGAACTGCTGGGATTTTGAGTCAAGGTGATTCATTTTCTTTATTTTTGTGCTATTTGATTTTATTCTGAGGGCTGAAGGTTCTCCTTTCACACACTTATTTTGTGTTTGACAGTAGTCTTCCAGATTTTTGTGCTATTTGATTTTATTCTGAGGGCTGAAGGTTCTCCTTTCACACACTTATAGTATGCAGATGGCACTATTATTCTAGTAACGGATCTAGATGAGTGCCTCCATCTGGCTAGTTTGGTATTGAAACTTTTGGAGGAAACTCGTGGTTTGAAGTTGAATTATAAGAATTAGGTCACCAGAACAATATGTAAGCGGACAGTGCCAACTTAGTTGGACTAGCTTTATCTTCTTATGCTCTTTGCATTAGCAAATGTTGAATTGGCAGTTGCTTATTAATGCATCAGATAAGATATTTTTTGGCTGGAAAGGAGACTTGTTTTATATGACAGGTTGTGCTGTGTGCCTCAATGTTCATCTCCTTTTCTGTCTTCTACCTTTCTTTGTTTTAAATTTTACTGTCAACACTCAACAGGCTCGATGCAATCAGGTGCATGTTCTTTTGGCATGGGAGTGTCGATACATCTGGTAAAGGAGGAAAAGGTGAGCCCACCCATTAATCAGAATCATCTCGTTCGATGTCAGAGCTGGGCTTGGGGAGCTGCTTAATTACATAAACAAGCTCACATGGATGTAAATTTGACCTAAATTTATGCCCAAGCTTGTTTTGGTGTTTTCCATTCTTAATAAGTTCAAGCATTGTGTGCATCGCCAACTTAGGCATTAAGGCAGTCAGCACTCAGCAGATTGCAAGGCATCTGATCAGGTAGCGAGCAAGACAAAAGGCTCTTCTTTGGATGCCATGAAATTCTTGGTTCACCTTAAGGGTTCCTCACTTACCTTGGCATGAAACTGGTTGGCCTTATCAAGTCATGGAACCATGTCCCCAATACCAAACTTATTTATTATCATTTAGTGGGGTCAGCTCATACTGCCACAGGAGGAAGAAGAGTTTCACATGGAGCCGGACAAGGAAGGAGGGCTTTGCATCAAAGCTAGAGAGAAAAGAAGAGCTTCATGCTGGGACTGGTGGAGGAAAGAGAGCGTCACATGGGACCTCAGGAAGTAGATGTTTGCGATGGAAATAGAGGAGACATTATGTTTGTCATTCATTATATTATTCAATTGTCGTGAGTAATGTAAGGTGAGATATGAATTTGCACAGAAAGAAATGAGTAATTCCTTTATAGTGAGCCATTAAACCCAGGTTTTGTGGTAACTCCAGTTCAATTTTATCTTGGCATACTGGTGCAGGACAAAGTCTATATAAATATATTTTTTACTCAAAAGTACATCCAAAGCTTCTCCTATGATGTGATGACTTGTGCTGGCGTGAGGCTCCTGACACAACACCTGACAGATTGCCGAATGGTTAAGCTTTGGCACTGCGGAGATTGGTATGTCGTGGACATGCAATGGAGAGCCACTGGTTTGTCATGCAGCTCCATGGGGCAGTGGACTGGCACCTATGACTGAAAGGGAACGGGGGTTGGTAGAGACCCACAGCATGGGGTAGGTAGTGTTGGCAAGGGGTGGAGCCCAATGGGTTGCATGCAGCATAGAAGGGGGCATGACTTGCGGAATGGTGCTCATGTGCCTGGGCTTTCACAGTGCATGCACATAGGAGATTGCATTGGACTACTACATGGTAAAGAGGTGGTAGGGAGGGTTGAGACAATGGGGTCTGTGTTGGGAGCAGAAAAGCGGTCGTGGTGGGGCAGTTCTTGCTGGCATGCATGCAGCAAAAGCAGCTCCAGCCACTGTATATGTGAAAACCGGCACTTGGCAAGGAAGAACTTGTGGACGTGGATGATGTGCCTGGTTGTGGTTCGGGGTGACCAAAGGGTAGCTTGAAATCTCAGATGGCTGGCACCAGGAATTGCTCTATCATGCACCAAAGAGAGCTGCCATGTGAGATTAGTTGAGGAGTCTGTTCACAGTTGCAGATTGCTGGCCGCGCAGAAGCTGGTGTTGTTGCATGGTCCATCTTTCTCGCTAGTGAGTTGCACATCCATGTTGGGTGTGGGGAAGATGATTGGGTAGCCATGACTGCGGCATGTAAACCAGCTGGAGGGGCATTCTGCACGTATTGCTGAGCCTTGCACTGGTGTGTACAGGCTACCCTCGTGCCACTTGGACCGCTGGCTAGCACAGAGATTGCCTGGTTGGTCACCAGCTCTAGGGATTGCTGGAGAGCTGAAAGGACAGTTGGAGGTGGAGAAGTTGGTGCCAAGGCTCTAAAGCATAGTGAGAAGGAGAGACAGAGGGTGCAGGGCTATTGGAGACTGATAGGAGGAAGGTGGTGGAAGGGAATGACATTTCAAAAGGAGAAAAGAGTGGATAAAGGATGAAGGCTCTCCTGGACAAATAAGAGATGGGGGGGGGGTTACAACTGGGGCAACTCCCCCCAGAGTTCTATAAATTCACTTTATTGTGGATTTTGGAGTGCACAAGGCTTTCTGGTTGGCCCCTGGATCTTCCAGGGCCAATCTGGTCTGAGATTAGATTGGCTGACTTGGCCAATCCACTGGAAGGAAATCCAATCCAGAATCAGCCTGGAGTTTTTTTTCTTCCAAAAACAAAAACAAAAAATAAATTAGGGCCCCGGACATATCCAGGGCAACATGGTTTGCAGGATCTACCGATCCATGGTCAAGATTAGCACCTGTTGAGCCAATCCACAGGCCTGATTCTGGAAGTAGTTTCCACCTAGATCGAGCTCCAAGCTACCGGATTGACCAATTTTGGTTCCATCCAACCCTAATCAAGTTGGATTGGTGATGGAAGATGGCAGAGGGTCTGCAGTGCCACCAGTCCTCCACCGCCAAATGGTGGTACAGGGTTTTGTTATAGATTCCCTCATTTGTATAAAGGTCTACTTTATAGGGTTTTGTTGACATCAAATGATGTCAGTCATTTCCATGGCTGTACAGGGCATTGCAATCTGTCTCGCCAGCTGTGTGAGGTAAGAGTGAGGGGTGCACTATGGTTTGCAGCAATTTTTCAATATTTGATGGACTGTCTTGCATGCACGGTGCATCATTCTCAGGTGGCAAATGCAAGTAGCAGATGTGCCTGCAGTCTGCATGCATCCTACACACTGTTGTATGTGCAGAGCAATTGGGTGAGCACATGGAAAACAGGTCACTCTGGGTTGCCAGACTTGGAGAAGGTGGAGTGTTTACTGGTGAGTGTTGAGTGACTGGCAGGGCCTGTTGCAGCTTGCAGTGATGGTCAAGGTTGCAGGGGTGCCAGAGGCAACATTCCAACTGCAGCAGCTCAATGATGCTTAAAAGATGGCAATGAGACATGGATGGTGGAGTTAAAGCAAATGGTGATGCCTCCTGAAACTGAAGATGGCAATGCCAAGAAGCTTGTAAGGCTAGCTAAACAGTACGAGATTGGGAATGAATGGCATGGGTTGCCAAGGGAGGAGAAAGAGGAAGAAATAAAGGGATCATGGTTTGCAGGATCGGCAGTTGCCAACCTGATCCATGGGGGGAGCCCAATCTTGGGGTAAATTTCTGGCAGGATCAGGCTAGATATGAGTGGATTGGCCTGGATCAGCTGATTTTGGACCAATCTGGGGTTGATCCCAGTGAATCACGGCACCCCGTCGGTGGAGGGTGGCTGCTGCCGCCGCCCTGTTCTTCCCTGATCGTAAAGGTTGTACCAGGTCCAGCAGACCTGATGCGACTGGATCTGCAGATCCATAGGGTTTAGAGACTCAATATGATTGAAGCTGCCAACCGGTCTCCAGACTCACGTAAAGTCAATCCACCAACTACCAAGGGCAGCAGCCTTCTGTCTTGCTTGGGAAAAAACACCACCTGGAGGCTGATCCTGGATCCATTTTTCTTCCATTGGCTGAGCAAAGCAACCAAACTAATCCTGATCTGGATAGGGTTTGGCCTGGCAAATCCAGGGCTGATCCCGACCAAAAATACCTTGAGAGGGAGAGAGAGGGGAGGGAAATGGTGCCAAACTGCTAAAGACAGAAGAGAAGAAGAGTGGAATATGGATGAAGACCCTCTTGACCTAAGAGGGGGAATAGGAGGGATAGAATTGAGGCAAATCCCTAAAAGTTCCAAAACTTCAGTTCATTGTTACTTGACAAGTTTCATGGACTCCGTCATTTACATAACATCCATTTAAAAGTTCTATCTCAAATGAGCCCTTGGCTTGTATTGAATACAAATTCTCAAATTTAAACCTTAAAGAAAATTATGTTTACATCCACGATGATAACTTAATAGCTTTGGAGGCTCTGATATTGGCTCCCTACATACAGTGCATCACTTACCAACATGAGATACTGAAATTGGGAAGCAAAACGAATAAAGCAAGAAATGAGGCCTAAACCTCAAAATCCCCCCAAAAAAACAATATAAACAAAAACAGGGCACTGTAATGAAGCAAGAAAGAGAGCAAGAAGCAAAAGGGGGTTAGAGAGTTTCCCTGCAACTATAGTGTCTGATATAACATGGGCGTTCTTGTCAATGGATGACTATTTACATTCAGTTCATATCTCATGTATCATATATTATGCAATAAAAAATTCTTGTAAGGCTTATCTAGAATGTAAGTGTCCATCTCAGTACCTTGAAGTTTTCAATTTTCATATCATAGATGGAATTCTTTTTTATACTGACCAGATACCAAGTCTAATATGAGACCATCTTTCTTACACATTTTTTGAATCATGCAACTCTCCTCATACATGCAACTGTATCAGACTTATATGTTAATCATTCTCCATGCAACATTTTACTTAGGTGAGTGGGTTGCTAGTGGAAGTGATGATGGTAGATGGTTTATCTGGGAGAAAAGAACAGGAAGATTAGTAAAATTGCTTTTGGGGGATGAAGCTGGTAAGTTCATTTATTTAGTTTCAATCAGGCAGTTTGTCCTTTTTCTTTATTGTTAATGTTGATTTTTTTTTCTCAGTTGTCAACTGTGTACAAGGTCACCCTTTTGATTGCACTGTAGCCACCAGTGGAATTGATAATACAATCAAGGTGAGTTTGAAGTTTTTCCTTCAATTTCTGTGTTAAAAATTATGACTCAATTTTAAGAGGCATGCTTGCTTGCAGATATGGACACCACATGCCCAATTACCATCACTTGTTGGAGGGACTGCTGGTCCAGAAACTGCAGAAGTTCTGAGTATTTTAGCACGCAATCAGCAAAAATTATCACGTAACCGTGAAACATTGTAAGCATGACCTCTTACATTGCCATTTTGTCAGTAACCTCAGGGATATAGCACAGCATTCGCAAACCTGCCTTGTTTACACAAACTTTACTGTCCAAGTTTAGCAATGATTGTGTAGACGTACTCTTTTTTAAGAATAAGGTTAATAATTATTATTCAAATTGTCGTAGGGCTAATAGAAACAACATATCTTAAAATACCTACTGAGATGGATAACATTTAATTTTTATGAATTTTAGACTATTTAAAAAGGCATGTAAAACAACATTAGCTTCATACAGCACAACTGTAGCTAAACTTATTATTTCCATCAATGTTTTTTAAACTTTCTAGGTAATTCAAATTAGCAGATCCCTTGCTCTCTAGTTAGATCATAAAATATGCAAGTTGGATGGCTCAATTTTATGTCGATGCTAATGTACAGCCCATATGACAAATTATTCATAAACATGGTTTGCAGAATTGGCCAATTTGGCTGTTATGGATTAGGATCAGCACCCTCATCCCAGTCAATCCTGGTCATTACTGGCTGATCCTGATCAGCTTGGTGCTTCCATTCCAGAGGGCTGATCCAATCCTGCAATCCTTCTCTACAAATCACAATGTGGCTTGTGGAGTCTAAATGTCGTGTACTGCACATTGTGCGCTGCAAGTTAGGCTAGTGTAACATATGGATTGGAGTTTTAAGTGGTTGGGCCCATGTTTGGAGGTAATACTAGAAGTAAGATTGACGGATAAAGGATGGAAGGGGGAGGGGTATTGGTGTTTACTGCGGGTGTTAGCCCTTTATTCAGATTGCTTTTCTCATTTATTTTGATATTTTGTTTTTATCAGTCATTTTATTTATCATATCTATTATTTTATATATGATGCCCATTAAGACTATTAAATACTTCTCCTCTTAAGATTTATTTCTAGGCCTGCCCCGTGTCTAGGCTGTCTACCTACTTGTCTGGATAGCTGATTTTTAAAGACTGGTTAGTATAAATGGATTTGTAAAGTGGACAAAGTAAAGATGCTTTCAGATTCAGAGCACAAAAGTTGCTTTCGTTAAGAAGGTTAAAAATGGAGGTAAATGGTTCAATAATTAATTATAAATGTTTTGTTTATCAGGCCCAACAATCTTGCTTACCTCTTTTTGTATCATATCATCATTTCTTAAAATATATTTTAATTATTCTAATATCCCCAGATTAGTGTCTGCAGTAATATTTCAAATGATTAATGTTCAGACTTGGTTTGTGTGTGGTTAAGCATTAGCTGTCAGCCTGTCACTAAAAGTTACTACGAAACTTATGGACTCATGCTTAGGCAAGGAGCTCATGCATGTTGCATGGAGAGGACAAGGTGATTTCGCATTCGTTTCAATTTTTTTCCATTTCTCATTTGCTATTCAACCCCACATTCATGATCCCAACATAGAATGTAGGCGGATGGGGTTGAGAGTCAAGAGTGGGGCTCGGATTGGCTCAACCGACTGCTATAGGGCCCTAGGATCATCCAATCAGGCCTGGACTAATTTTTAAGTTCTTATTTTTTAATTTTAATTTAAACACTATGTTTTGCACTTAAGCAAAGAAGAGCCAGCAAAATTTTATATTTGTTGATTTGAAAGAGACTGTAAAATAAAATCTTTGGACTTCAAGTACCTATGTTGATTTGAAATTTGAAGGACTGTAAAATAAAAAATATTAATTAATATATCTTAAAACTTATTAAAAACTATAGTAAATATGACCCTCTTTGCCTTTCTCATGCTGCCTCTACCTACCCAAGTGTTCACTATATAATGTATAAATATTACACAAAATATACTTAGTATTTTATTTTAAAATAATAAACAAGTTTTTATTTTTACTATTTTTGGTAATATTTTATATTTTTATCATAAATAAATTTTTTTAAAGATCAGATCCAGTATCTGCCTTGGACCATCTATGTTGGCCAAAAATAGAAAATAATTTGGGTTCCCATGGACATGGAGTGGACTGATCCTATGCCACTTTCTTGATGCCACCAAATGGTGTCAGACACTTTATGGAGTGAGTACGAGTTGTGCGGATTGGTTAGTGAGGTGTTGATACCAAAAATTTCCACCAAAAAAGGGAGGGAAATTTTTTGGGGATTTTTCAAATTCCATGTTAATTGGGACTCTCATCTCAGTTAACTTTTAAAACCAAACCAAGATTCAAATTTCTTGTTTTTTTTTGATAAATCCCTAAACCATGTCCATGGGAACCCAAATTGAGCATCTCAACCGATTGGGTGAGCCTACTTTCCCAAAATTTATATTCATTCTATTTTTATTACATAAAAATTAGGATAAATGTCCAGTAATCAAGAAAAATCATTCAATTCTCCAAAACCCCTTGAAAATTTCTGAAAAAAATCATCAAAACATATTTTATGGAAAATTTATATTTATCAGAATTTTTCACTGAAAATCTAGAAAAATAATTTTTTTTAAAAATTCAAATAATTGGACAAAAGATAGTTTTTCATATCCAATATGCCTTTGAAGCTCTCTGAAATGTTCATATTTTTTGGCCTCAAAAATATATTTGTCTTTTCTGGAGTTTTTTGTTAAAAAATTCAGGAAAATAGGGAATAAATCCATAAAATATCATGAAAACTCATAAAAAATAATTAAATTACAAGAGTAACCCTGGGATCTTCTGACCACGTCTGAATCAGTTGGCATGGGCCCCAGCACCTAAAGAATGGGCCAAAAATTGTGGATAAATATCTAAAAAAAAGGAAACCCACCCTCCTATTATCTCTCCTAACAGTCTGATCTTTAATTGGAAGACTATAACTGCCTCAACAGCCTCCCACAACCCTGGCTCTCTCCCTCCTCTTATATAAAAACACCCCTCAAGGCAAAAACGTGGTTGGAAGCCTCTCCAGCTACCCTAGCCACTACCATCTGCAGATAAGAGAGGAAAAGAAGAAGGAGAATAAGGAGGAAGCCATCCCCGACCCTCCTGCTGTGCCCCAAGGAAGAGCACCCACCACCAGAGGAGGAGAAGAAAAGGAGAAGGAGAAGAAGAAAGAAGGCGCCAACCCTCCTGCCCTGCTGCTGCGCCAAGAGTAAAGGAATAGGAAGAAGAAGGTGAAAAAGAAGAATAATGGTGGGGCACAGCACCCTCTGTTGCAGCCTAGATACATCCCAAAATACCCTCTGTTTGGCCCATGTGCAGCCCCTAACTAGGCTCTTCAAAGCTCTGTCCAGCCCCTTGAAACAGGCCCGATCAGCTCTTCCATAGCCCCTCAGATATGCCCTGTTTTGACCCCTGAAACAGTCTGTTGGCGTCAACTTTTTACAAAAAAAAACAGCAAAAAAGGGGGAATGGCATGATCGGACCAAGTTTCAGCTGGCCCAATCCTTAATTGGGCCAAAACAGGCCATAAACTGGCCCATAGGCACAATCCACAGCTGGCCCAGCCCACTTTCTTATTTAAAAAAAAATCTTTTCTCAGCCCTCTCATGGCCCACCTACGTACAGCCCATGGGAGGAAGAAAGCAGGCCCAATTCAGGCCCAGCCGACCTGTCCAGCTCAGCCTCCACCTCAGCGGGTCCCACCACTCAGTCCACCTCAGCTGCCACCTCATCTTTGACCAATAAATGGCATGAGGAAAACCCAAAGGGCAGGTCAACATGGGGGAAATCAAAGGACTGGTCAAGCATTTAAAATATGTGGGAATCCAAGGAGTTTAGTCAATAAAGGAGCATGGGGAAAGCATCCTACGTACACCAGCAGATGGCTCTTCACATCCCCCCATCTCCTATAAAAAGAGGAGGGCGCCCAAGAGAAAAAGAGAGGCTGAAGGACGCCGACAAGCTGCTGCACCGGCTGCTGCCCCTCTGCCTGCTGCTGTACGTCTGCACCTGCCAGCAGCCAAGAGAAGAAGAAGAAGAGAGCTGCTGCTCTCGTCCTGCCCACGTGCATACCTGCCAGCGGCCAAAGAAGAAGGAAAGAAGAAGAAGAGAAGAAGAACAGAGCTGCTGCTGCTCTCCTCCTGCCCACGTGCATACCTGCCAGCGGCCAAAGAAGAAGGAAAGAAGAAGAAGAAGAGAAGGAGAAGAAAAGGTAGGGACATGCACATATTAACTATGTAGCCCTTTAAGGGCACCCCTTCCTCCTCTTCTAAGTTCTCTTCTCAACCCCTCTCATAGCCTAAACCGGCTTTCATCGTCATCGGCAACCCATGGCCCAAAAATGGTCCCCATCAGCCCCTGTTCGGACCATCTAAACCGCCCATGTTCAGCCCAAAAATGCTCCAAACAGGACCTGCTCATCCCCTTGCGCAGCTCCCCTAAACTGGCCATTCCTGTTCCATCTTTGGCACTGGCCTGGCCCACCGAATTACCTTTAAACAGGCCCATGAACAGCCCCTGTTCGGCCCACCTGCTGGCCCTTGCCCGGTCCACCAACCAGAGCCCAGTTCGGCCCAATAATAGAGCCCAGTTCGGCCCGATAACAGAGCTCAAACCAGACCTCAAAACAGGTCCCAAACAGCCCCCTTGTGGCATAACCGGACAGACCTCTAACAGGTCCTGTTCAATCAAATAAAAGAAGCAAACTCGAGGTCCCTTCCAACAGCCCCCTTGTGGCTTTTCCCAAGAAGAGGGACCAATCCAAGAAGCTCCAGAAGTGGGCAGCACCGTGGCACTCAACTAGGGAGCAGAATCTGCCAATTTTCAGCAATGGTGAGTAGTGGTGGACGTCCCGGACCCTTTCGGAACCTGTACGACGGGGCCGATCGTTCGTCCGGGCGCCCCCTACCCTACCATCAAGACATTGGAGGCACAAGCACCAGTCCAACATGCCCATCCGGCTCAAGAAGCTCCAGAAGTGGGCAGCACCGCGGCACTCAACCAGGGAGCAGAATCTGCCAATTTTCAGCAATGGTGGGTAGTGGTGGACGTCCCGGACCCTTTCGGAACCCGTGCGACGGGGCCGATTGTTTGTCCGGGCGGCCCCTACCCTACCATCAAGACATTGGAGGCACAAACACAAGTCCAGCAGGCCCATCCGGCCCAAGAAGACCAAGATGGGCATCCCGAGCCCTACAAATTGAAGCCCGGCTTTGAACGCCGATGGAACATAAACCGGCCCGGAGTGGCCTTCAAAAATAATAAATAAATAAAAATCAGAACGCGAAAGCAATACTTAAATTAAGGAACTCCAAATTGAACGAGGGCGCGGGCATGTTCCCGTAGCCATCGATCCGGAGGAGGGCGCGGGCAAGCTCCCGTAGCCGTCGATCCTTCCCCCAATTTTGACTAAGTCACCGACTAGCCTTGTTGGACGGGTAAACTTTGCCAAGTTAGAAACTTGCCAGCATGCCATTGTAATGCCGAAATTTTTCTAAACCGGTGAAGAACCTAAGTTGGGGGAAGGATCACCACTCATTGTATTCCATGTACTCCAACTTCCGATAAATGAAACTTTGATATTTACATTGATGTATGAAACCGGGCATTCAAAGTGGCCCGATGGGTCGGAGGCGATGCAAACCACCAAACCAAAATAAAATCATTTCAAACCCAATCTGGGAATTCAAACAGAAAATTAAAACAGAAAATCAAATCTGAAAGTCAAAACAAAAGAATCAGAATTAAAAAGAAATCTGAAATTCAAATTCAACTTATTCCGGTTCAACAAACAACCGATCTTCAACAAGATTGAACCGGTTTTGGAACAAATCAAACCGAAATCAGATTTCAAACAAAATCTGCCAAAACAAAAAATCAGATTTCAATTAAATCTGTCAACATAAAAAAATCAGATTTAAGCAATCTACCAAAACAGATTCTGACCAACTTCAAAATCTGATTTTAGCAATTTGAAAATTCACTTAAAATCCATCGAACTTCACTTAAATGAACAATCAAATGCTTAACCCCAAAGAAACCAAATAAGCACCATTTTTAAACACCCAAAAAAATGGATCAAAATCAACCTAAAACAAAAAATCCAGAATCTGAAAATTTAATAAACCAACCAAACAACAAATACCAAAACTGCTTAAAACACTTTAAGCACATCGAAATCAAAACCAAAACAGGTTCAAAACAACCCAAACTGGTCAAACACAATCAAAACCAAACCAAATAAAAAAAAAACAAACAACAAACAAACAAAAAAAATCAAATCAATCAAACAAATTGATTCAAACCCCAAAACTCAAAACCGACTTTCAAGTCGACCCAAAAATCAACCAACAAACAAATAAAACAAACCCGAACAAATCGGTTTGCATCTCATCGGACCCAAAAGGCCGCTGCCCTTTTGAGTTCTTTACTTTTTTGTGGATGTGCATATCTCCAAAAACAGGTTGCCGCGACGGTTAATCAAAGGCGTTCGAGCCGTTGCTCGATGTAAGCTAACGCCGGATACTCGCACCATCCGGCGGAGAAGGGTCAAAAAATGAAATTTTCAAAGAACCCGAACCTCGGTTCTATTACTTTTAAACTATCACTGGACTACCTAATATTTTTAGGTATCACCTATTTTCCTAAAAAGGTCCGAGGTAGCGACAAATGTCTTTCTTTCTAAAGAACAGACGCGTGAAAAAAAGCGGTTCACACACAGTCCCAAATGACCTCATAAGATAGGCACCGAGTACCTCTATTACAGCCCATATCCTAAACATTTCTAAAACTGGCCCTGTTTGGACCCTATACCAGTTTGAAAACAAGGTCCGAAAATCTGCCAAAACATATCTGAAACACTTCTTAAACAGACCTTAAACCACTCCTGTAAACAGGTCATAAACTAACCTTAGATACCCCAAAACGGGTCCCTATATCTCTCTGTAGTCTGTTCAGACTCCAAACCAAGTCCACAAGCCTGCCTAAACAGGTCCTGAATAGTCCCTGAAACAGACCCTGGTTTACCCCCATCCCAGGTCCAACAGCTCCTAACCCAAGGCACATTTGCCCCCACTTCAACCTCTAAACAGGCCATGTGCAAAGGGCAGTCAATGGGCAAGATGGAGCAACATGAAGACATGCTTATCAAAGCCAAATTGAAGCTCAAATAGGCCTTGAGGCTATTGGACACCAAATTTTAACTTAAATCAATGAAATTGAACAAAATAATAAGAGTGCACAACCTGTTAAGTCAGGCCCCCTTATTAAAATGTATGGACACGTGGGCACAGCCTATTAAGTTAAGCCCCTATTGTGTTCAATCTGAAGAATGGGCATGTGGGCACAACCTATTAAGTAAGGCCCCTATGTTCAATTCCACCCCCCAAAGTAGGGAATACAAAACTCCTTATACAAAGGGAGATATATCCCATTAATTTTAGGGGAGGCCATGTATATTTTCATGCTAATATATATTCCTTTAATTAATGAGGATAGATTCGGAAGAATATCTATTACCCATCAAGGGTCAAGAAAATTCTATCCTATCAAAATCCATCATGGGGAATTGTGGCTTATTTATTCCCACATTCATATGCATCTTGATGTAAGCATCATTCATGAATGACATCTCATTCCATTGGACATTGCACTATCATGTTAAGGGAGGATGCTGTCAAAACAGAGCCTTAAAGTGCCCTTAAAGTAGCCCTATGCATAGCGTATCAAACCTCAATGTTAAGGGAAACCATAGCCCTTAAACTAAGGGAAAGGCCTAGCATGATTTTCATGCCAACATGCCCATATGTAGTTAATGAGGCTAATTATATGGGCATAGCCCCCAATACCTATTAAAGTTCAATGAGACTCTATCCTAAACCATCACAATGGGGCCCACACGTGCATTGAGGGGATTGATGGCAGATTTGTTTTGTTGCCATGTAAGAAGTTGACTTTTACTGTTAAACCTGCTTTAGGCAGGCTGATCGTTGGAGATGAGGTGGTTGCTTGGCTCAGTGTTGTGTGGGAGTCCTTGCTACCCTTCAAGATCAAGATCTTCATTTGGAAGATTGGCAAGCAACAGTTCTGGTTAGGAGCCATCTTCAAAAGATATTTCCGATGGTTTCTTCTTCTTGTTTTCTGTGGATGCTGGGAGGAAACCTTGGACCATTTTTTCCTCAATTGTGGGGTTATCAATATTTTATGGAAAATCATGTTTAAGCGTTGGAGGATCCATTGGATAGACCCCATTAACATTCTTACCCTTTTGCTTGGGTGGTCCCAATTAAACCCTTGGCCTTTTTATGTCACAGTTTGGATGCTCACTTGTCCTGCAATGCTTTAGGCTATCTGGTGAACGAGAAATACAAGGATATTCGAAGATCACTATGAGAATCCAAGGTTGATCCTTGATGTTATGTCTGCATGTGTCAAAGATTAGTCGATGGCTTCTCTAGGCCATCAATTGCAGGACATTTTTGTAAGGGAGAATTTTTCACATCTCAACTTCTTTTTGTAGTTTTGTCACTGGTCTTCTGTCTGGTTGATAGGCTCCCCATCCCTCCCCCCATGTCATATTCTTGGCTTCTGTTATGTACTCTTTCTTTCTTCATCTTTTGGTATTTATAGAGTTTAAGGCGTCGTCCTTACTTTAAAAAAGAATGGGATTATGACTTTTCATGCCTCCCACATGAACTTTGTACTAAAAACATCAAATAAATGAAAATTTGAAATTTGTGTATTTGGATGTCATTGGGAGCTTCCAAAGATTTCCATAGACTTAAAGGAATGCAAACAAAAAAAATCAAAAAATGAGGAGATAAAAATAAAATAATTAAATAATTTAAAATACCATAATTTTGGTCAAACCAGTCAAACAGAAAACTTTCAACTCAAAACAACTCGAAATACATATTTCAGATAATTGAAACACCTAAAATGATTTTTAAGCAAAAAATCTAATTAATAGGAAAATAAATTAAATAAACTAAATAAAACTGAATAAAACATAAAATAAATCAATAAAACAGGAAAAAAACCAAATTGGTCAAATTTGACCAAAAAGATCAAAAGTAATTGAAATATGCCAAGACAAACCAAGAGCACTTCAAAAGATAAAATGCACTTTTTCTCATAACCTAAAACAAGTTAGATGAAAACGTCAAATAAAGAAAACATAAACAGAAAATCTACAACAATCAGAAAAATTAAAAATCACAAAGTTCAGAAAATTTTGAAATCTAGAAAACCTGGAATCTGAAAGTTTCATGAAAAGTATGAAAATCTAGCAAATCTGGGAATCCCAGAAAGAAATTTCATAAAATCTGGAGTCAGGAGGTTCTTAAATTCAATAAATCTGAAAAAAAACAGAAAGTCTGGGAAAATTGAAATAAAAAATTAGAAACGTGAAAATTTTGTGAACTGTTCAAAACCTGAAAAAATCTGAAAATTTCCCAAACTTAGAAAGGCTTGAAGCTGAAAAGGTTGAAAATCAGCAATATGAAAAGTGTGTATAAATCAGATATCTGAAGATCTGATCCCAGAAACTGTAATCTGGAAATTCTGGAAGGATCGAAAAGTTTGAAATCTGTGAAAACAGGATTCTCAGCAAAAAAATACAGTGATCAGATATTATACAGAGTCAGAAATTTTAAACTCTCAGAAATTCAAAACATCCGGAGATCTGGAAATTCAGAAGAAACAGTAACTTGAAAACCTTATAAAAAATCTGATTATTCAGAATATGCAGGTGTTGACACCTGGAATTTCAAAAAAAAAAACAAAACAGAGAGGAACAGGAAGAGAAGACGACGAGGGATGGAGATTGACTGGTAGGCCAAGGGAAAAAAGGGGAGGCCAACATAATTGGGGAGGCGGCAGGCTGCTTTACCAGAGCCGACTAATGGTCGAGTGCGCAGGAGGGGGGATCCCCTTACGGGATCTTCGGAATAGGGGGCCAGCCCCTTTACCAGACCCTACGGTGGTGCCTTGCACCGACTGAGAGCTCGTCCAAGCTCCCACGGACAACCGGAGATGCCACGCGCCCGGACAATGGCTATAAGAAGGAGGGTAGGACCGCGCGGGTGAGGGGGGCGAGGCCAGGAGAGTGACCGAGAGAGTGGGCGACAAGAAGGGAGATCGAGAGAGAAGAGAGAGAGAGAGAACCGGAGCCGTCGGAGCTGCTGCCCTCGCCTCCTCTTCCCGCCGGAGCTGTCCCCTCTTCCAAGCGAAGCCGAAGCCGTCGAGCCGTCGCCGCCTACCACAAGCTGCTGCGGACGCCGTCGTCACCGGAGGAGGTTTCAACCTTCCCCAACACCGTCGCGGCCGAATCCCCCTTTCCCCTCTACCGCTGCCGCCGGCCTGCCGCTGTCACCGGAAGCCCGCAGCTGCCGCGAGGAAGAAGCCCGTCGGGGGGAAATAATGCCCCCCCCCCGACTTTGATCCACGGTGGTTCCGCTGTCACCGGAAGCCCGCAGCTGCAGCGAGGAAGAAGCCCGTCGGGGGGAAATAATGCCCCCCCCCCCCGACTTTGATCCACGGTGGAAAACTACCGTGGGGCCTGCCGGTTAAAAACAAAAAAACAACTGGGCCGCGGGCCCGTGGCGGCCGCGCGCGCGTGAGACGGCGGCCGCGAGGAGTTGCCGTGGGGAGGAGTTGACCCGCGGGTCAAACTTGGATGTGGGGCCCACGGCTTGGAAAAGTTAAAAAAAAAAAGAGGGAGAGGACACCAGAGCCAGGGGCCTCGGTGGGGCGCGGCGGAGTGGATGTATTGGGCCGTCGGGGGCCCAATAGCCCTGGATGAACAGTGCTCTAACAGGAGCTAATAAGAAAAAAAATAAAAGGTTTTAAAAGGAACAATCAAGTAGAAACTTAAATAAAAATGCACTTAATTAATTAAACAAACCGAGGCGAGCATCCGGCCGGCTAAAAACCCGTCTCATGGTCTCGGCATAACTTAAAAGAATGAAAATAAATGGGAAAGCAATAGGCCAGCTTTTAAGCATGCCTCGTGACCCATAATTTAAAAAATAAAAATAAATTAAATAATAAAAATAAATTAAATAACAATCTACTTAATTAATCAACAAACCGAGACGAGCATCCGGCCGGCTAAAAACCCGCCTCATGGTCTTGGCTTAATTTGAAAGAATTCAAAACACAAGGGAAAGCAATGGGCCGGCTTTAAGCACGCCCCTTGACCCTTTAAGGTAGACACACAAAGGTCTATTGAAAAGACCCCAATGTCTTACCATGCCCCAAGAGGGAGTTATTTACCCATTATGCCATGGGAAGGCTGTGCATGATCAACATGCCGATGTGCCAAACTATGAGCTAATGAGGTTCATAAACTATGAGATGGGTCCCCACAAGCTTATCAAAAGTCGGGTGTATTCAATCTCAAAACAGTGAGGGGGATGCCCATAAGTCTATCAAGACCGGGTACATACCGCTCACGAAATGACAAATCCATCAAGAATTCAAAGGACCGAATTTCTGGTCAAATTGTAAATCATGTCTCATATTGAGAAAGCAAATAAAAAACTCATGTCCGGTGCATAGATTTATGCTACAGGAAAAATACAGTTACATGAACTTGTTGGGAGGCAATACAAAAAAAAAACTAACAAAACATAAAGCAAAGTCTGAAATAGTAAAAATCTGAACTTGTAATAATCTGTAATCCATAAAAATCTGAAATTCAAGTAAACCCGTAAATCTGAACCTATGGAAATCTGTAAAAGCCTGAAACACACAAAATCTGAAATCTAAAATCTACAACCTGTATAAATAAGGGCGCCCTCAAACAAATCAAATCCGACCCAATTCAATAACACAGCCTTCAATAATTGAATAATTCAAATCACGGTATGCCGGGTCGCGACCCGGGTTGCGACCCGGCCCCGACCCGGTCGGGCCGACTCCCCCGGCCGGGTCGCGGGGTCGCGGCCGGGTCGCGCGAGTCGTGCGACCCGGCCGACCGGGTCGCGCGACCCGGCCCGCAACGGTCGGTGACCGTTGCCGGACCGTTGCCAACGGCATGGGGGCTGCGCCCCCCCATTCAGCCCCTTGGGGGCTATTTAAAGCCCCCAAGGGCTCCCCTTACTCCCACCCCCCCACTCTCACTCTAAACCTCTCATTTTTGCTCTCATTGCTCTCATTTTGTTCCTCATTTACTTAATTATTTCATTAAGCATTTCATTAGTTCATTTAGTTCATTTATTTAACTTTTGTTTCATTGATTAGTTGGTTAAGTAGTTTCTTCTTTTTAATACTTATTTGCTTACTTACATAGTTAGTTAGCTAGAAGATTAGTTAGATATTTAGTTTAGTAGTTACTTAATACATCATTAGTTGGAAGGTATAGTTAATTACTTACTTGATCATATAATTAGTTGAGCATTATTTTTACATAATTAAAAGTATACTTACATTAGTAGTCACTAATTAACGTCATTAACTTTTTAAATAATTAATTACTTACTTAAGTAATTATTTAATTACAAAAATGTCTTCTCCAAGCCAAACAACCCAAACTACCGGCGCGACCCGGAGTGATCCGGCTTGGTTGCATTGCAATTTGATCTCCATGGCGGAGAGAAAAGTGCAATGTAAATATTGCGACAAAGTAATGACATGGGGAGAGTACATCAACTACCAAGCTTTGTACTCAACCCAAATGACATGGGGAGAGTACATCAACTACTTACAAAGTGTAGAACACATCACGTTGGAATAAAATTGATGCATTATTTATTTAAATCATGTCATTTAATTTATCCAATTTTTCTGTATTTTTTCAGATTTTATTTTGTATTTTTCTTATTTTTTTGGATTTTTCAAAAAAAAATTTAAAAAAAGGGGTCGCGACTCGGGTCACGACCCGGTCGGCCTGGGGGTCCCGCGACCCCTCCCTCCTTGATTCAAATCATATAATCTACGTCCCCACCAAAATCTGGAAGGCACATGGGCAATCTATGAGATTTACAGAAATCTGAGAATTTAAAACTTGAAGCTTAATCCGAAGAATCCGAAACCTGTCAAGTCTGCAAAATTAAAAGTCTGAAAGTCTAAAATTTAAAAACTGAAATTTAAAACACAATCCGAATCTGAAACATACAGAATCTGAAAAATCTGAACTCTAAATTCCTGAAATCCGAAGGTTTAAAATCTGAACTCCAAGAAATTGAAATCTGAACTTCATATCCGGAGATAAAGATTTGAAAAGGTTCTAAGAGGATCAACAAACTAAGATAACGAATAAAAATGTGAAATTTCTGAAATCAGAACTCAAAACTAAAATTGAAAAAACTGTAAAATCCCAATCTGTATAGTCCTTAACCTGTTCCAAATATGATCAAATGACAAGCCATAATCTGTCAACTAAATTTAAACCGAGCAATTCAAGGAACTCTAATCAATCCAAACCAAAACATTATCCAACCATCAAGCTCCGATCTGTCTTAATCAAACAGACTTAACTCAAATCAAACTAAATCTAATCTCAACAAAAATCCATTTCAAACAAGATTAGATCATAATTCAAATCAAACAAACCAAACAAATTTAATAACTTGTCAGGCATTAATCTAAATCAAACTTTTCAAAAATTCAACTCCATTCCAAACAGATTCAATCAAACTCAAATAAAAAATCTTTAAATTAAACCCAAATCAATCTTAACCAGGCAACTTTAATTCAAATTAAGTTAAATCAATCAAACGAACTATTAATCTGAACCTCATGAGATCTGCATATTAATCAAATTTTAAAATGGGCTAACTTTAACTAAACAAGGTTAACCTAAAACAAACGGAATTTAAATTAATAAATAATCCATCAACAAATTCAATTCAAGACAATTAAATCCCACATCAGTTCACATAAATCTGAAAGTTGCATGAGAAAGAATCCACAAACTGTCAAATTCATGAAACTTAAAATCCACATATTCAATTGAAATTTAATAAATCAAATGGGTTAAATAAGATAATTTCATCCCAAACAAACCATATTTCTTAAGCTAAGCCCAAATCCCATTCAAAATCAAACAATAAACCAATTGTCAAAATTCAATTAAACAAACTCAAACTCAAACAGAGTATAAATCAACAAATAACTCACAAATCAATTAAATTCAACTTAAATCAAATTAAATTCAAACAAAATTCAAACCAATTTAAACCAAAATTCAAAAAAAACACATTAAGTGCTTGCCTTCCACCAAGTTCATGGGGCTCTCTGTTTCTCCTATTATGTATGTGTATGTTTATTTTTTGTGGATGCATCGTTCTTCTATTCAATGAGTTGCTATGACGGATAATCAAGGACATTCGAGTATTCTCGATGTAATTAACGTCGGATCTTCGCACCATCCGACGGGGAGAGGTCAAAATAAATTTCAAAGAACCTAACAACCTCAATTTATAATTTATACATACCATTGACCCTAGCTAGTACTTCTATGGAATACCATCTATTTTTTTAAGAATTCAACGCTAAGGTCCAATTCAAATCAAACAGGAAAATGAATTTCCAAAAATCCTTAAAATGTTTCGAATTTTGAGGTTACATCAGCAGGAATCTGAAATTCCGAAAGGTTAAGAAGCTGAAAAAGCTGATAAATTCAGATATCCCAGAAAAATGAAACCTGAATTCTAACAAATCCAAAATCCAAAGACCAAAAATCTGAAAGTTGGGAATCATACATACCTGTTGGCATCAATTTTTACAAAAAAAAAAAACAAAGAAAGAGAAGGGAAGGACCGGACCAAGCTCCAGCCAGCCAGCACCCTAATTAGGCCAAATCAGGTCCTAAATTGGTCTGTGGGCATAAATTCCAGCTAGATCAACTCTCAATTGGGTCAAATCAGACCCTTAATGGGCCCATCGGCACAAACTTTAGCTGGCCAATCCCACCTGATTTAATTTAATTGTTTTCCAGCCCTCTTTGAAGCCCAATTGTGCACAGCCCAAAAGATGAAGGAGCTGGGCCGCGGTCAAGGTCAATTGGCCCAGTCAACTGGCCACATCAGCTGCCAGCTCAACAGACCCCCACCGCCCAGGCCAGCTCATCAGCCACCTCATCTTTGACTCATTAATTTCATGGGGAAAGCCAAGAGACTGGTCAACATGGGGGATCTCAAAAGGCAGGTCAAACTAATTAATATCCTAGGAGAACTCAAGAATTTAAATGGGATGAATAGCCTAGGAGAAGCCAAAAGTCATCTGACCATTAATCCCAACCTGTCCCTTGATCTCCCTCCAGTTCCTATAAAAGAAGGAAGGGCGCCCAAGGCCAGGAGAGCTGCTGGAAGACACCGACAGGCTGCTTCACCTCCAGCTGCTGTCCCTTGTACGTGCCAGCCTGCCAGCCCCTGTTAATGACCAAGAGAAGAAGGAAAGAGGAAAAGAAGAGAAGTAGGAGAACAAAGGGGACCCCCTCCGCGGCCTTCTTCCAGCGCCATTCCCCTTGGTGCAGTGGTGTTTAC
Organism: Cryptocoryne crispatula var. balansae; assembly: GCA_036172225.1. Lineage (NCBI taxonomy): Eukaryota > Viridiplantae > Streptophyta > Magnoliopsida > Alismatales > Araceae > Cryptocoryne > Cryptocoryne crispatula. The sequence goes on along the minus strand of CM069920.1, from coordinate 48,984,330 downwards.
AGCATCTTTTTTTATCCTCTCTTGCATCCAACGCCAAGAAGAAAACAAGGTAGGGGGGCAAACACATATTAACTATGTAGCCCTTTGAGAGCACCTCCCCAATCTCTTCCAAATTTTCTTTTCAACTCCTCTTATGGCCTAAACTGGCCTTCATCGACATTGGCAACCCAAAGACCATCCAAAGCCGCGTCAACCATGCAAAAATCCTTCAAGAACACTCTTTGTTCGACCTTCCCCAAACAGCCCCCTGTTTGGCCCTTTGCACAACTCCCTGAACAGGCCATAAACCTTTTCTGTTTGGCCCTCATCCATTCCACCAGAAGGTTACCCCAAATATGTCCTAAAAACAATTCATTTCTGCCCCCTTGTTGGCTCACTGATTAGTCCCATGAACAGGTCCCTAATCTGCCTGTTTTTAGTCACCTCTTCGGTCCACGAAAGGTCTCCCCACACAGGTCCTTAGTCTGGCTGTTTTCCAGCCCCATTCGACCCCCATGTCAGGACCCCCAATGCAGGCTAACTTCAGCCCCCATTTGGTCTCCTGTCAGACCCCTTCGAGCAGGTTTATTCAGCCCCTATTTGGCCTCTATCAGGTCCTTTTAAAACAGACCTGCTCGGCCCCTGTCTAGACCTCAAAGAAGTCCCATTTTGGTTCTCTTTGGACCCCCTAATAGCTCATTCCCTAGCCCCTTGTTCAGTTTACTTAAGGCACTTCGAAACAGGTCCCAAAACTGGCTGTCATTGGCCCATCTTCTGACCAATACACAGGTCATACTCAGCCCCCTTTTGGCTCATATAAATAGCCCCATATTGACCCCTTCCAGCAGGTCTGAAACATGCCAAATCAGTACCTCGACATTCTTTATTTTTTGCTCCATCCCTTTAGGGCCCTAGGTGAGGGTGATGATCCGGAGATTCTTGGAAACCGTCCGACGTGCCAAGCCTACTCCAAGCGGGCTCTCAATCTCCTACCCGAACAGCCCCCTCTTGGCTCCACTTTAAAACCATATTTCAGCCCCCTTGTGGCTCTCATTAAAAAAATTTTCATTTCAGCCCCCCCCCCTTTTTCATTGTTCCTTAAGCAAACCAAAACAGGTCCCAAACAGACCCTAAAAACTGTTCCTTGCACAGTCCCAAACAGCCCCTAAAACAGGCCACTTTTAGTCCCTCTTTGGCCTACATTTCATGTCGCCACAGCAAAAAAAGAGGGGCACCTCAAAACAGGTTCTGTACGACCGAAAGGAACAGGACAGAAGTTTGTACATAGGCCAGTTTGAAGGTGATGGCTCGGCACCCCTTGGAAACCGTCCGACGGGCCAAGGGCATAGCCGGGTGGCTTTCTAAGCCGGTTCCATTAACAATGCTCCAGCGGGTGACAGATTTTCAGCAGGTCCTTCCGGCCCAAGAATGCTCAAAACGGGCCCATTAAGCCCATGAAGACCGAAGGCCGGCTAGTAACACCGATGGGACTTGAACCGGCCCAAGTGACCTTGACTAAAAAAAACACAAATAAAAAATAGAATGCGAAAGCCAAACTAAAATAAGGAGAGAAACACTCTTCCAAGGGTACTCCAACTTTTGGACGGCTCTCCCGGGCCTATCCTGGAATGTCAATCCAGACGACGGCGCGGGCACGCTCTCGTAGCCGGCGATCCTTCCCCCAATGTGGTCAGGCATTACTTGCTATCTTTAGATGGGTAAACTTCACTAAGTTGGAAATGACCGGCATGTCATTGTAATGCCGAAATTTTCCTAACTTTGTGGAAGAAGGTTTACATCAGGGGAAGGAATGCCTACGTACTATTGTACTTCTCATCAATGAAATGAAATGTCCTTCAAATGGCACCACAATTGCATGAGATTGGGCACCGATTGGCAGCCCAATGGGCCGGACCCAAGGTGACCGAGATGGGTCCAATTCGACATCAAAATACAATAAAATGCACAAGCAATCAGATTGTCACTAATCTGGAAATTCAAGTAAAAGATGCTCAATCCGACTCAATCGATTACTTAAAACAAGTAACAAACAAATCAAACTCAAACCAACATTGGAATATCATAAAGAACATCAAAATTTGTCCTCAACAAAAAAAACAGATTTAAAACAATTCTCAAAAGCTTAACTGAAAGCCTTCCAAACCAACCAACGTTCAAATGAAATCAAGTCAACTCAAGGTTTTGACATTAAACAATAAAAATCAGATTTCACCCAAACTGATTCACACATCAAAAATCAGATTTTAAAAAAAAATCCAAAACTCACTTAAAAAACCTCACGAACTTGTCAAGTTAAGATATAAATCAAGCAACAAAAGATCAAACTTAAAAAAAAGAGGGATCAAAATCAACAGCATTTCAACATTCAAAACACAACAAAATCAAACCAAAAAAATCAGATTGTCAAATAACCTAAAACCTTAAAACTATATGAGTCAAACCAAATCCCAAAAATGCTTGAAACATATCGAACACATTAAAACCAAAATCAAAACAACTTGAACCAATCAACACCAAATATCCAATTTAAATCAAATCAAATCAAACCACAAAACAAAACCTATCAACAACAAAACCAAATCAAAACCAAATCAAACAAAAAATCACACAACACCAAAATCAACATGAAACTAAACTTAAATCTGAAGCCCATAAAACCAACTCTAAACCAACTAAAATCAATCAACAAACTCATAAACAATAAATGAAATCAACCATAAACAATTGGCTTGCATCTCGTCAGGCCCAAAAGGCTGTTTCCCGTTTGAGTTCATTACTTTTCAATGGATGCACACGTTTTCCGAAACAGATTGCTACGACAATTAATCAAGGGCATTCGAGCCGTTGCTCGATGTAAGTTAACACCAGATATTCGCACCATCCGGTGGTGAGAGGTCAAAATCAAATTTTCAAAGAACCCAAATCTTGGTTCTAATACTTTTAAAATATTATCGTACTATCCAATATTTTTATAGGATATCACCTATTTTGTTAGGTAAGTCCGAGACATTCATATTTTTTTTAAATAAAAAAAATGGTAAAACGAGATTCACACAATACCCAAAAGGTGGCAATCTTACAATTCATCTTGCATAAGTCTTTATTCTAGAAACTGAGACCAAAACAAACAAGCAAACAAAATACAAATCTAAAAAATCTCAAATCTAAATGCCCAAGCCAAAACAAAATCAAACATCGGTTTCACAACAATGCACAAGCAGTGCTTAACGGTTTGCTTGTGCAGCACAGTTGAGTTTAAGCAGATGGCCAAGATAAATGCAGCACCTGCTAGCCATTTCTTTCATTATGGATATTTTATTCTCTTATGTAAAATGTTAACTAGTGTCGACTGGAAATTTAACTAAGGATAGAGAAGATTTTTTGGAATACTTTTAGTACTTCTATTATAACAATACAGGCATTGTATAGTTTTTATTATGGGGCTAATTATTAAATATCACTTTATTATGTTCTGTAAAGAGCTGAATAATCTGGTTGTTGGCACCTAAAAATGTGCATACAAGAATACATGGTTCTATATGGATCCCAATTATAATTAGGATCATGCATTGGACTAACAATAGCTATGTTACATGCAACGCTAAGACTTGACATTAGCTAACACTTGGCACCAAAAATGTCAAGTCATGGAAATATGTCAAAGTTATATTGGAGTTTGGATAGATTATATGAATTATATGAGCAATGAGGTATCAGCCCTCTTTTATGGTTTCGATGGGCATATATAGGTCCAAGTACAAGATAAGTATTTGAAGACATATGGCCACATGGATATAATAGGTGCAAGATCATACACATGCTGGCCGACAATAAAAATAGATATCTGTGTGAACCTCTTTTTTCTGCGTCTGTTCTTTTAGGAAGAAAGACATCTCCGGACTTTTCTAGGAAAATATGTGATATCCTAAAAATATTAGGTAGTCCGGTGATAGTTTAAAAATATTAGAACCGAGGTTCGGGTTCTTTGAAAATTTCATTTTTTGACCCTTCTCCGCCGGATGGTGCGAGTACCCGGCGTTAACTTACATCGAGCAACGGCTCGAACGCCTTTGATTAACCGTCGCGGCAACCTGTTTTCGGAGATATGCACATCCACAACATAAAATAAAGAACTCAAAAGGGCAGCGGCCTTTTGGGTCCGATCAGATGCAAACCGTTTTGTTTGTCATTTTTTGATGACTTTGATTTTTTTTTCTGATTTTTTGAGTTTCATCTGTTTTGAATTCGATCAAAATCTGATTTTTATTTAAGGACTGATTTGGGATTTCATCGAGCCACAAAGGGACTGGAGTGAATGGATTATGATGGGCCAGAATGGGCCTGCACAGAGGGCTGATTTGGAACCGGTCCTAGGACCTGAACGTGGGCTGAGCAAGGGCAGCTTCAGACCTGCTTAAGGGGTCTGTTCAGATGACTTTGAATAGACCGGTCGGGGATCTGTTTGAGATGCCCTTGATGGGCTGAAACCGAGTCACAAAGGGACTGGTTTTAGGCTCTGGATATAAGCTTGCAGGTGGGCCGGAATATGGGCCTGTTTGGGGTGTCTGCTGGAGGGCCGGAATATGGGCCTGTTTGAGATGCCCTGGATGGGCTACAAATGACCTATGCAGAAGGCCGAACAAGGCTGAAAATAGGCCTGCAAATGACCTATTAGAGATGCTCTAAATGGGCTGAAATCAGGTCGCGAGGGGACTGATTGCAGGTTAAATTGGACTTGGACTTGGGCCAGCCCTTGGGCCTGACCATATGGGTTCGAATTGGGCCTGAAAAGGGGACAGCAGGTGGGCCGAACAGGAGGCTGTTCATGGGCCTGGATTGGGGTCCGCGCAGGTGGTTTTAGGTGGGCTGGAACCAGGTCACAAGGGGACCGACTAAGGGCCTGAACAGGGTTCTGTTCTTGGGCCGAACTGGGCTCTGGTTGGTGGTTTCAAGACCTGCAGGCGGTTGGGAAAATGTGGCTGTAAAATCCCATTTCAGAACCTGCATTGTTTTATTTTTCGATTGTTTGAAAAACAGTTTGTTTTTTTTTGCATCTGATCGGGCACATTGGGCTGCCAATCGGTGCCCATTTCCATGCATCGAATTGACTTTGAATTTCATTTCATTGAAGTATGAATAAGGTACATCGGTGTACAATAAGTGGTGACCCTTCCCCCAATTTAGGTTCTTCACCACTTTAGAAAAATTTCGGCATTACAACGGCATACCGACAAGTTTCTAATTTGGTGAAGTTTACCCATCCAACAAGGCTAGTCGGTGACTTAGCCAAAATTGGGGGAAGGATCATCGGCTACGGGAGCATGCCCGCGCCGACGTCCGGGTCGTAAGCTACGGGATGCATGCCCGCGCCTCCGCCCAAGGTGGAGTTCCCCGCTAGGGGTGAAGTCCTTAATTTAATATTGCTTTCGCATTCTGAATTTTTATTTATTTATTTTTTGAAGGCCAGCAGCCAGTCCATTCCATCGGCGTTCAAAGCCGGGCTTCGATTTGCTTGAGTTGGACGGACAGCTTCTTGTAGGCCAAGCCAGACCCGTGAAAGGGCCGTTGAGGCTCTCTCCTTCTTTGATGTGTTGAGGGAGAACCGGACCCGTGAAAGGGCCGTTGAGGTTCATCCCTCACTTTGCCGGTACATGCCACAAGGGGGCTGCTGCAACCTCTGCTTCTGTTTTCTGCTGCAAGGGAGCTGCTGTAGGGCTTCTTGGGAAGCGGATTGGACCCGTGAAAGGGCCACTAGGTTGAGCCGCAAAGGGGGCTGGCGCCCGGCTGCATGGGAACCGAGATTGAACCTGTTTTCTGGCTGCAAAGGAGCCGCAATTGAAGCTGCTTTGGGCCTGAATTGGGTGCCGAACATGGGCTGGAAATGGACCGGTTTGGGGTCTGTTTAGAGTGCCTCTGGATGGGCTGAACAGGTCCTGAATTGGACTGGGCAAGGGCCAGATCTTGGGCCTGATATGTGGGCTCGGACTGAGCCTGTAGAAGGGCCAGTAGGTGGGCCGGACAGGGGCTATCCGCGGGCCTGGATTGAGGGTACCTGCAGGTGGTCTAAGCCAGGTCAGGAGGGGACCGAATATGGGCTTATAACCTGGGCCTACAGGTAGGCGGTTATGGGCTATCCATGGGCCTGATAATAGGTCTGGAAATGGGCCGAAATTGGGCTCTGGTTGGGCCTGCATAGGGGTCTATTGGACGGACTGCAGGTGGCCTATGTAGGGGGTCGCACAAGGCTGGCATTGGGCCTGCAAATGGCCTGTTTAGGGGGCTGAACATGGGCCTGTTTAAGGCTGATGCAGGTGGGCCGACAGGGGGCCTGGACATAGGCTGCATAGGGGCCTGAACAGGGCATTGTTTAGAGCCTGAATGGTTGGCCGAGGGGGCTTCCAACAAAAGGTACTAAGACCCTGCCATGTGTGGGTCGGATTGGGCCATGGAGAGGGCTGAGCAGAAGGAAGTGAGACAGACCAAGGGGGTGCCCTTAGAGGGCTACATATTTATAGAATATTGACCCACCTGTTCTTCTCCTTTTCCTTCTCTTCTTCTTGGCCGCGGGCAGCAGGTGCAGCAGGTGCGCAAAGAGGGCAGCAGAGGGGGGCAGAGGGCAGCAACAAATCTGGCAGCCTGTCAGCCTCGATCCTCTCCTCCTCTTCTTCTTCTTCTTCTCCTCGGTTGCAGGCAGCAGGTGGCAGCAAGGGCAGCAGGATGAGGGCTTGAACCAGCAGCCTGGCGGCGTCTCCAACAGCCCCCCTTCCTGGCTGGTGCGCCCCCCTCTTTTTATAGAGGGTGGAGGGGGAGGTGAAGAGCCAGCAGGTGGCTGTACGTGGATGCCTCTTGGCCTCCCCATGCAGTTATTGCATTAAACTAAATTTATTGATTGGCTGTCCCTTGATCTCCCCTGGCCTCTTCGGTTTCCCCCCTCCATAAATTGACTAATGAATGGGCTGAGGTGGCAGGTGGCTGGCTTGGTGCGTACAGGGGTGCTGAGGTGGCAGGTGACAGCAGCTGGGCCTGTTTCTCATTGGAATTGAAGTGGGCCTGGCCCAATTGGGCCTGGTTTCTGGGCCAGCGGACTGAGGAGAAGCCCAGGCCCTCCTGTGGGCTGCGCACATGGCCTGAACATGGCCTGAACATGGCCTGATTATGGGCTGGCCGGCCAGAGCTGGAAATGGGCTGCCAATGGGCCCACCTAGGCCTATTTTGAGTATGACTGGACTCGATTTTGACCCACCGAGGGCCAATCTAGTTGGCAGTTGACCTGGACCAGTTCTTTTATTTTTTTTTTCATTTTTTTTTTTTGCTGCGCTGCCCCTCCCGTGTTTTTTTTTTGAAAATTCTGATGCCAACAAATGCCCCCACGGACGATTTCTTGGAGACGAAGGTTGACAAGGAGTCGTCCGTGTGGCGAGGGCTTGTCTTGTTTGAAACTTCTTCCGGATCAAGGGCTTGGGCCCTCGGAGATGAATGTTCCTCGTCATATTGAATTTTGCCGTTGTTCTCCCTTGATTTGTGGGGCTCGTCAAGCTTTCCGCCATGGTCGATGCGTACTTGTTGCCGCATCCTTTCGCTCGGCATTTTTTCTCGAAAAGGTTTTCTCTTCTTTTCTTTTTCTTTTCTTTTTCTCTTTTTTTTGTAGTTTCTGACCCGCTGCCTACTTTTAGGTTTTCGCCCGGATCAGCCCCCCCGATGTTTTTGCTCACACGCTCCCAAGAGGTTTTCATATACGGGGTTGCTCGATTTTGCCAGCAGCGCCTTTTCGGTTTTCACCTAGCAAGGCTCTCTTTTTTTCGACACTTTTGCTTACGGCCGGTCCATTATTCGGGTGATCGGCCAAGCCGTCGGCACCTTTCCTTTTTTAGCCCTTTTTGTTTTTTTTCGTAAATTGGTGGCTTCCCGGTTAGAAGATGCACACCGGACTTGACTACGATGAATTTCAATCGCGGTCAACATGGAATGCGGGCTTTCGTAAGTATGGATTTCAACTCGATGTTAGAAAATTCAATGGTGAATTTGACCAAGTATGATTTTTCAACTCGATGGTAAAAGGCCTCGCCGAGTACGGGTTTCAACTCGAAAACAGGGAATCATTTTGTAATGGATTTTTCGCGCGGCATGAATTTCAACTCGCGGTCGAAAGTCTCATTGTGGTTCGACCCAAGTATGATTTCCAACTTGGTCGTCGCGTACGAGGACTTTCGCATTCCAAGGACCTCGCGAGCGGGGCTACGAGTCCACTCGATCCATCGAATACGGACTTGAGTTCAACTTGTCAAAGAGACCCGACTTATAGGAAATATAGGGCTTGTTCGGTCCGACCACCGCGGAGGCCAGAGACCGCGGCGGGCAGTGGTCACGGTGAGATTTGACAAACGTAAAGACCGAAAGGTCGGGACGATGAGACTTTGAATGCCATCGAGCGAAGGATATTTCGAATGGCGAGGAGGTTTTTCTTTTCTTTTTTTCTTTTTTTTCGAATCGTCGGGGGATTGGAGGAACCGCACGATATGAAATTTTCGATGGTGCTATCAAGCATCGGGACGATCGAAAGGTAGGTTTGCGAACCATCTTTAGGAATGGTTAAGACGATGTATGCTTGTGTTTCGCTCCTTCTTTCTTTCATCATTTTTTTTTTCCATTTTTTTCATCATTTTTTCTTCTTTTTTTTCTTTCTTCTTCTTTTTTTTTTTTTTATAGGAATTAAGGCTTCCCGCCAAGCCGTACGCAAAGATTTTTGGATGGATTAAGTCGGGAGTGAGTTCGACTCGACTTTGGACGTTTGGAAGTCCTGCGAGCATCGAGGTCCACCACTGGTGCTTGGATTTCGAGGAACCTATGAGTGGGGTTATGTGTCCACTCGGTCCCGGGAAGTGGGTTTGATCCTTGTAGGAACATGAGCGGGGCTATGCGACCACTCGGTCCCTTTCGAAAAAAAATTTGGGTCGAGTATGGATTTCAACCGACTATGCATTGTGGGGATCTTCACAAGTCCGGATTTCACCTCGTGGGGCAAGGGTCGAAAGATCTGGGAACTGTGAGCCGGGGGGATATGCGCCCACTCGGTCCTTCGGAAAATTTTTTTATTGATGTTTTGGTTCTAGGGAACATGTGAGTGGGGCTATGTGTCCACTCGGTCATTTGAAAAAAGTTCGGATGTTTTGATCCTAGAGGACACGTGAGTGGGGCTATGTGTCCACTCGGTCCTTCGGAAAATGTTTGAATCCTAAGGAACATGTGAGTAGGGCTATGTGTCTACTCGGTCCTTCGGAAGATGTTTGGGTCCTACGGAACATGTGAGCGGGGCTGTGTCCACTCGGTCCTTCGGAAGAAATTTTGGATCCTACGGAACATGTGAGCAGGGCTATGTGTCCACTCGGTCCTTCGGAAGAAATTTTGGATCCTACGAACACGCGAGAAAGGTGGCTATGTGTCACTCGGTCCTTCTGGAGAATTTTTTTCGAATCCTATGGAACACGCAGCGGTACACGTGTCTACTCCTGGTCTTTCGGAGAATTTTTTTGCGAATCCTACGGGAACACGCGATGTGAGCGAGGGCTACGTGTGTCACTCGGTCCCTTCTAAAAGATTTCGCATCCCACGAACATGTGAGCGGGGCTATGTGTCCGCTCGGTCCTTCGGAAAAGATTTTGGATCCTACGGAACATGTGAGCGGGGCTATGTGTCCACTCGGTCCTTCGGAAGAGGTTTGGATCCTACGGAACATGTGAGCGGGGCTGTGTGTCTACTCGGTCCTTCGGAAAAAGTTTCGATAATGGGAATTTTGGTGGACCATCAAGGCTGGAATAGCCAGGATGGTGGGGATTTTTTGTTTGAAAAGATCCTAAGGAACATGTGAGTGGATTTATGTGTCCACTCGGTCCTTCGGAAAATTTTGATGATGAGAATTTTTTGTAGACCATCAAGACTGGAGCAGTCAGGATGGTGAGAATTTTTGTTTGAAAAAGTCCTAAGGAACATGTGAGTGGATTTATGTGTTCACTCGGTCCTTCGGGGAAGTTTGATGATGGGAATTTTTTGTACAGCACCAAGACTTGGAGTAGTCAAGATGGTGGGAATTTTGCTTGAAAAAGGCCCTAAGGAACATGGGAGTGGGGTTTTGTGACCACTCGGTCCTTCGGAGGAGGTTGGTGAAAATTTTTTTTGGACCATCGAGACTGGGATAGTCAGAATGGCGAATTTTTGAAATGATCCGGAACAAGGGTTCAGAGGGTCCTAAGGAGCATGTGAGTGGATTTACGTGTCAACTCGGTCCTTCGGAGAAGTTCTGACAAAGGGAATTTTTGTAGACCATCAAGACTGGAGCAGCCAGGATGGCAGTGATTTTTGTTTGAAAAAGTCCTAGGGAACATGTGAGTGGGTTTGTGTATCCACTCGGTCCTTCGGAGAAGTTTGATGATGAAAATTATGGTAGACCATCAAGACTGGGATAGTCATGATGGTGAGAACTTTTTGTGGACCATCGAGACTGGAATAGTCAAGATGGCGGATTTTTTGAAATGACCCGGCATCGGGTTCGGTAGAGTCTAAGGAGGCGAGTGAGTGGGTTTGTGTATCCACCCGTCCCGGAGCTTTCGATTTTTTTTTTGATTTTTTTTTATCGACCTAACTGCTCCTTTGTAGAGTTTTCACTCAGGTCGACCCCCTTTGTATTTTGCTTGTGCGTTCCTTTGCAGGATTTTCACACAGCGGGGTTATCCGATTTTGCCCGAGGCACCTTTGCAGGTTTTCGCCTCGACTGGATTTCTTTTTTCTTTCCTTTCTTTTTTTTTTGGGGGTAGGGGGATGCGGAATCAAAGTGCGGTGGAGACATTATTTTAAAGTCCCACGATAGAAGGCGGCGGCGTCTCCCACTTTCGAGAGATGGCACAGTACGTGGAACCTTTCGAACAAAAAGTGAGGGTGATCGATCCAAGCGCAAGGTGCGACTTGGCACGGTCATTTGGTTCGAACCTCCGAATGCAAGGCAAATCGGCGCGAGGGTTCGGTGGAGATCGACCAATCCAAGCGCGGAGGGCAACCCGGGCGCGAGGGTCGTTTTAATTTAACGAGTCCGAACACGGAAAGCGAATCGGCGCGAGGGTTCCAAAGGAGATTGACCAATCCAAGTGCGGAGGGCAACTGGCGCGAGGGTCGTTTTAATTGAACCGTCCGAACGCGGAAAGCGAATCGGCGCGAGGGTTCCAAAGGAGATTCGACCAATCCAAGTGCGGAGGGCAACTTGGCGTGAGGGTCGTTTTAATTTGAACCGGTCCCGAACGCGAAAGCGAATCGGCACGAGGGTTCCAGAGGAGATTGACCAATCCAAGTGCGGAGGGCAACTTGGCGTGCGAGGGTCGTTTAATTAACCACCCGAACGCGGAAAGCGAATCGGCGCGAGGGTTCCAAAGGAGATCGACTGACGATACAAGCGCGAAAGGCGACTGGCGCGAGGGTCGTTTTAATTAACCAGGTCCCGAACGCGGAAAGCGAATCGGCGCGAGGGTTCCGAAGAGTTGACCAATCCAAGCGCGAGAGGGCAACCGGGCGCGAGGGTCGTTTTAATGAACCGGTCCCGAACGCGGAAAGCGAATCGGCACGAGGTTCCAAAGGAGATTGACCAATCAGTGCGGAGGGCAACTTGCCGCGAGGGTCGTTTTAATTTGAACCAACCCGAACGCGGAAAGCGAATCGGCGCGAGGGTTCCAAAGGAGATCGACCAATCCCAGTGCCGGAGGCAACTTGGCGTGAGGGTCGTTTAATTTGAACCAACCCGAACGCGGAAAGCGAATCGGCGAGGGTTCCAAAGCGAGAGTGACCAATCCAAGCGCGGAGGCGACTTGGCCAGGGTCGTTTTTAATTAACCGGTCCGAACGCGAAAGCGAATCGGCGCGAGGGTTCCAAAGGAGATTGACCAATACAAGCGCGAAAGGCGACTTGGCGCGAGGGTCGTTTTTAATTTGAACCGATCCCGAACGCGAAAGCGAATCGGCGCGAGGGTTCCAAAGGAGACGACCAATCCAAGCGCGGAGGGCAACTCGGCGCGAGGGTCGCCGCACCGAACCACCCGAACGCGGAAAGCGAATCGGCACGAGGGTTCCAAAGGAGATTGACCAATCCAAGTGCGGAGGGCAACTCGGCGCGAGGGTCGTTTTTAATTTGACCAGTCCGAACGCGGAAAGCGAATCGGCGCGAGGGTTCCAAAGCGAGATTGACCAATCCAGTGCGGAGGGCACTTGGCGCGAGGGTCGTTTTAATTTGAACCGAGTCCGAACGCGAAAGCGACCGGCGCGAGGGTTCCAAAGGAGATTGATCAATCCAAGTGCGGAGGGCAACCGCGCGAGGGTCGTTTAATTTGAACCAGGTCCGAACGCGGAAAGCGAATCGGGCGCGAGGGTTCCAAAGGAGATTGACCAATCCAGCGCGGAGGGCAACTTGGCGCACGAGGGTCGTTTGTTTTCGAACCCGGTCCGAGCCGCGGAAGGCAAACCGGCCGAGGGTTCGAAAGGAGAGTGACCAATCCAAGCGCGGGGAGGCGACTTGGCACGAGGGTCGTTTGTTTGAACCGTCCGAGTCGCGAAGGCAAACCGCCGAGGTTCGAAAGGAGACGACCAATCCAAGTCGCGGAGGCGACTTGGCAGGGTCGTTTGTTTTTTGTCTCTCTCTTTTTTTCTTTTTTTTTTTTTTTTTTTTTTTTTCGACACTTTTCGCTCTCGGTTAGGCTTATGCTCGTCAACCAAGTCCGTCATTTTTCTTCGTCGACTCGGAGTCGACGTCCGACTCCGAGGTTGAGTGGTCGCCCACCGGCAGGTTTATCGAGGGTGGAATTCGGGATCCCGTGCTCCCTCTCGAGACAGATGACTCGCTGGGTGGTACAGATTTCGCCGCTTGTTTGGTGCCTCGGTTCTTCGCTTTCCTTCCTCCGGTGAGACAAGCTTGGCTCGCGGCCTCGGCTTCGGAGGGTGCTCGATGTCTTCGCCCCGATCATCGTACGTATCCAGAGGCTACCGACTCTTTCGCCGCGATCCTCGCGGCCGATGGCCCGAGAGGGCCGTGGGGGCGCCGGCCGCGGACTTCGATAATGTGCCGTCCCCAGGCGCATAGGCCCGAGCTTTGGGTGACGTTGATGCACCACGTCGACGGCGAAATTCGCCGCCGACGGCACTCGATGTGGGCCGAGGGCGGTCGAATCCACCGATCGCCCAGGTTGAAGACCCTCGTCGCGGGATCATCTTCTCCGCCGCATCTTTGAATCCGGCAGCAGCCTCGATGACATGCCCCACCGGCCCCACGTGGTAGGGGGCGATGGTTGGCCCCATTACTCCTTGGCGTCGTCGCGGCGCCGGGCCGGCGGTGGCCGAGGTCGTCTCGCACGCAGACCCGAACCCGCGCGCGTAATCGCGCGTAAAGGAGCACGGCTTTCGAGAGCCGCTCCTCCCACGTCGGTCTTGGAGGAACGTTGCCGGGTTTCCGAGAGGGCGCCGTGGCGGCTCTCTCATTTCCCCGTTAACATTTTTTGAGGCGAGGCAACATCGAGCGTGTTTACCTCTCTCGGAGTTGAAGCCGGTTGTTCGTCCCCGGACGGCCCGGCGGCGGCCGGCGGTCGACGGATAGCCGTAGTAGAAATGCTCGATGTCGGCCACCGTAATGTTCGGATCATCGAAGGTCCGGATCCCCGGTACCCGCACCTTCTTTTGGATGTCGGGCCGAGCCTTCTGCGCAAAGAGCCACCGCCTCCTCGGCCGAGGGGTGGGTTGGCGCACTTTCGTACGCCGCGCCACCGCCGGATGTAGTCATAGCGGTCCCCGTTGTGCCCCCGTGTCATCGCGGCGAGCTCGACCAACGCGCGTGGTCGCTCTGAGAAGCTCGAATCTCTCCACGAACTTCCGTTGCACATCCGCCCGGTCGGCGACCGAGTTTCGCTCGATTTTCGAATACCACCGAAAGCGGTTCCGGTGAGAGTGGTGGCGAAGTACTTCGAAAGATACGACTCGTTGTAAGCCAAATCCCCCACGCGGGCGAAGTATAACGCCGCATGTTCTCTCGGAGATCCGCGCCCGTCGAACTTGGAGCACTTCGGGATCCGAAACGCCCTGCGGGAGCCGGACGTATCGATGGTGTGGCGGGTAAGGGACCCGGTAGCAGGCCCACGCACGTTATGCCCCTCGCCGCGTCGAGCGAGGCGCGGCGATCAACCGATCGATGACGGCCCTTCGAGCCGGTCTAACGGTTCCTCGCGGAGGTGGCGGGGGAGGCCGATAAGGCGTCGTCCCTCGAAAATGTCATCATTGGCAGGGCGGTCTCAGACCGACGGTTGGGGCACGACCGGGCGGCGGCGGTGGCGGCGTCCCCACTCGAGCCAAAACGAGGGTCCCCGGAGGCCTCATCTTCTTCCGATTCATAAATCGGGCCGAGGGCGTAAGAGCCCGGCATTAGCGCATCGCAGCCTTAGCCGTTGATTCTCCCTTCGTAGGTCTTCGGTGTGGGCGCGAGAGGCGCGTCATCTTCGTTCTCGAGAACCGGCTCATTATTAGCTCGGGCCCTCTCGGCGCTGCGGCCGATTCTCGGGGCCGGCGCGGCGCGGGTCCGAGGTTTCGGTCGGACGGCGGGCCGGGATGCCTCCGGCGCATCTTCGGTGCACGTTGCTCCTCGACGCGACAAGACGGACGGTTCTTTTCGTGTTGGAACCCCGTACCCACGGGAGGTGGGGCCTTCTCACGAGGGGCCGCCGGCCCGGGTGCCGGTAGTTGTTGTTGGGGCTTCCGGGGAGATGCCCCCATTCCCTGTTCTGGGCAGAATATGCCCCCTGCACGGAGGGCAGAGGGAGGAGCCCATCTCGGACAGGTCGGGCGGAGCTGAACCATGGAGCTCGCGGGGAACCATCGGCTTTTGGAACCCATACTTGCCGAGTTTCGGCGAGGGTTCGGGACCTTGCCCCCGGCCGCACGAGCATTGTTTGACCTGCAGTAGCCCGCGTGGAGTGGGCTTGCTTCGGGGAGCTTGCCCCCAACAGTTGGCAGACATCCGCCGAGTTGTTGACCCGGTGCAGTCTTGTCGAGGAATTTCCTATCATTCTGGCGCATGAAGCGTGCCGGATAAGATTGGTCGGCGGGGACCGACCGCCGATGAGTTTTACGGATGGCGGGTGACCGCCCTCGTCGATTTTCCTTGACGGGGACCGCCGGTCGGCCCGTTTCAGAAATACGGGACCGGGCCGGTCCCTCGCCCCCGGCGGCGTTTTTCCTCCGAGCCGATGGCCGGCTCGAGCTTTGGTTGTTCTGAAAGGGCTGTCCCCTTTCCTTTGCTTTGTCGGCCGCCGTTGGCCGGCCTTCTCGAGTAAATGCAGGGCTTGCCCCTTCCCCGAGTGTTCGGTGCACACTCGCCGCGGTATCATTACGTCCTCGTTGATCCATTTCCCAACCGATTCTAGACGAGAATCGGTTGTGCAGCAGAAGGTGCCGGGCTGTGGTTGGCGGCGTTTGTCTTCTGCGAGCACGACGGATGTTTCATCGAGAGTCGGAGGACGTGCCTCACCCCCGGGCATTGGATGTCCCCGACTTTGTGGGTTCGGCGGGAATGTGCTCGATTTCGAGCTTCGATGGTCCATTGTGGTGCGGCGCAGCCCGAAGTTGTTGATGGCTTGGTCCACCTGAACCGACTCTCGCGGGGGAGCCGCTGGAATGCTCCCTGTCGCGATGTCTTCGTAGGCGGTGTAGGGTGCCACGAAGGTTGCCGGAGCAGCCCGGAAGGGATATATCTTCTCTTCCTTGGCCATCGGAGTTTCCAGCATTGCCCCCCCCCGGGTGGGGAGCAAAACCACCCTCGGGAAGGTCCCGAAGGCGATGCCCGGAGTGCCTGCACCGATCTCACGACCTTCGACGTATGCCCTCGTAACGGCGACACCACCGTCGACGTCCAAGTCCCGTAGACAACAAGACCGGCTCGATCAAAATGCGTAGATTTTTTTTTTTTTTTTTTTTTGAATTGAAGATAATGGATGCGCATATCTCCAGGTTGCCACGACGGAGAGATGAAAGGAAAGAAGGCTCCCACCGGCGTGCCATTTGCGCGAACCTCTTTTTTCTCGCGTCGTTCTTTAGGAAGAAAGACATCTCCGGACTTTTCTAGGAAAATATGTGATATCCAAAAAATATTAGGTAGTCCGGTGATAGTTTAAAAATATTAGAACCGAGGTTCGGGTTCTTTGAAAATTTCATTTTTTGACCCTTCTCCGCCGGATGGTGCGAGTACCCGGCGTTAACTTACATCGAGCAACGGCTCGAACGCCTTTCGATTAACCGTCGCGGCAACCTGTTTTCGGAGATATGCACATCCACAACATAAAATAAAGAACTCAAAAGGGCAGCGGCCTTTTGGGTCCGATCAGATGCAAACCATTTTGTTTGTCATTTTTTGATGACTTTGATTTTTTTTTTCTGATTTTTTGAGTTTCATCTGTTTTGAATTCGATCAAAATCTGATTTTTATTTAAGGACTGATTTGGGATTTCATCGAGCCACAAAGGGACTGGAGTGAATGGATTATGATGGGCCAGAATGGGCCTGCACAGAGGGCTGATTTGGAACCGGTCCTAGGACCTGAACGTGGGCTGAGCAAGGGCAGCTTCAGACCTGCTTAAGGGGTCTGTTCAGATGACTTTGAATAGACCGGTCGGGGATCTGTTTGAGATGCCCTTGATGGGCTGAAACCGAGTCACAAAGGGACTGGTTTTAGGCTCTGGATATAAGCTTGCAGGTGGGCTGAATATGGGCCTGTTTGGGGTGTCTGCTGGAGGGCCGGAATATGGGCCTGTTTGAGATGCCCTGGATGGGCTACAAATGACCTATGCAGAAGGCCGAACAAGGCTGAAAATGGGCCTGCAAATGACCTATTAGAGATGCTCTAAATGGGCTGAAATCAGGTCGCGAGGGGACTGATTGCAGGTTAAATTGGACTGGACTTGGGCCAGCCCTTGGGCCTGACCATATGGGTTCGAATTGGGCCTGAAAAGGGGACAGCAGGTGGGCCGAACAGGAGGCTGTTCATGGGCCTGGATTGGGGTCCGCGCAGGTGGTTTTAGGTGGGCTGGAACCAGGTCACAAGGGGACCGACTAAGGGCCTGAACAGGGTTCTGTTCTTGGGCCGAACTGGGCTCTGGTTGGTGGTTTCAAGACCTGCGGGCGGTTGGGAAAATGTGGCAGTGAAATCCCATTTCAGAACCTGCATTGTTTTATTTTTCGATTGTTTGAAAATAGTTTGTTTTTTGCATCTGATCGGGCACATTGGGCTGCCAATCGGTGCCCATTTCCATGCATCAAATTGACTTTGAATTTCATTTTCATTGAAGTATGAATAAGGTACATCGGTGTACAATAAGTGGTGACCCTTCCCCCAATTTAGGTTCTTCACCACTTTAGAAAAATTTCGGCATTACAACGGCATACCGACAAATTTCTAATTTGGTGAAGTTTACCCATCCAACAAGGCTAGTCGGTGACTTAGCCAAAATTGGGGAAGGATCATCGGCCACGGGAGCATGCCCGGGCCGTCGTCCGGGTCGTAAGCTACGGGATGCATGCCCGCGCCTCCGCCCAAGGTGGAGTTCCCCGCTAGGGGTGAAGTCCTTAATTTAATATTGCTTTCGCATTCTGAATTTTTATTTATTTATTTTTTGAAGGCCAGTTCGGGCCAGTCCATTCCATCGGCGTTCAAAGCCGGGCTTCGATTTGCTTGAGTTGGACGGACAGCTTCTTGTAGGCCAAGCCAGACCCGTGAAAGGGCCGTTGAGGCTCTCTCCTTCTTTGATGTGTTGAGGGGAGAACCGGACCCGTGAAAGGGCCGTTGAGGTTCATCCCTCACTTTGCCGGTACATGCCACAAGGGGCTGCTGCAACCTCTTCTTCTGTTTTCTGCTGCAAGGGAGCTGCTGTAGGGCTTCTTGGGAAGCGGATTGGACCCGTGAAAGGGCCACTAGGTTGAGCCGCAAAGGGGGCTGGCGCCCGGCTGCATGGGAACCGAGATTGAACCTGTTTTCTGGCTGCAAAGGAGCCGCAATTGAACCTGCTTTGGGCCTGAATTGGGTGCCGAACATGGGCTGGAAATGGACCGGTTTGGGGTCTGTTTAGAGTGCCTCTGGATGGGCTGAACAGGTCCTGAATTGGACTGGGCAAGGGCCAGATCTTGGGCCTGATATGTGGGCTCGGACTGAGCCTGTAGAAGGGCCAGTAGGTGGGCCGGACAGGGGCTATCCGCGGGCCTGGATTGAGGGTACCTGCAGGTGGTCTAAGCCAGGTCAGGAGGGACCGAATATGGGCTTATAACCTGGGCCTACAGGTAGGCGGTTATGGGCTATCCATGGGCCTGATAATAGGTCTGGAAATGGGCCGAAATTGGGCTCTGGTTGGGCCTGCATAGGGGTCTATTGGACGGACTGCAGGTGGCCTATGCAGGGGGTCGCACAAGGCTGGCATTGGGCCTGCAAATGGCCTGTTTAGGGGGCTGAACATGGGCCTGTTTAAGGCTGATGCAGGTGGGCCGACAGGGGGCCTGGACATAGGCTGCATAGGGGCCTGAACAGGGCATTGTTTAGAGCCTGAATGGTTGGCCGAGGGGGCTTCCAACAAAAGGTACTAAGACCCTGCCATGTGTGGGTCGGATTGGGCCATGGAGAGGGCTGAGCAGAAGGAAGTGAGACAGACCAAGGGGGTGCCCTTAGAGGGCTACATATTTATAGAATATTGACCCACCTGTTCTTCTCCTTTTCCTTCTCTTCTTCTTGGCCGCGGGCAGCAGGTGCAGCAGGTGCGCAAAGAGGGCAGCAGAGGGGGGCAGAGGGCAGCAACAAATCTGGCAGCCTGTCAGCCTCGATCCTCTCCTCCTCTTCTTCTTCTCCTCGGTTGCAGGCAGCAGGTGGCAGCAAGGGCAGCAGGATGAGGGCTTGAACCAGCAGCCTGGCGGCGTCTCCAACAGCCCCCCTTCCTGGCTGGTGCGCCCCCCTCTTTTTATAGAGGGTGGAGGGGGAGGTGAAGAGCCAGCAGGTGGCTGTACGTGGATGCCTCTTGGCCTCCCCCATGCAGTTATTGCATTAAACTAAATTTATTGATTGGCTGTCCCTTGATCTCCCCTGGCCTCTTCGGTTTCCCCCCTCCATAAATTGACTAATGAATGGGCTGAGGTGGCAGGTGGCTGGCTTGGTGCGTACAGGGGTGCTGAGGTGGCAGGTGACAGCAGCTGGGCCTGTTTCTCATTGGAATTGAAGTGGGCCTGGCCCAATTGGGCCTGGTTTCTGGGCCAGCGGACTGAGGAGAAGCCCAGGCCCTCCTGTGGGCTGCGCACATGGCCTGAACATGGCCTGAACATGGCCTGATTATGGGCTGGCCGGCCAGAGCTGGAAATGGGCTGCCAATGGGCCCAATTTAGGGCCTGTTTTGAGTATGACTGGACTTGATTTGACCCAATTGAGGGCCAATCTAGTTGGCAGTTGACCTGGACCAGTTCTTTTATTTTTTTTTCATTTTTTTTTTTGCTGCGCTGCCCCTCCTGTTGTTTTTTTTGAAAATTCTGATGCCAACAATATCTTAACGAGAATTTGAGATGATTTATGTGCACAATCTAAAGATGACTCATATGATGGCTAATCTGGAGATAGAGGTGATTTATGTACCTGAATTGTTACCCCAATATCACAATACCATCAAATCTAGTCATGTTGAGTAAGGTACATGCAACCTACTGCCACCTCCAAAGAGGACAAAGATGAAAGAAAATGCATATTTGGCAGGTTCATAATGCTAAGATTGAAAATGAAGATGAATTCTTCGATCTTAAATATATTGGTGGGTTCGATTGTACACCCAACATGTGAAAGCCAAAAAAAAATATCTAAGATGTTTACCTGATATGACCGAGGGCAAGTCCGACCTTTAAAATTTAAGCATGGCATGGATATTCCATGCCTACATAAGGCTATGGAGATATATCATGTGATTGGACTTTGAGGGGATTATGGTGATATAATCCTCTCCACATCTTGCTGTAATTCAATATCATGTTGAATGACATTTATGTGTGAAATCATGGAATGCGGGGTCGCCACCCGGGCCCGACCCCGAACCCGTGGTTGTTTTAAATTTTTTATTATTATTTTTTTATTGCGACCACGGCCGACCCTGACCCGACCTAGGTCTCGACCCTGGCCAACCCGGGTTGGTTTGGGCCCAAATGACCCAGTTCTGACCCCCGACCCCACCTACCTTGTGTGAAATGTCTTATGTGGTGATTAGAGAGCATTCATATAATCCACATGAATCATATAGAATATAAATATAAAAAGATGAACTTGAATCATTAAATTAGAAACCGACAGTTAGAATACAATCTCAAAAGATATAAAAATGGTAATTTTCAAATATAATTTAATCAAACATATCCAACCATAATTTAAACATGATAAATCTTAATTCTAATGGATCCAAAATAATGATGTCAATCTGGGATTTGAGTAGGTATAAGATCATGCAGTGTGTATCTAGGACCTAACTAAGATTATGAATGCTTGATCTTATGCCGAGGTCTTGTGTCCAAACACTCTTAAGTCCTATATCCAAAATAAGCTAAGTCCTAGGTCATAGATGTATGAGAGCCTAGGTCCGGAACAGAAATTCCACTTAAGTCTTAGCTCATGGGTACCTAGGCAGCTTGGTGATATTATGGAATGAGATGATGCCTAGAAAGGGTCAAGATGAGAGCCCTCATATTCAGTCTCAGGATCCTAATGGTGATTAGATATGAGAATGACCTGATTTGCATATCCAAATCAGATTTTTTTGGATCTATTAAAATACTTAAGTCTAAAACACAATGCTATGATTTAATAAAAGCATAATAAATTTCAAGTTTAACGCCAAGACTTAAAGTGAATGCAAATTAAGTCTAAGATACCTAATGATAAGACTTGGAACATAAAATTAAATGATAAAGAACTCATCCCAACCAGATTCAATAAAAGAATGGAGCGAAGATGATTCCAAGTGTTTAATGTTAAGACTTAGAACAAAGACAATAATAATGAAATAAACATGATCATGCTTTAAATCCGATATCATAAAAATCAAATTTAAGCAGACCTCACTGTCCACTGAGTCTGAATTGTCAAGACTTAAAAAATTGAAAATTGATGAATTGAAGATCACATGATCAAAATGCATAATACTTAGTGAAATTTGATCTAATTATCCAAGGTAACTCTAATAATTCTAACTGTCTTAGATTTTGAATTAAAAGCATTACATCTATATCCAATATGTTAAAAATTCATTAAGGTATACAACCTTAAGATGTTGGAATCTTAAAATACATCCTCATTAATGCATCAATCAAACTCAAACCAAACTTTTCCATTTTTATGAGTTGTTATGACAGTTAATTAAAGGTAT
Source organism: Cryptocoryne crispatula var. balansae (assembly GCA_036172225.1). Lineage (NCBI taxonomy): Eukaryota > Viridiplantae > Streptophyta > Magnoliopsida > Alismatales > Araceae > Cryptocoryne > Cryptocoryne crispatula. The sequence continues at coordinate 48,962,891 of CM069920.1, read as the reverse complement.
TCCAATATTCCCGATGTAATTTACATCAGAACTTCATATATTCTGATCAAAAAAGGTCCAAAGACAATTTAATGAACCCTAAACCTCGACTTGTTTATATTTTTCATGCATATCACGTATTTTGACTAATACTCCTATGAGATATCATGTGTTTTCGTAAGTAATATATGTTAGTCAAAGATAATGAATGTTCTTTTTCTAAATGGTCAGTATTTTCTAGGTTTCACATTGGTATAACTCAGTAAAATGAATACTTCAGATACAAAAGTGGGTGGAATATGCCTTGTAATGAAGCAGCTTGCTATTCTGTGAACTTTGGCACACTGCCACCACGTCTACACAATAAATTTCAGTGATTAATAGAGTTTGTTTAAACCAGCAAATAAGAGATGCGTCCTTTGCTCCAAGAATTGTATAATCTTGAGTGCATAGCAGATTCCTAGAGGTTTTAGGCTGCACTGGATACTAAAAGCTATATTTATTGGTTTCAGACCGTTTGAATTCTTGGAACGGTTTAGAATGCATGACTTTGCTGAAGGAAATCTCCATCCTTTTGAATGTGCACAGAGCTGATTGTAGCCCAACGAGTTGCCAGGTACCTTTTCTGAGATATTTGTTGTCAAAAGACAATCTTTTTAAATCTGGAACTCTTTAGTGTGCTCTCTTCAATCATCTTTCTTGTTATTATTGTTTCTGGATGGGGTTGATAGCCGCTTATTTTGTACTTAGGAATGTTTTGATAAGAGTTAATAGTTTTAACATTTTATCGTCATAAATGTGGTACCCACCCGTTAGTTTGATGAGCTAGACAGTTAAGTTTCTTTCTCGAGGGTCGTTATGATACCACATTGTCCCCAAAGCAGTTTCTTTTTAGTAAAGTAACAAGACATTGTTATTGTTCATTTGTTCCATTGCTTTCGAAAGGTGAGCAAACTAAAGAATGTGCACATGAAAAGACTAGTTGTTTGTGCGATGAAATCAGTGTTAAAATACTCTCAATGACACTTGTTACAGTTTCTAGTTTTGATATCTACTCAAAATTCTGGATGATTTGGTTCTAGATTCCTCTTATGTATGATGAATTAGGCACTTGTTGATGGGGACATTTTTAAGAGTCCGTGTGAATCTCTTTTTTACGTGTCTGTTCTTAGAAAGAAAGACATCCCCGGACTTATCTAGGAAAATAGATGATACCTAAAATATTAGGTAGTCCGGTGATAGTTTAAAAAATATTAGAACCGAGGTTCGGGTTCTTTGAAAATTTTAATTTTTGACTCTTCTCCGCCAGATGATGCGAGTATCCGGCGTTAGTTTACATCGAGCAACGGTTCGAACGCCTTTGATTAACCGTCGCAGCAACCTGTTTTTCAGAGACATGCACATCCACAAAATAAAGTGAACTCAAAAGGGCAGCGGCCTTTTGGGTCCGATGAGATGCAAACCGATTTGGTTCGGGTTTGTTTTATTTGTTTGTTGGTTGACTTGAAAGTAGGTTTCGTTGATTTTTGGGTTTTGAATCAATTTGTTTGATTGATTTGTTTGTTGTTTATTTTGGTTTCGGTTTGGCTTTTTTATTTGGGTTTGACCGGTTTGGGTTGTTTTCATTTCAATTTTGATGTGTTTGAAGTGTTTTAAAACATTGTGGGGTTTTGGTTTGATTGATTTTTTGTTGTTGTTAACAAATCTGAATTTTGGTTTAGATTTAGTTAACAATCTGAATATTCTGTTTTTTTATGTTGGTTTTGATCCACTTGGATATTCGAAGTGTTGTTTATTTGATTTCATTTGGGAAGAAGTTCAGTGGATTTTAAGTGAATTTTCAGATTGCTAAAATCAGATTTTGAAGTCGGTTAGAATATGTTTTGGTAGATTGCTTAAATCTGTTTTTTTTATGTTGAAGTCTGATTTTTTGTTTTGGCAGATTTTGCTTGAAATCTGATTTCGGTTTGATGTGTTTCAAAACCGGCTCAATCTTCTTAAAGATCGGTTGTTTGTTGAACCGGGATAAGTTGAATTTCATATTCCTTTTAATTCTGATTCTTTGTTTTGACTTTCAGATTTAATTTTCTATTTTATTTTTCTGTTTGAATTTCCAGATTTTGGTTTGGAATGATTTTATTTTTGGTTTGGCGGTTTGCATCGTCTCCGATCCATTGGGCCACTATTGAATGCCCGGTTTCATACACCAGAACATGATATTGAAATCATTTCATTTCATTAGGAGATGGAGTACATTGGAGTACAATAAGTGATGATCCTTCCCCCAATTTAGGTTCTTCACCGGTTTAGAAAATTTTGGCATTACAACGGCATGCCGGTTAGTTTCTAACTTGGTGAAGTTTACCCATCCAACAAGGCTAGCCAATGACTTAGCCAAATTGGGGGAAGGATCACCGGCATATGGGGGACGTGCCCGCGCCGACGTCCGGATCGACATCCCGGGACGTACCCGGGGGAGCCGTCCATTTTTTTTCTTAGTTTATTTCTGTTTTCATCAGTTTTTAAAGGCCACTTGGACCAGTTTTGAGTTCCATCGGCGTTCAAAGCCGGTCTTCAGTCTTCTTGGGCCGGAAGGGCCTGTCTTGGACTGTTCTTGGGCCGGAAGGGCCTGTTGGACTTGTCCGCCTCCATCTGTCTTGATGGTAGTGTAAGAACCCGCCCGGACAAAACAATCAGGCCGTCGTACGGATTCCGAGAGGCTCCGGGACATCGCCCCTACCCACCATTGCTGAAGTTGGCGGATCTGTGCATTGACTGGCTGCGGCAGTGCTGTCCCCTGTTTGGAACTCCCTGGACTGCTGTCCTCTCGGTAGGCCACAGGGGGGCTGCTGGAGGGGACTTAAAATTTTTTTTTTTTTGGAGTAAACAGAACCTGTTTAAGGCCTGTTCGGTTGGGCCACAAAGGGGCTGTTTTGGTTTGCCAAAAGAGGGCTGTTTGAGTGGATTTTGGTGGACTGAAATGCGCCTGCACAAAGGGCAGTTCAGGGCCTGATTTGGGACCGGTTTTAGGGTCTGAACATGGGCTGAACAAGGGCAGCTTTGGACCTGTTTAAGGGGTCTGTTCAGGTGGCTTTGAGTGGACCGGTTTGGGTCTGCATATAGGGCATTTCAGAGGATTGTTTCCTGAGTCGGAATGGGATCTGCACAAGGGGCAGGACAGAGTCTGATTTGGGACCTGATCGGGGCCGGTTCTGGAGGAATTCAGTGGGCCATAACAGGCCCTCACAAAGAGCAATGTGGCCAGACCTGGGTCTGATTTTGGAGACCGGTCGGGGGGCTTGTTTGGGTGACTGGACAGGGATCTATTTTGGGCCTACCGTGGAGAGTAGAATAGGGCCTGCTAAGGAGTGTTCGATCGGACCTCTGAGGGAGGCCCACTTTGGACTGAAATGGGCCGAAAAGGGGGCCGAATAGGGTCTGTTCTGGACCTGCACATTGGCTGTCCTGGTGGGCTGCAGAGGGGGCTGATGTGGTCTATGTGAAGGTCCGAAAATGGGATTAAGCAGGGCCTGCAGGTGGCTGTGCGAAGGGCTGCCAAGGAGGATTTTTAGAGGCCATCTAGGTTCGGCCCAGGCTGGATGTCCATAGCTCAAACTGGATGAAAAAAAGAGCTAGTGGAGATGTGGATCGGATTGGACCATTGTAAGGGTTGAGTAGAGAAACAAAGAGGGGGGGCACCCTTATAGGGCTACATATCCATGTAATATTTTACCCACCTATTCTTCTTCTTCTCCTTCTCTTCTTCTTCTGGCCACAGACAGCCAAGGATCGCGGGATCGGAATCGGAATCGGGATCGGTGGGTACCGATCCGATCCGGATCGGATCGGATCGGACCGATTCCGACCGATCCAATGGAAGACAATCGATCCAGAATCGGTAAGCAAAAAAAAAAACGATCCGATTCCGATCCGATTCCGATCCGATCCGATCCCAGACCGATCCGGACCGATTCTGGCCGATTCGGACCGATTCTGGCCGATCCGACTGGAATAGCAAAAAATGAAAAAAAACGATTCGATTCCGATTCCGATTCCGATCCCGACCGATTCGGCCGATCCGATTCCGATTCCGATCCGATCCCGACCGATCCCGACCGATTCTGCCGGAACTTTTTTCCGGATCGGTCCTTCAGCCAAGAATCGGATCGGCAATGGCCGATCCGATCCAGGAATCGGCCGATTCCGATCCGGATCGGCCGATTCCGCGATCTATGCAGACAGCTCCCTGCAACAGGTGCGCAAAGAGGGCAGCAGAGGGGCAGCAGCAGCAGCAAGAGGTGGCGGCAGTAGCAGCAGGAGGCAGCAAGGGGCGGTAGAGATCCCAGCAACCTGTCGGCATCCTTTTCAGCCTCTTCCACATGCTGGCTCGCCCCTCTTCTTATAGGGGCTGGGGGGCAGATGAAAAGGCAGGCCAGGTGTGGTACGTAGATGGCTTTTGGCCTTCCCCATGGAGGTTACACCATTAATTCCAGATTAATGGCTGGCTGTCCCTTGACCTCCCCCTGGCCTCTTCGGTTTCCCCCTCCATAAACTGACCAATGAATGGGCTGAGGTGGCAGGTTTTGTGCGCACAGGGGTGCCGATGTGGCAGGGCTGGTGCGGCTGGGCCTGTTCACACATGGCCGCAGGTGGGCCTGGTTTCTTGGGTCAGTAGGAGGCCGCGGCCCAAACTGCTGTGGGCTGTGCGCTGGGCCTGAATTAGGCTGAAATTTGCCCAATTTTATGATAGAATCATGGGCTTCTGATTGGACATATATGGGCTTCTGATTGGGCCCAGTTTGGCTGAACTGTGGGCTGTCCGGCCTGCTCCTAGGCCTGCCCCCATTGCCCTTTTTTTTGTTTGTAAAAATTGGACGCCAACAGAGTCTTTTAAAATTGAGTCCTTAAATGGACTAGTTTGTAACTAGGTTTCTTAGAGTCTTTTCTTTAATTTTTTTCTCTCCTTCTATATAAGGAGGATCGATGTACATATCAAAAGGGGAATACAGTGAATTTTTGGAACCCTCCCAGGTGTGTCTCCCACGCAGGGGGCTGCGGCCCCATTCCTCCTTCCCCATCTTCCTGATCGGCCAGGAGGTACCTGCGCCTTCTTCTTCCACCCTCCGGATATGGTAGGTAGCCAGTCTATCCCTCATCCTCACCCTCTGGCCTCCGCGCCGTTCTTCCCTCTTCATCTTCTCGGTTCGTCTTCCTCGGCTGCTTCCATCAATGTCATCATCGATTTCGACCTCCTCCGAACACTCCGTCAACGGGTGCTGCCCCCCCTCTCGGTACGGCGTCCATCTCTTCCGATCGCGGGAGCAATGGAGGAAGCGGATCCAGCAACTCCCGGTTCCCCTCGGCAGTCTCGTCTTCCTCATCCACCGGATAACATAGAAGAAGAAGAAGAAGACGAAGGAGCTGCGGGAGCTGTGATAGGGACCAGATCTGGCGATCCCTGGATCTGTGTCCCCCCCCCTGTCCTTCCACACAGCTTCCTCCCACAGCACCAGCACCGCGATCGACCTTCTATGCCCCCTCCTTTCGTCTCCCCATGTCAGCCGAAGAAGAGGATGCCGGAGACGAATAATGTCAGTTTCCGACAAACAGTTATTTAACATAATAAATTATATATTAATTCCTAATAGGGAGTTTTATAGTCTCTTTGTTTACAGGGTAACAAAATCTAACTGCATGAAAATTTATTAGTATAAGGTGATTTAGTCGGTTGATGGAGACTAAATAATTTTTGTGTAAAGTCCAGGAAGCATTTTGCCATCTGGTGAGGTCTTTTTAATGTTGATGCATCTGGTTTTGTACCATCCAGGCGCTGATGTTAGCACCCCTACATGAAAACACACTGAATAATTTTGGAAGTATTGTGTGATAAGGTCTCACAGTATTTAATGTTGCATCCGGGTGCTGATGTAACCGCCCTTGCATGAAAAAACTTCGAATATTTTTGGAAGTATTGTGTGATAAGGTCTCACGGTATTTAATGTCTCACTATGTACGACAAGTTGTATCAGGAGACTGAGCTCTATCTTTTATCTGCTTCGTTACACCTTTGAAAAAGCAAAAATCAGTTGTCTTCGTGCTGATATATGATCAAAGCACAATTGATATCATATCATATTATATTGATGTTATATGAGGAGGGAGTCGAGGGATCATCTGGTATCTGGGGCAAAGTTTTGTACAACCTACTCTGAAAATATATTTTGAGTCTGTATGTTCATGTCCAAAGTTACTTCACTACGTAATGTTTGATTGACATATCTGGTGGTATTTGGTTTATGAATGATTTTCAGCAGGCAAATTGTTTACATATTACTTGCTTTAATTGTTTATATTTGAATTAAAGGCCAACCATCAACTGTAGTATGTGGCCAGGGGCCTTTGATCCCTAATGTTACATGCTTTCTACATTTATTCATCTGATGCCCAATCATATGCATTTAGGCTTTCAGGATGCAAACTGTTGTTTCTTGACCATATGTTAACATTTCAAATTTTTCAATAAGTTTAGATTGGTATTATTTGTTTCTTCTCCATATCCTGAACAAGTTTTCCTTGTGATTCAATTCAACTAGATTTGATGCAGCTTCTTTGAAAATGCTGACTTCGATTCCATCTGAGATTTCATTCTCAGAGGCCTTTTGGGCTTCGGATATGGAATGGCTGGCATAAGCTCAAGGCTCGGAAATGTAGGAAATTTATCAATTTGTAACTCATTACCTTGTAAAGCACAGATGATCACAAAAGAGGTGACTATTTGAGCGGCCAAGTCTTGTTGTATTTTATTACCACATTCCGGTGTTCTATTTGTGAATCTTAGTGGTGTATATTTACCCAGTCATGACAGCCGGTAACTTTTATTTTATTCCAGCAACTCTTGTTAAGTTGCAAAGATATCTTGTCAATAAAACCATACCAGGAATGCTTAAGGGTGGAAACCAGCGGAGCTGAGTAAAATAGTATGTTGTTCAAGGTTGAGTTCGTGTTGAGTTTTTAGAGGATGCTCAACTTCTGTTCAAACTTACTTCGAGTCAAGTTTCAACTAACTCATTTTTTTGTTTATAAGAATTGAGTTGAGTTTTGAGTTACTGAGTGTATTGGTTCATTTGCGTTCCTTAGTCATGCGATCTCCCTTGATTGAGACTGCGCAACAATGGATTAAACTGCTCTTACATAGGTAGGTCGTGGGTTTTGAATCCATGTTAGAAAGATGAAACTATACCAATCAAGCTGCATGGTCTATGTTTGACTATGCAACGTTATTGCTTTGTGATTGATTTATCCACGTGACTGAAAGCATAGCTTGATAAATTTTTAGGTTATACCATGGTTAATGTGATAAAAACATGTTTTTTGGTATTCAAAACTGGATGTCATTACAAGGTACAAATAGGACATTATTAGGCACATCTACTTCTAGGCCAACAAAAGTTAAAAGAAATTTCAAATGAATGGCCTAACTTCGCCAAAGCATAGGCCGCACTGTTTTGGACCTATTTGAATATACGAAAACCACTTGGTGAGCTCCAAGCCATGCTCTACAGATGGAGATGATGTCTTCAATCTTCCAACGGATTGGCCCCTTCCAATTGATGGCATCTACTAAAGGTATACAATCAGATACAACTTGGGTCTTCTGTAGCCATTGAAGGGCCAGCTTGAGACCTTCCAGGATGGCAGTTGCCTCAATTTTCTATGAATCTCTGGTGGTAAGTTGCATTGATTTACACAAGATGGGAAAGTTTGTATTGTCTCTAGCCACAATGACCATGCTTGTTATATCATGCCCAATAGCTTCATCCACATTAATTTTGATTGTGTCTTCTTCTGCGGGTGTCCATCTAACAACTTGCTGAGAGTGTCTGATTGTCGTAAAGACTCTACCATAATTTGCTCTCTCTAAACACATTCATTAACCTTTCTTGGGTGACGCTGGTTGCCTCTGAATTTTCTTTCACATCTAGCCTTCCATATGTTCAAATTTATAACAATACCAAGGACTGCAATCTCTCTCTCTCTCTCTATGGTTGTTGCTATTAGACTGATCAATCCAGCCTGCTAATGGGGAGACCATGGGATCCATGAGAGTCAAAAGGTTTTAAGAGACAGAGGCGATGAAAACCATATAATTCTAGCTATCGAGCATTGGAAAAGGGCATGTGAAAGATATCAGCCTACGTTGACAAGTTGGATCAGCTTAGCGTCTCATTGCCATAACAGAGTTGACAGATAGTATATTATGCATGCACTTCCAGAGAAAATGAAGAACCTTTGCTAGAAACATATTTATTAGAGTTGGGTGCCACAACTTCTTCCGTCTGTTTGAGAGACTAGGTGGTAACAATCGATCTTCCAAATATCTATAAGCTGCTTTCATTGTGAGACTACCTGATGAAGTAAAAGGGCAGATAATTCTATCCTAAACATAGTTATTCTCAAATAGATTTAACTGCAACATTGCCTTTGCCATGGATGGTTCAAAAATATATTTGGCAAGTCCTTCTTTACACTTACCTCCATCTATAAGACTAGCTACCTACTGTTTTTGCTCTAAGAATATTCGGCTAGCTGATAGATAGCCCATAGACATATCACTATCTGGGAGCCAAATATATTTCCAGACATAGACATTTCTGCCATTGCCTATTTTCCATCCACAAGCTTCTTGTAATATCTTTCTAGTACCTATCATTGCTTTTCATAATGTGAGGCACTTTACCGACTTCTCCTCCCAAAAATCATTTATTTGGAAGTATTTTGTCTTTAACAAATCAACTCATAGGCTGTGATCCTCGAAGAGAAAGAATTTGAGCTTGAATTAAGTGTGCAAGATCCTTAATTCCCAAACCTCTTTGTATTTTCCTCAACTTAATTTTATTCCAGTTGATTAGGAGCATTCTTTTCTCATTTGTATGATGGCCCTATGATAAGTGTGCATGATCTATTTGCCCTTTCTAGGTGGTTCAGGCAACTTCAAGGTAGCAAAGTTGTAGACATAGCATACAAAGGAATACTTGCCCTTGTGGATTTGATCAGCTATGTCCTTGTAGTAGACAATAACTTGTTTTTCCAGCTGGCAAGTTTATATGAATATGTCCCTTATAAATGACCATTGAATGCTATCTCTTTTAATTTTAAATAATATCTCCAAGTAAGTTTCATCATCATCCTTCGTAGACCTAATCTACAACATATCTAGGAACTTCTTTTGGATATTTGGATTGGTGTTATTGCTGACTAAAAGTCCAGTCTTCGCCTTATTTAGGCATCGTCCTAATATATTTGCTTAGTTAGACATTTTTAGACTTGCTTCTGTCTTATTTGTTCTCCCAAAAATAAGCACTTCATCTACATACATTAGATGGGTGACTCCAAATGTTGACTTATTTATCCGGATGCCAGATAATTCACCATTCTGATATTTAGCTGCTAGCATTCTCTAGGGCTTCTATCCCAAGAATATACAAATAGTGAAAGAGGGCAGCCCTGCCTCGAACCTCTTTGGGGAACAATGTGACCGGTGGTTTGGCCATTTATATTGGTAGAGTAAGAAGCTGAAGTAACACAAGCCATAATAAGGGTGGCAAGCAAGCATGTTATGTAAACAATCACATTTCACTTTATCATATGCCTTGGAGATATCTAATTTAAAAATGAATTTTTTTTCTACCTCTTTTCTATTCAATAGAGTGTAATCTATTTCTAACTACAACTATGTTGTCTTGAATGAATCTCTCGGGACAAAGGCCCATTGAAATTTTGATAAAAGTTTGGGGACAACTTGTTTGATCTGTAACGACCAATTAAATTAGCTGATTGACTCAACAATCGTACTAATTAGTAGTCTTCCTAGGAGGTCACACATTCTTAGCTTACTTCGAACAGAGCACGCTTAACTTCAGAGTTCTTTCGACTCAACCTCTGAAAAATAGTTAACCGATACTATTAGTAGTTCACTGATTTAATCTCTTAGCATATTGACAAATCGGGATGTTATAATCTATCTACCTTAAACACTTGACATCCCCATCAAGACCACATACACATCACATTTCACATACTCAAGCGAGTTATAGCGGATCTTCCGACTGGGTCATGCTCTAATATGATCTTTCTAACTCAAATTTTGGTGATGATCTTTATCGAGGAATTGCGAAGACTGATCAAACAAAAGTCCTTTGGTGAAGAGGGCTAGTGTGAGGTGGTTCATAGTTGTGGGCAACTGATATGTTTGATAAAACAAATTTGTTGACAAAAACACGAAGGGAAATGGTCGGATCTTGGAGATTTGTGTGCTTTCATCGTGGTAAATAAAGTTTCTTTGATCTCTTCCTCCTTTGGAATTGCTACAAATTTGTTTTTCTTCTCTTTGTTTATTTCCTAACATTTGTTTTCAGGTAACACTAAATGGTTGAGATGTGGTTTATCTGAGCTGTACACTGTATTTAAATAATCAATAAACACTTGGGTGACCTCTTCTTGGTTTGTTGAGGATTTACGGGTTATATATGATTTTATGTATACCTTTTATTAAAAAATAGAACAGGCATAGAGAAATAAATGATGAGTAACGTTTGTAAATCAGACCACAACAATTAATTAGCTCTACCATGAAGATAAAGATCAAAGTCCACATGTTTCTAAGATTAATTTGTGCAAGTACTTCCTCAGCCAAACAATTCTAACGGATAGTCATTATTGCCTGATGAGATTTTTGGTTGTAAAATATTTTTTATATATTTTTTTGCAAAAAATATATATTTTTAAAAATGATCATAAACAAAAAAATTATCATATTTGGTGAGCTATAATAACAAAAATAATGGAGACCATGTAAAACTTAAAAAAAAATGTAGAAACCACATAGGAAAAGGAAAAAATATATATTTATATTTTATCATGATTTTTTTGGCCTTCGCTACAACATTTTTGACAAATTTTGTTGCAAATACATAGAGAAAATCTAGTTCACCATGTAACCAAATACCCTATAACGGTTTCTCTTTTTTCGATATTAAGAACGTGATCCATTTCCTTAGTTCAAACATACGTAAAATACCCATTTTAAATTCACATCGAAATTTTAACTTTTATTTCAAAATTACTCTTTTATAGGGTGTTTGTTACGATTTATTTTTTTTTAAATATAAGTTAAAGCCGGTCCTCAGACAAAATCCGGACCCATGAAGCGGAACGGACCCATGAAGCGGAACGGACCCGGGTTTTCGAATGGGCAGATCCGACCCATCAGCCCGGTCCGAAGTCCGGTGAGAAATGAAATAATAATCCGGACAGGTCATCGATCAACGGCCATCGTTCCCCTTTTTCTTCTCAAAGATTCTTCCCCGCCCCCCTGCCGTCAGCCGTGCTCTGTTCTTCTCTGAGACTCCTCTCCCCTCCCCCGTCTCTCCCCCGCCGTCTGCTCTCTGCAGCGCGAGCGAGGCGATGAAGGCGGCGTCGGCGGCCTCACCTTCGTATCTGCCGGCTGCCTTTTCGTCGCTCGATCACGCCCTTCCCATTTCGGAGCTTTTCCTCCACCCCTGACCCCCGTCTCTCCCCCTTCAAGTCTCGCCATCCATTCCGTCGGTTGTGATCCGATATCCGTTCTCCATCTCCGGATCTGCCGCGGCGATGGAGTGCAAAGGGAAGAACAAGGGACCGTTCTTGGTTTCGCCCCCACCGTGTAACGGCGCTTCCCGACGTTGGATCTGGGTGACTGTTGATGTCGACTGATTTGTAGGGAAGAAGTGCAGGAAATCCTGCACTCTTTTTTTCTTTTCTTTGTGTACTTTTTTGCTAAAATTCTGCGATCTGTGCGGCTCTTGGAGATGGAACGGCTGAGAAAGAAGAGGAAAGGGTGCAAGAGGGCCGCAGCTTCTTCCCTTGGATCGTATTTATCCTATGATGACGGGGTTGCAAGGGACAGGAAGAAATTCCGGGAGGAGGGACTTGAAAGTCGTCTTCTGAAAGATACTCCTTGCAAACTGGGGGTCATTCTGACGGCCCCTCCCTTCCGAGGATCCTCATCCTTCTCCGACTCTCCTGGTAGGGGCCTGAAAAGAAAGATTGGGTGCATCGAGGCCGCCACGCGCATCGGCCGTAAAAAGAAGATAGAGCAGGAATACGTCCTGGGACGAGATATAGGGCAAGGAAAATTTGGTTCTGTGCGGCTGTGTAGGAGTCTCACCACGGGCAAAGAGTTTGCTTGCAAGACATTGCCCAAGAACGGGGAGGAGACTGTCCACCGAGAAGTGGAGATCATGCGGCATCTCTCGGGACACCCGGGGGTTGTGACGCTGAATGCCGTTTACGAGGATTCAGAGTCTTTCCATCTGGTAATGGAGCTATGCACTGGTGGGCGGCTGCTCGATGTGATGGCTCGGGAGGGGAGATACTCCGAGCAGCGTGCTGCTAATTTACTGAAGGAACTAGTTTTGGTTATCAAGTATTGCCATGATATGGGAGTTGTACACCGGGACATAAAACCGGAGAACATACTACTAACAGCTTCTGGAAAGATGTAACTTGGAGATTTTGGCTTGGCAGTGCGGGTTGCAAATGGTATTCCATCAATTAGTCGTTTATTTGATATTTTGATGTTTGCTTAGGCACTTTTGACATTCTAGTGATTCATTTCATTTCTTTGTGTCGTCAAATAAACTGCAATTTTCTCCAGATTCATGATCTCTTAATACAACGGTAATTTTGCATGTACCCTAGTCTGTACTATTATGCCTTCTTCCTTCACTGTGAAGCTCTAGTTACAAGAATTAATGTGTTTTAAAGCAATCACTTTGATTAGATAAAAATCAATTTGTGAACTATAAAAATGGGATATACACATGGATCATCATGATATAGATAACTGGAGGTTGAGTCGAGAAGCTATGGTGGAATTCTCTGTGAAGTGTGCCTACAAGATGATAGCCATGAAGGCTATTATGTACGCAGCAGAGTTTGAAGCTTCTTTTTTATCTGATGAGAAATCAGGGTCATAGTTTTCATGAGCTCCAAATTTTTTAAGAGCATTGGAAAAGAAATTTTCAGATGTATCAAACATTTTACACAAGTGCAACTTGAAAAATATGCTGCATAGGATGCAAAAGTAGTGAAGGGAACAAAGTGTATCAGGATGCAAGTTGTTTATTCATGATCTATATATGTGATGTTGCTAGATCCAGCCATAGTCTTTCAAAATGTTAGTTCTTGACGTTTATTCCCAATAAAAGGTCAAGTATGCTGATATCATGTATTATCATAGTTGTCAAGGTGGACGCCAAGGCGCTTTTACCGGGGCACCTTTCGGGGCCAATGCACCCAAGGTCTTTATACATGATTAAAAACAAATTCCTTTTGGTCCCCCCCACCTCCCGATGCCCCCCACAAGAGGCATCCATTTAATGATAGTATGAATAGATTAATATATTTTACTATCACTTATACTATCACATATATTTAAGATTTGTAATTATAAATATATATTATATACTTAAAATTTATAAAGTTCTCTCTTAACTCTCTCTCTCTCTCTCCCCCTCTCTTTCTCTCTCCCCCTCTTTTTCTCTTTCTCTCTCTTACTTAGTTTGTCAAGATTAACACTTTTCCCAAAAAATACATACCCACACACTCATAATTACATATATAAAATTACATTTATATGTATGTACACATAAACGTACACATTCAATTATAACATACAAATATAATTATATTTATGTATATATGTTTTTATGTATACATAAATATATATAGTATTAACATCTAATTATATATATATGATTGTATATATGTATATTATACATATATATATAAACATCTAATGATAATGCCTTGGCGACACCTAAGTTGCCACCATGCGGAATTGGCACCCTTCAACGCCTTGGATGCCTTGTCGTCTTGACAACTATGTGTACTATAGAAAGCCATGATCTTTATTTTGCAATTCCTGGAAGTAGTGGGGTTGCTCCTTTCATATTGAGGCCCGATGGATCAAGGACTTTTGCATCATAATTTATAAGATTGTATTTTGCATGTATGTGGCTATTCAGATCGTCAAGGATGTTCTTGATAAACCGAATTATGTTAGTCACTTTGTCATCTCCATCATCATATCCAGAAAGTTATGCCATTGTTAACTAGAAGTGAAATATGATGACATAGAATGAGCAAAATTGTCTTATGAGACATTATTATCACAAGTTTATGATTATTATATTATATAACATGGTTGTCAGAGTCCAACATATACTATCAGTAAACTAGTGACAGAAAATGCACATATGCCTATTTGGCAGTCGTCGAAAATTATGAGTAATGTTATGGTACTTTAGAAGAATATCATTAGTAGAGAGCACCATACAACACTGGACAGTGACATCCAATACCTGTCTAATAGCAGTGCTATTGGAAAGGCTACATTGGATGGACTACATGGATTGCATGATGCGATCCAAAGACTATGGAAGTCATCTAAGGAACAAGTGATTGCTTCTCTTCCTTGTCTGGCCTGGGAGTGGCATAAAAAACTTTTCTATTCTTGAAGCAGGAAAAGAAGCCTATATTGCTGCTTCAACCTCCATGATTGCAATGTCTGTAAATGTAGTCTGCCGAAAAAGAGGAGAATTCTCAACTTCTTGTCAATTATGAAATAGAAATCCAAGTCACTCATCATTCAAAGCTTAATGAACAGGCAAAGGCTGGCATTTCCCTTATCAACAACTAACTTTCCTGCTGATGATTCAGAGGTTTATGATTCTGTAGACCTGGTTAAGTAATTTTACATTCTTGGAAGCAAAGAAGAAAAATAATGAACCAAATGATTGCCCTTGTTCATAATGGTTCTTCCTAACCATCATTCCTCATAATGCAGCGGAATCAAGCAATTTGGATTTCCTAGAGCCACCTAGGAGGCTAGGATGGATTTATGTTATAATGGATAGTGCTTAGCCTCTTATTGAACATAACATCCTCTAGGCTGAGTTATGAACACCCTCCTTCCACTGCATATGGCGATGTATTCGACCTGTTACTCTAGGCAGCTGCTTTGGATTTTGGATGTATCATACTAGCCTCAATAGAAACCATCAACAATTAATCTCCATGACTAACCTTTACCACTCATGAAATAGAATTTGTAGATTCCATCTCCTCCCAAACATGGGCATACAACAGTTTTTCTTTTTTTATTCTTCTGAAGAATGAAGGTGATGACTACATATCATGAAAAATAAGTACACCTGTAAGTAAAGAAAAACATTCATTAAGATCATCACTGTACGTGGCAGTTTTATTCTTATTCATATCATTTGACACCGTCACAAATCTAAATACTGTTTAAAAAATGGGTAATTTTGCCAGTCGGTTGAAATGAGTGAACGCCTTATATGGTTATTTCATCCTTTAAAAGAAGTTATGGAAAAATACATTTTTCGCAATTTGGAGTTGGCTCTTTCAATTTTAGTTTTGTAATGTTTAGATGCCACCTTCTGAGGAAATTCTTAGTTTCAGAAGTTTTGGTTGAAATCAATGATCAAGCAATCACCTTCTAGTATATGGCACATGCAGATGTAATATGAACCAATTCAGCATGTATGTGTTTGTTTTCACTGTTTGTGAAAAAAATCATGAACCAGAACCAGATGCTGCAAAAGCAGGTACTAGATATGATCACTTTGTTTAAGCACTTGCTGTTCTTGTTACTTTATATTTCTAATTTCACTAAGGGAAAACACTAGATTTTATTATCTCCATGTGCATTTCACTTCACTGGAAATCACTTGAATGATAGCTGGCACTTCAATGTCTGACCTTGTGGTCTTGATTTATCGCTCTTTCCCTTTACGATGACAACAAGAATTAAGCAGAGGATGATTTAAAAGTGCAAAAAAGAGGATTATGCTGTGTAATGTTGAATATCAGGGTCTTGAAGTAAAAGACTATTTTATGCTTTTGTCTTCTGAAATGTAGTACTCTACTGTTTCACACATATTCCAAGAATGTTACCAAGTATGTGTCTTCTGTTTGCATCTTCTTCAACCATTCTTAGACACCTTTCCTTCACAGGCCAAAATTTATCTGGAGTGGCTGGTAGCCCAGCTTATGTTGCACCAGAAGTTTTGTCAGGCACTTACTCTGAAAGAGTGGATATCTGGGCGGCAGGTGTTCTTCTACACGTGCTCCTGATGGGTGTTCTTCCTTTCCAAGGAGAATCCCTCAATGCTGTTTTCGATGCAATAAAGACAGTGGAGCTTGATTTTCACAGTGGGCCTTGGGTTTCAATCTCAAAACTTGCAAGAGACTTGTTAGGGCGAATGCTGACTAGAGATGTAGCTGAGAGACTGACTGCAGATGAAGTACTAGGTGAGCAAACTTTCTTTTTTCTCACACTTCAACATTATCTGTCACATTGCTGATAGCATTGATTTCAAACTACCTGAGACACCAGGGGCTTGTTTGTTTTATTATTCTCTTGTTACAAGATCACTTGATTAAGAACAAGATTATATTTTGGATTTTGAAACAAGAGTTTTTGTTTAGTTAACTTTGTAAAGGACATGAAAATCAAGGGAGGGGACTACATGATTAAGATGGATTGACCACTGTAATATGTTTCTTTTTGGTTTCCACTCCCTCGTGATTTAAGACAAGAATCAGTATACAATGTTTTACATTACCCTGAGCAATTGAGAATGCTGCAAAAAGGAATATGTGTGCTGTTTTGCAGAATTTTCTATGTTATCCGAGGTGTGAGGCGCCCAAGGCGAGGTGCCCCAGGCGTCTAAGACATTTATTATTCTTTAATTATTTTTATTTTAATAATACATATATCTAATATAACTAGTTGGAATAAATCTAAAAAATACTTTTAAATTGAAATAAATGCATCATTTTAATAACCATGTATTGTAGCCATAAATAAATAAAGTTACAACAACAAAAGAAGTCTAATAGGAGTGGTTAAGTTAAGAAACGGATCAGGTCTTACCAGATCCATTTGCCTTAGGTGGGTGTTGGCACCCAAATTCTGCAATGATTGGGATTACTTCTATAATTACCCACTAAGAATAACCCAATGCCCAGTTGACTTTGCGGCATGTTCTGTTTGTAAGCTGGCTGAGCTATGTTTCATGTATGAAGCACGTTTCCTCAGCGTCAATAAGGTTCATAGCCCATGTTTTCCATGTTTATTGGGTTATTATTGTTAACTCCCCAATTGGGGCTATCTTAGTCCCAATAAAAGCCCACATAACAACCTGTTTGGTACGACCATCTAAGTGGGGAGGGTGCTAACTGTCTCCAATGCATAGAGGCGGCATACAAAGAGGACTCTAACTGTCCTTAAAAGAAGAGAAAAAAAAAACGGAAAGTGATGGGGCTCCGCAAAAGCCGAGCAAGTTTCTTGCTTATCCGTTAGCTACCAAAACTGTCCGGATAAGGAAGGGGAGCCGTGGAAAAGAGGGACATTGATCCCGTATATTTTTTAAGATGGACATAGATCCGGAAGATCTCCAACGGCAGAAGGCACTCGAGTCCTATATAACTACCATGTGGGGTTGAACTTGGGAGGGGGGCAGAAAAGAGGATTCCTCCCGCCGAGAGCAAGAGAGGCGGAGAGCAACCGGGAGAGCAAGAGAAAATAGAGAGAGAGGGCAGACCGAAGCCTTGCGGAAGCCGCCGGAGCCCCGCCTGGAGTTGCCGCAATTGCTGAGAACCTCTGAAGCTGCCGGAAGCCCTTGTGGAAGCCGTTGCAGCCGGGACCTCCTCCGGAGCTCGTCGTCGCCGTCGCTACCCCCTCCGGAGGTAGCGGTAGCCGCCGCGAGCCTCTCACGCCTCCGCCGTTCTTCTTCTTCCCCGAACAGTGCCGTCAAGCTCCATTTCTCCGTCGAACAGCGCCGCCGAGCCTTGAATCGCTGTCGCCGGAAGTGTCAAGTGCCTCCAAAGCCGCTGCCTTCTTCCGTCGAAGGAGACGGGAGCCGCACGCCGGCCGCTCGGTGTCTCTGCAACACCGTCGTCTGGCCGGGAGGAGAACAAAAAAAAAGGGAGACAGGCCGTCGCGAGCAGCCGCGCGCGCGAGGAGGACCCGCGGTGAACAGTTGACCCGCGGGTCAACTTCTGGTGGGGCCCACGTGCAGAGGAGATCAAAAAAAAAGGGGGAAGGAAAAGGCACCGCGTTGTTCGCGCGTGTGCACACTCGGGGTCAGCCAAGGAAAAAAAAATGATCGAGCCGCTGTAGCAGGGTCATTGACCAACAGGTCAAATATGGGTGGGGCCCACCCAAATGAAGTGATCAAAAAAAAGAAAAAGAAAAAGGGAGCTGGCAAGATGGAGTCCCGCAGGGTGCGACTGCAGGCGTTGGGCCGGGCCCCAGCAGAGGCCTAACCGGCCTGATGAAATATGGCCCGAAGAGGGCCCAATAAAGATTAATTCTTCTTAAAAGACACCATCAATTGAAAGTTAAAAAAATGCACCTAATTGATTAAACAAACCGAGGCGAGTATCCGGCCGGCTAAAAACCTGCCTCATGGTCTCGGCATAACTTAAAAGAATAAAAATAAATGGGAAAGCAATAGGCCGGCTTTAAGCACGCCTCTTGACCCACAATTCAAAACTGAAATAAAACAAACAATCAACAAGAATTAAATAAAAATCCATTAACTAATTTCACAAACCGAGGCGAGCATCTGGCCGGCTAAAAATCCGCCACATGGTCTTGGCTAAACTTAAAAGAATTTGTGGGTCGGTTCTAAACCTTCCCCTTAACTTTTTTAGGTGGACATACAAAGGTCTATTAAAAAGACCCCAATGTCTTACCATACCCCAAGAGGGAGTTACTTACCCGTTATGCCATGGGAAGGTTGTGCATGATCCACATGCCGATATGCCAAACTATGAGAGCTAATGAGGTTCATGAGGTATGAGATGAGTCCCCACAAGCTTATCAAAAGCCGGGTGTGCTCAATCTCAAATCAGTGAGTTGATTGCCCCTAAGCTTGTCAAAAGCCCGGGTGTATTCAATCTCGAAACAGTGGGGTATGCCCATAAGTTTATAAAGACCGGGTACATGTCGCCCATGAAATGACAAATCCATCAAGGATTCAAAGGACCGAATTTCTGGTCAAATTGTAATCATGTATCATATTGAGAGAACAAATAAAGGTTTCATGTTCGGTGCATTGATTGATGCTACAAGGAGAGGGCAATCACATGAAACTCCTGGAAGGCAAGACGAGAAATTTGAAAACTGTAAAAATCTGAAATCTGAAATCTAAGTCTGTCAGGTGCAGAATAAAGTCTCTGAAACGCATGTAAATCTGAAATTTGAATCTGCAAATGTGCACAAAATCCAGAAAACTGTAAAATCTGAAAAGTACATAAAACTGTCATTTGAAGTTGTAAGATGTTAAGTCCAGAGTTTGAGATTGAAGCCTTCAAGTAAAATTTGCAATCTGGAATTTGGAGATGCAAATATCTGAATTTCAAAGATAAAAAAAAAATCTGAACTGCATAGGAGCGTGCAGAATTCTTAAAAGGAAATCTGGAGCAGGGATTGATAAGAATCTGAAGGTTTAAGATAGGTTTAAGATCTGAACATTTCAAATCCAAATAAAACTGCGATTAAGTCAAATCAATTTTAACCAAAACAAACTTAAATCAAACCAACAAACCAATTCATTTTTTTAAGACAAACTTAAAGAAATCAAATGAACCACCAATGAAAGTTTGAAACTTTGAAATTCTTAAAATCAGAACTTGAATGCTAAAAGTTGAAACTGCAATCACAAATTCACAATCCATATAACTTCTAATCCGTTAAGCATCAAGACCCAATCAATTTTAATCAAAAAGATTCAAATCAAATTAAGTCTAAACAAATCCAATCTCAACAAATAAGATTAGATCAGATTTAAAATCAAACAAACCAAAAATCTAAACCAATCATAATCAAGTGAACTTAATAACCTGTTAAACGTTAAGTTGAACCCAATTTTCAATTCCAAAATTCAATTCCATTCCAAACATGGTAAAATCAATTAAATCAAATCAAACTCAAATCAAAAAATCTTTAAATCAGACAACCTTAATTCAATTTAAGTGGAATCAATCAAACAAACTATTAATCTGAATTTCTCCAGAATCAAACAACCAAAATCTAATTAATTTCAACCAATTTAAACAAACTCAAATTCAAACTAAATCAAATCCACTTCAAACAAAATCAAACAATAAACAAACTGCCTCAAACTCAAATCAAGTCTAAATCAACAAACAAATTCAAATTGAATCAAACTTAAATCAATAAGCAATTCAAATAATTTGATTCAATTAAGATGAACAGATCTAACTTCAACCCAAACCAAAAGTAATTAAATTCAACCAATCAAATTCAAGGCAAACTTAATAAAACAGAACCAAATCTCCCAGGTTAAATCAATTTCACTCAATCCAAGCCAATCTCTTAAATCAAACCCTTAAAACAAATTAACTTTAAACTAAACAAATTTAAAATAAACCAAACTCAAATCAATCCATAAACAGACTGTCTTAAACTCAAACCAAATTTAATTCAACAAACTTAAATCAATTAATCAACTCAAATTAAATCAAAACAAACCAAATTAATGCAATTTAAATTAATCAATTCAATTCAACTCAAATTAATCAAACTGAAGTTCAAAAATAAGTCAAATGCTTGCCTTCCATCAAGTTCATGGAGTTGTTTTATCCTATGAATGTTTATTGTGGATGTATGTTTCCATGGATTGCTATGACGCTTAATCAAGTGTATTCGAGTTATCTCAATGTAATTAACGTTGGATCTTCACACCATCCGACGGGGAGAGGTCAAAACAAATTTTCAAAGAACATAACAACCTCAACATATAATTTTGACCCTAGCTAGTATTTTTATGGAATACCATCTATTTTCTTAAGAAGTCAATGCTAAGGTCTAATCAAATTAGATTCAAATTCAAAAGAAAAATGAATTTCCAAAACAAAAGAAATCTTCTTGAGATTTTGAGGTTACATCAGTGGGCGAGGTGTTTCTAGGCGAGGCGAGGCATTTTGTCAGTGCCTCGCCTCATGTCACCACCTAGGCAGTTGAGGCGAATGCCTCCAACAACATAGAGAATTTTACAATCAAACAAAGCCCTAGATAACTGATCAGCATGGATGACTGATGATCAGGGCATGATTGGATCCTTTTCTACACCAATCATGAGAGACCAGCGAGGGGCCTTGTCCCTGGATATGGATCCAGAAGCATTGATACTGCACATAAAGTCCAGCTGAAGAGGCGTGCGCCCATCAGCAGCAGCCTTTTTGAAGGGGTCACAGTTTCTTCATCACTGAGCTCGGATGATCTGGACATGGAGGACCATGGGTTCGTTGACATGCTGACAGTAGCCCTATCGCGTGTGAGGATCTCGGAGCCAAAGCGCAGCAGGCTGTGCATCTTACCCGGCCCGATTCAGCAAGAGTCTTCTTCTAACCTGAAGGCTAATCTCTGTACAGCATTCTGACTCTACTCTGTCACAGATATGCAATGAGGATGCTACTGGTATCTTCTGACACCGCCAAGGCGATGATTCTTCATCTAGCTGAACTTCAAGCTAATGGTCCTCGTTTGATCCTGTGTAGGGGTGTTCTTGAGTCGGTTTGGTTTAGGTTAAGAGAAAATTTTCTCAAACCAAATCAATGTTCTAACCTGGACCAATCCAAACCAAACCAAACCAATTTACGGGTTGGTTCGCCTTAATTTAGTTTAGACTGAAGCTTATCAAATTTAAAATTTAAGATGATAAAATAAACACTTTACAAGGCCCATAACCCAAAAAGTTAGGAGAGGTCCTGCTCCCTTTTTAGATTTTCTAAGCCTTCTGTTTTTGTGTCAACTGATGTGGGACTAAAGATCTCCTGGATTGCCATTGCAGAGAGCATCTAATAGTCTCATTCTCATATACGAAGTGTATCCTTCGGTGACCTCTTTGTATATCTGTTGGAAGACATGCAATTTAGGCCATTCTGGTTGGTTCGGGTTATACAGGTTCAAGTTGAGATCGTTCCAATCCTGATTGACCCAATTCTATATTGTAATGGTTAGCCCGAAATCTCAACAACCCTAATCTTGAGGGCGAAGTATGCATGGTAATTGGGTCATGTGTAACATCTTTACTTGTTCTTTCTTTTCAGCAAATAAGTTGTTTTCTTTCTTTTGCTTTGTGTAGGGGGATTGGTTGACCACTGACTGAACAGGTAACTTGTGTACATATATTGATGTGTTCTTTGTTCATATCATCAAAGACAGTAGCATTTTCCAATGCCTTTTTTATGTACTGCATTTTCGTTCATATCACCAATAACAGTAGCATCCCGAATGTTTGATCTGTCTGCCTACAACCATTCTGAACCCTTACCTCAGGATCTCTGGTTGAAATTTTTGTTATATTTTTGGCATAGATCACTTCTTTTCTGTTCTGAATTTAGGTAAACCAGTTATAAAAAGAAGAGGGTAATCCAAGAACTGAGGAACTAACAGAAATTTTGTAGGGGTGATGGAGTAAGATTGATGGATGAATTGTGGGGAGTCTGGAGACTAATGTACTATTTCCAAAGTATCCCCTGGGGGTGTTCATTAGGTTACAGGTGCTTGGTTGTATGATAAAATGAGTTTCTATTCGGAACTTTTTTTTTTTGTAACTCAACGTGCTGAAAAGAATGGTGGACGATAATTATAAATTTATGTTTTTATACATTCTTCTAGGGTGCAAGAAGATGCAAAACTTTTCTTTATTGTGGTCTCTATCTTTTATGATGTTATACATAGTCTCCACTCTTGTTATCATATCTTGTCCAACATGATAACTTTGTCTTCAATTATTTTGCAGTTCATTGTAATTTATACTTTATCATAGAAGTGTATAAAAATATTTTGCAACCAAACACCTCATCAACAGTTTTTATATGTTTTAGCAAGATATGATGTCATCGTATACTTTATCCTGCTGGCGCTGCCATCGTGGACCGTCTCCCAGACCCGGAAGCAATCACTTGTTCCTCAGATGACTTCCCTGGTCTTTGGGCTGCAATCATAAAACAATAAAGGCAGAAATTTCGTTTGTTAAAAGTTACATGAATATCTTTTTTATCAATAATGTAATAAAATTTTTATGATATTTTAATCGATCCCACTGCTTTTGTTTGGTTGGGGGCCATCTTTCGCTTAGTCCATTCGGGCTGTCATCCAACCCGTCTTGCATTTCTCATTTACCTAAAAAATTAGACCCAAACAGGTCAATGGCCTGTTTAGTTTAGTTTAGTTGATACTATATTAATATTAATATTGTTATCTTTAAAAGTTGTAATATCAATATCAAAATCGATAGTATTACATAACATATCTTGTTTGTATTATAAATTTTAAAATTGATATTATTAGTCAAACATTATTATTGATTATTATCAATATCAATTATAGCATTGATAGTGACAGGGATGTTTAATAATGTTATCAAATAGGGTCTAATGGCTCGTCTGGTTAGAGTTTCAAATTTGATACTATATCAATATTGATATTGATAATTTTAGAGGTTGGAGTATCAATATCAAAATTGATACAAGTTGACTCTTATATTACACAATGTGCTTTGTTTTCATTACCAATTCCAAAATTGGTAATATTAACCAAACACTTCTTAGTGATTACTAAGAATATTAATTTTAAAATTGATAGTGATAGAAGTGTCAAATAGTGTTACCAAACGGGCCATAAGATACCCAGCTGAAATATGACCCGTTCCTATGGATAGAACACAGTTGAAATAACATTTGAACCGTCTGAAGGAACCGATTAGCTCCTAGTTTCTACATTCTGTGTTCACACGTTTATTGTATTGTAATTATCTTGTTTCAAACTCTTTTATTTAAAAACAAATTTTTATTTTGGATATCAAGAGTGTGTTTGTTTAATCGAGTAAAGGACATTGAAAACAAAAGCGGAAGATGAATTGTACAACTGTAACGTTTTATTGTTTTGGTTTTCACCCTCTTCCCTGGCTTAATTTAATTAAGAATTATTATTTTAAATTATCATATTTTTATATTAACGTAAGGCCATGTTTGGTAGCACACGCCTATGCCACATGTAATAAAAAGTGTCAACTTGTATCAACTTTGATATTGATACTCTAATTTCTAAAAATATTAACGTCAATATTAATATAGTATCATATTTTAACCAAACAGGTTGAAATAAGCTCACCATTTTGCAGGATTTTACGAAGAAACAAACCAGCTCATCGAACAATTTAACTCCCGATCTTGCGAAGCAATTAGCAGCAGGCTCTGCTGCTTCCAAAAAGAATCCGAACTTCATTCAGGAAGTGTGTGAATCAATAACAGCACGAGAAAACTGTTGAAAGCAAGATAACTAGTAGAAATGGTTTATCATTCTATTTCAAATGTAACTCATGACAACATGTTATAAAAACTAAACACCCAGTTGGTACCTACCCACTTGAGGCATGGCAATCAAGAATTTCCTTGCTCTGGTGGTGATTAACTAATAATTCCGTACATTATTTAACCACAAGGGTGCCACCGTCCGTATTCAAATTCCCTCCGACAATGATCCATTGCGTCCTGTCTTAGGGTTGGAAAGCCCCGGTCTGGTTAGAATATTAAAAATGATACTGCATCGATTTTGATATTGATATTAATGATACATAACATTATTAGACATCTCTATCATTATCGATTTTAAAATTAATATTGATGATAATTATTAAAAATTATTTGAGTGATAACATCAATTTTGAAATTTGTAACTTAAACAAAACATGTTATGTAACAAAGAGTCAACTATCAATTTTGAGATTGATATTTCATACCATGTTTAGTTAGAGTATCAATATTAAAATTGATACACAAGTTAATTTGTATTACATTTCATGTTTTGTTTACACTGTAAATTTCAAAATTGATATTATCAACCAAACATCTCTAAATGATTATTATAAATATCAATTTTTTAAAATTGATAGTAATTGTCTGATAGTGTTACCAAATATGAGTCGACCCATGGAAATATCAATATCAAAATTGATACAAAGGGACATATTTTATATCATGTTTTGTTTACACTAATATTGATAGTCAAATAATTGTTAATGATTCTTATCGCTATCAATTGGTGTTCAATACAATTACCAACAGGTGGGCAACGGACCAGCCAGCTGATTTGGGAACAAGAAAACATCACAGTGCTTCATCGGAAGAGACTTCTAGTATGCAGTTTCCTCTGCAGAGCCGCCCCATTTCTCCAAGCGCATGCTGGCTTTTAGGGCCTGGATCAGTGACATACATAGCAGAGAAGATCAAGAAATGTTTTACACATGAAATAGTAAGATTTGGGATGTTCTTGGTTGGATCTCTACTTCTTCTTTTTTACTTTAGTCTGAATTTATATTGATTTAATTTTTATTTATTAGTAAATTTGACGGGCTAAACCAACAAATTGAACTGAACGGAATCAGATTTCGTTAATAGGCTGGGTTTCTATATATACTTGAAATTGAGCCCATCCATCAAGAGTTTCAATGAGTGGGGTCAAGGGTTGGTCAAAACCAGGTCCGTCAACTCAAAAATCGACCAAGTCGGGCTCGAGTCACAACCCGGGTCCGAAGACATTAGTATTGTTTCATTAATGTTGGTGCACATAATTTGATTTGATCTAATTTTGAGCCATGTTTTTTTAAAACCGAACCATGCTGTCGAATCCAATTGGTTCGAGATCAAAAAATAATTACATATTTTAAATAAATAATTATATTAACTTTTAGTACTAAATAATTCGCCATAAAAGTTAGTTCAGTTAATAATATAATAATATTTTATTATATCTTGATTTATTCAATTTGATTTGATTTGATTCGATTTAGAACAGCTCCAAACCGGTCGATCCATCGGCGGTTTGAACTTTGAACGGGTTCCATGTTGTGCACACCCCCGAGCCCTAATTTTTGCAACGCAAGATGAAGAACAGCAGCCACACCTCCTTCTCCCAGTCGCATCGGATGGTGATGATAGCCAAGATCAGCGTCTGGACCGCAGTTCCGCCGATCATTCCCGCCCAGATGCCCTGGAAATTTTCGCTCGAGAAATTTGAGAGATCGATGCATCATCATCTCCGGCGGTGTCCGTCGAATCAAGGTGTGGTTGAATCGGGGGCGTGCGTACCAGGACTCCGAGGTCGAACATCCAGCCGAGGAAAATGCCGAGAGGGATGCCGATCAAGTAGTAGCTGCCGATGTTCACGTACGCCACCAGCGCCTGCCAGCCGGAGCCGACCGCCACCCCTGCAGACGCCGTCGATGGAATCGTCAATCGAGCTTCGGACGAAGAGGTTCCGGCGATCGGCGGATCGTCGATCGGTACCGGAGAGGATGGGCTGGACGCTGTTGAGGAGGACGGTGAAGGCGAGGAGGACGGAGAGCCGGTCGACGGCGGCGAGCACGCGGGCGCTGGACGTGAAGATGAGGGCCAGGGCGCCGTGGAAGGCGATGATGAGGCCCCAGAAGCAGACGCCGATGGCGGCGGAGGTCGCCACCGCCACCTCCGTGGCGAACTTCGCCGCCCTCCCGTTGCCCGCCCCGAGCTCGTTCGCCACTCGCACCCTGCGGGATCGTCATGTGATTGATGGGGGCAAGCTTTCTAAATAGAAACAATATATATATATATATCTTCGGCGCATAAACAGGCTGACTCAATTTATTCAGGATATGACTTTTGTTGTTTTCGGATAGCAACAAGGTTCTTTTTAAAAAAAAATTACAAGAACATAACGGGCTTAAAAAGACTTTAGGAACAATATATCCTGGCATTGAAGGTGAATAAATAATTTTTTAATGTATTAATTTTACATTTTAATATTTGTATATTATATCGTTTCACTGAGTTCAATATTTTTATCGTAAATGCACGAGTACATAGGTACTCGAAATAGATCGTTCTAAATTCTGATTTTGATAAATTTAATGATTTATCGGATAAATAATAATGTTCGGTACACCTTTTTTTCCATGCGGACAAAATCGGAATATTCAAAAGACGAAGAAGGAACCATCTTGTAGATAGACTTTTTTTTTGACACCATGGTCGAAACGGTCTGCACCCGCAGAGCATTGCACTACGACGAGAGATCGAGTCTCTTGCTTGATCCCCACAAGGAACCAGGATGGCCGACTCCGCAGTCATTCGAACCTCGCCCCTCACTCGGATGATGTCAACAACCGAGCGACGCTCGACCGACGTAGACACTCGAATGACTCTGGAGAACAAAGTCACCCCCAATTCTAAATAGGGATGCGATCACCTCAATATTATTTTTTTCTTTTTCTTTTTTTGGTATTTACTGAGAGGCAAGAGACGTAACATGGTAGCAAGTGGTGCCATGACTTATTAAACTCCCTCTCTTTTATATGTGTCATGGGGTCAGG
The DNA here is from genome assembly GCA_036172225.1 of Cryptocoryne crispatula var. balansae. Taxonomy (NCBI): domain Eukaryota; kingdom Viridiplantae; phylum Streptophyta; class Magnoliopsida; order Alismatales; family Araceae; genus Cryptocoryne; species Cryptocoryne crispatula. The sequence goes on along the minus strand of CM069920.1, from coordinate 48,935,400 downwards.
AGAAAAAATTAATGTCGTTGATGCGATCTTAACTAGCCTACTGCACCGGTCACATCACCCCCTTCAAACGGGGGGTGCTGTGCTGGCGCTTCACGGCTCTCCCGGGGTCTCTATTTACATTTTTAAAATAAAGACGAGATCACCTTAATATATATATATATATTATTTTTTTGTGTGTGGTATTTACTGAGAGGTAAGAGACGTAATATGTTAGCAAGTGGTGCAATAACTTATTAAATAATATTAATAAATTTAATAGTTTCAGTCTTTAATAATGGTTCAATAAATCGTTATTAAAAAATACTGAACTGTTATTATTGATAATAAATTGTATTGAGTCTGCTCGTAAATTAATAAAATATTAATAATAATTTAATTTTTTTAATAACGAGTTAGTAAAATATCGATAACGATTTAACTTTTTTTCGACAAAAATTCGGATCATCTCGTAGAAAAATGACGGAGAAAGCACCATCCATATATTCTCGAGACAAAAAAAACGTACGGGACCCATCGTATTGATTGGACTCGAGGAAGATCTCCCTGCTCTTGCGAGAGAATAAAAATGATCTCTCCACCATTTTTTTTTTTTTTTTGAGGTGATTAGAAGAACTCTTTCGTATGTGGTCGGCAACGATACACCTCGTCCCAAGTCGGCGGCGGCCAGAAGGGAAGGTGGCGGGTCGCGAGAGATCGAGAGAGGTAGGAGGAGGAGGAGGAGGAGGAGGAGGAGGAGGAGAGATCATCGTCATCATCGTGATCGTAAAGGAAGGTAAATCAAATTTTACTTACCCTGTTCCGGCGAAGAAGGCGAGGGGAATCATCAGCTGCCAGGAGTTGATGCTCATGCTGCAGCAAGAAAGGGGAGTCGGGAGATCTCGCATCAGTCACGCCGGCGCCGGCGGCGGAGACGGAGGAGGAGGAAAGGATGGGGGCGGCGCTCGATATATCGGAGTCGGGATCGAGAGCTTCTCAATACCAGATGGAGAGGGCGTCCACGGCGATCTCTGCGTCGGCGAGGTTCCCCGTCAGGACGATGAGCACGCGGTAGTACCAGTTCTCCAGGCTGCAGCTCGCGCCACGTCTCAGCAGTTAATTTCCGGCCAGATCATCCAAAAAAAAAAAAAAAAGACGATCGATACGGTACGCGTGTGTCAGATTGTCGAGGGACTAGAGGAGTTTCATATTGTTAAGTGTGAAAAATTTTATTTTTATGTTTATATATAAATCTGATCTTGATCGTCTCAATATTTAGTTTCATTGCCGAAGAGAGTACTATTCTATATATCGTAATGAATTTTGAGGTTTCACAGAGCTAGATCGACGAGGATCGCCGGAAAAGATCCTGATCATTATATATATGCTTGTGATCGACGGCGGCCGGATCAGGAGAACTACTACTAGTACGTAATTAACGGAGAGAAAGAGAGGGATAAATTCAAGGTAATTACCAGAGCATGACGCCGGAAGCGGCGGAGAGCTTCAAGAAGTCGGGGAGGCCGGAGAAGGCCTCGACGGAGAAGCCCTTCCAGGAGAGGGGGCAGCCGCCGCAGGCGACGTAGCCGAAGAAGGAGAGCACCATGACCCACCAGGAGAGGTTGAGGGCGATGGCGGTGCCGGCGAGCCCCAGCCGCAGCTTCGAGACGAGGACCCAGGTGGCGAGGAGGTGGAAGGCCAGGGCGGCGACGGAGAAGGCGGCGTTGACGCCGTTCTTGAGCTGACACTGGAGGAACCGCTGCAGCGGGAAGAAGAAGACGAAGGAGAAGTGGAGGGGGATCAGCCAGACGGCGACCTCGCCCGCCCTCCGGGCCAGCGGCGGCGGCTGCCCCAACAGCTCCAGGATCGGCGCCGCGAAGAAGTACATGGGCAGCAGCGCCGCCGCGCACAGGATGAGCACGATCCAGGACCGCTGCATGTAGACGCCGAGCATGTGGTATCTCTCCGCTCCGAACGCCTGGCCGCAGAGCGTCTCCAGCGCGCTCGCCATGCCCAGCTGCACGCCAAAATATATTGATCTGGGGTCGGCGGCGGCGCCGGGGAAGGAGGAGACACCAAGAAGAAGATGATGATGAATAGAGACGGACGGGCGCACCATGAGTCCGAAGTTGAAGCCGACGACGACGTTGTTGGCGATGGAGATGGCGGCGAGCTCCAGGTCGCCGAGGTGCCCGGCAAAACCTTGGGTGATCACGTTCATGGCGTACAAGGACAGCCGGCTGACTATTGCCGGCCCGACGATGCGCCATAGCTTCTTCGACTCCGCCCACACCCTTCTCGCCGTCGGCCCCCATTCCTCCTGATCCCCGTACGCCGCCGCCGCCGTGAGCAGCAGCGGCACCTCCTTCTCGTCTTTCCCCCTTTCTTCCATCTCTCTCTCTCTCTCTCTCTCTCTCTCTCTCTCTCTCTCTGTTCAGGCCGTGATATAGGAGGAGAAGACGTGTTGGAAAGAAATGGGCAGTAAATTAATAATCGCATTTAATTACATGGTAGATGGCATTAATATTTGGAAAATAAATAATGATTTTTTATCCCAAAAAAAAAAGATAAAACTAGTGATAAGATTGGAATGTTTATAGTTAGTAACATATGAACAAAGCATTGTAATAATTATAAGCCAACAATAAATAGATATCCGAAGGTGTATATACATAATATTTTTCTTGGCGACACTTATAACTTGTGTTGTGTGGAAGTTAATTATTTGTCATATAATTAATAAATGATAGCAGTAATCTTTTAAAAATAAAAAGTAATACTTAGAAGCTGAACTTATTTGTCATATATATATAATCATTGATGGTGGTTTGTGACAACTGGTGGTAACAATATTTAGAAGGTGACAGTAAAATATATATGGTGGTTAACAATAATATTTGGAAGTGGGTGTAACATATTGGCATGTGGAAAATTAACGGAGTAAATTAATATACTCCATGAATTGTATATATAGGCAAATATAAAGTTATATTACACTTGACTGCACCTAGGAACATATACATTAATTATAATTGGTATTAATAAACGGTAGTTGTTGAAACATTAAGAACACAAAAGCAACACATGGTGGTTGATAATAACACATCACCACCAGAAATGTTAATATTTACCTCAAAAACTAGCGCCACAATAACTCTAGAAAAAATTGTTGTTTTTACAGCAACAAATAATTTTGTCTCATGTAACTGCATAAAGCTCCACAATAAATAATCTCATACCAAATTGACCTTTTAAGTTTGGGCTTTTTGGTGCTTGGGGCATTGCATGTAGCTGCAAGTAGCTGTAAATTCATGTAAAATAAAATGAGTTGAATTTGAGAGCCTTCTTAGGTTAATTGCCAGGCTTTTGGTTTCAAATTTGAAATTTTGTTATAAAAAAGTATATATTTTTACAACAAAACTTGCTATAAAGAGGTGAGATGTTTTCTTCTTCTTCTTCTTGTGATCTTTCATCTTGTTCCGTTTTGTATGGTTCTCATTGTTTCTGTTGTGTCGAAGTATCTCACCAAGCATGACATTTTTGTCTTTTAGCCGCAGTGAATTTTATTTTAATATATAATTTTCACAAAAAAATAAACAAATATTTTCCAACTGAGCAGTATTGTCTGGCAACAGTAGATATTTAATTAGAATAGCTTCGAAAGAAGCTTGTCTTCATCGGGAGAAAAAAGAAATATTTTCTTTTTGGACCAAAACAGATGTGATGTTCTCTTGTTTCTTCTTTGTGGCCCCTATCTTTTTTTTTTCTGGCTGTGCATGGTCCCCAACTCACTCTTCTTGTCATCACTCCTCTCCAAACACAGATAATTTCATGTATTTATTAGTTATTTTAAATTTTATTTTATCATGTAATTTTATCACAAAAATATATAAAAACTGTTGCACAGCAAAACACCTTTTGAGACACATGAATCAAGATAGTCTATTGTTATCATATTATGGGTCATCAAGGCATTGGGGCTGTGTATACACCAATTGGTAGTGACACCGAAACTTTAGGGGTGTTGGTGGTTTTGTTTGGTTTGAATTTTTTTTTTATTTTATGTTTCGATTCCAATGAAACCTTCCGATGGAATCAGACTAAATCTGTTTGGTTTGGTTCAAATCATATTTTATTAAAACACAGTACAGTACATATTATTTCATGTGGTTCAACCTGAACTATATTTTATTCAAATTTAATGTATGTGATTAAATTTATGTTTTTCTATTTTTAATAATTATTTTTACGTGAAAATTAAGGATGTTAATGAATCTCACATTTGGATTATTTGGCTCACCGATTTGAATTTATCTAGCTACCTGTAATATATGGATCACAGGCCCACGGACCAGGACATCTTGTGGCCCAGTGGGCTTCTAGTAAGATTAAAATACCAAAGATCTACCCCTTCTACAGAGCACCATGTAGCTCAGAGCCCACCTACCAGGGTATGTCCATTGCCCAGCAAGGGTAGCCCACCAGCCTAGTGCACAGGCCCAACTCTGGTGATCCAGTAGCAGCCCACCTTTTGTTTGTGGCATGGAGGTACATAGCAATTGTCGGCCTCGCGTGGCGCGGTTGGCACGACGCCACCCCCGGGGGGGGGGGGGGGGGGGGGGGTCATCCTGTGGGGTTCGGGTGCTCGCCGGAGCACTCGAACCCTCGCCGGTGCGCAATGCGACGCACTTCCTGGCCACTGTGCCATGTCAAAAAAAAAAAAAGGTACATAGCAATCAATACACTTTGACAAGTAGCTCTAAACTCGACATGGTAAAAGTTTGACTCGACTTATTTATTAGGTCAAAGAAATGAGGTTGAACAAAAGAAAGAAGCTCAATTTGTCAATGAGCTTAGCTTAAATAGTTTCTTATTCAACTCAGATAAAATTTACCAGCAGCTTGATTAAATATTTAGTCAATTGTAGATTATAATTAACTTTCAACCATGCTTGTCACATAATCCATAGTTTTCATAGCGCAAGGGAAGGAAATTATATCAACTTGTCTAAGGTTAATTAAAGGTGTGTCTGGTTGAGATTATGTGGAAAAGAATTCATGAAATATTCTTTATCTCTATCAACTTTTTTTTAAAATGTAGAATTCATAATAATTGATAATATTTACAAAATCTATCTCTTGAAATCTCGCAGAAGTTGAGTGAGAAGAGAGGAGATGACTCTCTCTCTCTCTCTCTCTCTCTCTCTCTCTCTCTCTCAAAAATCTAAGCTCAATATGTGCAATCTAAAAAATTAAAAAAATATATAATGTGTGCTTGCATGGATGGGATGATATAAATTCTTATAAATTTTAATGATTAAAATCAAGAAAGGTGGAGTCGGGAGTTGAGACCGGGTTGGTTTGGCCCCAAACTGACTCGAGTCAGCTGGGGTTGCGACCCGGGTTGGGACGGAGTCGGCCAGGGTCACCAAAAAAAATAATAAAATATTAAATATGAGGTTGGGGTCTTGGGGTCAGGACCCGGTTGGTCGGCCCCAAATCCGACTGGTCCGGGTAGGGTCGTGACCTGCATTTCATGATTAAAATGTCTTTCGTAATTCCAACTACCCTAAAAAGCTGACTATTTTGTTGTGATTGAAGGTGACTTGATTGAGATTGACATCCCTGCAAGATGAAGATGTGCGCATTACCAACAGCATTAGAAAGAAAGATCTGCTTTCCTCCCACTGTGAGGTAAAAAAGATAGAAAGCGCATATATATATATATATATATATATATATATAGCACCGATTCCCCCTGGTTGGTTTGCAATGGAGAGAATTCTCTCAATCTCTCTTACAAGAGATGGTTAGCCCGAGTTGAGACTTCATTATTTCACTCAATCCTTAGAATGAGAGAATATGCACTCATATATATATATATGTGTGTGTGTGTATGTGTACATATATATATAGTGAGAGAGAGAGAGAGAGAGCTTTCTATATAAAGGTATATACTGTGCTCCTAATTTATATTATATTATGTTAAGGGTTATATTACTGAGAAAAATCTGTCATGGATATGGAACTTTTTTCAACTGGTGGGTTGAGTGTATGCAAATTTGAGACCACAACCTCTCAAGTAAGACATTATTTTCTTGGGGAAATGATTATCAAATTTAGGGGCGTCCGTTGAATGGTTCATACATTGGTTATGTTTAAACCCTTTGTTTGGTTTGGCAGGTTTGAGGACACTTCAAATCTAACCAAACTGGACGAATCAAATAAATAAAAAGTAACAAAAATATTAATACCTGGACTGGCCTCTAGTTTCGAATAAAGGTGCAAACTAAATATATCTAGTTGCGTAGTGTCAACTAAATAAATAAGTTAAAATTAAAATTAAATTTAGATCAAACTTTCTAAATGAGTTCATGAACAAGTTTAGAATAAGTCTCAATTCAAGTTTCGCAGACAAGTTATTCGTTTCGAGCTCTAACTTGAGTTTGGAGCTTGAGTGAAACTTTATCGAAGTTAAGCTCATGCTCGGCTTCAATTACATAAACAAGTAGTTCGACGAGTCAAATTTGAAAGTAACCGCTCTCAAACTCTAAGTAAAAGTAAATAAGTCAAGCGCTAGCAATATATTATTCAGCAAGCTGAGTTAAACTCCTTTGCACCTAGAGGTGTAAACGGATTCACAAAATTCATTAACCTGACCCGAGTCCACTTGTGTTGCCGGATTTGGAGCCTATTTTGATGAACCTAACAACACAATGACGGGTTTGGGCTCAGGGCATAACCCGAAAAGACAGGTTTCGGGTCAGATAGAGCATTTGTCGGGTCCCAGTTGCTGTATGGTCCGCTGGGAGGAGAGGGAGATGAGCTCCCAGTTTCTGGACGGCTGGACCCGTGATGTTGGTGAAGCCGATGGAGAGCGCACCCCCGGCGAGCTCCGTACTCCCCGGCCGCCCTGGGCGAGCACTGACACCATCGCCAAGTACACGACGCCGGTACCTGTACATATAGGTGTCTTTGCGGAGACCCAGCTGCCGCCCGTAGAGGCCGCAGACCCTCAGGAAGGCGGCGGGCTCCACGGCGAAGTCGCCGGAGTTCCGCTGGGGGTTCCACGGCGACACCATCGACCACACGCGCTGGTGCTGGTGGCGAGGGTACTGGAGCGGCTGGCCGGCGCCGGCGGGGAAGGGGCCCCGCCGGAGCCGCCGTTGTCGGCGCCGGGCGGTGGCCATGGCGGGGGCCGGCCCCCCGGTGGTGGCGCCGCGGCGGCGGCGGGGGTTGCCGGGAGGGCGCCGGGGCTCCTCCGACGTGTCCAAGTCGACGGTGATCTCCGTCGGCTGGTGGTCCTCCTCGGTCCTCATGGCCGGGCGAGGCCTCTTCCACAAAGATCCTCCCCCCTTCCTCCTTCCTTCTACCTCTATTGACAGGGAGAAGAGATCAAGAGGACGACGCCAAATCCCTATTTCGGGCACTTCGGGGTTAATCCGAATCCAACGAGTATTTAATATCAGGTTTAAATTCGGATTCAGGAAAAAATTTATTGGATCAGGTCAGATCCGTCTCTTATTGGATTCGGATTTGGATCAGGCACCATCCGACCCGTTGACACCTCTAATTGCACCCCTTGTTTTGAAATATCCACCATCATGATCCCTACTGATCGATGATGCTCTTCAGTGGCTTACGCCCTGTTTGGTAACACTATTAGGTACCTCTGTCACTATCAATTTTAAAATTGATATTGATAAGAACCATTAAGAGGTGTTTGGTTAATTATATCAATTTTAAAATTTGTAATGCAAACAAAGCATATTGTGTAATACAAGTGTCCACTCGTATTACTTTTGATATTGATACTCCAACATTTGAAAATATTAATATCAAAATTGATATAGTACCAAAAATGAAACTCTAACCAAACATGACATTAACAAGGGTGCTTCTCTCCCTCTCCATCCAAACAGGGGCAGCTCCAGAAGAAGGAAACATGAAAGGAGGAGATGTGACACAGCTCAATAATGGGAACTGCTGAAGTGTGCCTAACTCATTAGTTTATGTGGGCAGCTGCTTCAAATGGGCACTTGATAGCAAGTGTTGACTGAGCCTCAAAAGCTATCCTTTTTGCTTGAAAGCTGATAATATCCCTTGGGAAATGAAAATTCTCAGATTTAGATTCAAATATGTGAAATTAGTATACACTAACTTTATTATATTTATAATCTCACATATTTGAGTGTAGATTGGAGTAGATTTCTTTTTAACTCTATAAGGACTAAGGAGTATCCTTTCTTACCGGATCCATTACTAATTCTATCCTGAGACAAGGCTTTTGTCACAGCCAAAAAGGAAAAGGAAAAAATAAAAAATAGATGGCTTCTAAATTTAGGTGGTGTTTGTTTTGACTTCGAAGTCTTTTGGTCCAAATTTTTTTAAAAATTTTATCTCTATTATTTTCATAAATGAACACAAAATCTTAATTATTCATCTATGAAAATAAAAAATATAGTAAGCCATGCTAGCTTACGTAAACTTTAAAAAATTATTATTATACTTAAATATTTTATCAAATATTTTAGGTCATGTTTGGTATGAGGATAACTTGGGGATAAACCAGGTTTATCCTCATAATTTAGGGGATAAACCTGGTTTATCCCCGAAAAATTTTGGTGCCAAACAGCACCTTAATGTTTTATTTTTGACGGATTCAGATGTTAGCTATTAAGTATGAGACCTTAGTTTGTGATCTAAACCCCAACCTTCTTTAGTGTCATTTGGCAGGGTGCATGAGCCTTGAACCAGCTATAGCTGCATTTGGTTCAAAAGAGTATACAGAGAGAGAGAGAGAGAGAGAGAGAGAGAGAGAGAGAGACTTACCTAGGAAAGTGTATATATAAATATAAATATAAGAGTGTGGAGGGTGGGACTTTCCTAGGAAAGTGCATATATATATATAAATACAAATATATGTGTGTGTGCACTGCATAGTGTTATTATATATGATGATAGTGGAGAGGTAGGAGAGGTGAGCAAAGTCTTCGTCGGCGGGAGTAATGACAGATTCCGGGTCTCCCTCAATCCTATATGCTTTTATCCACTACTGTGTCTCCATCTCTAATTCAATATATATATATATATATATATATATATATATATATATATACATACATACATACATATATAAATGTGTGTGTGTATATATGTCAAACCAGCTGTTTTAAATCTAGTGCAAAATAGGGCTAGAAGCTGGTAGAATTCCGTAATCACCCATATATGTATATATGTGTGATGCTCGTTTTAAAATTTTCAGATTGATTACAATCTGATGCGGCAGCTTCAAATCTGATGCGGCAGCGTCCGGCTGTAACTGATATGATGCGCAGCCGTTTTGCCGCGGCTTTAATGCATATTTGGAGTTAAGTTAGAATGCGGCAGTTACCGATCCACTCATTTTGCGATTTTTTTTTGCAGGCTTAACATTTCCAAGGGAGGGGGCGGGGGATAGAGAGGAGATAGCTATGATGATTGGCTTAGGCTATGCGAAGCTAAAAGGATCCGAAGCGGCCCGTGGCGGCGGTGATTTTAGGCATTCTGTACGGTGACGAAGGCGGCCTTGGAGGCGGCGTGGGTCTCAATATCAGGCAACCCGAGAGCACCCTGAAATCTCAATTTCGGGCTTTCACCTATCCCCGAATCCGAGACAAGTGTGGTCGGGTTAGCCGTTAAGTGTTTAAGATCCAAAAATAATTTCGGACTCAAATTGTTTATCGGATCCGGGAACTCCATTGACAGGTCTATATATATGTTGCTTGTGTCCGGAAACGAAGGGAAGCGTTGCAAACTTTTCAAGCGGAGACCGGATCCCCTCGGGAGGCCTCCTGAGGCAGTCCGGTCAGGCCACACACATATTTTTGATATGACAGACATCACATCATATTTAATGTCCATCACATCATCTGTCACATCAAAAATATGTGTGTGACCTGACCGGACTCCCTCAGGAGGTCTTCTGAGGGAATCCGGTCTCTTTCAAGAGTGGTGGCATTTAGAGGGCCCTTCTTCCTCTTCTTTCTCCTTTTTTTTTCTTCTCCTTCTTTTGATCGTTGGGGTCCTTCTTCCCCAACCAGTCTCTTTCTCTCTCTTACATCGTTCATATTTACTTGCCCAGCTTGTTGCTGTCCTCCGGCTGCACCAGAGGCAACTCTATATGTGATGTCTTACTTGTGCAAAGTGGTGTCCCGATGCTACTCCTACTTGTGTTTATAAATCATCATTCTTTTTTTTCTTGTGGTTGATGGAATCAATATCTTTTTATCAGGCATGTCCTGATCATCTGCTAATGTTTTACATATTCATGTTGCTGTTGTTATTCTGTTGGCAGCCTATTAGCACCTACTCTTACATATGATGTATCACCAAGTGGAACAAGTGTTATCCATGGACACTTTTATAATAAAATTTTATATTATTATCTTTTTATACTTTTTCTCCTGGACCTTCTATTTCTCTTGATCTCTCCAACGAAGCGAGCACACTTTTATTAGAAGGTTGGAGGGTACTTAATATGTTCGGTGCAAGTTTTTTCTAAAGATAAATTTGACTTTTTTTTCACAAATGTTCAGAGATAAATCCAAAATTTTAACTGTAATTAACTATTTCAAACATATTATTAGTCGCAATTTTTAACATTTAAATTTGAAACCATTCAAATTGCCACGAGACTTATTTCAGATTAATACTCTTTCCGGGACATTTATGTAAAAGCGCACCGCAGGGTGACGAGCGCGGCATTCTCCCTCAAGAGGGCACTCGATTCGACGGCCATGATTATTTCCACGTGTCCAATCTCGGCCACCAGACAATAGCATATTATTTATGACCGCATGCCAAGTATAAGTATTTTAGCTAATTTTGAGTTATCTATACATCCCACTTACCCTCTACCATACAAGTGTGGCTAAACAAGGGCAAGAACACCACCCAAAGATGACCAAATCAAACAACTCAAGATATTATGATATTTCTATCTATTTATCTATATATACATCTCTTCCACACTAACTTTACACTTCAGGGTGTTAGAAATTATTTATTCGAAGCACGATCTTCTCTTTTCTGTTCTTCCTTCTTCTTTGTTCAATGTTGCATACAACAGTTTGTGTGCAGAATCTCAACTAAACCTTGAAGCGATTTCAGCAAAGAAAACGATCTGCTCAGAATCGAAAGGTTTGTATCTTCATCCCTACTTATTATATAATAATGTTCGCCGAGAGGATACAAGAGATCGATCATTTTCTATCGTTGTATCTCATGTATTAATTAAGCACGGACCGAGCATAAATAAATTTACTTTCACTTTTATATAAAAGTATCATTCCATAAGGTACATTTTTGGGATAGAATAGTATAACAAAATAAAAACTAAGAAAGATAAAACTTAAAATATCATCGTGTGCTTGGCTAGAAATTAAATGATATTTGTAATTGACGCGGACAGTGTGTGTGTATATATATATATATGCCAAAAATTGCGGAGGAATATTACAAGAAAAAAAGTCGCACCTCTTAATTTATCCAAGAAGAATTTTCTATAAACCCATACCTTTATATATCACGATTGTGGAACAATTTTATTTTAACACTTTCCGTGGCATTAACATACTTTATGTAAAAAAACTATCATACAACGTAATCATGCAAAAAAAATTTATTGAAAAGGTTGGAATATTTCAAAATATAAAGAGCTTATACCCACGTGCTTATCCCTATTTCAGCCTGCATATTAAGAAAGTGGAGGGAACTCGACCTCCTGGTCGCAAAGGAGGTGACACCATCGTCCCCCCCTCATTTGGGGTCGCGTGAGAACCTTTAATATTTTGTTTTTGTCATTAAGCCGTCCATTATGTTATTATGGTTGAAATATCTTACTAATTCCCATGTCTTTTTTATTATTAACTTTTACGGTACATTACTAACCAGTTAATGAGTTCATGTCTCCAAAATAAAATTAAATTAGGGCTTGTGTGTTCATTTTTGATGTGACATCATCTCTTTTGGAATGGCTCCGCCAGCGAATTGAGCTGATCTTAACTAGTGCGTTAATCACCCATATATGTATATATGTGTGATGCTCGTTTTAAAATTTTCAGCCCTCGGAGACAATTCGGGGAAGCTTGTGCACGCATACGGGCGGTGTTCCCCTACGCATCAGGAGCCCCCGGACATCGCAGAACTGTTGGCCCATGACTCTCTGAGACTATCCTATATGTATGAAGGAGTACTAGGGCAGCGGCGAAGTACTGCAGCCAACCATAGTGTTGGCGCCACACAACTGGGTCAATCGACAACAATGATCAGCGTACCAACGAAGGACATGCAGCCGTTGGGTGGCTTTGGCTTCATGATAACCATCTATGTGGGAAATGTACGTCCTCATGGACACCGGCTCAGACCACTGCTGGATCTAGTGCCAGCCCTGCATACATTGCTACCCACAGCATCAGACAATATTCAACCCGGCCAGGTCGACCACGAGATATGTGCAATGCACGAATCCAGTGTGTGATCATCATCGTCTCGTCATCCACTCCGGCAACGACAACAACCAGCAGCGACGGCATTCAAGAGCAGTCAATGGGGGAACGGTCAGCGGTGGCCACGGCCACGACAACAATAGTTGTGATCGTGGCAGGTGCACCTACTGGGTTACCTACGGGGACGGGGTCTCTTACTCATCCGGTTTTCTCGTCAGGGATAGGGTCACTATGGAGGGTGGCTTCGCGCAGCAAGATAATTTCACTTTCGGCTGCGGCAACGACAACAAAGCGCTCTTCATCGGAACTGCCGGGTTGGTCGGCCTCGGACGCAGCAACCTATCGCTCAACAAGCAGATGCCTCATATGGGCAACATCTTCTCCTACTGTCTTCCCCCCACGTATAGAGATACGGGGCATCTAAAGCTAGGCGACGGACAATATCCACTGGCGGTATACACGCCTATAGTTTCAGAGCCCGCATATCCTCTACATTTCTACATCCACATGTGGGGGATGAGCGTCAACGGGAGGTTGCTGCCTGTGCGGGAGAGGGCCTTCGAGGGTACCAAGACGATCATTGACTCAGGGAGCGTGATGTTGTACATTCCGCATGTTGCCTACACCGCCCTTAGGGAGGCTATCCGCAGGAGCATGACCAGATTTCGTCTTTTGTGATCACCGATACCCCATGTGGACACCTGCTATGACCTTGGCAACTTGACCACGGTGGATTCACCGGTAGTCACCCTCCACTTCGACGACGCTGAAGTCAAACTAGGGTTCACTCAAACGTTCCTAAGCCATGCAAACATACACTGCCTGGCGTTCGTGAATAACGGCATTAGGTCCCCATCCATCATCGGAGGGGTTCAACAGCGTGGGATGAAGGTCATCTACGATCTCGAGGCCAACAAGATCGGTTTTTCTACCATTACTAATTGCCATTTACCTGTATTTATAGTTGGTTATGTACCTTGTCGTTCATGTATGACGGAGTGTAGGTGGGACAAAATAAATTACTATCCTAAACATCACATGACGAAGGATAGCTCAATCCTCTTACTCTTTTCTTTTCTTCCTCCTCTTTTTCTTTTTCTATCCTCTTCAAATGATGATATGTGCACTTGCATTTATTTAAAAATATAAGAGAAAAAATTGTGGAAAATGTTTATCTATCCCTACTTTTTACCGATCTATATATTTTGTAATGATTAATAATCTCTATTTTTATCTCTAGATAATTTTAAAAGTTGAAAGAGAAGATAATTTTTATATGTGTGCCTGTATCTCTCTTCCTTAAACATAATAGTTAAAATCTAAAAGTCAAAAGGAAACAAAATATACTCAGATTAGATTGTGTAAATTTATAGGTTTTAACAATTAAAATTATTTCATTATCCCAACCAAATGCTTCTGTAAAATATGATAAATAATATAATTTCTTCAACCTTTATAGAGTATTAGGTTGCAGAATAACTTTTTATATTTTTATAAAGTTAATATTGTACTTAAATGGTGTAAAAGTTTGCATTGTAAAAAGGAATTTTTATATTATTATCTTTTGTACTTTTTCTCCTGGACCTTCTATTTCTCTTAATCTCTCCAACGAAGGGAGCACACTTTTATTAGAAGGTTGGAGGGTACTAATTAACCTGTTCGGTGCAAGTTTTTTCTAAAGATAAATTTGACTTTTTTTCACAAATGTTTAGAGACAAATCCAAAATTTTAACCGTAATTAGCTATTTTAAAAATATTATTAGTCTGTCTCTCTTCCCTCGTTCAGGTACGTAGTCGCAAGTTTTAACATTTAAATTTGAAACCCGAGACTTATTTCAGATTAATACTCTTTCCGGGACATTTATGTAAAAGTGCACTCCCAGGGCGATGTGGCGCGACATTCTCCCTTGAGAGGGTGCTCGATTCGACGGCCATGATTATTTCCACGCGTCCAATCTCGGCCACCAGACAAATATCATAATATCGAAGACGGCATGCCAAGTGTAACTATTTTAGCTAATTATGAGTCATCTATATATCCCACTTAGGGTCCGTTTGGATCCTTGTAAAAACAAAATCACGTAAAACATTTTCTTTGGAGTAACTTTTCCAAAGAAATTGGAAACATAATCCACCATTTGGTTGTCCGTAAATCTTTTTCCCAAAAATGTAATTCTTTATTTGGTTGTCCGTAAAACAATTTCCCGAAAACACTTTTCAGTCATTTGGTTACATGTAAATCATTTTCAATATTTTTGTATTTTAAAATATGATATATAAGAGTTGTAAAATAATATGTATTTTAATTAAATTATTACTCATAACAAATGACTATTACATTCATCATTATAAAATATTATATTATATAATGTAATATTTTTTAAAAATCAAAATTTTTATAAATTTGTTATTTAAAATTTTAAAATATATCAATAATCAAAATTGAAAATAGACGCCTTCTTCTGCCTTCTCGATCCCCTCTGCGGACTCGTGCAAGGGTCCATTTGGTAACGTATAAAATCAAAATGTAAGAAAAAATATTTTCCGGAATGCATTTTCCAGAAAATTGAAAACAATGATGGTTGTTTGGTTAACTTTTTTAGAAAAGTTCATTGAGCACTACTAACATCATAGCAACCAAGATAATTTTATCTATATTTGTGTGATACAATTATTTATTTATAATCAAATCTTGATGTAAAAATAAGTTAAGTAAGTTATTTACAAAAATTTATTTTTAAATAAAATAAAAAATATAGTTTATTACTTATATATTAGTAAAATATTTTTATTAAAAATAAGATATATTAATTTTTATTTTAAAATTATCTTCTTAAATTATTTCCGGTCATTTGAACATCTATAAATCATATTCTTAAATTTCAAGTAAAATTTTACTACAGTATACTCATTTTATTTATTGAAGTCTTTAAATATAATTTATAAATATAAAATTTATATTTTTTAAATTAAGTATATTATAAAATATTTTTAACACTAAAAAGTTTCATAAAAAAGTACTTTACTCAAATTCATATATTGTAAACCTACAATCTGACAACTAAATAAAATATATATTGCATAATAGTACACCATAGTGTTATTATGTTTTCTATAGAAAATAATTTAATTAATAAAATAGTTCAAACATTTTGCAAACTTAAGTTTCAGTTAAATTTTTATTAATAAATTTATTGAATAAGTACTTCGTATCATAAAACTACATTTCAAAAAATTTATTTTATTTTTTAACACATAAGAATAAAATGAATTGTTATCTACATATTTAAAAAGTTGATTTTAAATAATAGACATATTATACACCTTCCACCGAAAATGGCATCCCGAGCACCGCAGCGGATGCCAAAATCCGGATTACCTAGATACGTTCGTAAAATATTTTACGTGATTCAACCTTTTCCATGCAACCAAATAAGTTGCCGCGTGTCTTTTCCTCTCACTCTTTTCTTTTCTTCCTCCTCTTTTTCTTTTTCTATCCTCTTCAAATGATGATATGTGCACTTGCATTTATTTAAAAATATAAGAGAAAAAAATTGTGGAAAATGTTTATCTATCCCTACTTTTTACCGATCTATATATTTTGTAATGATTAATAATCTCTATTTTTATCTCTAGATAATTTTAAAAGTTGAAAGAGAAGATAATTTTTATATGTGTGCCTGTATCTCTCTTCCTTAAACATAATAGTTAAAATCTAAAAGTCAAAAGGAAACAAAATATACTCAGATTAGATTGTGTAAATTTATAGGTTTTAACAATTAAAATTATTTCATTATCCCAACCAAATGCTTCTGTAAAATATGATAAATAATATAATTTCTTCAACCTTTATAGAGTATTAGGTTGCAGAATAACTTTTTATATTTTTATAAAGTTAATATTGTACTTAAATGGTGTAAAAGTTTGCATTGTAAAAAGGAATTTTTATATTATTATCTTTTTGTACTTTTTCTCCTGGACCTTCTATTTCTCTTAATCTCTCCAACGAAGGGAGCACACTTTTATTAGAAGGTTGGAGGGTACTAATTAACCTGTTCGGTGCAAGTTTTTTCTAAAGATAAATTTGACTTTTTTTCACAAATGTTTAGAGACAAATCCAAAATTTTAACCGTAATTAGCTATTTTAAAAATATTATTAGTCTGTCTCTCTTCCCTCGTTCAGGTACGTAGTCGCAAGTTTTAACATTTAAATTTGAAACCCGAGACTTATTTCAGATTAATACTCTTTCCGGGACATTTATGTAAAAGTGCACTCCCAGGGCGATGTGGCGCGACATTCTCCCTTGAGAGGGTGCTCGATTCGACGGCCATGATTATTTCCACGCGTCCAATCTCAGCCACCAGACAATAGCACATTATTTATAACCGCATGCCAAGTGTAGTTATTTTAGCTAATTTTGAGTTATCTGTACATCCCACTTACCCTCTACCCAACAAGTGTGGCTAAACAAGGGCAAGAACACCACCCAAAGATGACCAAATCAAACAACTCAAGATACTATGATATTTCTATCTATTTATCTATATATATATATATCTCTTCCACACTAACTTTACACTTCAGGGTGTTAGAAATTATTAAACAACTACAATGGATCTTATTCGAAGCACGATCTTCTCTTTTCTGTTCTTCCTTCTTCTTTGTTCAATGTTGCATACAACAGTTTGTGTGCAGAATCTCAACTAAACCTTGAAGCGATTTCAACAAAGAAAACGATCTGCTCAGAATCGAAAGGTTTGCATCTTCATCCCTACTTATTATATAATAATGTTCACCAAGAGGATACAAGAGATCGATCATTTTATTTTTTTGATTGATCATTTTCTATCGTTGTATCTCATGTATTGATTAAGCACGGGCCAAGCATAAATAAATTTCCTTTCACTTTTATATAAAAGTATCATTCCATAAGGTACATTTTTGGGATAGAATAGTATAACAAAATAAAAACTAAGAAAGATAAAACTTAAAATATCATCGTGTGCTTGGCTAAAAATTAAATGATATTTGCAATTGACAGGGACAGCGTGTGTGTGTGTATATATGCCAAAAATTGTGGAGGAATATTACAAGAAAAAAAGTCGCACCTCTTAATTTATCCAAGAAGAATTTTCTATAAACCCATACTTTTATATATCACGATTGTTGAATGGTTTTATTTTAGCACTTTCCGTGACATTAACATACTTTACTTAAACTATCATACAACGTAATCATGCAAAAAAATATTTATTAGAAAGATTAGAATAATTCAAAATATAAAGAGCTTATACCTCCATGCTTATCCCTCTTTCGGCTTGCTCATTAAGAAAGTGGAGGGAACTCGACCTCCTGGTCGCAAAGGAGGCGACACCATCGTCCCCCCCTCATTTGGGGTCGCGTGAGAACTTTTAATATTTTTTTTTGTCATTAAGCCGTCCATTATGTTATTATGGTTGCAATATCTTACTAATTCCCATATCTTTTTTATTATTAACTTTTACGGTACATTACTAACCAGTTAATGAGTTCATGTCTCCAAAACAAAATTAAATTAGGGCTTGTGTGTTCATTTTTGATGTGACATCATTTCTTTTGGGATGGCTCCGCCAGAGAATTGAGCTGATCTTAACTAGTGCGTTAATCACCCATATATGTATATATGCGTGATGCTCGTTTTAAAATTTTTAGCCCTCGGAGACAATTCGGTGAAGCTTGTGCACGCAGACGGGCCGTGTTCCCCCTACACATCAAGAGCCTCCGGACATTGCGGAACTATTGGCCCGTGACTCTATGAGACTATCCTATATGTATGAAGGAGTACTCGGGCAGCGGCAAGGTACTGCAGCAAACCATAGCGTTGGCGCCGCACAGCTGGGTCAATCGACAACAATGATCAGTGTACCAACGAGGGACATGCGGCCGCTGGGCGGCTTTGGCTTCATGGTAACCATCTATGTGGGCAACCCCTCGCAGGAAATGTAGGTCCTCATGGACACCGACTCAGACCACTGCTGGATCCAGTGCCAGCCTTGCATACATTGCTACCCACAGCATCAGGCAATATTCAACCCGGCCAGGTCGACCACGAGATATGTGTAATGCACGGATCCAGTGTGTGATCATCATCGTCTCGTCATCCACTCCGGCAACGACGACAACCAGCAGCGACGGCATTCAAGAGCAGTCAATGGGGGAACGGTCAGTGGTGGCCACGGCCACGACAACAACAGTTGTGATCGTGGCAGGTGCACCTACTGGGTTACCTACGGGGACGGGGTCTCTTACTCATCCGGTTTCCTCATCAGGGATAGGGTCACTATGGAGGGCGGCTTCGCGCAGCAAGATAATTTCACTTTCGGCTGCGGCAACGACAACAAAGCCCTCTTCATCGGAGCTGCCGAGCTAGTCGGCCTCGGGCACACCAACCCATCGCTCAACAAGCAGATGCCTCATACGGGCAACATGTTCTCCTACTGTCTTCCCCCCACATATAGAGATACGGGCCATCTAACGCTAAGCAACGGACGATATCCACAGGCGGTATACGCCCCTATGGCTTCAAAGCCCGTATATCCTCTACATTTCTACGTCCACATGTGGGGGATGAGCGTCAACGGGCGATTGCAGCCTGTGCGGGGGAGGGCCTTCGAGGGGACCAAGATGGTCATCGACTCGGGGAGCGTGATGTCGTACATTCCGCATCTTACCTACACCGCCCTTAGGGAGGCTATCCGCAGGAGCATGACTAGATTTCGTCTTTTGTCATCACTGATACCCTAGGTGGACACCTGCTATGACCTTGGCAACTTGACCACGGTGGATTCACTGGTAGTCACCCTCCACTTCGACGACGCTGAAGTCAAACTAGGGTTCACTCAAACGTTCCTAAGCCATGCAAACATACACTGCCTGGCGTTCGTGAATAACGGCATTAGGTCCCCATCCATCATCGGAGGGGTTCAACAGCGTGGGATGAAGGTCATCTACCATCTCGAGGCCAACAAGATCGATTTTTCTACCATTACTAATTGCCATTGACCTATATATATAGTTAGTTGATTATATACCCTGTCCTTCATGCATGGCGGAGTGCAGGTGGGACAAAATAAATTTTATACTATCCTAAACATCACATGACGAAGGATGGCTCAATCCTCTCACTCTTTTCTTTTCTTCCTCCTCTTTTTCTTTTTCTATCCTCTTCAAATGATGATATGTGCACTTGCATTTATTTAAAAATATAAGAGAAAAAAATTATGGAAAATGTTTATCTATCCCTACTTTTTACCGATCTATATATTTTGTAATGATTAATAATCTCTATTTTTATCTCTAGATAATTTTAAAAGTTGAAAGAGAAATAATTTTTATATGTGTGCCTGTATCTCTCTTCCTTAAACACAATAGTTAAAATCTAAATGTCAAAAGAAAACAAAATATACTCAGATTAGATTATGTGAATTTATAGGTTTTAACAATTAAAATTATTTCATTATCCCAACCAAATGCTTCTGTAAAATATGATAAATAATATAATTTCTTTAACCTTTATAGAGTATTAGGTTGCAGAATAACTTTTTATATTACTTATAAAGTTAATATTGTACTTAAATGGTGTAAAAATTTGCATTGTAAAAAGGAATTTTTATATTATTATCTTTTTGTACTTTTTCTCCTGGACCTTCTATTTCTCTTAATCTCTCCAACGAAGGGAGCACACTTTTATCAAAAGGTTGGAGGGTACTCAGTCTGTTCGGTGCAAGTTTTTTCTAAGGATAAGTTGACTTTTTTTTCACAAATGTTTAGAGATAAATCCAAAATTTTAACCGTAATTAGCTATTTCAAAGATATTATTATTCTGTCTCTCTTCCCTCGTTCACGTATGTAGTCGCAATTTTTAACATTTAAATTTGAAACCATTCAAATTGCCGTGAGACTTATTGCCGTGAGACTTATTTCAAATTAATATCCTTTCCGGGACATTTATGTAAAAGCACACTCCCAGGGTGACGGGGCGCGGCATTCTCCTTCGAGAGGGCGCTCGATTCGATGGCCATGATTATTTCCACGCGTCCAATCTCGGCCACCAGACAAATATCATAATATCGAAGACCGCACGCCAAGTGTAACTATTTTAGCTAATTATGAGTCATCTATATATCCCACTTACTCTCTACCCTACAAGTGTGTCTAAACAAGGGCAGAAACATCACCCAAAGATGACCAAATCAAAAAGCTAAAGATATTATGATATTTCTATCTATTTATCTATATATACATCTCTTTCCCCACGAACTTTACACTTTAGTGTGTTAGAAATTATTAAACAATGACAACAGATCCTATTCGAAGCACGATCTTCTCTTTTCTGATCTTCCTTCTTCCTTGTTCTATACTGCATACAACAGTTTGTGCAAAATCTCAGCTGAACCTTGAAGCGATTTCAACAAAGAAAACGGTCTGCTCAGAATCGAAAGGTTTGCATCTTCATCCCTACTTATTATATAATAATGTTCACCAAGAGGATACAAGAGATCGATCATTTTATTTTTTTGATTGATCATTTTCTATCGTTGTATCTCAAGCATCGTCGTTGTTCACCAAGAGAATCAAGCATGTACCGAGCATAAATAAATTTACTTTCACTTTTATATAACAATATCATTTGATAAGGTACATTTTTGGGATAGAATAGTATAACAAAATAAAAACTAAGAAAGATAAAACTAAAAATATAATTGTGTGCTTAGCTAGAAATTAAATGATGTCTGTAATTGATGGGGACAGTGTGTGTATATACATATATGCCAAAAATTGTGGAGGAATATTACAAGAAGAAGAAGAAAAAAAGTCTCACATCTTCATTTATCTAAGAAGAATTTTCTATAAACCCGTACTTTTATATATCACGATTGTCAAACGAGTTTATTTTAACACTTTATGTGGAATTAACATATTTACTTTATGTAAAAAAAACTATCATACAACGTAATCATGCAAAAAAGTATTTATTGGAAAGATTGGAATATTTCAAAATATAAAAGCTTATACTTGCGTGCTTATCCCTCTTTCGGCCTGCTGATTAAGAAAGTGGGGAGAACTCGATCCCCTGGTCACAAAGGAGGTGACACCATCGTCCCCCCATTATTTGGGGTTGCGTGAGAACCTTTAATATTTTGTTTTTATCATTAAGCCGTCCTTTATGTTATTATGGTTGCAATATGTTACTAATTCTCATGTCTTTTTTATTATTAACTTTTACCGTACATTAGTAACCAGATAATGAGTTCATGTCTCCAAAAAAACTAAATTAGGGTTCCCATGTCTTTTTTATTATTAACATTTACAGTACATTGCTAACCAGTTAATGAGTTCATGTCTCCAAAAAAACTAAATTAGGGCTCGTATGTTCATTTTTGACGTGACATCGTCTCTTTTGGGATGGCTCCGCCGGAGAATTCAGTTGATCTGAACTAGCGCGTTAATCACCCATATATGTATATGCGTGATGCTCGTTTTAAAATTTTCAGCCCTCGGAGACAATTCGGTGAAGCTTGTGCACGCATACGGGCCGTGTTCCCCTACGTATCAGGAGCCCCCGGACATCGCAGAACTGTTGGCCCATGACTCTCTGAGACTATCCTATATGTATGAAGGAGTACTGGGGCAGCGGCGAAGTACTGCAGCCAACCATAGTGTTGGCGCCACACAGCTGGGTCAATCGACAACAATGATCAGCGTACCAACGAGGGACATGCAGCCGCTGGGTGGCTTTGGCTTCATGATAACCATCTATGTGGGCAACCCCTCGCAGGAAATGTACGTCCTCATAGACACCGGCTCAGACCAATGCTGGATCCAATGCCAGCCCTGCATACATTGCTACCCACAGCATCAAGCAATATTCAAATTGGCCAAGTCGACCACGAGATACGTGCAATGCACTGATCCAATGTGTGATCATCATCGTCTCGTCATCCACTCCGGCAATAACGACAACCAGCAGCGACGACATCCAAGAGCAGTCAACGGGGGAACGGTCAACAGCGGCCACGGCCGCAACAACAACAGTTGCGATCGTGGCAGGTGCACCTACCAAGTTACCTACGGGGACGGGGTCTCTTACTCGTCTGGTTTCCTCGTCAGGGATAGGGTCACTATGGAGGGCGGCTTCGCGCAGCAAGATAATTTCACTTTCGGCTGCGGCAACGACAACAAAGCGCTCTTCATCGGAACCGCCGGGTTGGTCGGCCTCGGACGCAGCAACCTATCGCTCAACAAGCAGATGCCTCATATGGGCAACATCTTCTCCTACTGTCTTCCCCCCACGTATAGAGATACGGGGCATCTAAAGCTAGGCGACGGACGATATCCACAGGCGGTATACACGCCTATAGTTTCAGAGCCCACATATCCTCTACATTTCTACGTCCACATGTGGGGGATGAGCGTCAACGGGCGGTTGCTGCCTGTGCAGGAGAGGGCCTTCGAGGATACCAAGACGATCATTGACTCAGGGAGCGTGATGTCGTACATTCCGCATGTTGCCTACACCGCCCTTAGGGAGGCTATCCGCAGGAGCATGACCAGATTTCGTCTTTTGTCATCACCGATACCCCATGTGGACACCTGCTATGACCTTGGCAACTTGACCACAGTGGATTCTCTGGTAGTCACCCTCCACTTCAATGACGCAGAAGTCAAACTAGGGTTCACTCAGATGTTCCTGAACAATGCAAACATACACTGCTTGGCGTTTGTGAGTAACGGCATTAGGTCCCCATCCATCATCGGAGGGGTTCAACAGCGTGGGATGGAGGTAATTTACGATCTCGAGGCCAACAAGATCGGTTTCTCTACCATTACTAATTGCCATTGACATATATATATAGTTGGTTATATACGCTTTCATTCATGCACGGTGGAGTGCAGGTGCGACAAAATAAATTTATATTATCCTAAACATCACATGACGAAGGATAGCTCAATCCTCTCATTCTTTTCTTTTCTTCCTCCTCTTTTTCTTTTTCTATCTTCTTCGAATGATGTTACGTGCACTTGCATTTATTTAAAAATATAAGAGGAAGAAATTATGGAAAATGTTTATATGTCCCTACTTTTTACCGACCTATATATTTTGTAATGATTAAAAATCTCAATTTTTATCTCTATATAATTTTAAAAGTTGAAAGAGATGAAAATTATTATATGTGTGCCTGTATCTCTCCGCCTTAAACACCAAAGTTAAAATCTAAAAGTCAAAAGGAAACAAAATATACTCAGATTAGATTATGTGAATTTATAGATTTTAACAATTAAAATTATTTCATTATCCCAACCAAATGTATCTGTAAAATATGATAAATAATATAATTTCTTCAACCTTTATAGAGTATTAGGTTGCAGAATAACTCTTTATATTTCTTATAAAGTTAATATTGTACTTAAATGGTGTAAAAATTTGCATTGTAAAAAGGAATTTTTATATTATTATCTTTTTGTACTTTTTCTCCTGGACCTTCTATTTCTCTTAATCTCTCCAACGAAGGGAGCACACTTTTATTAGAAGGTTGGAGGGTACTAATTAACCTGTTTGGTGCAAGTTTTTTCTAAAGCTAAATTTGACTTTTTTCACAAATGTTTAAGAAGTTACGAAAATATGAGTAAAAGTTGAAAAAACAAAAACTACAAAAAGACATGTGTAAGTATACTCTAATTTTATAAATGAGTTCGTATGTAATTTAAACTCGAGTTGAATTATCATTCGAGTTCGAACACAAGCTTGTCCCGATTAATTCATGAACCAAATTTGAATAAAAATTTAGCTCAAACTCATACAAAATCGTCGAGTTGAATTTGACCGGCATATTGTTTGACTTACCGGACTAATCTGTAGCGGGGCCGGGCCGGGCCGGGCCCGGCGTCATCCGGTTTAGATCGGGTCCGTCGGTCGGCCTGTTGCCGCAGCAAAGGCCCGTCGGACCGGAGCCAAGGTACTGTACACGTGTCACGTTTCGGCTAGTCCAGCGCCGCACGCGGCGCGAGCTGAGACAGACAGCACCGTTAAACAAAGGGTGGGGGAGATCTTCGCCGCAGGCCCTCGGATTCGGCAGCTCGATTTTCTATTATTATTATTCTTTTTTTCCACGTCCCCGGCGGGCCGGCGCTGTTTGCGTGAAAACCCTCGCACATTAAAATATTGTCGGTGTACCCATCTTTCGTCATCGCCATCCCCCTGCGATCTGGTGGGATAAGGAGGAATCGTACCGTCGCCATGCGATCTTGCCGACCCTTTTTCTTCAATTTCTTGCATGGGAAGATTCCCCTTGCTTTGATGCCCCCCCCACCACCTCCCTGAGTGCCTTTTTATTGCACTAGAACCCTCCGAGGAATCATAATCTTGCATTTACTTTCTCGGCTTTAGAACCACGGCTTGTAGGCGGGTGCCGACGGATTTGCATAATAATTAATAGATTCAGAACCGTTTTCTTATCCTGTGAGCTATCAAAATCAAAATTAGATTTTTTTTAATATTTTATCGGAGCCCGAATCCCAAACAGTTGATTCTATATTTATTTTCCTTCGTTTCGATGAAAGTTAGAATATAACTTCTAAAATTAATATGATGAATACGTAATATATAGATGAGTGAAATGATGATTATAAGTGTTAAAAAATACAAAACAAAATTCTAAAGATATAGAATCAAAGTTTATTAATATTATGAGATCTGATAGTTTGTTTTTAATAAAAAATTAATGTATAGTGGAATTTTAGAATGTGAATTTTGCAATTGCTTGGAATTAGAATCAAAGTTGAATCAAACTATCATGATTTCTAATTAAATTTCAAACATCTGGTGGGGACCGAGCCTTGGGAGGCTCGATCCCTCGTCCCCGCGAGCGCAGCGGGTCTGCTCGGCCAACGCGGCCATGTCCAAAAAAAAATCAAAATTAGATTTTTTAATATTTTATCGGAGCCCGAATCCCAAACAGTTGATTCTATATTTATTTTCCTTCGTTTCGATGAAAGTTAGAATATAACTTCTAAAATTAATATGATGAATACGTAATATATAGATGAGTGAAATGATGATTATAAGTAGACCTGTCAATGGATCTTTATCAGGTCAGATTTTTCAGGATCCGAATCCGAACCCGATAAGACAAATCCGAATCCGATAACAAATCTAATAGATTATTTGATTTCAGACATAAACCCATACCCAGATCCGAAATTATTTTCGGATCCGGATCCACCTATTGGAAGGAACTGTTGACGGTCGAAGCCATCCATCTCTACCTGTGAGCGCGCGCTCTCTCTCTCTCTCTCTTAGTTACTTGGCGAGGAAGCAATCCATCTCTCCTCCAGTCCAACGACGGCATGAGCTTCAAGAGGAAGCAGGCTTCCTCCTCCCGCGCCTTCTCCCTTCCCTCTGATGCCACCGGCGGCGGCGGAGGCGATGCAGCCCCTTGCCGCTTCCGACCGCCCATCTCTCCTCAATCTCTTGCTCGGACGGAGCGAGCACCGTCGCCGCATTTCCGCCTCCGCTCCTGTTCTTTCCCCCCTCCATCTCGGTGCCTTCCGCCGATCGGAGACAGGCGGTTGTCTGTGTTTCCTTGCCTTCCCGTCGATGGTTTTGAGTCGGAATCTTGACACGGTTGGTGTCCAGATCTCATCACGTGGCTGGATTTGTGCACATCCGAGCGTTCAGATCTTCCGTCGGTTGCCTCCTCCACTTCATGTGCTCGGCTGCCCTGGGCTCGCCCTACTTGTTTATCTAGCGGGTGGCGGCTGGCCTCTGTGACTCTGCGGCGGGCGCTGTGTTGGGTTTCCATCTTCTGCTCCGGCTGCATTCTTCTTGCGGGCAGCGGCTGCATCATTCTCGAGGTAGGGCCTGATGTTTGTGCTATGGAGGAGGAGAAGGAGCTCGCCGGAAGGGTGGAGACGGAGGATGAGCTACACAGATGGCCGAGCCGAGTGGAGGTTTATAACAGGGAGTGCGAGGATTTGGAAGAAGAGGGGGAACGCGAGGGTTTTTCTTCCCCGATCGTGAGCCGCAAGCCTGCAACACTTTCGGGAAACCCGAATTTTCAACCCGAAAATAGATAACGGGTTTCTCCTGTGAGCAGCAAACCCGATCAGGTCAATTTGTCAAATCTGGGCTTGCCGTTAAATGTTCAAACCCGACAATTCATTCGGATCCGGATCAGGCTTTCTGATTTACTGAATCCATTTACAGTTCTAATTATAAGTGTTAAAAAATACAAAACAAAATTCTAAAGATATAAAATCAAAGTTTATTAATATTATGAGATCTGATAGTTTGTTTTTAATAAAAAATTAATGTATATTGGAATTTTAGAATGTGAATTTTGCAATTGCTTGGAATTAGAATCAAAGTTGAATCAAACTATCATGATTTCTAATTAAATTTGAAAATGATTTAACCCTTATGGAAATCAGAATAAAAGAACATGCTAAGTTGCTACCAATCATTACCGTGCAGCCCTACCAGCTTACACCCTTCAGATAGTCTTGATATCCTTAGCATGATACATATATATATGTATATATATATACACAAGTTAGTTCCTATATATTTCTTAAATCTTCAATGATTATTCTTTTTACCCTGACTCGTGCAGGTTGTAACATAATAGAGTGTTTGATTGCATAAAAAAAATAAGCTCTACAAAAATTGTCAAGAAAAGGTGTTTGGTGATCCAGATAAAAAAGTGTGATCTTATAGAGAGCTTGTTCTTAGTCTAAAAGAAAAAGAAATGAGACATGTTTTTGTTTCTTGTAATCTCCCACCATCTCTTTAGTTATTAATACAGCCCACTATTTGTTATCCCATCTTGTAAGGCGTGATGATTTTACGTTTTTAGTTATCATATATCTTATTTTAATCATAATTTTACCATGAAAGTATGTAAATAAATTTATGTAACAAAACACCTAGAAAATGAATTAATTTGCTTTTTGTCGTGGTGGATATGAATGCAATAACATCATAATTTAATCATGTTTTAAAAACATACACACTAGAATTCTCTTAGTATGGCAAGTTGAACTTGATAGAAATTTAATTATGAGGACATGATTGCCGCAATTTAAATATCAGATAGTTTTGGGCACAAATGTTAAACATCAAGCACATAAAAGCAATGCCATGTTTGAATGGTTATAACCACAAAATCCCCTTCTCCAATTGATGTATTCAGTAGTCGGTTAAATATTAAAAAAAGTATTTTTTATTTTATGCAAATTACAGGCTCATTTAATTTACTCGAGGATATTTGTGTTTAATAGACTGGAGATTTATGTTTAATAGACCTTATGTAATTGTATACACATAAATAAGTTGTCAAGGGTACGTTAGTATATACAAAACATAAAGGGTTGTGTGGTGTCACGATAACATAGGGATAAATCTGGTTATCCTCAAATTTTAGGGGCTGTTTGGTATCGGAATAACTCGGGGATAAATCAGGGTTATCCCCAAAATTTTGGGGATAACCCAGGTTTATCCCCAAAATCTTATGGTACCAAACATAGTGAATAAACTAAATTTATCCTCAAAATTTTATAGTGCCAAACAGCTTCAACGGTTTAGACACCTCAATCTCCACTCTTCATGAAAATTTATATTTGTGAATATGTCCTCGTAAAAACAATAACCACTAGCAAATCCTTAAACTCTTGTGTGCCTGAAAGATAAGTTTTTTCTTTGAGCGATCCCCCAATGGTCATGGTGCACAGCCACAGGGACAACACCTCGGGATCGAACCTAATGCCCTGTTTGATAACACTATTAAGTATCTCTATCACTATCAATTTTAAAATTGATATTGATAGGAACCATTAAAAGGTGTTTGATTAATTGTATCGATTTTAAAATTTATAATGCAAACAAATCATATTATGTAATACAAGTGACAACTTGTATTACTTTTGATATTGATACTCCAACATTTGAAAATATTAATCTCAATATTGATATAGTACCAAAAATGAAACTCTAACCAAACAGGGCATATCATGGGACTTGATGGCCCTTAACATAATATCAGTTAAGTAATTTTTAAATTTTAACTCCGATCTCTCTCCCACATCCTCTTTCTTTCTTTTAAAATGTAAGAACATTTTTTTTTAAAAATAAAGAATTATTTAAATAACATATTGACATGCTTTAGGCGGCCATACTTATTTAAAAAAACACTTACACAAGATTTCCATGTAATTAAGGGTATTTTAATGTTATAAATATATATTTAAAATTTTAATAGTTATCTGGACTGGCATGTAAAAGTCCCAAAAATATCTTATGGATCTACCCTTCTGTAGTCATCGGAGTATATAAATACACATACATTTACGTAACATAGATACTTCGTAGAGGTACATGCAAATATAATTTTTTGAAAAAGTCTATTTGCAAATAATCTTTGATTAAAATAGAGATCAGCACGGCGGAATCTAGATGGTAGAATTCCAAGCACAGGCCTTCCTCAACCACTCTAGCCGCGGGATCATGCCCTCGAGATATCCCTAGATTTTCTGGCGTATTAAAATATTTAGATGAATGCCCTGCTTCGGAATGCGCTCCCGGTAAATACGACCGCCCGCGAGGGTAGTTCCGTCATATCATCTCAGTAGTCCACCTAGAAGAGGTGAGGAGGCCGCCGCCGCCGCCGCCGCCTTCCTCCTCATCTGCCTCAGTCGCTTCGATCTCGCAACCGCACGGCCGACGGCGCCAACCCCCCGCTTCTTCCCGCGCCGATCAGATCGACCTCCAGGTGAGTTTTCCGGACCATCTTGATCTCTTCGTCTTCCGGAGCTTCCCTGAGGTTTGTGGTTTCGGCGTGTTTCCCCGTCTTCTTGGCGCTCGATCGAACCCCTTCTTTTTCCCCTTCTGGGAAGGCGCCCCGGTGAATTTTTTCTCCCGTTTTTAATTTAATTTAATTTTATTTTTTGCTCCTGGATGTGATTTTAGTCTCTGTCTGAGTTGTGGGAAGTGATGGCATCAGGATTTTTGTTGTTGTGCCTTCCGTCCGGATCTTTGTGTTGATCTTGCTGTTCTCAGATCTGCGGCCTTCGTCTTCTTATGACGTCGTGTCGGGTGACGGTGCTGGCGCAGGTGCAGGGATCTCGAGCTGAGGGGACGGAGAGAATTGAGCGGGAGAAGGTTGTTTGCCGTTTCAGCCTGTTTGTGAAGTTTGATCTGTGTTCTTGGAAGGTAGGGATTGCATCACATCAGCATGCGGAGGTGGCTGAGCCTCTCGGTGGATGTGTTTCGGAAGGTCGTCTTCCTCAATCTGTACTGCCGGGTGATCCTATAATTGCGCCCTGATACTGTAATAGTGCTCTCCTCTCCGTATCCTTTTCATCGAGAAACCCCCCTCGCCTGTCGTCAACCCCAAATTTCCAGATGATAAGCTGAGGAAGAAATACCTTAGCTTGCTGTTTTAAGCCTACCTGAGACTGGATAAAATACAGAAAGCCTGCCGATAACGGTTTCCGTCGACGCCGATTGTCCACCGTGTTCATCTTGTTTTCTGAGATTTGCTCGATTTCTCTCCTTTCCTGCCTGCTGCTGCTTTTCTTCTTGCTTTGCACTTTCGGATCCTCAGAAGTGCGTTGGATTGTGGGGCTGAGCTACCAAGAGGACAGAGTGGGTAGTGATGGTTAGCCAAGCGGCCGCGCAGACGAGATTCCGAGCTCTGAAACACGAGAATGGGATTGCCGGGAGCGCCACCATCATCGTCCGAATCATAGCTTGCTATCAACCACTGCTGGATTGCCAGGTATGTAGGGGTATCCGGAACATGGGAAATGCAGAATTGCGGTGAAGGACGAATAATCTAGACTTCTTTGATTGCTTATACGGCTGTTTGGATGTTTAAATCCTCTGCAGGCTGAGTACTTCCGTCACCTGCTCAAGCCTGTCACGTAGGTTCCCTCTTCTTGCCGTCTACTCCTTCGCAAGATAAGCTCAAAGTCAGAGCCCTCGCTTCTCGAGAGAAAATTTTGCCAAAAATTCGAGCTTCTTGCTCGTTCCTGGTTGGTGCATCTCGTTTATCAATTCTTTTGCTCCCCGAGTTGTCTTCCAGGTGATTGTCTAGCAGTGTCGGCCCTCGGCTGACTTCCCAGGCGATGAAGAGGGACCCTCGTCCTTGGGACCATTGGCAAAACCTGCCATGGCAACCTGTGAACTCGTCTTACGACGGTATGGTCGATCTGCAAGACTCGGCTCCGTGGAAGCCACGGCCAGCGCCGGCGTTCCCGTCCTATGCCGATGGTCTTGGCTCCGAGAGATGTGGCGATGTGCCTACTGGTGTTGCAGCTCCAGTTTCCGTGCAGAGGACCTCTGCGGTGCGTCCTCATCGGGATCCCTCGAATGCGCCGCCGCCCGAGGCGGGCGCCACTGCTGCCGTGACCGAGAGGCGCTTCCTCATTTTTGATCAGTCCGGGAGTGGAATCAGAATGCTCTTCAGTTCGGTTGGGCCCCCGTCTTGGAACATGAATCACGCCAGCCCCAAACCTGGACTGCTCTACGACCATGGGACCGCAGGGCGGGATCAGACGCCGGGGAGCGACGCTCCGGTCAACCTTTCTAGAAGAACAGAGGTTCACGACGGCACCGAGTGTGACGAGATGCGCGAGGACACGGACGAGATAGATGCGCTGCTCTATTCCGAATCCGAATTCGAAGAAAATGTCAACGAGGATGCAGAAGATGATGAGATGTCTGAGGGTCGAATTCCCCAGGCACCGATGGCGAGCGCCGAGGAAGTGTGTAGCAACTCCGTCCCGAATCTGCTGGCAAAGAGGCGGCGGCTTACCGAAGAGGAAGCAATAGACGCATCTCTCATGGACACCGCGAGTTCCGCAGCGGCGCACGGCCGGCGGGGGCGCAGCGATGGCTACGGCGACGACGAATCGGGCTGCATGGGTACCGGAACGGTGGATGAGCAACAGCTGCCGACGGTCGGCGCTGCGGGCAGAGGTCTGAAGAGGGCGAGAGTTCAGGAGACGCTGTGCGTGCTGAGGAAGATTATACCCGGAGGGAAGGGCAAGGATGACGGCGAGGTGCTCGACGAGGCCATCCGGTACCTGAGGTGTCTGAAGCTCAAGGCCACGGCCCTGGGCGGTCGACTCAAGTAGGTAGGTCGCCGCCGCGCGGCCCGGTGGGGGCAGCGTGTCAGAGACGGCGGCGCTCCTGTACATAGTAGCGTATCCATGGATTGAAGGTACGTAGAGATGCTATGCTATCTAGTTAAGGCTGCTCTGATCACGGTGATGGGCAAGGCTCCACCCCCATGACCGGCCGGCGCGGCCTTTTGACCGTGCCGGTGCGAATCATGAGCCTTCTCAAGGACGCGCGTGTGCCGCCGGCGGCGGCGGCGTGCGGCCTGGAAAGCGGTGCTCGTGTGGCGGGGTGGCCCCCCGTCTCCTCGCCGCCCGCCATCTTCTCCGCGCACGCGCGCACGCTTGCCCCCGCGCGGTGGCGAGGCGCCTTTTGGGGACCACCGCCGCCGCCGGGCGCTGGGCGGCCGGCCGCCGGCCTGAGTTCATGCGGGGGTTGGCTGGCTTGAGCATGTCTTAATCATATAATATCCATGATCTTGATATTACAGACTGATGTTCTGATGTTGTATGTTCTGCTTCTTTAAGTTGGTGGAGGGGGCTCCTTGGTCGTATCTCTGGAACTGAGATTATCTCACCGGAATAAAATTACCCGAACACTTGTCCCGGTCCAGTACTTGTAAGCCGAGGGATGATGATTCACGCAATTCTACAAAAGATAGATAGCCCGTTCACATTTTCTTTTTTCCTTTAATCATCTCTTTATTTTGTTTTTATTGTTTGCTCTCGGCGGCTTTTAACTCCATCATCGGAAGTGAATGCATTTTAGATGCTTTCTTGTCGATTGATTGCGGAGTACACTTTGTTGGGTCATCTTCCATTCAAAGGGTGATTTTGGTGGCATACTTCGTTGAATATGGGTACGCAAAGACTAGATATAGATTTCGATGATTTCTTCAAGAGAGGCTTTTGTTGTTATAAATTGGATGTATGTGTGCATGAAACTTGTTTAGTTGTACACTAATGTGTGCGTGTGTGGGTTGGTTGCAAGACAAATTGGGTTTTTTTGTTAGTTTTAACAAACTTATCAGAGGTGTTTGGTCACTCGTCGTAAACTATGTTTTTATAGTGATTGCTTATTAGACAAGAAACAAGCGGTGAGAGTTTTTTTTTTCTCTTTGTGGTTCCTCACTTTTTATAATTATACATGAAGTTGGTTGGGTCATGATCAGGACTGGGTTGGTCTGGCTCAACTTGACTCGGGTCACCCAAGGTTGGGGACCCGGGTTGCATGGCATTTGAATGGGGTCTGGGTTGCATGACTCGATTCAACCCTTGCCCACGATCCACTTTGATCGGGTGTTGTTCGCAATCGATCCGGTCGACTTGAAAATCAATTGGGTTAGGCCGGGTCATGTGACCTGATTGCAACCCGACTCTTCACGATTATAAATGATCTTAACTTGTCACCGTATCTTACCAAATATAATAATTTATGTGCTCGTTCGTTTTATATTGTATTTTGATATATTTTTTTAAAAAAATAATTGCCGATAAACTCACTCTGTTTATTATTTTTTTGGCCATACTCACGTATTCCTCCGGAAAATATACAAAAAAAAAAGTGTTGCGCAACTAAGCACCGGGATATTTCATTTGTAATATAGTAACATCTAATCTCCGATTTATTTATAAGTTGAGCTCTGCCTGATTTGGTGAGAGGGGTGTTTGTTAGAAATATAAAATGAAGAACCACATATCCCTAATTTGGTGAGAGATATGTTTCTAACTGATCTAATGGGGTGTTTGGTTGCATGATAATTGAGGTTTTTATTTTAATTTTTAAAAATTGTAAGAAAATTTGTTAAAAGAGGTGTTTGACAACCATGATAATTTTATGTTTTGAAAGTGATTTTCTTCTTAAATAAAAAAAGAGGGTCTCACCTCTTTCTTTTTTCTTGTGGTCCCCCACTTTATTTGGTCATGTGCGGTGGTTACTCTTTTTTGTAATCACATCCCTCCAAACATGATAATTTTATGTCATGAGTTGGTTCACTTTTTATTTTAATATAATTTTTTATCATGAAAGTGTACAAAAAATTATCATGCAACCAAACACCCCACAAACTCTGGTATTTTAATTTTTAAGTTTCTAGGCACGTCGGAGGATAACCATTTCAGTGACTTTATATGTTTTATATTTCCGTAAGGAAGTCAAATCACTATTCCCAATATGAAAAGCTTTTGGACAAGTTGAATGGGGGGCACTCAAGCCAGAGAGAACTACTTCTGTGATGGGACTTGATTAACCCATGAACATGTATCTTAATAAATATCTAGTAATTACGTTTTGTATCTTGATTTTTTTATTTTATACATGGTTTTTTTATAATGATTATAAGTAACATACGTTCCATAACTTGAGTAGAAATTAAGCTGATTAATATACAAACATCTTATAATCCTCTTCTTCTCGTAGATGTTTGTAATGAAATCATCGTTCATATAACAATAAATATACTTTTTCATAAATTGTATTCCAAAAAATTCACTTTGATCTAGACAACAACTTCTGCAAACATCAAATGGCCCATCAATGAAGAGTTCAGATTTTCAAATCCAAGTAAAGCAAATATCACCTCTATTTGGTTAGTGTTTTTTTTTCCTGTGATGCACATCTCTCTTTTATGTCAAGACTCTCAGCATGTATAGCCTACATATTTAAATCCTGATTTATGAATTAGACTTAGGGTCGAGATTAAGATTATGCGCCGTTTGATTTAGTTCCTTTGTATCATTTTTTTTTCAAAGGGTCTCTTAAACTAAAGTGCTCAGTTCAGTTTTAGACAAAAAAATTTATGGCATATTTTAATCAACACTATGTAACTATTGAGTGCTTTTGGTTTTCTTTGATGTTAAAGATAATTGATAGTTAACTGACTGCTTAAATGAGTTGTTCTCAAATGTTGTTCAAATTTGACTTTCAACAAATTTGTTTTTTTTCCCTTTTCCAAGCTTACTTATTTAACAAAATAAATGAGCCGAGTCTAATTTTTTATCGAGCATAATTAGTCGTCTGCCCTTTTGCACTCCTCCTATTTCATGGACATATTTGTAATAGGGTGTTTGGTTGCATAATAATTTTTTTATATATTTTCATTTTAAATTTATATAGAAATAAAAGGATGTAAATTTGTGACATTTGGAGTGAGGTTACAACAAAAGAGCGAAGAACCACAGAGGAAAAAAAAAACCGTTTCACCTTTTCTTGTCTAAGAAGGGAATTTCTCTTAAACATGTATATATAGAATGATTTTCAGACAACTGATCTTTTGATAAGTTTTGATAAACACATTTTTTATTTAAAAAAAAACAGAGGCTCAACATGCAACAAAACACCTCAGTATGTGTTTATGGTGACATTCATTGTTGCCACCAAACAAAAACTTTTCAAGAGTCTTCTGAAACAGTAAAGCCCATTTGGTTAGAATATGAAGCAATACAGTATTAGTTCTAATATTATTAGCATTCTCTTTTAAAAAATAAAATTGAAACTACCAAGTAATATATTTTTTATCTACAAATTTGTTGTAGACTTACCCAGCTGGAACTTTAGCCGTCAAAATACAGATGACAGCTAAAACATTCTATAAGTGCATGATTAGGCTTTAACAGGCAATTAAGGTGTTAAGTCACGCTAGAAATTTATATAATTTCAAAAAATAATAATAAACTAAAGTAAAATGCAATGCAGCCAAAAAGCATACATGTATGGATAACGAACCGAGAGATGACAAGATGAAATAAAAGAAGGTTTAACCTGTTTTTATTTATAAACAAATTTTATGAAAACAATTTTCTGTCATGATTTTATATATATATTTTGTAATAAAACATGCTTATATTTTCATATGAATGAGAAGGTTTTCGTCGTCTGGGTCTCTTCCCCTGCCGCCTCAATCCGGACGGCCGTGGCGGCGCGCGCGCGCAGCCTGAGAAGTCCGCGGCGGGGCAGCGCCTCCGCCTAGGGCGGGGGGGGGGGGACTTCCGGAGATGTACAAGCTGGGAAAGGGGGGAGGCGGGGGCGGCCGGGGGGGAGGCGGGAGGCGCCCCCTGCCTGCCCCTCACGCGCCGGCTCATAGCCAGCGGGTCGGTCACTCCGCCGCATCCGCACGCCTCCCTCCGGGCCCGCCGTCCGCGGGCGTGTCCCGGGCTCGTAACGGTGCCGCGGAGGCCTCCGGGGCGCCGGCCTCGGCGGCGGCTGAGGAGACCTTCAGCATGGTCTCGGCGGAATCGCTCGACTTTGCGGCAATCATACGTCTGACTCCCGAGTTAGTAGAGGAGATCAGGCGCCTCGAAGCCCGGGGAGGCGCTGCTAAGATAAAATTTGACTCGAATTCCAACAATCTAGCCGGAAATGTTAGTTCCTATCCTTTTGATTTGTATATTTTGCCGTCTCTATCATTGTTATTTGTTGAGCCCATCCTACTGATTCAAGGGTTGACCTCAAACAGAAGTCCACAGTTTTTTGGGGGAAAGAAGATACGTGGGAAATGAAAAAGAGGTTGTGTCGACGCAATAGAGTCCAAAAAGCCAGAATTCTTGCTTGGATTAAATTTTTGTTCTCTGTTGATGTTGCTCGTCTTTTCTTGCTTGAAGATAAATCATCATTTACGCCAATTAGCGTCACATTTAGCATTCAAGGGTTCTCCCAATGATCATTCGTAAGCTTTGTTAATGATTACTGTGGTTCATTAATCCGTCCAAATAGACCATTGTCTTCTTTTTAGCCCCACTTAACATATTAGAACGAGTGACTTCCTTCTTATTATGCATGCTATGGTCTAACTAACCAGGACGTGACAGGTCGTTCCCTTGATTTTCTTGTTTCTTCACCTTACAGTAGTTCTTTATTTTTCTGCAGTATCATCATAAGTCAAGTATCAACGTTTGAGCGGTTTCTTTCCCAGGAAATTGTTTGATGAAACTTGTTCCCCTCCACGTTTACCTAGGATTTTGTTCTTTCCGTCCCATTTTCATTACTTAGTCTAATGTCGGGTGTCTGTACTTATTTGGTAAAATCTTATTTCTGCTCTCCTTTGAAAGGTTCTGGCAGTTGTATGCAAAATGCGACCTAGACTTTAGCTCGATGAAACCCGGTTCTTTCCACATCTACCTAGGATTTGTACCTTCTATCCCATTTTCACCACTAAGACTAATGTATGTACTTATTTTTATAAAATCTTGTTTCTGCACACTTATGACAAGATCCTGACCGTTGTATGTTCAATGTGACCCATATCCTTAATCCGTCAGAAATGTTATTGATTGGAAAACTTAATGTGGTAAATTCTACTTTTCTGATGACTGGTTGCTGTGCCTGACATCTGAATGTCCGTTGCAGTCTTGAAATCTGGTTTTATCCTAAGAATTCAATCTGAATGAACAGGAGGATGAGAAGCTGAGCCTTGTCAACTAACCCCATGAATGTTGACTGAGTTCATATGATTGAAAGAGTAACTACCGTGCTGTGGATAGATAATAGTTTGAGGATGCATCTGCAATACTGCTAAGGACTTCATAATAAGAATGTGAAAAAAAATCTTCTGCCCATGCTCATTTCCTCCAATTAGTTTACCTAGGTAGATGCACATGTGGGTCTTTTTCTTGTGTATTAGAGCCCATTTTGTTAAAGGAGTCTATAGTGCATTACAAAGTCTGTTGCTGAAAAGATACTGCAATGAGTGATGCAGAGGAGTGCTATGCCATCAATGGCAGTTGAGGTGTCAATGTGACGCAGTTGCCTTAAGGGTCTATACAACCTTTTGCAACTTGAAGCATTTGAAACATTGAAACATTTAGATCTTTTTTCTTTTGGGGTG
This sequence comes from Cryptocoryne crispatula var. balansae, assembly GCA_036172225.1. Classification (NCBI taxonomy): domain Eukaryota; kingdom Viridiplantae; phylum Streptophyta; class Magnoliopsida; order Alismatales; family Araceae; genus Cryptocoryne; species Cryptocoryne crispatula. Next base: position 48,897,959 of record CM069920.1, on the reverse strand, counting down.
GTGGTGGCCACCAAACAGTGCCATGGTTTATTAGAATGAAAAGATGAAAGCACTAGAACTTCTATCCAAGGTATAGGAGAAGAGAAAAGCCATATAGAAGAAAGAAGCCATGAAGAAAGGACACCCCATTGCATAAATAGGCAAAAAAGGAAATAAGCACCTGATTCCTTCATCATAGAAGAGACTAGAAATCTGCAAGAAGCATAGTAATGTGAGAGTTCTGCTGAAAGAGACATGAATACCTAACCTTCCATTGAATGATACATCCCCTTGAATTTATGATTGAATTTTCTGTTTTTCCTGTTCCTTCATATAGCTCACAACATAACCTGGGTGTCAAGCGCTGAAGATGACCTTCATGCTTGTCGTTTTCGACATGTTAAACTTATCGGGTCATCCAAAGGCAATGAGTGGAGGTGGCACCTTTTTTTTTTTGAAGGTGGCACCGTGCCATAAGTCACAATACATTTATTTGATGTAAAGAAATAATTACATGCAAAGAGGGATAACCAAGAGAAAATTAAATAAGAATCTTAGATTACTACCAAGTCGGTAGTAATCTAGAAGAGACTAGGAAAAAATGCATTCACTTGAGGAAATTGCTCCCAAGGAAGTCTAAACCACATGAAACTGTATGAGTAACACCCAGTCTCTGTCTAAGAAACACATGCTGTGAAGTATAGATGCTGGGTTGTCATAAATGTCATAATTTTTTTTCTATTTCAACCACTGTAGATTGTCCAAACATAGCTGCCAATGTAGTTGACCATAAACTTGGAGCCACTCTTCGTAGATTTGAACTTTCTCGCTAGACAACATTGCAAATGGATTCTGAAAATCTGTCTAAATGACATTTTAACTCTTGAAGAGTGTGCGCCATAATGAGTTTATATTTCCACTCCTCAAGAAGAGGTGATCAGAATATTTTTTAAAGCATTCGCAGAAAACACATCTCAAGGATTGAATAGAGAAATACTTCTGAACAATACCCTCGTTGGTGCCTTGTTCTTGCACAATTTTCAGAGAAAAGTTTGTTTCTTAGAGGTAAAGCATAATTCCAGGCATGCTTTTATCAAACAACCTCCATGCCACCTTGGTTCATTTTCTGACAGGCATATTTGACTGAGAATAATTTGTTTTGTTGAAGGTATCTATGAAAGTTTGTCCTCTTGTGTTGCACAACTCTAGTTTCCAATGATGTCCATCTGTTGTGCAAATTGAACAATTTCTGTATCCTTTGGATTCCTTTTGAATTGAGGGCTCCAATCCACTTCCTGATCCCACACAATAGATATTTGCATCTCTATTTTTTTTGAATCTATTTGCATCTCTATTAGAAGCGAGTCTGGAAAGAGCAGGAAATCTGGTTGCCAACCCTTGTGACCCAACCAATGATCCTTCCAAAAAAGAGTTTTCTTTCTATTACCAATGGCAATAACTACAGAAGACCGAACTCCCATTTGTGCAAGATTCCTTTCCGGATGCTGAAAACTTCGTCTCTATCCTTGAAGTCTTTGATCAACCTATCATTGTTCCCACTTGGAACACACTATCTTGCCCTACAAAGAAGATTGACAATGATTGAGCTTCCATAATCACCACTTGGTAGGAAGGGCAGTTTTCATTATCTTTAATGGCATTAAAGCAACACCGCCTTTCTTAATGCTCCCACAAACATGGTTCCTGTTGACCAGGTGAAGTCCCCTCCCACCATCTCTGCCTTGCCAGAAGAAGTTCAATGTGGTACATTCCAATGTTTTACAAAACCCCTTGGTATTTTAAGAATATAGAAGAAGTACAGAGAATTGTTGTGAAGCACAATGTTTGACAACACTTATCTACCTCTGGTTGACAACATTCTACTCTTTCAGCTATGTGGCTTGTTTTCTACCTTCAAGATTAGACTCTCCTGACCTCTTCTTGTACCGTTGTCGGACAAGGGTAGACCCATGCATTTAATTGGAAAAGTAGCTATGGACATGCCAAATATCCTCTATACCTTTTCCAATGTATCCTCTTTCATATTGATGCTGATTACCTCACATTTACCCTGTGACTGATTCTAGCAGATAAAGCAAGATTCTTAAGTTCCCACATTTATTGTCATCACTTGAAGCAAACAACAAAGTGTCATCCACGAACTATAAGTTAGTGATGTGTTTGTTGTTGATGCTAAAAAACCCCCTCTCAAGTAGTCCACCATTTCCCACATTGTACTAAGCACCTTACTGTCTAGAACAAATAAAAAGGGGAAAATAGGGTCCCCTTGTCCCAGCCTTCTAGAGCACCAAAATTGCCAAAGGGATTTCTAATTAACTTCCAGAGTGAATTTTGCTGTGCTTTCACATTTTGTAATTTATCTGATCCATCTATTATCGAACCCCATGAATCCCATGTTTCTACTTAAGTATTTCCAACTTAGTTTATCAAGGGAACAATGGAAATCCATGGAACAACCATCCAATCTTTATGGAATCTTTCATTTTTGGCTATTCTTCAGAGTTACTAACTTTGTCAAATATTAGTCCTTTGCTTATTCGAGGCATCCACTGGATACTTATTCTTTTAGAGATACTTTTTTTACCAGGAGGTGTTATTGTGTGTGATTTCCTTTCAATTTCTACCGTCTTGGTAGCCAGTCTGATAACATCTTCCTTGTTTTTGTTTTTGCCTTAGTTCTAGTTGTGCTACTTATCTTCTCTTAGCTTGTTGTACTTTGCATTCTTATTTCAATGAATTGTGACATGTTTATGTCACATTCAAAAATGTATTTCCAACTTACCATCCTATGTTTTTTGAAAAATCCAGTTTTAAGAGCATACCTTTTTTTCCTGGTCCTTTGATCATGAATACATTTGTGTGCCGCCATGAAGTTGTCTAAAATATATTTGCTTGGATGAAAACTGACTAGGAACTACTAACCAACTTCTCATTGACTATACTCAAGTCTTCTTTTTATAGTACCTTAGTTACAATCTTATAATACAATTAAGGGAGACTTGTAGGTTGATAGTCTTTGATGTCACAGGCATTAACTCTCTTTGGAAGAGGGACCAGAGATGCTGAATTCAGAATCTCAGATATCTGATGTTTCTGGGAGTCTCTTCAAACTCTCTAACCAACTTCATAAAGTTTTCCTTGATTACATCTCAATATTTTTGGTAAAAACTAATTGAGAATCCATCAGGGCTTGAGGACTTATGCGGATCCATAGAGTGTATTGCACTAAACACCTCTTCAGAAAAACGAGTGACCAGTAAATCTGTCTTGTCCTCTGAAAGCCTATCAAGTGATTCAATGTTTAATAATGGACTCTATACTGACTCTTCTCTAAACAACGTCTCATAAAATGCCGCTGCTGCCTTGCCTATATGTTATATGCTCTTGCAATTTTTTCCATCTATGCGAAGGTTGCGAATTTTTTTTTTGATTTCTCAGTGTGATGTGTGTGAAATTTCGTATTCCCATTGCCTTCCCTCAGCCATGTCTCTTTCAGTTTTTGCTTCCACTGGATCTCCTCTCTCAAGGACCATTCCTTGGATTTGTCCTTTGTTTCCATCCATTTACTCCACTGTTGGTCACTTATAGTACTTTGATCATTGAGCATTTCAAAACAGTTTATCTAACCAAGCAACCTCTTTCTTTATGAGCCCATTTTTTAAAAATTTGTTTAGACGTATAGAGACAAATGCCAAGACTGCTGACGTAACTAGGACACTTGCCTCATTCCATAATGTTTAATATTGTCCAAAAACAATGGATCCCTACTATATAAGATAACTCAAACCTGAATTTCATTTTAGCTGATACCAAGGATTGTCGTTTCGGATCTCGGCTTCGTCTCGGAAGCGTGAAAGATAAGAGATCTTGCGAGATTCTCGGAAAAATCTCGGGAGATCGGATTTCGGATTTCATTTATGTAAGGTATACTTTACCCAATGATTGACATTTCACATTTATATTTTATCTCACAGAGATTAAAAATAAAAGATCTCGAAAAAATCTCAAGGGATTAGATCTTGAAAATACCAATCAATGTACATGTTTAAATATAGAATGTCATATAATCTCTTTAAAAAGGACAAAGGAACTCATATTAAATATTAAAATAAGCGTGAGAGAATTAAAAGCGTAATACAGAGATGATGAACTATTGTTAGCATGAACCAAAGTTTCATCTTGAACAATATGGATAGGAGATTGATAACATTTTGGGTCAATTGTACATATATAGTCATTAAAATATTAAGCTATGAATTTTTGTCGAACAATAATGTTTAGATGAATATTTGGATAGATTCCATAATAAAATTGGCAATATAAGAAGAAAACTTAACAAGATCATCTAACAAATTGGGGATAATAATAGGCGGAGAAGATCAAGGTATCATATGTACTACATAGATATTCTCGTTTCGGCGATCTCGTTTCTCGGACGCACGAAAGAAAAGAGATTCTCGGGAGATCTCGAGAGATTCTCGGGAGATCGCATTCCATGGCTGATACTGAATTACTATCCCATTTCATGCCAATCTAGAAGTGACCTGAGACAATTCTCGGAATATAAAAAACATATGGAAATCCATGATTTGTCACCAATTCAACTCCACTCAGTTCGAGTCTAAATCTCAAATTATTTGGGATCGGCCATATAGATTCTTATATAGATTCTCTTTCTTCACTCACGTCGGTTTTGAGCTATTTTTTGATATATATTTAAATCATCCAAATCATATTGGATTATCTTCCTCCAATGTTACTTAGGTCTACTGCATCTTTTTTTATTTCTATTATTTTGATATTTTCTACTTTTCTAAGTGGAGTTTCGTTAGATTTATGTTTAATATGCCCAAATCATCTCAATCTTTCTTTTTTCAATTTATCTATAATTGTCATGACACTCACATTTTTTTAATATATTTATATTTATTTTTTATTCTATCTAATCTAGTATGATCACTCATCCATCCTAACATTTTCATATTATTATCTTATTTGGCTGATCGGTCTCCCAACCAATAGACCAAAAAATTTGTCCAGTTTAGATTTGGATATTACATTGGGTCAAGTAAAGCTTAAAGTGTTGTCATCAGTTTCTATCAAACAGTGCTCATTAACCCAATTATTGAATAGTGACGTGTCCAAAATCCAATCTAGATTGTTCAATCTCTCTTCCTGTCCTCTGGTCATTTAGACTGCATTGAAGTCGCCACATATGCATCAAGAATCGCTAACAAGTGATGAAAGAAGGCATTGCAACTCTGAGAAAAACTTGTCTGTGGATCATAGACACAGGCGAAGTGTCAAAACATCACACTCCCCCTGTTATTGAAACAAAGAGCATGCACATGTCTGTTGTTATGAATCTGATTAGTGTCTAAGATCCTATCATTCCACATAACAATGATATCTCTACTTCTTCCTACCGAAGGAGAACGAGAACAAGAAATACCATTAAGGCCTCCACTTTTTATATCTGTTCGCATCCTTCTGGTTAACAAACTCTGACCTAGTTTCTTGTAAGGTGAGGACATATGGCTTATGATCTACAATCACACTCTTGATCTCCCTTAGTTTGTCCCACGCCCATGCCTTTAAAATTCCAGTTAATTACTTTTGACATTAGCATATAATAATTTTCTTATACACCATGATGACCCAATCACAACTTTTGCAATGTGAGGTCCGGGCCTCAATGATGGCACTGTTTGCTGCGGGGGTGGGTTGCCGCAACTGCTTTGCGGTGATGGACACCCTTGCCAGTCCCCCTCTCCGCGGGTCTCCTCATTGTGCTTTTGCCCATGTCGTGGCAAACGGGGTGGATCTGCTTCCATGAAGGCTTGCTTGGCTCCATCCTAGGAGGGTGTTCACGGCAGGGATGTGCGGCAGGTGCTAGGGTAAGGGACACCGGATACTGGACCGTAGGGAGGGATGGAGGTGCCAAATTTGTTGGGGAAATCAGGCATATAAGCCCCGTTTGCCCTAGGAGGTGTGGTCGGCTTTCCCAGTTAGGTGGAGCTGCAGTGGACTGGCAAGAGGTTACTCACGTTGTTGTGGGCGGGGAGGTGAGGCAGGATGTTATTGTCATCTCGGACCTGCTGGTTCTTGCTGCAAGGTAGCATTAGGTTGAGGGCTGCATTGTTATTGAAGTGTTCGATGTGATGTCATGTTCTGATCTTAGCTCTTTAGTTTGTCGGTTTCTCTATGGCCAGTGGCCTTTCTTTGGCCTGTGGTGGTGCAAAGAGTTTGCTCCAAGCCTCGTCCTTGTTAGGATCCTTTTGCACAGAGCTTGGGCCGGCTATGTCACCGAGAGGGTGTGGGCAATGAAGGGGTCAGATTCCGTTCATGCTCTTGGTCACTATAGGTGGAGGGGGTCAAGGATGAGCCCCCGAAGAGGTGTGTGGTTACGTCTGGATTGCCTTTGTATGCTTGATCGGTTGAGATGGCCACGGTGATTTTGAAGCCCTTTGGGCACCCTGTTCAGAATAATGGTCGGTCCCTGCTTTGGCCGATGGGTGTTTCGGCATTCTTGTGGATTGCTTTACTCCCCAGGAGACGAATATTGTTGTGTCAGCTATTTTGGATGGGTTAGGTTTATTGTTCAACTTTTCTTTGTCAATGTCCTAGTTCCGGTTGCAGAAGCCAGTTCTGGTGTACCGGTGGTGGGAGTGCCGCGGGGCTGGCTGCTGATGAGCATAGGTTGGGGGGGGATCCTTTGAGGGTCTTGATTGCCAGTGCAGGATGAGGGAGGGGATCCTCTGGGGGGATGACGTTAAGGGGTCGTCACCCCAGATACTGCAAAAATATTGATCTTCATAGAAATAGGTTGCCTCCACGCATCCTGAGCCTCCCCACTTGTAGATAACGTGCCCAGAGCGGATTTGATTGAGAACATGGATTTCTTCCCAAGAAGTCAAACCATTTTGTCCTCCTTGTCTTCAAAACACCTGTGATTCTCAAGAAGTGCAGTCAAATTAAAGAAATTAGAAATCTCCTCATCTTTAGGATACCTTTTGAATGAAATACTCCACCTCGAGACCACATCCCAATTGTCAATGACCTTAAAGCCAGAATTACAACAAAGGTTAAACAGAGGTATAAAACTTTTAGGCTAAAGAAGCATGTTCAATCCATTGGTCCTCCCAGAAAGAAGTTTTCCTCCCATCACCAAGAACAATGGAAGAAGTAGAGTTAAAAAATCCTAGTTGTGTAAAATTCCTTTCCAGATACTAGAAACGATGCATCTGCTCTTGAAGTCAATAATCCATGAACCATTCTCTCCAATATTAAACTTGGATTGAACTATTCTGGTCCACAAAGCATCTGTATTATGATTTAGTTTCTATAGTCATTGAATAAGAAGTGCATCGTTGAAAGTCTCAAGGAGGACAAGCCCCACTCCACCTTCCTTAGTAGGTCTACACATGGTTTCATTTAATGAGATGCAAGCCATTTCTATCATTGTTTCCTGTCCAAAAAAATTGGGGGCTTTGATACTTTCAGTTTAGAACAGATGCATTTATGAACTTTGAGGATGAAAAAGAAGTAAAGTGGCATGCTTTGCAAAACAATCTTGAACAATAACTATCTACCTACCGATGACAACATTCTACTCTTCCATCATTACGGCTTGCTTTCAAACTTTTGGATTACGCCTTGCCCATCTTTACTTTTGGATTACGCCTTGCACCTAAACATGTCAAAAATGATTCAAGTGGATCCCTATGGGCTCATACTTATCCTTATTAACCTATAACCCAATGACTGACTGCAACAGGGAGAGAATAATTTTCAAGTTAACACACTCATCAAACCTAGCTGAAGAAAAGAGTAAGGTGTCATAAGAAAATTGAAGATGAATAGCTCTCTCCTTATTCTCTCCAACTTCAATGCCATCAATCAGATTGAGTAGCTCTGTTTTCTCCCACATAATGCTAAGAACTTGCCCCACAAAAACAAACAACTAGGGGGAAATCAGGTCTCCTTGTCTAAGACCTCAATGGAGCAAAAAAAATCAAAACTCATGGCATTAATGTCTACTGTGCTGTGCTCACGCATCCATCTTATCCACTTTAGGTTGAAACCCAATAGTTGCATGATTCTAAATGAACAAGACCATTTGACCATATAAAAGGCTTTCTCAAAATTCAACCTTAAGAGGATGCACAATTTTTGCCCAAGCTTCTGGTCATTTAAGCACTCATGAGATGAAACAAAGTTATGCAAAATATATCTACCTGGAACAAAAGTAGACTGAGAGGAGCTGAAAAATTTACCAATATATCTAGTATCTACTGCATCCAATGGCCAAGACCTTGGTAATAATCTCGTAATTGCAATTTAAAAGGTTAATTGGCTTAAGGTCTTTCATGTCCTAAACATTCTCCTTAGGGAGGAGAACCAGATGTTGAATTAAGCAGTTTGATACAACCCAGATTAGTCTCAAATTCTCTTATGAGAGCCATGTAATCTTCCTTAACTATATCCCAACAGTGTATATAGAACATAGCTGAAAACCCATTAGGACCGGGGGCTTTATATGGGTCCATCTCTTTAACAGCACATAGGACCTCACGTTCAAAAAATGCATTGCTAAGAGAATCTGCTTCATCTGCATCCAGGGCCTTCTGTATGTCGAAGTTGAGAAAAGGAGACCAACATCTGTCTTCAGTGAAAAGAGCTTTATAAAAATTCACAGCATGGTTACGTATTTGGTCTGTGCCATCACATTCAACGCCATGAGCACTTAGTCCAGAAAAAGTGTTAGTCTTTTTCCTGAGAGATGCTTGTATGAAAAAATATCTAGTGTTCTTGTCACCCCTTCTTTACAGAGTGTTTGGTTGCGTTTTTAATATTGATACAACTTTTGTTAAAATTAAGATCATCTTTTGTTTCAGTTTTAACTTTAAAATTCTAGAAATACAATTGTTGTATGTTTGACAAAATTGTCACAATTTTTAAAATTTATACAAGGGTGTTTGGCAACAACTTTAAATAAAGATGTTGTCTTTCTGAAAGCACATGGTTCTCCCTTCATGACCACTGGCCTCCTTGCGATGACAACCTTTCCCATATGCCTCCACCACCAGACCCCCCCGTATGATGGACCATGAAGACATTCACAAGAGCATTCGCGGAGAGAGAGATGGTGACCACCACCTCCGCATCACCCCCTCCGTGTTGCCCGTCGCCCCCTTCGCTGGACAAAGAGACGAGGCCCCCCTCCACGTCGCCCTCTTCCACGTAACCCTCCTCTGCGTCGTCCCCTCTGCTGGACAGAGAGACGGGGGGAGCCCCCTTAGCATCACCCTCTTCCATGCAAGGATCGCGGGATCGGAATCGGAATCGGGATCGGTGGGTACCGATCCGATCCGGATCGGATCGGATCGGATCGGACCGATTCCGACAGATTCAATGGAAGAAAATCGATCCAGAATCGGTAAGAAAAAAAAAGCAAAAAAAATAAAAACAGATCCGATTCCGATTCCGATCCGATTCCGGACCGATTCCGGCCGATTCGGACCGATTCTGACCGATCCGACTGGAATAGCAAAAAAAGAAAAAAACAATCCGATTCCGATTCCGGACCGATTCCGGCCGATTCCGGACCGATTCCGACCGATTCCGACCGATTTCGCGGAATTCATGCCGGAATCGGTCCTTCCGCATGGACCGATCCGATCCCGGAATCGGTCGGAATCGGTCCGATTCCACCGATTCCGTAAACAATGCTTCCATGTCCCCCCTCCGCGTCACCCTCTCCGCTGGATAGACAGAACGGGGGCCTCATCTCAGCTACAATACTCTTACAGTTTCATGGAGGCCTCTTTGTCATCAAGCATTGCTCACGCAACTGGAGTCATTGCCCGCTCCCGCATGTCCATTGTGCTATGCCCGCACACTTTGCTAGCTCCAATGGCCAATCCCTTCACACGAGCCCATGTGGGTTTTCCTGACATAGATGATCGAGCCAACGCGACTTGGGCCACAGATGGGGCCTTATCGCGGCTACAATACTTTTACAGTTTCATGGAGCCCTCTTTGTCATCAATCATTGCTCACGCAACCGTAGTCAATGCCTACTCTTGCGCGTCCATCGAGCTATGCCTGTACACTTCACTAGCTCTAGTGGCCAAGCCCTTCACATGAGCTCGTGTGGGTTTGCATGGCACAGATGATCGAGCCAACCCCACTTGGGCCACACCCGGCCTGCCCATTTGCGGACAAAGTTGACCAGTCTAATCTTGTTCTAAAATTGATCCAGACCAGTTTTAGCTAGTTCACGCCAGTTCAGCCATTTTTAGGGCATTTTATACCTGTTTAAACCTGGTTCTCTTTAATTTGGTCTGTTTTAGCCATGTTTAGCTCGTTTTGTAGCATGTTAGTCCGGTTTCTACATGTTGTCCTACATCAATTTGGTATCAGAGTTTGGGATTGGATCATTCCTATGAGTCAACTATTGAGATATTCGTACGACTTCAGCAACTGATACATAAATAAATTGCAAAGTTCAAGATGTGACATTTCAAAAACTCGAGGACGAGTTTTCTTCTAGTAGGGGAGAATGATTGGAACTGATTTAATGAATTGAGTTTTTTTTATTTCTGTCCTTGAATGCTTGTAAATATTACTTTTATTGGTCTTTTTTTATAAATAAACTTGCTCTATAAGTAATGTACTCCAGAATGAATTCAATGAGATAGTTTAATTTTTGGAGCCCTAGTGAGCGTATGTTACCGTAGGGGATTTGGCCCCATATGTAGCTCTCTCTCCACCCCTTACATCTGATAGAGGTCATTCGCTCGTAAGATTCTGGCTGCAGAGTTTTCACCTTCTTCTCACTAGGGTTGTAGATGGTATCCGATTTTTCGATATTTCAACCCGATTTCGATAGGCTTAACGCTAAGTGGATATTCGATATGAAGTCCAATAAGTTATCGGAATCGGAATTGAATTAGAAACACTCAATAACGAACGGCTATGATTCCGATAAGAGGTTGTCAACTTGTAATCTAACTGAGGCTGTGGCCCTAACTTCTTATACCCCATCGGCCATTGCAATGAAATTCAGCTGCATGCTTGCAGCCCTAGATATCTCTTGCATCCGCAGTGGCCATCGGCAACAGAGCGGGTCCCCATCGTGTGGGCCGTGGAGGTTTCCCTTCTCCATGGCTAGCAGCTCGTAGCTCCCCTCCGCCATCACCGACAGCTCCCCTCTCTGTCATTGGCAAATCCTCTTCTTCATTGCCAGCACATCCCCTTATCTGTCGGCTGACAGCTCCCCTTCTTCGTTGACCCCGTTGCTCCCTTTCTCCGTCTCTGGAAGCTCACCACAGTAGCGGCATGAGCATCGTCTGCAGCTCCCCCTATCCGTCCGCCAACAACTCCCCTTCTTCGTTGACCGAAGTTTCCCTTCTCCGTTGCAGATCCCCTTCTTTGTGCTGGCAGATTCCCTTATCTGTCAGCCAACAACTCCCCTTCTTCATCGACCATAGTTTTCCTTCTCCGTCACTGGCAGATCTCCTTATCCGTCGTTGGAAGCTTGCCACAACATCGGCATCGGCATTGGCCTCTTGGCCTTATTTCTCTCTGAGCAGAACCAGATGCCCAGATTTATCTATCCCTTCACCCTTCAGAGCCAGAAGACCACCTTGTTGTGCCAGTCATGCCCTCCCTGGTCTCCTTCAAGAGAGCCTCACCTGCATAAATCCAAAATGTTATCGTAATTGGTTCTGATTTTGATATCAAAATTGGAATCAAATCAAATCAGAAATGACTATTCCAATGTTATCAGAATTGGATTCAGAAACATATATTGCTTATCGGAATCGGAATCCGAAACAGGAGGTACCGTTACCGATTTACAGCTCTACTTTTCACCCTCTAGCCTCTGAGCCATTTTTCTTTTTTCCTTTTTTCACAAGTAATGTCCACAGCATCAAAGTTGTTATCAGATCCTGTTCTTTAGTTCGGCTTCACCTTCTACCTTCTCTCCAATTCGTAGACGGACGAAGAGAAAGCAGGATTCTTTGTAGATTGGATGCACCAGATTTACTTAATCACTTCGTGATCTAGTCAGCCTGGTGTTCTCTTGGCTGATCACAACATCTTCCTGGAGTCCGGCACACAAGCTTTTCGACATCACACCTTCTCTCCAGTCACCTTGACATTTTCCAGGCCATCAGCAACAATTGGTGGAGTTTTCCATGGTAGAGCCATCCGGCAATCCCCAGACAGAGCTCTTCTAGTTGCTTACTCCTTTGGCTCCAATTGCTCCTCCATCCCTTTTTGGATTCCCTCAGATCTGTTGGAGCTCTTCGGCGACGCCCACACCCCATTCAAATCTCTTTTCAAAACCTCTGGAGTTCTCTGCGGCACAATGCTTTCTCTGTCTCTAGAGCCACCGAGAACACCACCGTCTTCTTCTCCTTTGTTCCAGCACATTCTCCTCCCTACAGAACTCCTCTGCCACCGTTGTCTTCATCTTTACCGCCCTTCTTTCCCTGTGTTTTTAGCATCATCTGTTTTTTCTATTTTTTGAACAAACAAGATGGTAAACAGTGCTGTCTGTAGAAGGTTTAGACAGAGTGTCATTGCGGTTAAAGTACTGCTACAGTTCCAGGAAGGCCTCTTAGTTGTCAATCATTGCTCACGTAACCGAAGTCAGCACCCACTCACACTTGACCATTGAGCTGTGCCTGCTTGCTCGGCTAGCCCCGATGGCCTAGCCCTTCACACAAGCCCACACAGGTCTTCCTGGCTTGGACAGCTCGGGCCACTCCTGGTCATCCAGTCTGCATACAGAGCTGACTGGTCTAATTCTGGTCCTGAGCCCGTTTATGCTGGTTTTCAGCTGATTCTGGGCATTTTAGACCTGTTTAAACTCGATGTTCTTTAATCCGGTCTGTTTAGCCCTATTTAGCTTGTTTTGCAGCATTTTACTCTGGTTCCTATGACATTGTCCTGCATCAAAATTACCATCTAAATCATATTTACAATTTTTTTTTTCAGTGCAATCAAAGGGGGGTTGTTTTATGGGATTTGTGGCCGCAATTACTAGAAAGCCAAGGGAGATCACTGCAACTGCTAGTGTAGAATCACTGTGACAACTAACATTATGAGAACAAAGTCAATTTGTCATGCCAGTCTGATGCTGCAGTCATTAGGAAGAATCAAGAGCATGTGAAAACCTCTTTCATACAGAAGAGGTGAAAAACATGAGAAGGGGCTGCCAAGTGCCATCCACCTTCTGCCCTACTTAGGCTACTTTCTTCTGACACCGTCTAACCAAGGTATACTGTATATTATTTATTTTTAAAACAAGGAAACATCAACTAAGAAAAAATTATGATAAACTAAAGTTGAAAGAAGTTATACAAATTCTAGAATCATGGTTACTCATATTTAACTGGAGATGTAAACATAAAGTTTAAATCTGGAACGAAGAAAGATCATATTTTAACATGAATAAGATAGAAGAATATACCAAGCCAATTAATAAGCAATTCAACAATCAAAAGGTACTGCCGCACATCTCTTTATTGTCAAAACTGTGCATTAAAAATTCGCTAAAATATGTTTATGCAGCGAAACACACATCAATATTTTCTGGTAGTTTCTTTAGGGTGAGCATTAAGCAAGCTTGGTGGCCAGATCAGGCAATACAAGTGCTTTATACACTGCTCTCCTAGGCTCCCTTTGTGGGGTGGAAAATACCTTTTTTGCTTACGTGTCCTCTCAGCTGCGAGTTGATGATGTAGAAGATCTACTTGATGGGCCTCAGCTTCCTCTTATGAATTGGTTTGTGTGAATCAATGGTTGTGTGCAATTGTATATTCTCTTTTTTTCTTGTTATCAATGATGTGTAACTTCAACAGTTAGCTTCTTATATACGCCATGTATGTAATGTTTGGTGCCACATCTGCAATATACTTGTTATAGCTTATTCACAATCTTATTTCTTCAAAATATCATTAATCTATCAGGTTTCAAACATGTAGATCTACATAGTTTTCAGAAATGCCATGTTCCAGGCATTATACTTTTTTTTGCTTCAGTAAAATGTTTATGGAAAAATTTATAGTAGGCTAGCTATACAGCACATGCTGATCAGAGAAGTAGGCTAGTCTTGACTTTTGTGCCTTATCCTAGTTTTACATAGGCATGGGATTGGCATGTACTTGTACGTTTATTCTAATGGAGTAAATGTGGAGATTGTGTTAAAGAAACCTTGCAGTTACTAGTTGAACAACTAAGAAACTTGGAGATGTATTCAAGAAATCATCCAGCCATTTGAACAACTAATCATTGATTTCGGGTTCTTGTTGGGTAGATTTTGAATGTTGGATATTTTGCATCTTTTGTAGATATGTTAATAACCTGTGGATTTACAAGGTCTCTGCCTCCACCAGGTAATAGATGTCGGTGGCAAAGAATTCAAGTTTACATGGTCAAGGGAGCTTGGTGTATGTGATATCTATGAACAACTTCAGAATGGAGAGGATGGTAATGGCTTGCTTTCTGAGTGTGGCTCAGCTTGGCGCAAGCTCAATGTACAACGGATTTTGGATGAATCTTTGAAGAACCATGTAAAGATGCGGTCAGAGGAGGCTGAGCGTCGACTTAAATCTAGAAAGTACAAAACACAACTGAGATAAGACATACTTTGTATTATTTGATCAAGCTGTGCCCCTGATACCATCCATTGCAGTTCTTGCTTTTTCTATTCCTACATTACAAATTTCTTGTGCTTTTTAAGATGTGGATAAAAAAGATTTGGATTTGTGAGAACAGTTTTCAATGGAAAAGGAGGGATGCAAAAATCTTGCTGCATCAGAGGGGGATGAAAAAACAACATTCCTTGAAAAATGTCTACTGTTGCCCACATAAGGAATGCATATGTACTGAAATTTCTTTGGCATGGCAACATGAATTTTACCGTTTTGTAAGGCTGTAAAACGACCGTGTATAATACACTCAATAGACTGGTTCCTTGATAGTTCTTGCAGTCCATTCATTATTCATATAGTAGCATGTAGAACCACCCATCACATTCTTTGGTTCCTAGCTGCCAAATTGTGTTGCCAAGTCAAATGGAACTTATCGGAGTAACCTCACAAGTAAACTCACTGACCAATTCAAGCTGCCATTGCTTCTCTAAGGTTCAAAGAGCAAGGGAAAGGCAAGATAAATATCTCTCAGAAGGTTACATACTGCGTTGAGGACATTCATCATTCTGCTCAGCCTCTTGGTTTGGTTACCTGCTGATAGTTTACCTGCCTTGAGGACATCTTCAATGAAACTTCACCTTCCAAACCTGAGAGTGAAAGGGAATTTCTGTAATTCTGTTCAGTGTTCACCATTATGAATAAGCCTCTAAACCACTCTTTAGGTTCTAATCCAGAATATCCTATCAGTTCTACCTCCAACACCGTTCTTAGCCCTTTTAAAGATACATGCTTCATGTGTTGAACAACAATATTACTGGTTGCCATGCATCTTCATCAGTGAAGATTCTTTTTAAAGACTGGAATCTTTGTGCCATACCATCAGTAACTAGTTGGCAACAGGTGCCACCAAAGATTGCCGGATTGGAATTGGGACCCAGATTGAACCTTTTATATTGCTGTTGCATAGGTGGAATGAATTCTTCTTCTTAATCATCTGAGAAAGGTGCTTGGGTACTATATACGAGTTAGTCATGCAATCAATGTATGATGATGAAAATATGAATCTCTAAGTAAGGATTACCGTCTCGGATTTTGGCTTCATCTGGCGGGTGGGAGGTGAAAGAGGAGATAGTTTAGAGAAATTTCGGGAAAATCTCGGAAAATTGAATCTCAGATAAAAATGTATATGGAACATAACATAATATCTTATAAAGATGGGATTACATCAATAAATTTACATGAAACTTTATAGCACATTTACACATCAACTGTGTGAAGGAACAATTATAAAATACTCTCAATATAAAAAAGATGATCTTTATGTTTATAAAAAATTTAAACTTTTATATAATCTGATTTAAATAGTAATGTGGTAATTTGTTTCTTGCATAAAGTTTATCATTGTGAAATATCTATTAAGATTACTTTTTATGATCTTGATTGTAATTACAAATTGATGATTAAATATTTGTTAACTTGAATTGATATAATCGGTTTATTGCATAAGATATAATCTTTGTATGATAAATTGATGATTAATATATAAACCTATAATTTGAATAGATTAAGAGCATTATTTGACTTAGTTTTTACAAAATATTTAATTATTAACTAATTAACATCAGCCTGTTTCATCTAATAGTATTTGATATTTTCACTTTTAAATTATATTGACGTTCTAGATTATTTAATTAGAGAGACTGATGTACAGACATACTAATATGTACAGGGGCTGTTAAGGCCCTTAAGAGGCTGTTAAATATGTTTGGAATTCACAAATTAACATCATATAATCACTTTAGGGGTGGTTAAGCCCAACAAACAACACTTAATGAGAAATGAAAAAAAAACTCACGTCCACAAGCATGTACACACATACCAACACTAAGGAAATTAATTTTAAAAATTTTCTAACATTGATGTAACAAGAAATGATGGAATGGAATAGAGTGGGATTCAAAATGATGCAACAATAAGCTTAAGACGAAGAATAAACAGAAATACATTGGAATAAATTGATCTTAACACATCTTAGAAAAATAAAAACAAAAAATTTGAACCGAGAGTTTTGAATTGTAGAAAAATCTTGAAAGAGGAGATATTTCAGCGTAGGACACCTTTCGGTAGGATTCCCTGGTGAAGATTCCGGTGAGTTTCTAGTGGCATTCTGGCGAGAATCCAATCCACCATGACCAACCCTAACTTCCGCCACTGTGGTGTCATCGTGGTGCGCTGAGAGAGAAAGAGCTGTGGCATGGCACTGCATCTACTCGTTGGGATCCCCATCGGGGGGTTTAACTCGGCCAGGATCTGATGGTTCGGATCCTTAATGGTCAACGTGGCTGACCAGACCCATGGCCGACTGGATGGACCACTCACGAAGCGTGGTCAACCGGTCTATTTAAACACATGCGTGGCCAAGAGTGGCTGATTGTTAAACCAATTGTCGCTGACCGGCTGACCATCCATCCGGACTAGTCCATGCGTGCTTGCGAGGGCACGATTTGTTGCAGCTTGGCAATCAGACTCAGCGAGAAGTTCTTCGTCTCATCGAGATTTTCACCCATCTCGTTTTTTGCCGCCCATGCGAGATCGAAAATACCGTGAGATCTCACTAGATTTTTGCAAGATGACATTCCATGTCTCTAAGTCATGTCGATGTCTGTGCATGTTTTTTAACACAGTGAAATGTGTGGTGAATCTAATGGGACCAAGTCACACTTGATTACGATCATCAATATACTCTCTCATGATGTGCAGTAGTCTAAAATGCTCCTATATGAAAGATATAATCAATTGACCTTGACTCATTAAGGATCTCATATATGGCTCCTTCCCAATATTTGTCAATATCAAATATATAGAGTGTGTCACACAGAGCACCCAAAACAAGTGTGGCCTGACCTCCATCACCTTCTTCCCTGCAACCTTATAAGATGCTTTATTGTCAGTCACAAATTGTACCATGTTGTCTTTGCCATTCTGCTCTACAACATTGCTCATAAAACCAAACTAGTACTTTGCATTCATGATCTGGCATGATACATCAATAGACTTCAAAAATGTGGTGCCCTCAGAATAATAGACAAGAAAGTTGATCATAAATCTCATTCTATTTCATGTTCATCTACCACACATTATAGTACAATTCCTTTCCTTGTATATTGTCTTGAATCTATGTATCCATGAAGTCAACCCATCCACCTCTGCATCTAACCCACCCTTATATATGTACTTAGGCGTTAGAACTTTTAATCATTGTCTAGCGTCCTCAATATCAATAATTATCTTCTAAAAATATGGTATGGTGGTTGTAGGGGTTGGGACCCCTACATCAAGAAAAAATAAGATATACTTATTAGTATTTGTTTCAAAAATATGTAAGGCACATTTTAAAAAGTTAATTTTTTATATATCTGCATATACAAATGTACTTGACTGCCTTCTTTGTAGTCCATATCGTAGTCTTAACTTCATTCAAGGCTTGTTTGATTATCTTTTTACTTCTGTTTCTTTGCCTATACGTAGGGGTGCAAGCAAACCAATACGCTTGACAAGTAATTTGATACTCGGCTTGTTAAAAACTCAACTCGGATCATTTATTAAGTTAAATAAACGAGTTTGAACAGGAAAAAAAGCTCAGCTTATAAACGAGCCGAGTTTGAATAGAGTCATGCTCGGCTTGATAAGTTCATGAGCAACTCATTTAAATGTTCGATTAAATACTCAATTAACTACTCGATTTATTATTTATTTAAATAATTAAATTATAAATACATTATATTTATTATATATTTATTTTTTAATATTATGTAAAAGTATATTTTTTATGTCTAAATAGTAGTTTAAAACATGTCTTAAATCGAGTTTGAGCTTGAACTTGAGTTTTAAGTAAACGAGCTCAATCTCGAGCTCGAAAACGGGTTCCAATATGAGTTTGATTCGAGTTCGGGCACAATTTTTATTCAAGTTCAAGCTATGTTGGCTCGTTTACATAAACGAGCGGCTCAACGACTTGAGCTCGAACTTGTCAAGCTTAAATCAAGCCGAGTTTGAACAAGACCTTTGAAAATTCGTCAAGTATCGAGCCGAGTTCAAACGGTTAAATAATTGATCGAGCCGAGCTCGAACAGAGCCCTGTTCAGCTCGGCTAGGCTTGATTGCACCCCTACCTATACGTGGACGTGTTCATCGGTCAAATTGACTATAATCGACAGATGTCACTATCTTAGCTTGACAGATATGTAGGATGAGTGCCTTCCACATCTAACCGTTTGACAATAGATCCTTCTACTCCCTTCTTCTCTCATCATTGTCATGTGCCCGAGCCTTACTTGCATGCATTGCCCTCACGACTTGTGTCTCTTCTTCATCATCTAAACTTGATGTATCAAATCATCTGAACTTGATGTACAACCTCAATGTGAGCATGCGATTTTTTATGACTTTCAGACATGAGATTTGTGTCTTTTCATCCGATCAGCTCATCGTATTTCTTTGTGATGCTCTCCTGGTTAAATATGTTCTCATTTCTTCTTTAAGCTATGTCAGTATTTTGTCACACTTCACATTTCTACTAATCCCATATTTGTGTTTGTTTGAGGCAGTAAACACTTTCATTCATATTTTTTTCACACCATTTACATTTCATTTTTTTCTTGTCAACATACATCTAACATGTGTCCATGTTGTCATTCAATATCATGTTGTGTAGGAGTATTTTGCTTCTCATTCGATTCGACATTTTCTTTACATAAATAAGAAATAAGAAAACAAAACTCATAATAAATGAGGATTTCCGGACATTGGGGGACAATTGAACAAGGATCCGGTTTCAACTCCGAATTGATGAAGCTGGGGGGAGAAACGGATCACCCTTTGGGGTGACTGTTCAGGGTAACTTTACAATTACCTCGAGTGGTGACTTCTGCAGGGGTTCCCCCCATGGAGGGGGAACCAGCTGCCAGGGTGGTGGGGAATGTCTCCCCCTAATCGGCCAATCTGCCTTAAGGGGGAGGGGACGCCAGGAGGGGGGTCCCTATATTGGAGGCGGGAGGGCTGGGTGGGGTGGAATTGGGAGGAGAGAGGGGGGATTGACCGATTTTATCCCTTATCAGGGGGAAATCGGATCGGCATCGGACCCAATTCCCTTTCAACCGATCCATGGCCAATTCGTCTAGAAGTCGACCTTGGATCGGTTTTTCAAGGGGAAAATCAGATCGGCAAGCGCCAAACTGATCGAAGAACCTATGGGCGCCACCATAACCTATGGGCAAAGGCAAGTCCATGCAACCGCAGAATTGCATTGCCGTAACTGATATACACTCGACATCGAACTCCGCTCAACAAAAGCCCAACTTGGCTTGTCTATTATGTTAAACAAGTAAAAGTTTGAACAAGAAAAAAGCTCAATTTGTTAACCAATCAAGCTTGAGTAGAACCTTGTACGATTTGATAATGCTCGTGAGCAACTTGATTAAATACTCCATTAACTGATTCAGCTGATCTAGGCCGATCTGCCTAGTTTTACCCAATCCTGGTGTAAGGAACTTCCAGGATTGGGCCTCTCTCCAGGATCAGCTGATCCAGATCATCCACAATCAAATGCCCATCGTATGTAGGTTTCTCTCATAATCATTCATCGACAGTGTGCATCTTCCAGTTTCTCTTGTTCTCGGGGTTCTAACTTTACCTGATCCATTGGCTCATCTTGGGCATATCATGTACATCCCATTCATAATATCTCCATTTATAATACAGATGGTACCAGTTGGTACCAGTTACCTCCCCTTAAGAAAAATGACATCTTTATTTTGTCGTCTCTCTGATTGCCTTTGTTCATCAGTGATATTTTTTGATGCAGGCATACATTTCAGCTTTGCATTTCCATCATTCATTAGTTATATTCAGATAACCAACCTTTAGCAGGAGTTTTAGTGTATCATTTGACTGGGTACCTTTCTCCTTCATGTAACCTCAGTCCTGTTGTGTTCATTTCTTACTTCCGAGATCATCCAACTCTGCCATGGTGATTGAGTCTTTGCCTTGTCTTTCCAGTTCTTTTGGTGTTTGAGTCTTCCCAAAAATTTAGTATCTTTTTAATCAGTAATTATTTGGGTTTCACAAACCATTCCCAAAATGCAAGCTTTACTTTTTATATGTACAGATATGGTTTTGCCAACTATGCTAATTTTTTTATTTAATTGCAAAGTAGCTTATTGTTTTTCCCAGACACTCATGAATGCCATCCTTTTCCATGCACTTCAGTCTTCCACAATCTATTGCCTCTACAGTTGGTGTATCCCATGGCAATTGTCTAGTGTAATAAATTTTGTTTTCTTTTATAAGTTAGGTTCCTTTTCTTCTTTCATTAACATTTTTTTCACAAAATGCATGCCATCCATGTTATTTGATCATACCTTTAACACAGCATCAGAAAATTTACCAAAGCTAGCGTGAGACCATTTTCCTATACCTTTGTCTATAGGGTTAGTGATATGGAAAAAATGTTTTGTAGAGTTGACTTGCTTGCTTGATACATGCGGATTTGTGTATTTAGTTATGACATGGGGATGGTTTTCAGGATCAGCAGATCTGGCCTGCTTGAGGCAATCTAGGGGAGATTGGGGGGGGGTAGGGTGTTTTCCACCCACATCAGTCTAAATGCAGTTGGGTTGGGTCAGCCTAGATTGGCTGGTCCTGCACCAATATGACCCATCAGATGGGCTGATCCTTTGGAAGCCTGTGGATCTGACAGTTGAAAGCTGGCTGGCTGCCGCCCTTGCATCTCCGCATCCCATTTCGGGTGGGGAGCACAAATGGTTAACCCAATAACACCAGGATCCATAGCTGTGTGACCCAATAACTGGGGGACCTGCAACTTAAACTAGTGGACCCCCTAGATATGTCCGTAGGGTCCAATATCTTTGGATGGGGAAGATGCGGGGTCGGTCTGGATGGTGCTGCCCACATCTCTGCCCTTTTGCCAGTCCTCCCTCAGTCCTCAGCCTGAAATGGCCAGTACCAGTGGATTGCTAAATCCAGGGGCTGATACTGCCTCGGAATTCCTTGGTCATTAATGAAGAAAATTTGCTTCAATCTGGTGACTAAAGTTGATTGCATCCAAGGGAAAATGAAAATGCAATTATGCAATGCAATAACCTCCTAGAAATGAGGCATTGATTAGCTTGTATTACATAAAAATTGTTGGGCTGGATGTCAAGAATGATAAATTGGTATTCTGATAAGGAATCATCACACAGGTAATCTGAAGAATCGGCATATTGAATTGGTACCTAGGATGTAATCAAGAAGAGACAAAAACTTGAGGCCTCTTGTTGTCTACTGTTGATGAGAGAAGGATTCTGATTATTTCTTTGCTGCGATCTATATATGAGAAGACAACATTACATTCTGTCGACGTTGGTGATGGCTTTGACTATAAATAGGATATCTGAAAAGACTGAACTATTTTGTCAAGTTTTATGAAAAAATTCTGAGGAAGAGGAGATGTGGAGATCCTTAACTAATTTTGATTTCTTTTCTCACAAACTTCTGAGTGATAAGTCACTGATCAATAATTTTAGTTTATGAAATTAAATCTGTTTTCTCTATAGATGGTGAATGATGTTCCAGGTTAGATGATTCAGCACTATGTGCAGGAATTTTCAAGGACTGCAGCCCAATTGGTCTTATTATTTTCTTTACTGATTAGCTTCCATTAAAGGGAGGCTCATTTTGACAATTGTATGCTAATATAAGTGGTTGCAGTGTATGATTTCAAAATTGAATACAAGTTTATAATATTAATCATAAATGCCTATATAGAGTTACCTAAAAAGAAGAGATGGTGGTGACAAGTTGATAAAGAATAAGAGAGATTGGTGTAGTGTGATAACAACAAGGCTTTTGAATAATATAAGATATTGATAGGTGAAGCATAAAAGACTACTAGACGAACAAGATATGAGGTTTTGAAACAAATTTTGGAGAAACTTAGAACTAAAGAAGGCGAGAAAGATGTCTATAGAGTAGCAAGGATGAGAAAGAAGATCTCATGATCTTAACTATGACAGATATATCAAGGATTATAAAGGAAAGATTTTGATCAAAGATGGAAACATTAAGGGATGGTGGAGAAGTTGCTTTTACTTATTTTAATGTTAGCTTTGCTATGAACATTGAAGATAGAGGATATCTATAACGGAGCATATTATGAATTGTGCTAGGAGAATAAGATTTTCAGAAGTTAACTAGGCATTGAAGGGTATGAAAACAGGTAAGGCATATGGCTCCAATAGAATCTATTGCAGTATGGGATTTTTTGGAGGATTTGGGGTGGAATGGTTGACGTTTTTTTTTATCAAATCTTAATCTACAAGAAAATATTGAATAAATGAAGTAAGACTACTACCATAACTATTTTTAAGAAAAAAGAAGGTTTACAAAATTGTAAATTATAGTGGGATCAAACTCATGACTTATACTATGAAATTGTGATAGAGCTTTTGGGTGTTCTTAATGAGATATTATAACTAATTTTAATCAATCAAGACATGTATCATGGAGTAACCACTAGCATATGCAAAATTGAAGGACAGAGAGTAAATAAGAGAATTTTCTACTTCAATTAGCTTACATCAAGAATCTATATTAAATTCTTATTTTTTGTATTATTTATTGATGACTTAACAAAGAATATACAAGCCATAGTGCATGATGTTTGCATATGATATTATATTGATAGATGAGACACAGGGAGTCAATAGCAAGTTTGAACTTTGAAAAAATGCTTTAGAATGTAAGGCTTTCAAGATAAGTAGATTTAAGATGGAATATATATTATAAATTTAATAAAATATTTAAAAAAGATAAGGGAGTTAGTTTGGATAGAGTAATTTTAAAGTACTCAATTGAAATATCTTGATTCAATTATTTAAAAAAGTGGAGAATATGACGATCTTAACCGTAAGATCAAGTAAAATTAAGTCGAGATTGACTACATGTGACTTATGTGATTGTGAGATTCTACTAAATGTGAAAGAAAATTTTGTTGTATGTGCAAGACTTAGGATGTTGGATGATGGTGAATGTTGGATAACATAGGAAAACATATTTCCAAGGTAAGTGTTATTAGAATGGGAATGCTACAATGGATGGTCATTCTAGATTTGATACAATACGTAATGAATATTTCAGATAAGTGGAATTAGTGGCAATTGTATACAAATTGAAAGAAGGAAGATTGAGATACTAAGGAAGTTTTGGTAAGAAAAAGCAAAAATATGAAAAAGGTAGAAACAAAAAAAAATGGTAGGTTGGATGATTTAAATATTTCTGAAAAAAATAACTCAAAATCAAACATGAGTGGAGAAAGATAATCTATATGGCCAACTTTAATTAATTTGGGAATAAAATTATTGTTGAGTTGAGTTACCTTTACAGGGTACAAACTTTTTTACCTCATGAGCTTCTACTAAATGTGTTCAATGGGTTTGAAGATGCATTGAGATAGCTAAAAAGACACCTTGACTTCTTATCTAGCTCTACGTAATTGAGATAACATTTTCTATTTTTCTTTGTATTTTATTGTGGGAGAGGTTCTTGGCTTGATACTGAAAAGTGTAGTTGGCAAATTTTACAAGATTCAAGATTGGTGGATGGATCTTGTCTAAAACCTTTTCTTTTCAGCCAGGTGTTTTATATCTTATTCATTTTATGACTTGCACCTTACTTTTTGTGTATTCGGATCAATCAGATCAATCTTCTTCTGGCAGGATAAGTATTCCAAAGAAAGGGCACTGCATTTAATTAACTAGACACAGTTCTTGCCGATCTTTAAGATGATGGTGATGTGGGCTTTTATCCTGTTACTCAGAAAAAATCTGCTTTTAAGTGGATATGGAGAATTTAGAGTCCAATTCTTTATGACATTCACTAATCAGGAACAAGTAATTATGGATAGATCACAGACACTTTTCTAGAAGTGGCTCTTTTTCTTAGATTACACTGAATGTCTTGGGTACTTTTTAGGTGTTCATCTAAGATCATGGAGAATGATCATGCTAACAGCTTCTGACATGATTCATGGATTCTGAATACGCCACTAGGTATAAGTTTCGAGCACTTATCTCCATTTCCCAGGATAGCAAATATCTGAAAATTGGCTCTTTTGGGGCCATATCCTTTTGGAGACCCCTCTTATCGCTGACAGCTCTTAGTAATCAGAGTTGTTAGGCATCTTGTACATCCTTTAGGTAGTCAGAATTCAGATTCAAATATTTGGAATTGGGAAACAGGTGGAAGAGCTACTGTAATTCAGTGACTGTTGTGTTATGTTGAAACCAGACTTAATTAGGTCAATACTCTGGGACAAAAAAACTGTGAATTAGGATTAGATTTATTCTACAGAGATCTGTTCAGAAGAAATGATCTGATTTTGACAACTTTAAGGCGTGTGGTATGCATAAGAAATCTGCTATACATCTGATTCCTTCCCCATGCGGGATTAAAGTGGTCCAGAATACTTTTTCAAGCTACCTCAAATCCTACCAATTAGGTATTGTGATGCATGAAATTGGAGATGATTTCAGAGAAAGATGTCTGGTCTTGTCATTACCAGTCAGTGTGATATCTTGATTGACAGGAAAAGGAGCATATTTGGTGATGATTTGGAATATATTTCTGTAATCCTCTCATCTGATCTTTTTTTTATGATTGAACTTAGAGTAGAAACTCTTTTCAGGAATCGACAAATCTTCATATGGTTAGAAGATCGAGTCATGGAACTCCTCCTCAATGTAGTTTTCATTTTTCTTTTGTTTTTCTCTTCTTTCTTTACAGAGATACTTTCTCTACTTCTTGTTTCAATGAATTTTGGCCACCAAAAAAATCATAAGGAACCTTGGTGAAATGTAAACTTTCAGGTCCTTTCTTTGTTATAGGAACTTGTAAGTACTTTCGTTTCATGTTTATGTGGCTAAACATGCTCACGGTGTTGGTGTCGGTACAAGAATGAGTTCAAAATCACGTTTGCAGTGCATCAAGATTCTAGGATATTCATTCAATATTGGTCTCCCATGTATAATCAGCTTTGCTGATTTATCAAATGGCTGATTTTTTTTCTCCTCTGAAGGTGTGAACTGCTATAATATTTTCCATTTGTATGATCAGTAGTTGCTTCAAAATATGCACCTGGAGGAAGTTGTGTTTTTTCTTAACTCATTTGTGAGATCTACTTTTGCTGTTCTTCTAGATCGATTGTCTTGGACCCTGCAAATCCATCTGTAAAGAATCAGGCAAGAACGATGGCTGCAGCTGCAGTTGAAGGTATTCTACTTCTCTCACATTCAGTAGTATAGTTACATATAATATATAGCTATCTATTTACGTCATCAAGTACGTATGCATTTCTTCATTTCTCTTGTAACCACAATGTGTAGTCTTTATCTTCATCTGTCATTTTTGTGTTTTTACATATACCTTGATATAAGCAATGCTATTTCATCTTTGAACATTTTGTCCGACCACTAGTACGTTATAGGGTAATGAAGATTACCTTATTATCACTGTAGGCATTTTAATTATGTGATAATATCAGGTCTGTCGTGTTTCCTCAACCCAAGGTGTTGTGTACTTGAAAATTTACCATTTGCTTGCTTCTTGCATATATTCTAATCTCTATGCAACTGTTACCTGAGTCTATTAGGAAGTCCTGCATCATCTTCAATGGGCCTCGGGAAATTTTGGGTTATAGGGCCTACTTGGATCTATTAGTGGCATTTACATCATCAGCTTGGTACTCATTTATGGGTCAAGTTGAACCATCTGGACCTCAATCCCTGAGATCTATGAAATCCTGTGTTTTCATAGATCTCCTCCTTGGTAATGTGTCATGACTGTGTGCGACATAGAACTCTGTCCTTGATAGTGTATCAAAAGCTAGGCAGTTCATCAGCTGTTCTGATATGCCATTTTCTTTTTCTGAGATATTTCTGGTATCTTTGTATGGTTTTTGGTGTGCCAGAAAATAAATGATCTTGGAAGCTCATAGGGTTATCTTTCATCTCAGAGTAGATGTGTGCACTTATTATCTTGTCATCAGTTTTGTCCATTGAAGCAATGTATCTATATTAGATATTTTCGTATTTATCTTCTTGCAGTCAGAATCTGACAGCAAACAAGTTTGATATCCAACAAGCTGCAGAGTGACAATGTAGTGACTTTTATGTTTTCCTTTCTATCTAGTTAAAGTGTTGAGAAGAAGATTTCATGTAAGATTCCATTCTCTTGCCTGTGCTTGTGACCTGTATTTTGTTAACTAGTATATTTGCAGAGAGCATGTACTATGCAGAAATAAATAAAAACCAGATATTATCTCTTCTTTCTGGATTGCTATATTTTCAACTTGGACTCTTTCCTTACCTTTATAAAACTAGGAATCCTTCATCACCAACGACTTCGGTGGTAGATATGTTTAGTTGTTTGGTGAGCATGTATATGACCTTTCTATCCAAGACCTATGAACATCTTCAAAGTCCAGCATGTTCCAATCAAAGCAATGTGTACTTTGTGGTTCAAACTTGAAAGATTCTGAGCACTTTTGTTCCTTCGTTGTGGAATCATTAGTTTCTTTTGGTGTACTTGTTAACCTGAGAGTGTATCTGCCTTGATTCAACAGTGGAACATGAGAAATCTGTGGGGTGTTGAATCAAGGTTGTTGAACTTCTCTCTTCTTGCAATGCTCTGGTCCATTTGGAGAACCGGGAATAGGAGGATATTTGAGGAACATTTTGACAATCCGAGTGTCATCCTTCAACTGATGGCCTCGTTCATGAAGGGTTGGGTTTTCACATGTTCAAGACTTTATCCGGAGTGAACTTTATTCAGGGATAGATTTTTAGTATGGGAGAGATTGTCTGTAAAGGGTCTCTATACTCTCATTGCTACTATATTGGTAGTTAGTCAAATGGCTCTTCTTCTCTCTTCTTTTCTGTAGTCCCTTTCTTTGTACCTTTCATTCCTAAGTATCAAATGAATTGTGACCTCGGTCACCTTCAAAATAAAGTCCAGCATCTTCTAATTTTGTACCATCTTTTTTTTTACTCTGGTCTTCTGGGTGTTTTTATAAGGTGCTAGGCGACAGATGATGAACTGAGGCAGCTTGGCTGATATCGCAAGTGGAAATTGCCATATGGTTCTTTTTTCTGGTGATTCACTGGCCTTTTTTGTTCCAGCCATTCAGGATTTCAATTCATTCTTGAGAAAGGCGAGTGAAAATGTGCTGAATCGATGATAGAAGATATTAAAGTGAGTTCAAATGACATTCACATTGTGCACATACAATATGTGGATGACACACTCCTCTTCACCTCACTCTCTAGAGATAAGGCCCTCAGTCTTAAGGCACTCACCCCTTTTATTCTGGTAATATCTGGTCCAAACGCCAACTTTACTAAGAGTGAGGTTGTGGGAATCATCATCTCTGAGGTGGAACTCGTAGAAATTCCAGATGTGTAGGCATGTTGATTGGAAAGTTTCCCATTGAATATCTTAGACTTACATTATCATATGGGCATCTAAAGATGTTTGATTGAACTTAGTCATGATAAAATTTCAAAATAGGATGTAAGGTTGGAAAGAAAACTTATATCAGCTGGGGAAGATGGATTCTCATTTGTACTGTTCTATCTGGCATACCACTTTATTTTTTTTAGGGCTTTAAGGTGCCTAAAGAAGTTTGTAGGAAACTGGAATGGTATTTTTCTAATGTAAGGGGGGGGGGATATTTTGGCGAAAGGGGGTCACTTAGTGGGAACATGTTTGCAGATGGAAGGGGGAAGACAGATTGGGAATTGGACCACTAGATGCTGACAATTCGGCTCTGCTATTTAAATTGCTTTGAAAACTGGGCATAGATCAGTCCTCACTGTGGGCCTACATGGTTAGAAGCAAATACTTCGTACACCGGACAGCTGGATTGATAGTACATCTCCCTTTCACATGGTAACAAATTTGAAAGGATATTTTCAGTCAACTCAACTTATTCAAGTGTCTCAAATATTGTTATTGGTAATGGCACAAGATCTAGCTTCCGAAAAGATCTTTTTGCAAGTAACAATTCACTAAAGGAGTGTTTACCAGATCTTGCAACCAAGTTTGTCTTGTAGCTGACTGTTAGTTCATTGACTTCACCTCTTATGGGTGGTGATGCACTTTTGATAGAGTTTTGTTGCATAATAAAACTCTTAGTAAACAACAAAATCTGTTGATAAGAGTTCTAATGTGCATGATTCCAAAAGTTGGATTGAGGCCGGAAGAAATATTTAACAACAAAATCTGTTGTGAGAATTCTTAGCACTGGTGGAGTGAGGGCTAAAGAAAACAGTGCCTCCAAAAATTAAGAAATTTCTTTTGAAAATGGTTAGACAAATGCGGCCCACCTCTGCTTGGTTACCATGTCTGAAGCACCACACTCAGGCTATGCATATTTTGTAATACCTACCTTAAAGATAAGGACAATCTTTTTCTCACGTGTGGCATTGTTCAGTCTCTTTAGCGGATTTGTTTGAGACTTTCTAAATCTCTCTTTGACAGGTGACAAGCTTGGATGATCTAATGAACAATTGGCCCTCCAAATTTCCTTCAGAGGTGAACATTCAAGTGTGGGACACATTTCTGTCGGCGATGTTTAGGGACATCTTGATAACAAGAAAAAAAAAGATTTGAGAATTTTTTCACTCCCTTGTCAAGATGTTGCACCAAGCTCTTTAGTTGATGAGGGTGTGGGAAGTAGTTGAGGGTTGGAATTAAGGATTGTTGTCTCGGATCTCGGCTTCGTCTCGGGGGGTGAAAGAGAAGAGATCTCGAAAAAATCTCGAGAGATCGGATCTTGGATTCTCGGATCAAAATATATATATGTATGAAACATAACACAATATCTTATAAAGATAGGAGTACATCAATGAATTTATATGAAAATATATAACACATTTATAAATCAACTGTGTGGATGAACAATTACAAAGCACTCTCAATACCAAAAAGATGATCTTTGTGTGTCTAAAAGATTAAAACTTGTATACAATCTTATTTAAATACTAATATGGTATTAAACTTGTAGCACATTTTTTATGTGATAGTATAAGTGACAGTGAGATATATTAATATGTTTACACTATCATAAACGGGGGGCGTAGAGTAGCTGCGGATTGACCTGTGTGGTCAGGTCGCAGGGGTCAAGGGGGCAACGCCCCTTGTGGGGGGGTATCAGGGGGGCAAAACCCCCCGAAGAAATTTTTTTTTGGACCAGGCTACATGGGGTGATCTCAGCGATCTCGTTTCTTGGCCCCCTTGGAGAGACCGAGATCTCGCCTAGATCTCGGCGAGATGGCATTCCATGGATGGAATGACCAGAACTTCCACAACTTTAATGCACTTTTTGTCAACCTTACTAACTTTTTTTATAAATTGTAATTATGAACCTATTATTTAGCATCTTTGTAAGGCTTTTGTGGGTTCTATTGTTATGAACCTTTTTATTTTGTTTAGTACCTGATCTATCCACTTGATAGATCTTTTGCTTTGCATTGTAACCTTCAAGTTATTTCAATCTATGAATTGTCTCGTCCTCTTTTTTGCCTTCAAACAAATTGCAACATTTGCTTCTGCAGATGAGGTGGTCAAAATTATGGTTAAAGGATAGGAGCACTAAATACTTCCATACTCTAGGAATATCCTTCAAAGTCTGAATTAATAGCAATGTTATCGAGGGTTCAGACCAAATAAGCTAGGCATCGGTTGCCTTCTATGAGGACTTGTTCAGGGAGGATGGTGCTTTGCATCCTTTATTGAAGTTTGATCCCACCAAAAATTGATGGAAGAAGAGGATGTGTCTCTGGCTGGTGATTATTCAGAAGCGGAAGTGTTGACTCTCATGTCTATGGACCCTAATAAGGTCCCTAGCTCGGATGGTTTCTCTGTTGGGTTCTATCAGAAGTGCTGAAAGATTATTAAATGTGATTGCATGGCTATGGTCAAACAAATTGAGGCTAACTTTTGGTGCATTAGTTTTCTTAACTCCTGCTCTTTGGTTCTGATTTCTAAAAAGATTGTGCTTTTGACATCGAGGATCTCAAACCTTTTAGCCTTCTTGGTTGTAGCTATAAAATTTTGACAAAGGTTCTTATGAACAAGTTAATGGCCTATTTGGTTAGAGTATCAAAAATGATACCATATAAGCATTGATAATGATATTGATATTTCTAGAGGTTGGAGTATCAATATCAAAATTGATACAAGTTGACACTTGTATTACATAACATGCTTTGTACTACAAATTTCAAAATTGATACTATTAGCCAAACATCTCTTAGTGATTGCTATCCTTATCAAATTTAAAATTCTTCAGAGATGAACAAGGGCCTAAGTGTTACCAAACAGGGCCTAAGCAAGTATGTTGAAAAGTGGATCAGCTGTTCCCAGTCAACTTTTATTGAGGACAGATACATCCTTGACAACTTATGGCAGCCTTTGAGTGCATCCATGATTAGAAATGAAGGAAAAAGGAATTTGTGCTGCTGAAACTCAATTTTAGAAAGGTATATGACAAGGTGAATTGGAATTGCCTTAGTAGGGTCATGTATTTATTGGGTTTAATTATAAGTGGATCAACTGGATTCAATGTTGTGTAAGCATGGTCAAATTTTATGTGAACATCAATGGTGGGTCTCTTGGCTTCGTTGGGAGTTTCAGAGGGCTCAGGCAAGGTGGCCATATTTTACCTCTTATTTGTTTTGGTGGGTCAGGTTCTTAGTACCATGTAGGAGAAAGCTCAGGCCAGAAAGTTAATTGAAGGGATTGAGGTAGGTTTCAATAGTGTCTACCCCTTGTTAAAATAGTGTTACCATTGTCAATAGTGTCTACCCCTTAACTTATCAAATTTAAAATTCTTCAGAGATAGAGACAAGGGTCTACCCCTTGTTAAATAGAATCATATTCGCAAAAACAGAAAGGAGGGAAGTGTAGGTTTTATGTCGTTATATATCATGAACATTGCACTCGTGATGATGTCTTTTTGGAGCAAGATAGTCCACTCAAAATATAGATTAGACGATAATCAGACTTGGATTATTGACTTCAGTGTAGGCAGGGGAATATCCAGTATTTAGGTGGATATTCTTCAGAACTGACACTTTTTCTTATATTCTTCATCTATCTCTGTTAACAATGGACAGAAGACCCTATGTTAGAAGCATCGCTGGGCCGATTACATGTCATTTGATCTATGCTTTTCTAATTATTTCAGGATACATGTGAACATGAATACCTGTGTTAGGTCACATTGGGATAGTATGCCATTATAGGACAACTGAACTTTCTCTTTCACAAGGCTTCTAAACATAGATTACGGAATCGGCTGATCTGATTCTCGGCCGAAGGACCGTTCCGGAAAAAGGTTCTGGCAGGACAGGATCAGCCAGGATCGAATCGGAATCGGATCGGTTTTTTTTTTTTTTGCTATTCCAGCTAGATCGGTCAGGTTCGAAATTGGGATCCATATTTTTTTCTTACCGATTATGAATCAGTCGATCCGATCCGATCCGATCCAGATCAGATCAGTACCCACCGATCCTGACTCAGATTCTGATCCCACGATCCTTGCTTCTAAAGGATGAGGGGGTTTCAGAACTTGCACGCTTGATGGATCTTCTCTTGTGATCCCTTAAAAATCTGGCTCTTATAGAAGATTTGATAAGGCATGCTACCTACAAAAGTCCTTACAGAAGTTATTTCTGTGATGTGGTGTTACTGCTTATTTTTGACAAATATTGTTCAGTAGTTAGAGAATTATGTGGGTTAACCAGTTTATGTCTTAATGTCGTTAGAGTAATGGAATAGAGGGAACCCTTGAATTGCTGAACTTTTATTGTGGAACCTTGTTTTGCTAGCATTGTTTTGGTCCATCTGGAGAACCCAGAATAGGACTTTTGAAGACCACTTCAAGATTGTCTACTATTCTTCACATGATGGCTGCTTTTGTTAGGGACTAGTTCTTCACGCATGTTGCAAGGGCTCCCCTTGAGTCTTTTCTCTGGGAATGATTCGTTGTCTGGAAATCTCTCTGTCTTTAGTTTTCTTTTTGTTTCGGGTGCACTCTATTTACCACCCTCTAAGTAATTAGTACAAGTGTTACCCTTACCCCTTTACTCTTTTGCTGTATTCTTATGCATTTTCTTTTCTTGTATTTTTTGAATCAATGAATTGACCGAATTTACCTTAAAAAAGAGAGATGAAACTATTGAGTTGTTAATCGTTTGCCATAATAGTAAGACAACTATCTAGGTGCCACCTAAGCACACGGCACTTCTGCAAGGCCAAGACACAACGGCACCTTTCTGAGGGCTCAAAACTCAAAAGGCATCCACCTAAGCACCCAAGATGACCAAGGCACCTTGCCTTGGCACCCACGATGTCTTCCTAAGCAGCCAAGGTTGATCTACGAGTAATAGCCATAGGCATCCATTCGAAGGTAGTAAAATTTTATGAAACCTTTTTTATTACTTACTCTATAATATATGTTTTATATTTTTAATTATACATGCATGCTTAAATAATTTTAAAGATCTCTTTCAACCCTCTTTTTCCTCACCTAATTTATTAAGCTTATCTCTTTATTAAAAATGTAGTTGCATACATAAACACGTCTACCTCATCAACCATGTACACATAATACATACATTAAAATATACACACAAATATGTATTTATATGTAAAACTATTTTACACCTAAACCTTTTAAAGTCTACTCGACATTTTTCCTAGCTCTCCTCACCTCTCTCTCTCTCTCTCTCTCACACACACACACACACACACACTATCTCTCTCTCTCTATATGTGTGTGTGTACGCGCGCACGTGCATGTCTGTGTATGTGAATGCATTATTGACATATAATTCACCTAAGCTGTAATGACAACTTTGAACACCTTGGATGAATTGTCACCTGACAACTATGGTTAATCTGTTTTATTTGCTTATCTGGTCTGCTTGGCATACACTATATTTCTAATGTCATCATAAAACAGTCACTTCCTTCCTCAAAAAAGAGCATACTAATCCTAAATCCCATTTGTTGCTGTTTTTGCTCAATTCTTGTTATCCCTGTCACAAGCTGAAGTTGTTTCTCTGTGCTATGCATGTCCTGTTTACCAGCTAACATTTGCAAAGCAATTCCTAATAGCTACTCTCCATTTGTACATCCTTGACCTCACTATCTCAGGAGCAGATTTGGAAAAGCATTTTTTTCTGGCGTGTCTATCTCTCTCTGTTCTTTTTCTTGCATATGAACACTAACAGAGGTTCTACTCAGACTCTTCCCCTGCAAAAGCAAATAAAATGTGAACTCGTGAAACATAGTTTCCATCTGAAAAGAAAGAATTTTTATAGCTGTGTGACATAAAAAAGAATATTTGTCTAGGAGATAAGGGTCGATAAACAGTTTTTGGTAGGTCCTGCTGCTTGGTCAATTTGGCTTGAGAGGAGTGACTGGATTCTTGAGGACTCTTATTCTCCTGTTATGCAGATCATTAACAGAGCTGGGAGGCTAGTGATAGATTAGGTGTTGATAGGGAAGTGAGATTCTACTTATGAGACAAGTGTCTCCCTAGGGTGTTTCATTATTTGACTTGTTGGTCAGTCTTGTTATATGATAACAAAGGTATTGGAGTTGCATTTTGCTTATTCTACCTATTTGATGGGAAAACCTGTTGTTTTTGCCTTGTAAATTTTATCGATTTTCATTTTAGTGAATTGCTTCGTCTTGTTGAAGCCTTCAACTCACTCTATGTTTAGAAGAAATGATTCTCAGGAGCGTTGTTAAAAACAAGGCTGCCTAGAATAATAGGCAGTCGGCCTAGGCAGTTTAGATAGGTCAACCACCTAGAAAGTTTCTGACTCTGCCTTTTGTTACTGGTTCTGATTAGCTGCCGTTCACCTTAATGTATTGAAAAATTTGATAGATGTCTTCAACAATAAATTATAATGTATTGTATCTGAATGTGAGGGCAAGAATATAATATCATTTTGAAGATCATAATTGAAGCAGTAGCTAGATGTTTTCACGTCTGACTATGAAATACAAAGAATCTAAATTTCCAAGTTTGTGTTCATTGTTGGAGAGATAATCAGGTAGCGATTTCACTACCCCAGTGAGAAATAAGATCATGGTTCTGCCTAACCGAAGTAATATGTGTGATGATATTTTTTTTAAATTTTCTCTTTCATGATTCAACTTCAAATCAATAATTATCTGTTTTTAACTTAAAGCCCCTGAGGAATCACAAATAACCATTGTAGTTAGCTTTCAAATTTCAGCTAATTCCGTATGGTTGTTTTACCATCAGGAAATATGCGAAGAATGCATTGGAAAAAGGATCAATTTAAAAAGAGAAAATTGGAGTCAGGCATCGGTAAGTGAAACTCATTTTCCATTTTTGAATAGCTACCTTAAAGTATATTGTTTATTGAAGGTTGCCAATTTTTATTTTGGATTTTGAAGGAGATGATAATTGTCTTGTTTTCACTGTTGTAGAACATATGCTGTATTCATTTCTGATCAACGTTTCAAGATACCATATTTATATCATGGTTGTTACTCTTTAAGAAGGCAATAGTTCAGCGCATTTCCCCTATGCTATTTTTTTCTTTATATAATGACAACCTTTTTCTGACAATTTTATTGTTCTTTCAAGATTAACCAGTTTTGACTGGTTACATTCATATTTTCATCTATGTCATGGTTTGTAGGATTGGCATTGGGGAGCCCAATCCTGAAAAGAACTTTCATCGGGACTGGGCTCAGAACTGGTGGATCGGCTGATTCCTAGGAGATGGAGGGCTACCACCTTCCACCTCGGATATGCTTGAGACCTTTTTTATGTTTTATTTTTTTTATTTTTTTTAAGAACCGATCCAGGCTGTCCTGATCTGGACTGGGAGCAGCTCTGGCCAATCCCGACTTAGGAATCCTTGGGCTATGTAAATTTGGTGATTATCTTGGAGTCCTTTTCTGTTCTATGGCACTTAAGAAAAGAGATGCTGTGTTACATAGAAGTTTCAGCCAGAAAGATTAGGAAGATCTTTGTAGTTTATAGCTCATTGTTACAAGTATATTGCATATGTATGCATTGTTTTATAAGCCTGCAGCTTGGAGTATCGTCTTTTTCATAGTAAACTATATGCCTATCATATATAGTTTTCTGATTTTTGCTATGGATTAGAGTAAACTGCATTGTAATATCACAGAAGCTGAGTTCTAAATATGGTTCTGAAGATGTATATGAAGTATGAGTTGCGATGCCTCCATGTTTGTTTGGATTGGTGTGCTTTTGGTCTTTCTATGACCTATCAGCAATATCATGACTTTTTCCTATAGGACTTATTGTATATTTGTCTTTTCTTCCAGTACCAAACACAGCAGCCCCCAGATCTACATTCAAACATGGACCTTCTTCATCTAGCGCTGTGGGGACCATGTCATCTTCCTCACCTCAGCCTTCACCACCCGAGCAATCAGGATCACGTGCTTCGACATCACCATTCAGGATGACAAATGTTCCAAAGGGTCATGTAACTCCAGATGAAGGTCTTGCTCCACCAGCATCAATTGCAGAGAGGGACCCACCAAATAAGCCTGCCCACATTGCAAAACGGAAAGTTAATGCTCATAAAGAGGCTTCAGGCTCTCATCCGATCGACTTACGAAACTTTTTGATCAATTTGTTAGCAGATAATCCTAAGGGAATGAGTTCAAAGGTACTTACAAACTTTCAGATGTGTTTTAATAGCTTCATATGACTCTAGAATGTGTTGTTGGCAATCTCAATGAGATGTGAATTTATCGGTCTCGGCAGGCTGCTGGGATCTGAGGGTCTCTAGAGGGACTGCTAGACCAGTACTTGAGCTTTTTGACATTTATGGCACTGTCTTTTCTGCCCTATTGGGTGGGGAAAAAATGTCACATGCAGTTCAGATTTTTGGACCTTTGAGAAAATTGAAAAAGTTGGATCTGCAACTTAAGTCGCAGAAAGTGGGGTCCGCAGCTTAAGCTGTTGATTCTTTTCTTCCAGGCTGCCCTCCAGGTCCGAGGATCTCAGCGGGGAAGTGCCTGCATGGAGTGACATATTTCTGCACTGCTGCCCACTGGCGGCCATCTCTGCCCCTATAGGATGTCTTGCCGAGCATGATCTCATGAGGATATTGGAGATTTCACCTTGCCAACCATCCCAAGGCGAGGTCAAGATCCGAGTTGGCATTCATTGGTAATGGAAACAATCATAATATATTTATGACAAGGAAACATAGAATATGGAATAGATATTGATAAACAAGATAATCAAATTCTTGAATCAAAATTTATCCATGTATGACTAAATATGTGAAAGTGTAGTTCGAACCAGAAAATATTAGATTCCTATACTTCAGAGGAATAAACTTAACTCAACTCAAGCCTTAATCCCAAATTATTTAGGCTTGGGTCAGTCATGTGTGTTCTCTGTCTCCACTCATCTTGATTTTGAGTTATTTCTTCAGACATATTTAAGTAGTCAATTAATATACTTTTTAGCATTTAAATGGATATGACAATTGCATAAGTTTTCTAGTTGTGAAATTGTCTAGTGAGAATATTACCCCTATATTTGTTTACACACCAAGAAAGTACACATAAATATGGATTGATTCTTTGCCTTGGGATTGTTCCTTCTTACTCTTTCTGTGATCATTTTTTATGTGGGAGGGTCAAGGATAATACTTATTTTGATGTTAACAAATTCCTGAAGTCGAGGAATATCTTTTAATTGAAGATAACTACCTTTGGTGGATGAGAGCAAAAAGGCCTACCTGAAGGTAGGATGCCCCACATTTTTGGATTGGTATCCTGTCTGGAAAGCATCTATTTAAGCTAGGATGCCCCGTTACTTTTATTGTCTGTGGTGCTGTCTATGTTTTATTGTGATGATACGAAACCTCTGTACTTCATATATTCCTTCCTCACTGATGTAACCTCAAATTTAAAGAATTTTATTCTTTTTGTTTTGGAAATTCATTTTCCTTTTGAATTAGACCTTAGCATCGACTTCTTAGAAAAATAGCTGGTATTCCATAAAAGTACTAACTAGGGTCAAAATTATATGTTGAGGTTGTTAGGTTCTTTGAAAATTTATTTTGACCTCTCCCCGTCGGATGGTGCGAAGATCCGACGTTAATTACATCGAGATAACTCGAATACCCTTGATTAAGCGTCATAGCAATCCATGAAAATAGAAAACATGCATCCAATAAACATTCACACACATGGACATAGGAGCAAACAATCCCACAAAATTGATGGAATGCAAGCACTTAATTTTAGTTTGAATTTGATTAAATTGATTTGAGTTGAATTAAATTTGTTGGTTTGATTTTGATTGAGTTGAATTTAGTTTGAGTTGAATTTAATTGGTTGAATTAAATTGGTTGATTTGAATTTGATTGAATTGAATTTAGTTTGAGTTGAATTTGATTTGTTCATTTTTTGAGTTGCTTATTAATTTAAGTTTGATTTGAATTTGTTGATTGATTTTTAAACTTGATCTGAGTTTGATTTAATTTGTTTATTGTTTGATTTTTAGTTTGATTGGAGTTGAATTGCATTAATTTAAATTTGGTTTGAATTTGAATTGAATTTTGATTGATTTGATTTGGGTTAAAGACAGTTTGTTTATGGATTGATTTGAGTGGGATTTGGGTTTAACTTATGGAATATGGTTTGTTTTGGATTAAATTTGTTTGCTGGAATGGGTTTATCTTGAGAATTTGGGTTCCATTGGATTCGGCTTGATTTGAGTTTGTTTCATTGAATTTATTAAAGTTCAGTTGAATTTGTTTGATTTGGGGAATTCAATTTGAATTGGGTTGATTTATTTGAGTTAGAAGATTTGTTTGAAGAAGTCAATCTTGTTTGAATTAATTGATTTGTCCAAGCCAGATTTGGTTTACAATGAAGTTTGTTGGCTTAAAATTATTTGATTTTTAATTGAATCTGGTTGGTGCTTCCTTAGATTACAAATTCTGCAGATTTCATAAATTTTCAGATTCTGGGTTCTGCAATTTCTACAGGCTTCGGTTCCTTGCAAAGTTCAGATTTCCTGCTTCTTCAAATATCAAACTCTAGATTTCTGCATTTCAGATTTGCAGTCTTTCAAACTTCCAGATTTCTTACTGATTTCAAATTTCAGACTTTAAATTCTGCATTCTTTCAAATATTTCCAGATTGCAGACTCTTAAAGAGGTTCAATACAAATTCAGTTTTCAGATTCCAGATTTTAGGCCTCGGTTTTCTGCAATGCCCAGATTTTCTGATTTCTTCAAATTCCAAACTTCAGGCCTCTTGTAAATTTTGCATCCCTCCAAATTGCAGATTTTCTTTAAGCGGGTTTCTGCACCAAAGCAGATCTTCAGATTTTCAGGCTCTGCACAAATTCAGATTTATTAAACTTCAGATTTTCAGACTTCTGCACTTCAGATTTTGATTTCAAACTCCCGGATCTAATATGGATTTCTGATTTTACAGTTTTGGACTTGACTTCCACAACTCCCAATCTCTCTGCGAAGTTCAGATTAGCAATTTGATTTCTGATTTCTTTTGAAATGGAGCCTGAGCATAAATTCTGATTTTCAGCTTGGCCCACTCAGACTTTCAGATTTTACAGATGTTTCGATTGCAGGCTTTATACTTCAGCATTTCAGATCTCCTAGATTTCAGATTTTTTTGAAATGGGTTCTGGCTTCTGGCGCCCAGGCTCTAGCTTCTGATTTTCAGTTTGTTTCAGGTTTGGGTCACAAGTCTAAGTCTGGCCTTAAGTCTGAGAATTCAGATTTGTGTACGGATCCAGAATTCAGATTCGGCACCACTCCAAATTCAGATTTTTGTACCCCTCTTCAAATTTTCTAATTTCCAGACTCTGCAACAACCCAGACTTTGCAATAATCCGGGTTTGTCTTCTCTCCCAACCTTCTGCACGTTTCAAACTTCAGAATTTTAATTTTAGGATCTCTATGGAATGTGACCTGTGGGGCTAGATTTCTGTTTGAGAATCCAAACCAGATTGGACGGAATTTGATTCCAAGTTTAATTACAGATTTATTTTTCTGTTTTCTTCTTTTCTTTTCTTCTCTTCTTCTTTTTTTAAGTGCTTGGCATCCCATCGGATCAATG
This sequence comes from Cryptocoryne crispatula var. balansae, assembly GCA_036172225.1. Lineage (NCBI taxonomy): Eukaryota > Viridiplantae > Streptophyta > Magnoliopsida > Alismatales > Araceae > Cryptocoryne > Cryptocoryne crispatula. Next base: position 48,858,036 of record CM069920.1, on the reverse strand, counting down.
AGATCATTGACTCTTTCAATGATATATTGAAAAGTACAATCTCCTGAATGTCTGTTTTGGACGTTCATAGTCCAGAAAAATACAACTTGTTTTGAGAATATTCTTGCTCCACTCTTGATGATGTGGTGTCTGTCGATCCTTTGAAAGGAATACACCCGGTCTGATATAGACTTATGGGTATTTCCCTCCTCTTCATGAGGCAATTTGTAACCTGACTGGAAAATCAGTCTCTTGGGTCCTTGATGGACTTGTCGATTCATGGGTGGCATGTACCCGGTCTTGATAGACTTATGGGCATCCCCCACTATTTTTTGATGATTTCACTAGCATATGACCGGCATGATAGCATATTGATTATGCTTGAGCCTTGCATAGCTTGGTGAACTTGGTAAGACATTGGGGTCTTTTATAGACCTTTGTATGTCTACCTTAAGGACGTAGGGGCGGATGGTTAGTCGACCCCCCAACTAGTCCATATTTTGAATTCTTTTAAGTTAAGCCGAGACGTAGGGGTGGATGGTTAGTCAACCCCCCAACTAGTCCATATTTTGAATTCTTTTAAGTTAAGCCAAGACGTAGGGGCGGATGGTTAGTCGACCCCCCAACTAGTCCGGTTTGTTGAATTAAGTGTAGATTTTTATTTAATTTTCACTGTTTTGTTTGTTTTAAACATTTCCTCTTTTTTTTTGAAAAGGGGGCTTCTGCGCTTGTGCGCATTGCTCCGGCTGCTAAGGGGCTTCGGACACTGTTGGACCGGGCCGGACACTGTTCCGGACCGGCGGTTCACCCCGCAGGGGCGGCCGGCCTCGCCCGGTCGCCTCTCCTTTTTTTTGCGCTTTTCTTTTCCAGTGGGCCCCACGGCCCTTTTCCACCGTGGCATAAGGTTGGGGGCGCATTATTTCCCCTCTACAGTGCCGCACACCCGACGTCTTCGGCTCCCGACGGCACTGCGGCGGCCTCCGGCGACATTTGCGGCGGCTCCTTGTTGTGCTCGACGGTAGCGGCACCCAGGGAAGAGGGAGAAGGCCTCAACGGCGATAGGGGAAGAGGGAGGAGGCCTCACCGGTGGCCAAGGGAAGGGCTTCTGGCCTCTACGGCGTCCGACGGCAGCTTGCGGAAGGCCTGCGGCGTCCGGAAGAGGAAGAAGAAGAAGAGAAGGGGAGGTGCTCCGTGCGGCTTGAACAGGACTCCCAAGGACCGGTAACCTTCCTCCTCCTCTCTTCTCTTGCTCTGTCTCCTCTCTACGGCTTCTCCTCCCGCTCCTCTTGCTCTGTCTTCTCTCTCTCTCCTCCGCCTGGCGACTTGCGGAAGGCCTTTTATAGGCTCCGGGCGATCTCCGTCTCCTACTAGGAGACGGTTCCGGGTCCGAGAGGGACTTAGGACTTCCCATATCCTCGGCCCCCATATCTTGGGAGGGAATCGGGATCCCCCCAAGATATCCTCCGTCGACCGCTGCCCTTAGCCATCTCCGAGTAGGACTCGGAGCTGCAGCATTGGATGTCGATCGGGACTCCACAGCTGGTCGGATTTCCTCCCTGTTCTGTCTGATTTTCTGCTTTTATTTTTTGTCGAGCCCCAAGTTTGAGCAGACCCGCGCGAAGCTCTCCTCAGCCCATTTAGAAGACTGTCCGCCCCTTTCTGAGCAGGCCCGTGGGCCTTTGGAAATGGCTTGCAAATGGGCCTGGACGGGGACCGAATTGGGCCAATTGGGGTCCTGTCCAGGTCTATGTCGATGGGCATTGTAGGTGGGCTGGATTGAGATCGATCAGGGTCTGCTGTGGGGTCTGCCCAGCAGGCCATTTCTCTTGTCTTCTTTTTTTTTGAATCGGTCTTGTCAACACATTTAATTTCTTTTCTCTCCCCCTTTTTTTGTTCAAAATTGGGTGTCAACACTCACTTATCTGTTGGATTTTTAATGCCCTTTCTATTTACATTTTGTGCTTTATTTTCATCATCATTTTTTCCCATTGGCTCAGATATTATATACCGTGTATTGGAATGCAAGTGCATCAAAGTACTATAGTTGATCAAAATTGCTCTCTTTCAGGCCTTGGAAAAGGCTGTGAGTGAAGTAATTCCAAACTCCGGGAAGAAGTTTGAAAGTATTATAAAAACTGTGAGTAACAGCATTTGGTTAAGTTGCTTGAATGCAAGTTACATTGATTCAATGTCTCTGGTTACAAAACCCCTGCTTTTTTCTTATTCAGATTGCAATTTATCAAGCTCCAGGAAGGTATATTTTAAAAACAAGCAGGGAAGTGGATAGCTCTGCTAGACCTCCATCTGAAAATGGAAGGTACAATCCTGTGTCTATGTACTTCTACTCATTTACTGCATTCCAAATGGTGCCTTATTGACCTTTTCTTCAAATCAGTTTGTTAGTCAAATTCCAACCCTTCTTTATGGTGACCGGTTTTGTTGGGAACATTCCCATGGCTAAAATATTTTTCACTTAAATGGAACATGGAATATTGGAATACATTCTTGTTGCTCTTTTTGGTCTATAAGTAATGATATTTAGTGTGTTCTACACTTATACCATTTTTCTGGCTGATTAATTTTTGTCTTAATTAATATATTTTAGTTCTCCTGAGCAACCCCTTGAGAGTTTGCCAGTCAAAATGATGGAGAAAGATAATGTTGAAGATCCAGAGATTAAATCACAGGTGACCCCCAAGCCATTGGAACTGGACTTTCTTGAAAGCATATACAGAGAACAGAACTCTCCTGATCCACCTGTTATTGACGGTAAGATTGACAATGGGGATGAAGAAGGTGGTGCATGCAGCTCCAGTGAAAGTGGAAGTGACAGTGACAGTGACAGTGACACTAGTGATTCCGGAAGTGACAGTGGAAGTCAGAGCAGAAGCAGGAGCAAAAGCCAAAGCCCAGTTGGTAGTGGAAGTGCAAGCAGCAGTGACAGTGAAAGTGATGGTTCCTCAAGTGGCAAGGAGGGTTCAGATGTTGACGTGGACATTATAAGTGACGATGACAAAGAAGAAACTGGAATCAAAGTGCCTACAAGTTCAAGGTTGTCTTCATCACCTGGAGGAAAGAAAGTGGATGATGGGAAACGTGAAGAAAGTAGAGTTGAAAAGGATAATGCTGATTTCCTTGGGGCATCATCCGTACCAGGTTCTCATGATTATATATGGGGCAATGATACTTGTGCTACTGAAGTTATTGAAAGACCTAATGAATCGATGGTGATTGTTTCTGAAAATTGTGAAGCTGCAACAACAAAAAACAGCATCTCTAATGACATCACCTTGAAGGTTCAGGATCAAGACAGGCATATGGCTTCACCAGATAAGCGCCAACAGCGAGTTCTGCAGTCATCTGCTGGCAATGCCATAGTGGATAAGGAGGATAATGTGGATAGTCATAGTTCCCTCGACAAGCGATACATCAAGAAGGATACTTTTGAGCTGAAACGATCCAGTGGCATAGAATCAGTTAAGGTCAAACCAAAAAGAGCATATGACTATAAGCAATTTCAAGAGAAGGGAGCAAGTAGCAAGAAGCCACGTGCAGCAACTACAGACGAACAGATGGGTTCTGGGAAAAACAGAGAAAGGAGGTTTCAGGAGAAAGCATGCGTTAACTCTTCAGACAGATCTGACACATGGCAGCAGGGGAATCAGATTATGCCAATGGCATCTGATATTGACCAGGGTCAAGGTACATTTGAGCAAAAGAACTTTGAAAGCTTACGGGCAGGCAGGTATATGGTGCACGAAGGTGCAGAAAGGCTAAAAGTAAACCTGGATTTCCAGAATGCTCATTGTACAGTTTCTGATTCTCAGCCAACACGAAGTGGGGAGAGCATTGTGAAGAGAAAGGTGACTGATGATATGGAAAAATCTGGAAGATATACTGACTGTAGGCCTTCTAGGCATCCTGAGAAAGTGTCTGCTCGTTCTGATGAAATGGATGTATCTGGCACGAGGGGTATGAGTTTACCCGAGAAGTTATCCATGTCGAAAGACAAACCACATAAGGATAGCAGAGATGCAAATACTGATGCTAATGAGAGGTACTCAAACAAAAGTAGTCTGGATGAAACAGGGGATGACAAAGTGCCTTCTTTTCCAGATTCACAGTACAGCAGGAGATCTAGCGATCAACATGGAATACAAAAGGAAACCAAAATGTCATTAATGCATAAAACTAATGCAGATAAACCTTCTGGCATCAATGAGAAGTGTGTTTCTCTAAGAAGAGAGCTTTCAGACCTAGAGCTTGGAGAATTTCGTGAACCAATCACTAATGGTGATACAAAGGAAGGCAGGACACCATTTGAGAGAAAAGGTTCTGTCAAGTCCTCAGACGGTAAGCTTAATGTGGTAGATAGTTTTAGTTCAGATTCAAACAAGGGGAGAACTCCAGCAAAGGCAGTTCATGAACCGAAGAAAGAATCACCTTCTATGTCAAAATCTAGAAGTCATGCCAATCAGGATGGGCCACATAGAAAGATGTCAGAAGGTGATCTGGTAGAGTCTGCAGTTCCTCGTCAACGAATAGATTCCTCTCAACCTCAATGCATTCAGAGAACAGAACGACCCGAACAGGAGCCTATTTTTCATTTAGATAGGCATTCAGATAGTCAGGAGAACCAAGCAGCTAGCCATAAGAGGATGACTGCTGACATTTTGCCTCATCCTGATACAAAGCATAATGGACATACATTTTCCAGAACTTCCATGGATGCTAAACCTCACAAATTTAATGGGCGTAATGATACAACTGAACAGCTTAGGGGAAGCTTTCGGGTAGAGAGCATCAATAGTGGCAAGAGGACAGATTCATCTTCGGATGAAGATGATTCATTTTACATGAAGTATGATAAAAATGAGCCAGAGCTGAGGGGTCCAATCAAAGACTTCTCTCAGTAAGTTTTTGTACTAATTGGTTAAATCCTGATGTTTTTAAGATTATTTGAATGTTGTTACATGCTAACTTGTGCAGAATCATTATCATCAAGTTCATGTCTTTTTTAATTGACATGCATTTGTGTGCATATAAAGGAATCAGATACCCACCTCACCTTGGGATGGTCAGTGAGGAGAGCTCTCATGATATTCTCGTGAGATTGGGCTAAGGAAGATGCCTTGGAGGGGCAGAGATAGCTGCTTGCAGGCTGCAAGCAGAGGACAGCAGCATGTTGCGAGGCTGTTCCATGTAGAGGCATTGTGTCTTTCCCACCTAAAGAGTTGGCCTAGATTCGTGGACTCAGCTGTGGCCTGGAAAAGGTGGATTTGCAACTCAATTTGCAGATCCAGTGGTTCTAGGTCCCACACACAAGTTGCGGATCTCGCAATTTTGGGTCTCTGCCAGTTCTTGGATGACAGTTCTGGACAGTGCCATCCAGCATCACTGCCCTCGGTGGCATCTCCGGCACTGCTCCGGCAGGGTCTCCTGGGTCCCTCAGATTTTGGCTGCTGAGGCCCACGATCTCGTGATATTAAAAACAATGGTTCATATCAAAAGAAATGGATGCAAGCTTAGGAACAGACATGAGAGGAGGATAAAGATTGCCCCGTAATATATTATATGATTGTCTTTTCAATTCTTCTTGAACTTGGATACCTTCTGGATCTTCAGTTTTTCAATTCAATATGCTTCATACTTATTTGCAATGTCAAAGTTAACCCATTATATTTCTTGCTCATACTAACAGCTATTTCAGCTAATTAATTCACCAAAATTCCTGTATTCATATATGATATTTAATGTGGCACATGCAGCTGAACTTCAGCTATACCAAAAGGTGTCTCTCTATTGTGCGCCAAAAGTGATGGAGACTTTTAGTTTCCTAGTGGAAACATGAAATTTTTTGTATTTGGTATAGCATGTTTTAATTCTCACTTACATAATCCCTTCGAATATATTAACAGGTACAAGCAATATGTACAGGAGTATCGAGAGAAGTATGATTGCTACTCATCCTTAAACAGGGATCTAGAGAAATACAGGTAATGTTTGAAACCTCTTCCTGACATGGAATCTAATTAAAAGTAACTTGCAGATACTTTTGGTCTTCACTTGTCCATTTCTCTTGGTTCCTTTTCTTTGTAGTGATGTTGCTCACATCTCAGATGTATAACCTACTTATGCAGGAACGAGTTCTTGAAAGTGGGCCGTGAACTTGAGGATTACAAGAGAAGAGACAAAGAGGCATTCAATAATCTCTGTCAACAGATTATGCAAATGTATCACCACTGTAAGAAGGTAAGGTGCACTGGTGTATACATTTATAACATGTGAATAGGATAAACGGCCAACAAATACTAGGAGATTGGGTTGCTGGACTTGAATCCATTGGGCACCCACCCCCACGCATGTTTCATAGTGCCTGTTTGGCAGTGCTATTAGAGTATTAGTTATATCATAATAGAAGTTTTGAAATTAGTTACGATGGAACAAGAATGTTATTTCACTTGTTCTTATGCAGTTTTGATTTCTAAGAATCAGTTGTTTCTGGAATAAGAATAAATAAATATATAGTATATATGTTAATTTTATCTTAGCCTGCTTTAACATAATACATCATTGAATATATAACATAATTTAACATGAAACGTATAAATATAGAAATGTCTAATTTTATTACATATAATACATAATATTAATATATCAATAATAAAGTAGCATATGAAGATATATTTTTATATTATATTGTTTTGAGATACACAAAATTAGAAGAGAATAGCATAACTCAATTCACCTTTCGATGTGGAGTGGGTTGTGACAGGAATAAGGTGCTATAGGAGGTGAGCAGTTCCCCTCCCCAAACCTTTTATGATGAGGATAAGTTGAATAAGCCTACCATTCCACCTGCTATTTGGTTATCAAATCAGCTGATAGAAATTACGTCATATTAGAGGGGCTTTTCCCTCTACTTAGCGGGAGGGTTTCAGTTCATGCACCTAGTTGCAATAACCTGTCAGTAATTGTGCAAAACAGGATATATGGTTATTGTGTTGGCTTTCACCCCGTATCTGACAATGCGACTTTGTGGTGCAGAAGCACTCTCGAATGAAGAGAATATTTATCATCCTCCATGAAGAGCTCAAGGTATAGTGATGAGCTTATCTCCATTGTCACGGGTGTTACTCTGATTTTTGCTTATCATTTTTGTGATCTTACAGATATTGAAGCAGCGGATCCAAGACTTTGCCCAAGAATATCACAAAGATTGAGTTTGTTGATTTCTCAGATCTATTCATCCTTTGTTGATTGTCATCCTCATTCGAGCAAACGGTCTCCCTCTGATGCCTCAGACTCTCGGGAGAATAGCCGTCATGCTGTTCAAACTTCAAGATGCAAGAGGTAAACATGCATCTATTGCGTACCAGTTTTCCTAAATGACAGTGAACCATGTGGCCCATAGCCGATGGGTCATGGTCATGAATGACCTGGCAGTTCTCATCAATGCTTCTAATGTCCAAAAGGAACATGGTAGTATAACGTGCTCATACTGGATCCAGATGTACATGCAGAGTGCCAGACAGCCCAGGACATCGAATTTCTGTCCGCTGGTTGATCCTCTGTCAAGGCTAGTGCAGTAGAAGGAAACCTGGAAGATTTTGTTAACTATCCATGTATTCGGCACTTGTACAGTGTACAGGGGAGAGTAGACGAGGTTGTACTTCAACGGGTTTGGTGGGTTTTTTGCCTGTTTCCAACATAGTCCTTTGTAGAAATGAAGTAGCCATTGTTTTTAATTTCCGTGAAGGAAAAACTCATAATTTCAGCAGTATGCAGCTTCTGATGCCTCAGTTCGATATTTCCGGCTGGATGGGTTGATATCCATCTTGAAGGTTGTCAGGAGAGGGGTTTGTCTTTGTTCCTTTCCTGTATAGGCACTAACATTATCTTGATCTCAAGGTGTAACCACAATTTCTTGCAGAAGTGGTGTTGTTTCTCTATGATGCTAATGGGGTGTTTGGGTGCCCGATAAATTGAGCTTTTGTTTCAAATTTATGTTTTTGTAACAAAATATTTCAAAAAGGCTGTTTGGCAATCAATTTTATATTTTAAAAGGGACAAATCAATTTTAAGTTGAAGTCTCGTCCGAACTTGATTCATTACTTAATCTGAGTCGAGTTCAAACGGGAACTCAAATAACAAGTCGACTCAAGTTCAACCCGCATTCGATTTCAAATTAGTTTCTAGTTATACTTATTTTGTATCTTTTAGTGATAGTATATAATTCATGTTATTAATAATTTGAGTTTTTTAAATAAATATTCAATCAAACATTTAATATAACTACTTGCGGGGCTATACAAATTTGATTTGTTCGATGAATTAATTTGTATTTTTTGTTCAAATTGACGTAGCAAAGAAGCTGAGTCTGAGTGTTTTGCTCAAGTTTGCACCCCTAACAACATCCAGTGACTACAAACTCTCTTCCTCTACACCCCCCCATTCTTCATAAGAATGTCAACAAAATTTAGGTCTATCTATATTTATACAAGATTTTCTGAAGCTTCTAAATTTATTCTCAAATTCCATAAATCTATTCATAGAAGTCTGTTGGATTTTTTTTATATAATTTGTGTGTCAAGAGTTCCTTTATAAGTGCCTTTTTGGTGGTATAAGTTTTCTTATGTGTTATTAAGTTCCAAGAGTTTCATTAGCAGGTATTTTTCTCTTTTAGATAGAGCTAAAAGAGGGATTTTAAGTGTAACTTCCCGGTATTTACCGGTCGAACGTGGCTCGACTGGTACGGGGACCTGCGCCTGGGAGCGCAGGTCGGCGCTTCGAGCGCGACGTCTTCCGGCGGCTGTTCAAGCCGCCGTCCCCTGGGGGGACGACCTGTGGGGTTCGATCGGGGGGTCGAACCCTCGCCACCCGCGGCGCCTGCGGGGTTTGGGCCACTGGGCCACTCGTGACCAAAAAAAAAAAAAAAAAAAAAACTTCCCGGTTTTTAAAATTTATTATTTTTACAAAATTCAAAATTAAATTATTCCAATTTTTCCCTGCATTTCAGTGCATCTTTCTCAGCTCCCGCCCGGGCGCCCCTGAGCAGGGCGGTACTCAGCTCAGCTCGGGAGCCCTGCCGGGCCGGCTATCCGGAGGAGTACGCGCCAAGCTCTGCCAGGTATCATCTTCACTCCCTCTCCTCTCGCTTTCGCCATCTTCACGCGCGCCCCTGCCTTGCTGTACTCGCCTTGGAAGTTGGAACCACCCTTCTACCTCCCGACAAAGCGATGGGCCTCCCCCATCTTCTTGAGGGGGCTCCCGTGCTCTCACATGTGCAGCTGTCTAGGCGTCTGCTCCCTGTGTGCTGTTTCTCGTGGAGGAGCGTTTAGGGTTAAGAGGGACCGATCCTGTCAGTACGTCCGAACTAGTGGCACGTGAAGGCCGGTTTTCTAATTGCTGCCGGTTAAAATGTGGTCCGAATCTTTTGACGCCCTGTGATTTAGAATGTGGAGATCTTTTATCGTATCAAAGCATCATGTTTCGTTTTTTTTTTTCTACGGATGGAACGAAGCGGATGAAATTGTGCTGTAAGTGTGAACAACTTCTCTTCGTCGCATCATATATATATATATATATATATATCTACAGTGAAGATGGAAACGGATGTGTACCTTTGATACTACTCATGCCAGGAGTTCGTTTATATGATGTGGGAGACTTACTTTTGATACTCATACTAGCCTCCACCAGTGGCAGATGTCAAATTCTAGGACCGCTGGCGGTGATTCCAAGGATAGGAACGAGAGAAATGTGAAGAGGTGAAGTACAGCAAACCGTGGGAGTTTTTCGGACCTTTCTAGATACAAAAATACGTATGTAAACTTGATATGAATTTCGTGAGTTCTAAACTCTTGGTCTCAGTCTATAGCATACAACAGAGATGATAATCTTATAAAACAAGAAATGGTTGTCCGGTCATGGCCGTTTTGTTTCATTGGTTACATAGGGTGTGCCAGGCCCTTGTTTTGAGCACTGAACGCAGTCCTAGGACAAAATAAGTGAAGAAGCTGATACGTCAACTCCATTGTCTGATACAGAATATGGTGTGTAGTCAACTTGACTTTTGTTCCTATTTAACATGCTCTGTTGTTGTCGTCAAAGTAACTTTGTGCATTGTCTTGTAATGAAAATTATATTTTGGTATCTGCATGGTATTTGGAACCTTATTTTATGATGTTATGGTGGAAGTAAAGATTTTTGAGTTGTGATCGGATCGGCTGGATTTGCCACCACTTGATGAAGCAGGTGGTCCCAGATCATAGGTATTGCAAGTAGGGGGGAATAAGAGAAATAAATAAATAATAAACATAAAAATCAGGGAATTTTTGGAAATTAGATATATAAGTAAATGTTTGTCATTCAAGTTAAGTTTTTTGAACAAGTATTGTGTTGAATAAAATTCAAGTACACAAAAAATTAACCTCGATCATGCCTAAACATTTTAAAAAAGGATTGTGCACTAATAATTAATTACAAATTGAGTTTATCTTACAAATGCAACATAAAAATCATCAAAAGAATTGTTAAGCATTGTAGGTGTCAGAAGACTCCTCATGTAAATCTTGTTGCATTGATTGCTTAAGTGACTACATGATATCACTATATCTATAATCAAAGAGGATTTGGGCCATCACTTGGAACTTAAATCTCCATGTCTTCCCTTGGAGATTTAGTGACTACATGATATCACTATATCTATAATCAAAGAGGATTTGGGCCATCACTTGGAACTTAAATCTCCATGTCTTCCCTTGGAGAGAGGTGTTGTGTGGGACCTATGTACCATTGGATGTTTAGTACTCTCGAATGAAGGTTGATAAAGACCTCTGTACCTGAGATCTTATTGTAACTTTCTCTTTCATTATCAACAAATTTTGACCTCCTGTCATCATAAGAAAAAGACAGATTATCTGTGTACATGCCATCTCTTATGCACTTCTTGCCATCCTCCATCCACTATCCTTAGTATCTAAGGTCTAAACCAGGGACTTCATGATAGACATGCTCTTTCTCAATAATGATGATCTTGTGTCAAGCATTCCATCTTCACATACACATTAAAAATCTCAAGCCTAAGATCTCCGATGTAATCAATATACTCAGTGAAGTGTACAAAACACCCTAACTCTTTTATTTATTTGTTCAGGCTCTCAAGGGCATTAAAGGGTTGTAGTAGACCTCATTAGACCATGTCTAATCTGATCATGTCTATGCGTATGATCTCTCATTATCTTTAATAGTTTGATGTAACTATAAATGAAAATTGTGATCAACTAAACTTGGCTGACAAGCATGTTGACATGATGATCTTTTCAATGTCTTCCGATATCACATCAGTAGACTATACATCACAAGAAATCCAAAAACATGTTATTTTATCGTTTCACGACTTTTTTTCTTGTTGCCTTACAAAATGGTTCATTCCACTCACTATATGTACTACACTGTTTTTCTCCACTTTCTCTACAACTTGGTGCATGAAATAAAAAAGTTTATTGCATATTTTTACCTTTCCACCTGCATCAATGAATTAAAAAAAAGTTTTCTGGGTAGTCCACAAGGAGGTTAATTAAGGTTTACTTAGTGATGCATGCCCAATCATCACAAATTATGGTGCATCCCTTCTCTTTTTGGACAACTTTGAATTTCTAGTATGATCAGCTTGGATTGATTCTTTCAAAACATGAGAAAGCAACAACAAATCATGAAAAAAAAATCAGCACAAAATCCACTGGGCTTAGCCTGATAATGACAGAAGCTTCATCTGTTATGGGGCTTCTCCTGTGCTGATCTTGATCCTGGATCTCGAATCACCCAATCCTGCTAACCATGCTTTGAACTTATCAATGTAATGTTGTAACTTAACAACCTCCTTATCAAGTGCAGCACCAAAAATGTAGAAGCCCAGTCTTGTCTTTCTGTTGTGTCCACCATCATTTGGAAATAAAGACAATGCTGCATTTAGGACACCTCTCTGTCATGTATGAGTACTTATAGCTGGGGTAAGAAAAGAACTATGTAAGAATTATTTTATTTATTCACCACCTGCATGTAAGAACTCTTTTATTATTTTCTTCAGTGCATTTTTTGTACCTTTATGGAAGCTTTCACACCTCTCGTTTTTGTTTCATTGTTCTCTGTGGTGATCCATGTTTTTTGTAAAGTATCAATCCATATGATTGTGAGCATATTAACATCTAACAAATGTTGTGTCTCTTAACCAACTATAAGGTTGTGGCAGTGCATTGCCTCTGTAGATGAATGTAATGCCCTGAAAGACTTTTCATCATTTCATTTCGATCCTCTCTGCCTCTGTGCCCATTTACTCCTGTATCACAGCCATCATTGCTTTTGCAATCTTGGTTTGTAACCAAACCTCTGTCCTGGAAGGGTACTCTCTGTTGTTTTTTTATAGTTTCTATTGCCATTGCATTAATGATCTGACACCTTTTTTGATTCTACCATACTTATGTTCTGTTAATCAGACATAAAGCTTCAGGTTCACTATCCAGTATCCACCAGCATTCTTACTTTGACAGAGAACTTCTACGTTGATATTTTGCCTTTTTTCATGTTCATCCAGCAGCCTTTATTTTGAAAGGGAGTTATGGATTTCAATGTGAATGCTTTTCTGTTGTCCAAGTCTTTTAGTTTAGGAAACATACCTTAGAGGAATTTTTAGTATACTACTTTTAGAACCTTTTCTTTTTCAATCCAGATGGCACCTTCCAGATTAACTGGCAAACAGTTGAAGAATTCTAGAGGTCACACTAGAAATGATGTAGTGAATGACACTGGTCATAACTTATCATGGTACCGTTTCAGCTCTTCCGATATTGCATGGGTCAAAACTGGTTCTCGCATGTGGTGGCCTGCACAGGTATGTGAGTTTTCTTTCTGCACGTTTCTAGTTTATAGGATGCTTTTGTCTTTGTCAATTTAATATTTCTTTTACTTATGTGCAACATTGAGTAGAAGTCCTGAGTGCAGACTGTTAAATGAGTTTATTATGAATGACAAAGTACGATTTACTTCCATTGTTTGTGATACTGTTTAGGATTGTTAAAAACAACTTAAATGACTAGCATCTTCATATTTAGAGTTTTGGCTGAGTGTTTTGTGATGTACGATATAAATAACTATCTTACTTTATGTGGCTAAGTGATTGTTATTTATTTAAATGCAAAATAGCATTATGAATATCAGTGTCCTGTAGATTACAGATGAGGAAAACATGTGCGGAAGTAGTAAGCCCAGAAAGAAGGCAGGATGTGAAGTTCTAGTTCGGCTTTATGGAACATACACCTAGTGAGCGTAGTTGTCCTTTGTTGATTTCATAGTAACCATGAAAATGGACTTTCACGTTTTATACACTAACTTTGACCTTTATTTTTCTTGGCAGCTTGTACATCAACCCTTTGAAATACAATTTAGAGTTGGAGAATGTGAGTTCTAACAGTGTCATGCATGTTAGTAGATAGGTTTCCTTATTCTTTTGTTGAAAAGATAAGTCATTTGGTTCTTCTTACCTTTTTCATTGCGTTCCTTTTTCTTGACATTCAGGCAATCAAGCAAAACAATGGAAATGTGATAGAGTTGCTCAAGAAAACTCTGGAGAAGGTAATATTTTGTCTTCTAACTTTTAAGAGTAGTTGCTTTTTTATAAGAATTTAAACTAAATATCCATGGCTGCACTAATTCTTGTAACAGGATCTTTCTCACATTAGAAGTTGTTGTGAAGCAAAGGGAACTCTATCCCCAACTAAAGGTGGGCTTCATTTACTTTCGTTGCCTGCACTCTTCTCTGAGTGAATTGCTCCGAAGGAACAAACTTATATTCTTTCACGCATGTTGTAGTGACATCATACTACTATGAAGCGCTAAGGTTTCCATGGTTTTGTCAATTTCAATGAAAACAAGTTCACAGCAAGTGTTGACCTCAGTAGAAACTGTTTGCTCCACTGTGCCTCCACCTCCAGTTTTATTTGTTTCCAATCAAGTTTTAAAGAAATTGTGTAGATGCCAGGTCTCTCCTGGCAGAGTGGATATGTCACTTGTTGAAGATAATTGATGCTATACAAAAATTGTTAAACAGAAAATATTTTAATCACCCAGCAATGTTATTTGACATAAGGATGTTATAATTACATTTCGAGCTCATGAAGGCTTGAGGAATGTTGAGGGTCTTTCTTTTCTTGCAGCTGGTCAGAGAAAAGCATCTCCATCATGAGTTTTCTGAAAACCAGAATACAATAAAATAAAATAATAGTGGGGATGTGAAAAGAGCCCAGTGAAAGCTGAATACCTTTCTCTCATTTTCTTGCAAAACACCTAGGATTTTTTTCTTTGGGGGGGGGAGCTATAGAAGATAAAAATGGGGTTATATAAATAGGGCTGATCCAGTTTTATATGTTCTAAATATTATTTTTCTTTTAATGCATTCTTATTTATAATGGTTAATATTGATAATGTTTAGGGAAATTATATAAGAAGTATATGTTTAAACTATTCTCTTGCACTTGGTAAAATATCCATCTTAGTGACTTTAAGTATAAAAATTATTTTAAATTCTCATAAAAATATAGTTAATACCCATAAAATTATCTAATTATATGAAACAAAATAACTATAATCAATTAAAATATATAGTTAAGTACTTTTCTTTATCTACAATTAACTAGGTAGAATCAATTAATTACATACTTTTATTTTCTACAAACTGAAAAAGATACTCAAAATATAATATTTTAATTTTTAAGTACAATATAAAAAAGAGATCTAAATATAAGATTTCTGTAGTGTTTTTTTATAATGATAATATATGATTTTTTATATTTTCTGTTTTTAAGTTTTTTGAATTTTTGACACTAAAAATTCCTTTTTACAATCGAACTGGTTTGGGTCCATATTCTGCTGATATGGATTGGTCGTGACCCATGATCCTGTCTTCCTTGATTTATTTGTCTCTAAACACACTACAGATAATTAGAAACAATTCCCTGTGCCTTGAGTATGTGTTCCGGTCCCTTTAGGCTTGCACAAAATTGTATACTGGTGAGTAGTGTTTCTAAATATGTAAGCCATATATTCGTAATAGGGGCCTATATCTAAACTTTGGACACTTAACATATGGGAATTGTTCCTAATTCCCTATGTTTTGATACTCATAGATAGTCCAAAACAATTTTCCAGCCTTTGCATGACCGGAGAATGTTTATTGAAATTTATTGGAGAATGAGAATTAGTGCGCATGATTTATCTTGTTTCCAAAACATATGACTGGCCAGCTTAGATCATAACATATTATTGGCATATCCAGTTAAGTGTTAATGAATATGGTGTCTTTGAATAGGATAGGTTACCATACTTTTCCTGAGCACCAAATAAATCCGTTAGATTACTTCTCTTCGTTAATTGTAGATAATCTGCTTCTGATCTATCTATCAGGCTCAATCCCAATCCAGGATCGGCTGATCCGGCAAACCATGCCTTCAGTGCATTAAATATATGGGATATGGGATGCAAAAAACAAATAAAAGTACTTAGAATCTTATATGGTCCAATCAACTGATTCGATGGTTGTATCATGTATGCGAGTGGTCATTTGGTTTTTAGCCATTTCTCCTCTTGTTGTTCGGTCAAAATCTGATCATTTAAAAGTCAACAGAGATTTTCCTGCTACCTAAAACTTTTTTCCTGTGTATCCATAAATTTGCATAATCATACTAGTCTTCCTGCAGAACTTACTGCTGCTGAAATTCTTAAGGATGTCCAAGTGCAGGAAAGAATTGAAGGAAGCGAAGAGAAAAAAATGATAGCACATGCAAGTATTACAACTTTTTGGTATCACTGTCCTTGTCAATAATTAATGACTTTCTTGCATGCGCTTGCATTGTAGTAGTTGCAGAAATGCTTAGCACTTGATGGACCAAACTTTTACTCTTATGAATACCCTTTGTTAATCTGGATAGCCAGTCAACTTATACAGTCATTCAATAGGTATATATGCTCAAATGTCTGTTAGAGGAATTTTTCAAGTTTGGAAGCCAAGTTGTGGTGATTGATTGCTACCATGAGAGCCATACACAAACTACTCATCTTCCTCTGGGTGTATTAGGTAACCATCTAATTCATGTTTTTGGCCTGCGATCAGGTAAAGAAATCTTTGGTCTATAGATACAAAAGAAAGTCAATGAAAGAGAGAGAGAAGGGTAGAAATGCCAGTCCTGCAAAGAAGTTGAAGAAACAGTATAATGGAAAGCAGGAGTGTAGGGAAGAAGACAGAAATGGAACCCCAGGGCAGGAGAATGATGGAAGTGTAATCAAGTGTTTAAAGGATTTCGAAATAGCTGGTATTGTTTCAGGTGGCGGGAAGCGGAAAACAAATTTTCCTGGAAAGCTAGCAGTTGATAGCAGTGAAATGCCCGAGGATGTGAATCGACAAAAGAGTACAGAGCAGTTGTTGGACGAAAAGACTGGAAGGGAATTGAAACAAAATCGAGGTAGAAGGACAAAGAAGATGAAACAAGATGTCGAGCACGATAAGGTGAAAGAAAGAAAGATGAGAAAGAGGTTAGTGAACGTGACATCGGATCAAGGCATCGATGAACGGCAAAAGTTGGAACAACGGGCTTCGATCAAAACAAAGCAGCTCCCTCTGGCAGGCAAGGGAATAGTAGTCGATCAGATATCTGTGAGTATCTTGGAACTCGAAAACTCTCAACATCAGAGATAATTCTGTATAAATTTCTGCAACTAATATTTTCTTATTGTCCACTTGAACCCTAATCAGCTAAACTATCCACTATCTGGAAACACACCCGACGCAAGTTCAAGGCGGATGAAAGTGATGCGTAGCCTAGGGCTTGTTGCTCCACACGGCTCTCCATTCTGATCATGACTCCCGCGGTCATGTTCTTGCGGGAGAAGAAGATGATCGATGTCCACTCCCATTTTGACGTCATCTTGCTTTGCTTGGCATGGAGCTCTGGCATGATTTTGTTTTTCTCCAAATGAATATCATTCCAGAATGTAGCATGTACTTTTTGCTTGAACTCACATTGTGGGGCCCTTGGGTGCTAGTTGCAACTCATATTAGCATGTAGCTGGGTAGAAAACATATCTTCAAGAGTCATTTCTATGTAATCACTTCTGATTCGAGCAATGTTGCAGTACCCTTCTCAGTTCTCACGAGTTAGGAGATAAACTAACTTCTACACTGTCCTGTCCTGCCTCACTTCGGTGAGAAAGGGTTCCTCAGCAGGGTCTGAAGAAAATTAAATTCCATCCTATTTTGATACAATCACTTGAGGATCACAAATACAGCACTGTTCTTGTCACAGTGCATTTATAATTTTGTTGCATTGGTAGGCTGACCATTTTATGTGCAGGTTTAAAAGAAATACTATTTGGAATCATTGGCTGGGAGAATTTCCTCCCCTAGATACAGACATTGTAAGTTAACTTCTACGTGCCTTGAATGTGATATATATATGGCAAAGATAAGTGTGTGAATCTTATGGGGTGTTTGGTTGCATGATAATTGAGGTTTTTATTTTAATTTTTAAAAATTGTAAGAAAACTTGTTAAAAGAGGTGTTTGACAACCATGACAATTTTATGTTTTGAAAGTGATTTTCTTCTTAAACAAAAAAAGAGGGTCTCACCTCTTTCTTTTTTCTTGTGGTCCCCCACTTTATTTGGTATGTGCGGTGGTTACTCTTTTTTGTAATCACATCCCTCCAAACATGATAATTTTATGTCATGAGTTGGTTTACTTTTTATTTTAATACAATTTTTTATCATGAAAGTGTACAAAAAATTATCATGCAACCAAACACCCCATTATAGTTAATATGCTTGTTAGAGATATTGCTATACTATTAAGAAAAGTCAAAGCTAGTAGAACTATTGCTTGAACTGTGGAATGTGGACCTCACGTTTAGATTTGAGGACACCTAAACTTGAGAGAGAAAGTGAAATTTTGTTCTTTGAAATAAATAATGTGTAGGAGTTTAGATTAAATTTTATTTTATTTTAACTCAATTAATATGTTTACTAGCATTGCATAATTTTCAAGTATTCTTGGTTTCTACTGAGGAAGTTGTTCTAGGGTTAATTTAACTGCAGCAAAAATTTAAAAATTATATGAATCTGGATTTTCTAGTAGACTGGAGCAAGTCAGAGACCAACACAGATTATGAATGTTGAAACTTGAAAACTCTTATGGGGTGTTTGGTTGCATGATAAGGAAGATTTTTATTTTAATTTTTTAAAATTGTTAGAAAACTTGTTAAAATAGGTGTTTGGCAACTTTTGACAATTTTATGTTTTGAAAATAAATTTCTTCTTAAACAAAAAAAGAGTCTCATATCTTTCTTTTTTCTTGTGATCCCCCCACTTTGTTTGGTCGTGAACGATAGTAACTCTTTTTTTGTTATCACATCCCTCCAAACATGATAATTTTATGTCATCAGTTGGTTCACTTTTTATTTTAATATAAATTTTTATCATCGAAGTGTACAAAAAATGATCATGCAACCAAACACCCCATTAGGTACTCATAACCTCATACATAAATATTCACATGATGCTCAATCACCTTCGCATACTCTCTCTGATTATGTATGTCCAGAGATATAAGTAATTCTGGCTTAAAAATAATGGTCTTAAAAAATCGGGTTATGCAAAAAGTAACTCCGAATCAATTTCCAATCCATTTAAACACCGGATATTATCAAAATACAATTTTCGTTTAAAATGTATTATCCCTACCTCCAAACTCCAGAGTCTCGTTACTGGTATCAGGCAGCGTCGTCCCCGGAATCTTCCTGCTTTCCTTTCTCGGCCGGGGTCCGCCGTAGACCCCGCGGTCGCAGTCGGCGGGCGACGACGGCGCCGCCGACCGGGCCGGTGAGAATACGGAGGTCGTCGTGGTGGGCGAGGGAGAGCTTCGGCTCGAAAGTCTCGTCGGCTACCCGCGCCCGTCGCCTTCCTTGAAAGCCCTACCGGCGGCTGGCGTGCAGATCTGCATCTCCTCCTCCTCCTCCTCCAGCGGTTCAACCTCCCCGCCGCCTTGAGTCCGTTCCCCGCCGGAAACCTTACCGCGCACGGCGCTGTTTGTCGGTCAGCCGAAGCTCCTCTCACCCTCTTCTTCCTCTTCTCCGTCGTTCCTCTTTCTCTCTCTTTCTCTCCCTCTGGTGATAAAGAGATTAGGGATGCTGTACCGAAGGGTGCAATAGTTGCAGAATCCGACGGTAGCAGTTTCGATCCGGTTACTTGTACGTTTGCTGGATCTACAAGGCGGCGGGCGACCTTGTCCTACCACCTAATCAGTATCGCCATCGCCGTTGCGAACCCTACCGCGACGCTCATGATGTTCTTACGCAGCTTAATTGATTCCATGGAGATCAACAACGGCGGCGGCGGCGGCGGCCTCCGCCCCGTCGTCGAGGACTACAGCCGACAGCGCCCACCCCAAACGGCTGGATTCTTCTCCATCAAGGAGCAAGACAACGAATCTGATCAAAATCTGGGGCAGAGGTCTGAGAGCTATTCCGGCGAGATCAATAGTCGCAGCGGCGATGGTGGCGCTGCGGACGCGGTGCAGCGGCGAGGGAAGAAGCAGAGGAAGATGGCGTCGTTGTTTACAAGTGCGGATCCTCTTCCAGCACCACTACAGGCGAAGGCATCATCAGGCGGCGATGGCGATGACGATGACGGGGCTACCGTGGTGGTGGCGAAGCGGGGAAGGGGCCGCCCCCCCGGCTCCAAGAACAAGCCCAAGCCCCCCGTCGCCGCTACCGGCGGAATCGCCGCCGCTCTGTCGCCCGCCACCATGCTCCCCCACGTCCTGGAGGTGACCGTGGGCCAAGATGTCGTCGAAGCCCTCGCCGGCTTCTCCCGTCGCCACAACCTCGGCCTCTGCGTCCTGTCCGGCACCGGCCTCGTCTCGAACGTCGTTCTCCGACATCCCTCGGCCACTCAGTTCCCGCCGATGTCCTCGAAATTTAGCTTTCCGGGGACCTTCGAGATCCTCTCCATCTCAGCCACCTTCCTCCCGCCCTCCTCTTCCTTGGCCCTGCTGGAGGGCTGCGGCAGCGTCTCCCTCTCGCTGGCCGGCCCCAACGGCCAAGTCTTCGGGGGGTTGGTGGCAGGGCCGCTGTCGGCGGCGGGGACCGTGACCGTATTAGCCGCCGCCTTCCGCAACCCCACCTACCACCGCCTCCCGGCGGGCGACGAAGTCTCCATCTCCGTCTCGGTCTCTGTTTCCGGCGACGGCCAGGAACAGCGTAACACCGTTCAACAGCTCCGACGACAACAATGCAACAGTTCTTCCCCGTCGTCATCCACGGCACCGGCAACTGCGGCGGAGTTGTGCGGGAAGTCCATCTACGGCCGGCAGTGGCCCTCCGACGCCATCTGGGCGCCGGCCGCCCCTTCTCCTCCTCCCCGAGGAGGATCCACACGCCCATAGTTCATCGCAAAACTATCAATTTAGCTTCATTTTCACTGCAATCAAGTTCATATTTTTCTCCTTTTCTTACGAATTTCTCCGACGATGCAATAATCAAGGGACGGCAAGCAGAACAACGATCATCTCCATTCTGATCTGCGGCAGGTGTGTCGTATCCGACATCGACCCGGCGCGGCAGAACCCAAAGCCAGGAGGAGGAGGAATAGGGGGGAGGGCCGCCGGCTGGGCGGCTAGGCTGCCGTCTCCTCGGGAGCTGAAGGAGGCGGCGCGGGGCCCGGGAGAAGCACGTGCACGAGCTTTGAAGATCGTAATCTGGATAGGTATATAAAAATATACTAGTACGGGGGGTTGCATGCAAGTTTCCACCGCATGTTCCGGCGTAGGATCAGCTCCGTCCACCTACCGACTCAGCGGCGTTATCGGGGACAAAAGTATTGAAAGTGGTGCTCTCAACCGGAAGTGCTCCTGTGAGAAGGTTCTCTCCTCCCTTCCCCCTTCTCCTTCGAAGTGAAGTGCCTATTTTGGTTGGGTGATGAAACAAATTTTTTTATAGAAATATATATTTTATAAAAAATTATTTAATATCTTTGTACGAAAAGTTTAATTTCAGGTGAAAGAGAAATTTTCTGAGGGATTTTCCACCCTTTTATCATGTATAGGTTTCCCCTTGCAATATGTTTTCTGATCGACCGTGATAGTTTTAAGATTTTAGTAATCTTAAAATGTTATTTTGATGTATCACATCATCACAAAAGCGATAAAAACATAGCTTAACCAAGCACCTCGTCGGCATGTTAATGGTGAAAATTGGCTTAGAAGGTGTTTGGTCGTAAAATGTTTTCATATACTTTTGTGTTACTATTACGTATTAAAATAAAATCTAAGATAATTGCGAAATAAGATCATCATGTTTGTGAAACATGATAACAAAAAATGTGAGAATCATGTACAACGGAAAAAAGTGTGAAAAAAAAATCACCTGTTCTCTATTAATGTATATCTTCATTTGAACTAAGCACTTCTTTAAAAAAAAAATTTGGTATAGAACATAGATTTACTGTAAAAACAAACTATTTTACCTTTCAACCAAACATCTTATTTGCAATGTATCGATTCACTCATGTAAATAAATAATTTATTAGAAAGTAAGTATGATAAGTCTTGTTAACAAAGTCAAATCATCACTTTGAGATGATCTATTACGTGTAAATAGTTTTATATTATTAATAAATTGATCGATATTATTTTCTTTTTTGGTCATAGCCGCGGAAGCCCGCCGCACACGCGGGCGACGGGGCTCGATCCCCACCAGATAAACTCTCCCCGGGGGAGGGTCGGGCGTCTTCTGGCGCCCTTGTACCCTCGCCCTCCTGCAAACCCGGCGGGAGGGGGTGCCATCCGAGCTACGTTCGGCTAACGATCGATATTGTTTTCACTATACATGGTTTTGAATGTTAATCAAACCGATGCGTGAATGAGAGATCAACCAATCATGATACTGATAGATATTGATAGCTAGGAATGTTAATTTTTATTCTTCCACTCGACTCAAAGTTTCAAATCAAACCTATGATTTGCCTCATTTCGATTTGGTTTGAACTAAAGGTCGATCTTGCTTTGGTTTGGATAGTCCTTCAAACCAAATCGAATTGGTAAATCAAATAACTTGAATTAAATTAAATACATTAACAAACTTATGTGTACCGTTTACATGTGAAAATGCATTTTTACTTGATTTTCATCTAACCACTTAATTTACGTCAAGAAGTATTTAATCTCAGTGAGATATCTCTAACCAAACTTGTGTATCATTCTTGGTCTAAGTAAAGGCAGTAAACCAAGCCTAACCAGTTGGGTTCTATGCATATGCTAGCTTGGTCTTTTGAATAGTACCAAATCAATAAATAAGGAATGATTTTATTTGGTTTTACCGAGCCAATTAACTCCATTCACCAAATTTATCTTCTATATTTTGTGTTATTTTTACAATTTTATTATCATGAATATAGAGAAAAATAAGAGAGAGAGAGACGGTTCTCTATTACAAATAAAATGCTAACTTTAAGACGGATCCTACTTGATTATATTATTTTAGATTAATACTGAATCATTTATTTTAATTTAATGTTTATGTTAAATTAAATATAAATGATATCACACACAGAGAGAGAGATAGAGAGAGAGAGAGAGAGAGAGATGGTTCTCTACTGAGAATACAATATCTGCTATGTTTTTCTCATGTCCTGCTTGATAATTTATATTTCTTACCATGTCGTCATAGAACTTTAAAATCTTTGAAAACTTGAAATATTATGTTTTCAAAAACATCCGGACCTAAAAGCACTCCAAACGTCGTTATTCAAGCTCCTTGTTAATTTTTAGATAAAATTATTTTCACTTTTCCAGAGAGATAAAATATCATTATACAGAAATATTTAATCATAAAAATAAAATAAAAATTAACTAACATTATTTTAAGAGTTTTCGAATTAAAAACTCCTATGTTTTATCCACAAAAGGATTTAAATTTTTATCGGAATTTTTAATTTTGTAGGAACGTATACATATAAATGTAAACAATTATAAGAATTTTAAAGTACCATCTAATTGGACGACAAAGAATAAGTCGTGAGCTGCTCCGACCTGGCTTGCAACCACAAGTGTCCAAAGGCGCCACCTCATCGTGTCAGCAGGCTGACACATCATGTCCTGGCCAGCTGGCCCTATCAGAGACGGCCAGCGTGCGCCACGTCGCCTCACCGGGAACACCCGTGACCCTCTGCCGCGTCGGTCGGCGGTCTCACCGCCGCGGCGGCGTAGACACTGCCCCGCCGTCGCCGGCGAGACGGAGACACGACAAGGGCCGGCGATCCGGCCATGGGAAGCTAACACAACAATGAGCGCAGCTCCACTTCCATTATTCGTCGCCGCCGACGATCACCGTACATTACACCGGAGCAAGAAGAAGCGAGAAACAGAGAGAGAGAGAGATGGCAGAAGAGAAGATGGCGATGGCGTCCCGGTCCGACCTAGCTGCAGAGCTCGCGCGCGAAGCCGACGCGCGAGGCGGCGCCGTCGATGAGCACCCGGTGGTTCTGCTGCTGCAGGTTGGCAATCACGTTGAGGACGGAGTCGACGTTGTTGGGGGCGGCGGCCATGGCGAGGCAGGCCAGCGGCGTCGCCGTGCTGTGGATCAGCGTGTTCTCCACCGGCAGCGCGAGGTCCATGCCCTGCAGGTGCAGCGTCACCGTCGGGATCGGGTTCTCCGCCGGCGTCGGGAAGCAGGTGTCGAAGGCCCCGAGGGAGGAGTACTCCGCCGCCGCCACCTGCCTCCGGAACTCGTCCCGGAGCAAGCCGTACGCCGGCGCCACGAAGCGGGAGATGACCGTCCCCGAGTCGACGATGGTGCCGGCGCCGGTGGCGGGGTCCAAGGCCAGGAGCTCCGGCGGCACGCTCAGGAGCGTCCGGCCGACGCTGATGCCGGTGAGGTTGAGGTAGTAGAGAGAGGGGCGGTGGGGGTTGCGGAGCAGCGGCGTGGTCCGGATGGCCTTGGGCTGCCCGGCGGCGCCGAGGCGGAGGGAGCCGGAGAAGTAGTAGGATCGGAAGCTGGGGAGGCAGTAGGAGAAGACGCCGCCGTAGAGGGCGCCCGCCTGCGACAGCAGCGACAAGCTCCCCCGCCCCAGCCCCAGCAGGCCCTGCTTCGGCATCGTGGCGCCGCCGCCGGCGACGGCGCGGACGCAGCCGAAGGCGTAGTCCGGCACGACGTCGTTGGCCAGCCGCAGCGCGTCGTGGGACAGGGTCGCCAGGAAGGAGTCGGCGCCGTAGGACTGGTTGAAGGAGCAGGCGGGGGGCGGGCCGGCGGCGGCGGCGTCGCAGGGGAGGCCCTTGACCGACGGGCACTGCGCGGCGGCGCAGTCGGAGGATGAGTAGGTGGAGGAGGCGGCGGGGGTGAAGACGGTGGCGGAGGGGCAGCCGGAGCAGCCGGCGCACGGCACCCAGGCGACGTCGCTGCTGGTGTCGAGGGCCATGTACAGCAGCTGCCCCGGGCTGCCGAGCTTGGCGCGGAGGACGTAGTTGGGCGTCTGCATCACCTGCTGCCCGGAGGCGACGGGGACCCGGGTGGGCCTCGCCGGCGGCGGTGGCGCCACCAAGGAGGCCAGGTAGGCGAGGCGGGCGGGGTCCTTGTGCGCCATGCTCACCACGGTGTCGAACCAGGAGGAAGACCCCGCCGGCGAGAAGGGCGAGCACTTGCCGTAGACGTGGAAGACCGAGATGTCGGCGGAGGAGGAATCCGGCCGCACATTGCAGTACTGCTCGGCGGCGCCGCCCGCCGCGGCGGAGAGGAGGACGACCGGGGAAGAGAAGATCAGGAGGAAGGAGAGGGAGAAGGAAGCCATGGATCGAGATGGACGGGGCAAGGTGAAGGTGGTGGTGGTGGTGGTGGTGCCGGGAAAGGGCCTTTTATAGGAGTTGGAGGATATTTGGGTTGATATTATGTAAAAATATGTATAATGGTTTTCATCTCTTTTTATTTCTTTTTTAAAAAGTATAAACTTTACGATGATTGATAACTCTTTGAATGCAGCTGGTCAAGGGAATGCAGGACCTGCAAGAAGAAGATTAGATGCATTTCAACGGCCTATTAATTTATTTTAATTAATGGGGGGGATGTTTGGTTCCACGAGTTTTGACAATAAAAATATGTTATTACGACAAAACTTGTTTAAAAAAAGTGTGTTCGATAATGATTATAAAAATATATCTTTATAAATAATTCCTTCGAGGTGGGATCATTTAATTTGCCTCTCTATTATCGTCTTTTTTAGCAAATTATATATACTTGATTCTCCATCGTTTTTGTCGTCTTAGATCTCTCGCCAAACATGTTAAACTTTGTCTTTAACAACCTACCTTAAATTTGTTTTTGGTTTAATTGATCTCTAATCTCTAAATTAGTCAAAGAGGTTCGAAATTTACATCTTTGGTAGGACGTCTAAATGATATAATAGTGCCTTTTCGAGATAAGTCACTTAATTTTAAGTGGCTCACCCTAATTTTTTTATTTTCGAGGATGAAGAATTAGGATTTAATTTGTATTCCGCATTAGATATGAAATTAAGAGTTTACGTCCTGTTTGGTAACACTATTAGGTACGTACCTCTGTCATTATCAATTTTAAAATTGATATTGATAGGAACCATTAAGAAGTGTTTGGTTAATTGTATCAATTTTAAAATTTGCAGTGCAAACAAAACGTATTGTGTAATACAAGTGTCCACTTGTATTAGTTTTGATATTGATATTATAACATTTGAAAATATTAATATTGATATTGATATAGTATGGAAAATGAAACTCTGACCAAACAGGGCGTTAAATATTTTATCAAGTAGGATCAAAAGCCACCCACCTTGCTCAATGAGACAGAATCAACATTTACGATTGCATTATGTTTGGCCCAGATTGGATCTTGCTTTCTATGTCATTGAAAAGAGAGAGAAAAAAAAGGTTCTTTCCCTACAAATATATACAACTATTCTTGATACAATTATTTTTATGGTATCGATCAATATAGAATACATTTAATTATGTTTAGCTTTGAGCTGATCATTACTTCAAGCCCTACACTGAAGAGACATTCCATCTACTTGTACCTTGAGACAATTTAATAATATTCATCTGAATCCAAATGTGATAGCAGAATGGGAATAAGAGAGCAAGTCTGACAGTGTCAATTCCAATCTCATCTAAAATTGGACAGGTCGAAGTGGTTGACGTCACTGGAGAAACTCATATTCCGAATCGACTTGAATCGGTTCTTCAAAAATAACAGAGAATGAGAAAAAAATTTGCCCAACACTGCATTAGATCGGTGAATTAGGGCTGATCCTCTGAAAAAGAATCCAAGTGCTGAAAAGGTAAAATTAAAAAAATTGATTTCGACTCCGATTTGATCCGATCCTGGTCAATCCCGCCTCAGCAGGGATTGTGTAAAAGAGAAGACTAATTCGACTCCAATCCAATTTCGATCCATCTCGGCCGATTTTGTTAGAACTTTTTTTCACGTCGATCCTCGAGTTCACAAGCGGATCGACAATGACCTATGTGATCCGGATGGGCCAATTCCGACTACATCCGCTTAATTGCTTGATTTCGGCGGACTCTAGCTGAAACTAGCTAGCTTGAATAGGGTTCTCTCTCTTCCCTCTTAAAATCTCGTGTCGCTAGCTACATGCATGTCGATCCCATTCTATGAAATCGACTTATATATTCCGATCAGAACCAGCATATGAATGTGAATCCGGTCTTTCTTTGGTCGTCGATCTTGGCCTTGTTTTGCTGCCTCTTCCGCCCTCTCTTTGTCACCTTCTTCCGGCGGTGTCTCACGGATCGCCGGAGATGCCGGAATCCTGACACCGCAGAGACCGAGAAATGATCGGCAGCGCAGCGTGGCCGTCCCCGTCCCCCCCTTCCGGCGAGGATTCCTTCGTCCCCGTGAAAGAGATGTCGCCGTCGCCGTCGCCGTCGCGGTCCCGGCCCCTCGCGGCGCTGTCCTCCTCGCGCACTGCAGCTGATTCTCTCTTTGACTCCGGGAAGAATGGCGCCACCACCGGACCCCCCCCCTCCCAGCTGTTGCCGCGCAATAATGCAGGCGGGAGGAGGGAACGGGACGAGGAAGAGCAGGCATGCCGCCGCCTCGTCGGTACGGGCGGACAAGCGGGGGTCCTCGGCGGCTAGCTCTCTCTGATCGATGGCGCAGCTAGCTCTCGCCGGAGGCGGATTAGATATATTATGCCGCCCGGATGTCTGCATGCGTGCATATGGGGGTGGGATGAGACGACGGAAGAGGGAGGAGCTTTGCACGGGGACAAAGCAAGGTCACGGGGAGGCGTTTCATGCATGATCCCCGGCCGGATTCTCCGCCGGGAAGAGTTGGAGCTCGCAGGACAGGGAGGCTGCTCGCAGGTCACGGTCCTTGAATTATAAAAGGAAAATTAACTTTTGCTCCATTTCACAAAATGATTTCAATCATTAGTCCGTTGACTAAATCTTCGTGAATAGTCTAGAGACTGAAAAATCTCTAACATCCGATTCATTCGGTCACTTTCAACGTAAAAAAATTTGAAAATCTTTAAACTTATTTATTATGTATAGAAAAATAATTAGGTATACTTTAAATAAATATTTAGAAGCAGTATATTGAATAGCAATACATTTTATAATGTTTGGTTTTATTTTCTTTTTATCAATTGAGTATGTTAAATACGAGTAAATAAAAAGTATTTTAAAATAAGTAAATATATAAATTAAGTGAGTGAGAAAAGGCAAAATCATTTCAATCTGTACATATCATTTGAAAAAAAAATTGAACTTGTACATATCTTTTAATTTATTATCAATATTTTTCTCTTATATTTGAACCTGGAACATCTCGTTAGAAGAAAAAATCATTGCACGGGTAAAAGAGTCATTGTATCCATCATCCAGCATTCCGTGGACGTTACGGTTGAAAATTTTAAAAATTCAAAATACTGGACTTATGACTAAAACATTTCTGACAACGGACCATGTGTTAAAAGCAATTTCTAAGAATGGACCGGAAGTGAATTTTCTCGATTATATATGACGCGTGGAGTCCGGGGAGACAGTCACTTGTGAACAACTACCACGGCTCTCTCGTAAATGTACTCGCGTTTGTGTGCATGTTCATCTTAGTGTGCGAGGTGTCATTACAGTCGCTCATAAATGATTGTGACTCCTCTCTCTCAAACGATCATACGAGATGAACCGCACTCGTACGATGTGTCCGGCTGGATCTTAGAGCACGGTTCCCGAGAGAATATGAGATTCACCGAGATTGACTTATCGATTTGACTTGTGAAATCTACTACAGAGGTAGATCTCATATATTTTTATATGTTTAGAAAGTGTTTTCTCGTACAGATGCCCGAGAGAACCCGAGATTTGTTCTGTTGACACTTAATATACCATCGGTCAATTCTGGGTAGATTTGAAATTGATATTGTTGTAAAATATATCTCGGGCGGTATAATCTGATCAATAGAATGTGAAATAAATAAAAGTAAAATCGATTTGAATTCAAACTTGGATCTAGTTTCGTAAATGACTTAAAATTATAATTCCACGGATGACTTGGGATTGATTTTGAATTTTGTAAATCAATTCATATCAGGTTTGGTTTGAACGTGGACTTAAGACAACTGCTGATATATATTGACTCGAGTTAGAACTAACTTGGACGGGAGTTTGGTATAGAAATAAACGAAGTCCGCGGGTACTGCAGCATATTTGTTTAGGCTCTCACCCTTATAGGGTGGTTGGTTACGTTTTTTTTCCACTTTTTTGATCTAAATTTCAAAAATAAAAGAGATAAGGTGTTTGGTTGTAACTTTTAACTACTGTCTCATTTTTAAAAGTGGGATACTCTATGTGCACAATCTCTTCTAAAATAAAAACAAGGCAGGACTTGTTTTATTTTTGAGATAGACGCGGAGGGAGGCAAGTTGTGGGAGGCGAGACGTGCGGAGGGGGGGGAGGGCTGCCAGCGGGGGGCGCCGCTGCGGGGGGCGGGGGTGCCGCCGTGGGGGCGACTTCGGTGGCGGGGGCGCCGCCGGCAGGGGGAGGGCCGCCGGCGGTCGTGGCGAGGGGGGGATGTGCCGCTTTGGGGTGGCTACACCGGTAGGGGGTGCCGCCGCGGGGGGAGGGCCGGCGGCGGTCGCGGCGGGCGGCGGGGGGGGGGTGCCGCTGTGGGGCGGCTTCGGCCGGCCGGGGGGCGCCGCCGGGGGGAGGGCTGCCGGCGGGGGGCGTCGCCGCAGGGGGGGAGGGCTGCCGCCGGGGCGCCGCCGCGGGGAGGGCCGCCGGCGGTCGCGGCGGGCGGTGGGGGTGCCGCCGTGGGCGGGCGGCTTCGCCGGCGGGGGCGCCGCCGGGGGGGAGGGCTGCCGGCGGGGCGCCGCCGCGGGGGGTGCCGGCCGTGGGCGGGCGGCTTCACCGCGGGGCGC
This sequence comes from Cryptocoryne crispatula var. balansae, assembly GCA_036172225.1. NCBI lineage: Eukaryota > Viridiplantae > Streptophyta > Magnoliopsida > Alismatales > Araceae > Cryptocoryne > Cryptocoryne crispatula. The sequence continues at coordinate 48,828,550 of CM069920.1, read as the reverse complement.
CGCCGGGGGAGGGATGCCGGCGGGGGGCGCCGCCACGGGGGAGGGCCGCCGGCGGTCGCGGCGGGGGGCGGGGGAGAGGGAGGCGGACGAGCTTTGCTAGCTGAGCAGACGATGCCACTGGGGGGGTTCGCTGGCCGACGACGACACGGCCTTTTGTTGTCCGCCGCCGCCGCCGGAGGAGCGCCGCCGCCGCCGGGGGGGGGAGGGAGGCGGACGACACTGTGGGGGAGCCTTCGCGGAGCTGCAGGTTCTCTCTGTGAAGGAAATTCGAAAGAGTTTCGCAGAGTCGCCGGTCATAACCAAACACTATTGTCTAATTTCTAAAAATTACGATAATTTTACCAAACACCAAATAATTAAACTGTTTTGATTTTAAAAATAAAATTGAGAAGTCAAATAATTTTGATTTCAAAAACGAGATTATCTTAAAATTAAAAGCGCTACCAAACACCCTATTAAATTAAATAGAGTACCCCTCCACTCTTCTTTCCGCACCTTCCCCACCAGTGTCGATGAGTCCATGATAAGGTGGAAAACCAGCTATCAAAGCACGTGATTTGCCTACTCCTATGGTTAGAAAGAGGACAAACATATATGTATGTAAACAACTAAATAAATTGATTCCATGCATACTTGGCTGGTGGTGGGAATTGATATGTCTAATCAAGGGGTGAAGTTGGGCATCTATATATATATACCAGGGCTTGAATTCTAGCTCAGAACTCTCCTGACCTCCTTTTGACCTCTTGTCTAGCCGAGCTCTCTAGCCCAATTTTGAACAGGAGGAGTTCCACTCTAATCAAAACTAAATCTGACTTCAATTTGAGAGTGAACTTTTTTTTTTGGCCATGGCCATGGCCTAGCGGCCAGCAGACGCACGGCTCCGTGCGCGGGCGATGTTCGAGTCCCCGCGCATGTATATTTTTTGGGGCCCCACATTTTTTTAGCTGCATCTTATGGGGTGTTTGGTTGCACGATAACGAAGGTTTTTATTTTGATTTTTAAAAATCGTAAGAAAACTTGTTAAAAGAGATGTTTGGCTACCTTGACACTTTTATGTTTTGAAAGTGATTTTCTTCTTAAGCAAAAAAAGAGGGTTTCACCTCTTTCTTTTTTCTTGTGGTCCCCCACTTTGTTTGGTCATGAATGATAGTTACTCTTTTTTGTTATCGCATCCCTCCAAACATGATAATTTAATGTGACGAGTCAATTTACTTTTTATTTTAATACAATTTTTAATCATGAAAGTGTACAACGAATTATCATGCAGCCAAACACCCCATTAGACTTTTTTTGTGTTCATATATCATCAAGCATGAAAAAATTTACATCATTTGTTGACTGGAATCTTATTTTAATATAATTTTTTTTCGTGAAAGTATAAAACAGAATAATATGCAACCAAACACTCAATCAGATATGCATGGGAGTGAAACCCACTGTTCATTGATGTGCTATAGGTGAGAGGCAAGTATGTGGGCTTCTTGTAGATATTGTAAGAGGTGGTCATAGCAAAATACAGGATAAAGTACCAAGAATAGTGTAAATGGAAGTATAAGCACTCTAGCCTCTCCTTCATGCAATGGTTTTGATGTCTCGTTAGTTGTAAGGAAAATCTCAATGGGGTGTTTGGTTGTATGATAATGTAGGTTTTTATTTTAATTTTTAAAAATGGTAAGAAAACTTGTTAAAGGAAGTGTTTGGTAACCATGACAATTTTATGTTTTAAAAGCGATTTTATTTTTAAACAAAAAAGAGGATCTCATCTCTTTCCTTTTTCTTGTGGTCCCCCACTTTGTTTGGTCATGTATAGTAGTTACTCTTTTTTGTTATCACATCCCTCCAAACATGATAATTTTAAGACATGAGTTGGTTCACTTTTTATTTTAATATAATTTTTTATCGTGAAAATGTAAAAAAAATTATGATGCAACCAAACACCCCATAAACATTATTAGGATAGAAAATTAGAAATTGGGCCCCTTAACTAGATTTGGGATATACTAAATCTGTGCTCTCTTGCATCTTGCCAATTAGGTTCATATTATGATATTTCACTTTCTAACTTAACAAAATATAGGCACCCAACTCCCAAAGATAAATCATAGATGTGGATCAAAATGATGAGCATGACAGATGGTCAAGAAGCTACCATAAGACGATGCATGCAAGAGACATTTCTCTCTGTATGTTAATTGTAACATCTATAGTAAAAGGAATACATGGGATAGCCTCTCTTTTTTTTAAGACAGAGTGGTGATAGAAAAAACAACAAAAAATAGGGAAAGAATGAACATGTTGAAAATAAGTCAAATGTTTTTAGCATGCAGATTGTAGAGATAGTTTTTATCAGGGCGTAAATGGAAGAGGGGCCCAATTACCCGAGATGGAAAAACTCAACGAAGAACAAGTTTCCATGCTTTTCCATACTAGATTGTAGATGTAAAGTTATAAGACCAGAGTAAAAATGTAATAAAAATTTAAAAATCTGAATTCCACAAGACAAAACCTCACTTTTATCACTTTTGTTGAATTTAAAAAATATATTTACTTTTTTATTTTAAATATTCTAGATATGCAAGTCATAGACATGTGACTTAATATATTTAAGTATAATTTTGTCTCATTAATATAAATTGTTGAAATCTTCTTACAAATACTAACTCGCCACGCCCTTATCATCGGTATAAATGCGGGGAGCAGAGAAACCACCCAAACACGAGGACTGTTCGGTAAGAGATCAACTTTAGGATAAATATGGTTTTTCCTCAGATTTTAAGGGATTAATTTGAAGATAAATCAGGCCAGACGCAGCCTAGATGCGTAGCTACACGTACGCGTGTCTGAAGTTAAGATGCCGCCTTAAGCGAGGTCTTCTTCGGAGCGGCGGGAAGGTGCACGGTGGGGAGGAGAGGGAGGAAGGGGGAAGCGCCCGGGGGAGATGCTGTGGGAAGAGCTGGGGCGAGACGACTGGGATTACTACGGCGACGACGCGGACGGCCATGGTGACGAGGAAGGCGAAGGCGGCACTGCTTTCGGCTTCGATTTCCTCTCCTTCCTATCCCAGCCCAAGGTACCACTATCCGCTGCCCCCCCTTCCCCTCTGTCTGTCTCCGTTTCTTCGTCTTCATCTTGCTGCCGTGTCTGCACTGTTTTCTTTTCTTTGCGCGTCTGTTCAGTGGGTTGTTTCTTCTGGAAAAAAAAAAAACGATGTGTCGAGGGTGAAATAGCGTACTGTGATGCGGTTGTTTTCCCCGAAGAGAAATACTTAACTAGCGTGTGTTTAAGTCGGTGCTCCCTTTTCGCAAGATTGAATGCATTCAACTCCTCTGTGTCCAGAAGTTTACTGTATTCTGCTTAAGATTGCTTTCCTGGTTATAATATTTTGGAGCCTGTTGGGTTAGAATATTAGGATGAATGGAGTAGGAACTTTGATGTTGATGCCACATACATTTGTATGGAACCAGTACTTTCGAGTATTCAATGTAATCTTGATAGAGGTATTTTATACTATATCCGAACAGGGCCTTAAGAGCATATAGTATCTTCTTATGAACGTTTCCAGAAGAAGCCCAAACGAAGATCTTATGTTCCATGATACATTTGTTCTTTCTTTTTCAGTTCAGCATTATTGTCTTTTACCTACCTTAAGGTTAGTGCAAGGAGTTTCTAGCATATGATTAGGGGTGTAAATGGATTCCGATATTCCAATTTGATTTCGATAAAAATTAACGGGTTTGGAACTTGTTTTTGTATCCTATAAGCTATCGGAATCGGAATCGGATATTTCGGTAGCTTATTGGAATCGGAATCGGAATCAGTTGATTCCGTTTCCGTTAATCCGATTTCCATAAAAAATAAATATATAAATAAAATTAAATAAAATGAAGTTAAATAAATTATAAAATATAATATATAAATTGATAAAATGATAAAATAAAGTTTTAAGAATATTATATCAAATTTTAATAACTATATGTAAATTATTGACTCACTTTTGAATAAAAATTAATATTTAATATGTATTTCGGATTTTATCGGATTCGGTTCCGATTTCGATAACGGAATCGGAATCGGATCGAAATCGGAACATAGTGATTCTGAAATTATCGGAATCGAAATCGGAACCCCTTAACCCTTATTGGAATCGGAATCGGATTCTGGTGAATCCGCTACCGAATCCGACCCGTTTACATCCCTACATATGATAGAACAAAGGATTTTGACATGAGAGTAACAATGACAATACAAGCTTTTGTAAAGGATGACTCTGGTTCTGCTGAGAAAATCCTGTTCTCTTCCGGCTATGGGGTCATTTGTGTTTTTTCTTGTCCAAGCTTTTCCTTTCTTTTTCTTGTACAATTTCTACAAGAGCAAAACTCACTTGGTGTTGGACTGAGTATAAATTAGACTAGGGTAACGAAAAATATTGATTTTTTGTTGGAACTTTCCAAGCCTGCAAACAGGCATTGGTGAGAATCAGGGCACGGGTTCACAGAGGCGGGTGCTTGAGCGGGAGAAGGGTTTTATGCAGAGAGCTGGTGAGTGGTTCAGCACAATGGACTGGCTGGTCCAGTGGTTGCGGCTCCCGGGCAAGTGCTTTGTATGCTTAGGCAGCTCAGGCATATGCCCTGTTAAAGCTCGTTATAGTGCAGGCCTAAAACTAGGCTATTTTTACACCTTTGCACCTAAGCGATCCTAGGTGCCAGATCTTACAACTCTGATATATGAAGAATAATTTTGCAGATTCTTATCATGTTGCAACTTCAACACAGAAAAAAGGATTTGACAGGTGTGTACTAGGTTTTTTAGTGGGGATTAGTCGTCAACAGAAGCTTTACCTCATGGGGACAAAATTTCGTACAGTCAGTTATATCATGATCAAACGGATACTAAGTCTTGAAATGAGAGAAAAAAATATTTTCAAGTGACACCTGTGATTAAATATTTGTGTGAGGCAACTTTATTGCTGGAGTTTCAGGTGATTTAGAGTAGCCTGTTTCCTCTGGAAGATTAAAATTTGTGTTGGAAGCTAACCTATGCTGCTTTAAAAATTGGCGGAAAACCAGCAACTCTAGATGTTGTTCTGTGGTACTTTGAACATGAAGGATTAGGGGTGGGCATGGTCTGGTTTGGTTTGGTTTATTGAGTTTTTTTTAGAAACCAAACCAAACTGAGTCTTGAAACCAAACCAAACCAAACCACAAAATCTCCAATCCGAACCAGACCAGACTGAACTAGATTCGGTTTGATTCGGTTTGATCTACGGTTTGGGCCTTTAATGGACATGTTCTACTTTATTTAATGGGTCTTTTCTAATTTCAAACAGAATTGCTTGTAAACAATTTGTAAATATGACTTTTTTAAAAACAAAGTTCAAATTGCAATCAAACAAAGCGTGTTTAAATCTCTCCCGAACATGGACATCAAACTAAACAAGCACATAACATGTTTAAATTTATCACAAACACATGAATTTAACTAAATCCGATCCATCTCAATGTCTTTAACGGGTTGGTTTGGTTTAGTGGGTTGGTTTGGTTTACATGCGAAGACAAACCGAACCAAACTGTTTGGTTCAGTTTGACAAACCGTTTACCCCAGGCCTCCAACCTGACTTGAACCGAACCGAAGCCTTCAATTCGGTTTGGTTTTTCGGTTTGAGCCGAACAATGCCCACCCCTATGAAGGATCAGTCCACCATCTTCTTGATTGTGCTATTTTTACTATGATATTGAAAGTATTATTCAAAGTGATGGTAGTTTATTGGTATCAACTGGCCAACATTCTTTTTATGATTCATTCATCGACTTATCAACAGAGAGCTGACATGGACATAGAACCTGATATATGCATCTACTGGCAATTCTTTTGACGATTCTCCACTGTTGTTTAAGATTCTTTTTGGTATTGTATTATTTGTCTTGCAGGATTACTACAGAATACTGGAAGTCAATTATGATGCAACAGAAGAGGCCATCAGATCAAACTATATACAACTAGCATTGGTTTGTGTCATGGTCCATCTTTTGCATATTTGTTGATTTTATTTTACTTTTTTTTTCTTTGATTTGCATCTAGCAGTTATGGTCCATCTTTTTCATATTTTTGTTTGTTTGTTTGCATCTAGTTGATATCTGGTTTTTGGAAGTTTACATTCAGATCTTCCTTTTCTAAGTCTGATGATTAGAACAACTTGATAACTGATCAGCTGTTGGAGTGATAACACTTGGAGGACATGAGATAAACAAGTGTAAATAAAGCTAGTATGTTATTTGCTTATGATCTGTGAACTTTTTTTTCACGTTTTTTAAGTGGCTCTAAAAATGAGCAAACCAGTAAATGTTCATTGAATCTAAAAAATAGATACATGGGGGTTTCATAGGCAGGACTCTCAAGGAGATAGAGCCTTGAGGAAACAAAAGCAAACCAAGAAAAAAATGGAATACACCTACCCAGATCCAAAATATGGAAGCGGGGCAAGCCTTTAAGTTACTCAGAAGAGTGACTTTTTTCTCTCATTTTTCCAGTGATAGACAAGTTTTTAAGCAACTTAACCTCATGCCTTAATCCTTTCATGTCTTGAAGATAAGTACACTACGGTTAAATGATCTCCTTTTGTCAGTTAAAAAAATGGCCTATGAAGATGGTAAACAATTCCTCTACATGAACTTGTGAATTGCACACGACTTTGATCCCTCCAATTCAGCAGCAGCTTCTTAGTATTATATCCCTGATGCTTGCCCCAGTGAATCAACTTTCAGAAAACACACAACACCATTTTTATGATACAACATGACCCATCTAGCTGTCTAGTTTCAGATTTGCCTTAGCAAACTGGCAAAGGGTGGAGAAGTGTATTGCAGGACCTCATGTTTTTCATGTCTGTTAAGGGGGGTGCAGCAAGCATGGCTCTACAGTATTGCCTCCATCTCCCAGTGGCCTCAGAAGATCCCCTCCAGCCTTCCTAAAAGGCACCTGATGCATGAAGCACCTGAAATGGCCACCTTGTGGTAGGTGCTAGTGATCGCCTAGGTGATGGCCCTAGTGGGGGTGAGACCGGCCTCACCTAGCCACATTCGCTAACATTCTTAGATGAACTCTACTTTTTGGCAGCTGAAAGAAGTTTCACCTTTTATCCTTTTTTGCCTCTTTGGATATCTTTCTGTCAGCTTGGATATCTTCCCATCTGAACAAAGGAAGACTGAGGTACTTAATCTGGAAAGAGGAACATGAAGTTCCAGCAGCCTGGAAAGAGAAACATGAAGTTCTAGCAGCCGAGAATATAATTCAATCTCATGGGATGACATACCCTAGTCAACTAGCTCACTTTTCTAACTTCCATTTTTGTGGTAATTCCCAACAGCATAAGCAAGGAAATGCAAACATGGATCTCGACCTCGCTTGGGATTGTCAATGAGGTGAAATCCAGCTTGCGAAGTTTCTCCAAAGGGGTGGAGACAGGTGCCAGTGGGCGGCAGCATGGAGCAGCCTTACTCCGCACGGGTGCTGCCTCTTCCTACCCTATTGAGCAGGGAAGACAGGTCAACAGTCCAGATATTTGGACTCAGAGAATGTGGATTCTATTTTCCAGGTCTCTCCCAGGTCCACAAACCCGAACTGGGAGGGAAGCCGGCGCTGCTGCCCTTGGCACTGCTCCAGTGGTCCCTCTTGGGACCTTTGGATCTTGACAGATACCCAAGGCCAATTCTCGCAAAATCTCACTGAGATTGCAAACCTTGAGCATAAAAGCTGCTCTAAGATTTATAACCTTGTGTATCTTAGCAGTGAATAAAATAGTTTCAGTGGGATATATGATGTTAATCGATTGAACTTGTCACGCTCTACTTTGATAACTTCTACAGGTGCACTGGTCTGCTCCTTATACTGCATCATGCTAAGAGTTCTGATAAGAACAAAAGAGGCATGGTGATAATAGATCTCCTTGCTTCAATCCTGTTAGGCTCATTAACTAACCTGTAGGAGTACTGTCAATTGACTGAGAATCTAGCTTGTCAGATGCAATGCAATTTTGATTCAGCTGATCCATCTGCCTTTGGAACCTGCAAGGTATAGAATTCTGACAGGCTGCTCGGATTTAGTTGATTATGAGCTTTCTCAAAATCTATCTTGAATGTCAAAATTTCTTTTCTTCTTCTACTTTGGACCTTTGGTCATGCAAATGTTCACAGGTTGCCATATCATTGTGTAGAAGAATGAACTACCTTTGTTAAGTACTGATTGGTTATCATATATCAACTTGTCAGTTGTCATTTTTCTGGTTGGCCAACACCTCTGATACTAATTTATGATTCCCTCGTGGAGGCTATTGGGATTAGTCTTTTATGTTAACAGCCTCTTCCATTTTAGGTGTGAATGCAAAAAGAGTAGGGTTAAATATTTTTATGCTTTCAAGGTGCTTATGGAATTTGTTAACTACATGAATAACCTCATTTTTTTCCACTTCATGGAAATGTTCAAAAATGCAAGGGAAATCTATTTGGACCAGTGATGTTGTTGATGACCACTCTGAAGACAGCTTTTATCTGTTCCTCAGAGAAGTTCTGGATTATTCTTTGAACCTTTTTGATTGCATATGAGGTAGGTTGATGGGAAATTAATATGGACATGTTTTAACTTTTGATCTCTTTTGATAAAAGGGCTTACTTGTAAATATTTTGGTTTAAGGGGTTACATGTCAAAGTGATGCTCTATATACAGAACCCTTCGTGTAATCTTGAAATATAGATGTTTAATGGAAATTTTTGGCATTTGAGGTCCCCTTTAGGGGCGTCGCCCCACCCCACCTCCTCTTCTTTCCCACCTTGTTCGGCCAGAGACCCTTCATCATTCTTCCTCTTCTCCTTCACCCCCTATGGTCTGTGCCATTCACCTATCCCTTCTTTCTCTTTGCCCAATTGTCTCTGCCTCTCTCTCCCCTGTTCGGCAGTTCAGCATCAACAAGTTCCAACAGCAGGGCAGATGCCTCCAGTGCACAGACTTGCAGCATCTTCCAGCGATCTCCAGAGCAGCCCCTGCCCCTTCACAGCATAGGCACCCTCTAAAGTGCAGCAATCTGATGCTGGCAGTACAGGCGATTTCACATGGCAAGCCCCCGCTCTTCCAAACACACACACACATGGATATTGTCTCTTGTCTTCACCAAGCCGACGGCACTGCCAAGCCCCCGCCCATGTTCCCTCTCTAAATGGATCAAGCCGATCCACCATCCCCCACTCTCCACCATACAAAACTTGCAAGATCCCTCCTCTGCTGCTGGCCTTCCCGCACCCTTTGCACTGCTGATAGCCGCCAACCTCTACCTCATCCTCACCTGGTTGCAACGCTGCCTGCAGCTGCAGGCTCCCAAAAACTGTGCCCAGAGGCACCAAGCTCTTCTGCAGACCCCACGCAGCCGCACAAGGGCTCTGCACTGCCACCCTCCACCGGCATCACTGTCCATGCCACCCTCTCCTTTCACACTTGCAAGAAGCCATCCAAGGAGGAGCAACTTCATCCCTGCCCCTTTCTGCCAACTTGAGCCTCTCGATCGATCGGCCAGTTAAGCTGGTTTGTCCAATGCAGACCCAGTTCGACTAAGTTGTAACCTAGTTCAATCGGTTTATTCTGGTTTTACCTGATTTGGAACCACTTTACTCTGGTTTGATTGTTTCAATCCGGTTTAATTCCATTTGAGTTTGACTTAGTTTTTGTTCCATGAAAACCATTTTTACCTCAACTTGACTCCAATTCAGGCAGATCTATTAGTTAGTCTTTTACCACTCTATTTTTATCATTTTTCACATGTTATCCCGCGTTAGGCCAGTTCAGGTTGGTTCACTTGTCTCGGATCAATTTAGTTGGTTGAAGTTTGGATTTCGGTTAATTCCATTTAACTTTACTTGTGTTCCGCATTATATTCTAACTTCTAACATCTTGTCCTACATCATAGGTCTCTATTGATTCATCACCTGGGTGTGTTTGACCACGAGCTCTCCTCGGCACTCCACTAACTCAGACTGCACTGGTTGTGGCTGGGGTGGAGGTTGATTTAGTGGGATTTGTTGTGGGTTTGTCCCCATTAATCCGAATAAATGCCTCTATTAATTATCTTTCATAAACACTTGCTCATAGAAGTCTAAAAGTTTGTTGCCAATCACCCCCCGCCCCTCTACTAAGGCTAATCTACCATTTGAATTGTATAAATATGATTTATCTTTCTACATGTTGTCATAAACATGGTATGAATTTTATAACCATCTCGAAGCATGTACTAGGTCCCAGATATTTTTTTACGTAGATGGTACCACATTTCATTAATAAAAGAGGATGTACAGGTGATGAAATTAGGAGTGCTGCGCTGCAAACAAATGGGCACCGTTGCAAACAATCTATGTAAAAATATCCCTATCAAATGGAACAAAATCTTCACCTTAACATATTGAAAAGGGTGGACATATGCACACTTAAAAAAGGAGCGGGCCCAAGATTTTACTTGTTTGACCACAAAATCAACAAAGAAGTCATGTTTTCTTTCTTCTTGAATGTTATTAGTTGCTACCAAGCCAAACTGTCCAGAGTCAGAGTGTCGCATGCAAATTGCCCAGATCATTGAAATCGAACTGCTTACTTACTTCACTGAGCTGTGTCCTCTTAGTAGATACCGAGCTATAGATATTCCTGGCCCACTTTGCATCATGCCTTTAGTCCAGTTCAGTTTGTTGGTCAGCTTCACACCTCTGCTAGGGGCCTCCTGTCACCATCTCTAGCTAGGTTGGAGAAAACATCATGCTTCATGTAAGCTTGAAATTATGCATGCCAGTTGAAACCTTAACAGAAATGGTTGCTTTCTTTATAGACCCCAGTATCAAAATAAGAGGGATGTGCCATAAGACTAAACCGAACATTAGTCATTAGCTTTGAGAAAATTCTGGCATTCACTGGAGACAAAAACACATGAAAGATTATGAAAGTTTGAGAACCACATCGACCAACTTTTTCATCAGCAAGCAACCGATTCTTAATCCTGGAGCTATTTGTCAACTCTGTGCAAGCCTACTGAGTCAAAATGAATCATAGTGGTCATATTTTTTTCTAATTGGCTTAGTTGATCATGCTGTTTTTTTGGCAGTGAAGTTCCATGGGTATGATGTGTGGAATTGTGTTTAAACTTTTTTGTTCTAAGTCTTGTTTTGCCATAAGATTATTTTTTCTCGAAATTTTCTTTTTCTCTGACCATTTTTAGACAATACATCTTTTTGGGGACAACTCTAATTTCAAGGTAGTAATACCTGTTTGTTGAGAACTGAGGACAACCGATTACCTATCCAGTTGATTGCAAGAGTACCTTTCAGTAAGTTTTATATGATTAAAGTAGTTTATATGTCATACAGAAATGGCATCCTGACAAGCGAAAGGATGATGGAATTGCAACTTCAAGGTTTCAAGAAATAAATGAGGCATATGAGGGTAAGCTTGAATCAGTAGCAACTTATTGCAACTTATAGGCACAGATATTTTTCCCAACCTTGTTTGTTTTCCATGCATATCTGTATCTTCAGGACCTCTTTGACAACCTAATAAGAGAGTGGATAATTAGGATTGCTTGTTTTATCCTGATTTTTTTCTTTCATAACAAGGTTGAATGGTATCAGAAAAAAGTACATTCAGTCATTCATGCCTTTTATTCTGGGTAAAACATATTTAAACTTGGATGGAATTGACATCCTAGCTACTCAGGAATAAGTCCCCAAAATGTTTGTAGACTTCGTAGGCGTATCCATGACATAGCCATCTGGAAGTACTCCAAGCTGTGTTGCTTGAGGCACGAGATACCTGAGGTGAGGAGGGCCTTGCCTTGTCTTAGGCATTAAAGTTGAAATATAACATTAAAGTTGAAATATAATCTCAATATAAATTTTAAATCTTATTACTTTACATATACATCTAAGAATCACTAATAATCTCTAAAATTTAAAATTAAAATACAAGACATCATAATTATAAAAGTGCATCTAACTTTTATGCCTAAAACTGAGAAAAAGTTGAGGTGTTGTCAGGGATCGTGTGTGTGGGTGTGTGTGAGAGAGAGAGGGAGGTCGAGACCAGGGGGCAGGGTGAAAGGGAACAGAGGAGACAACTGGTCAAAAGGGCTTGAGAGAGAGATGACAGAGGAACAAGAGGGGTTAAGAGAGAGTCAAGGGGGACTAAGAGGGTCAGGAGCTTTAGAGGAGGAAAAAGCTATCATAAATGTATGGAGTTTGAAGGTTGAAATGTGATTATTGGCCCAGGTTTCTTACCCGAGTCAAGTTTTATACCCAATTTGGTAGACAAGGCAACTGAGGTGGTGGCCTCAGACGATCATACCCAGCCATCACCTTGTCTTGTCTCACTTCATTGCCTAAGCGGCTGACGCGATCAGCTTAGATAACAGACTCCACAATCCATTTATCGAAGTGGCTCTTATTGCAGCTTGATCTGTTGATATATGTTTGTATTCTTTATGGCCAATACTGGCATGTCATACTCAACTAGGCCATGACAATGATTCCGGAATCGGAATCGGAATCGGAATCGGTTGGGACCGATTCTGATTCCGATTCCAGGAATCGGCCGGATTCCTGGGAAGAAAATCGATTCCGGATCGGCCCGGAATCGTTTTTTTTTTCGAATTTTTTTTCGTTAAAAAATTCAAAAATTCAGAAAAATTCTAAAAAAATAGGAAATGAGTTAGAAAAAAATTTAAAAATAACCAATGCATTCATCCACAGGACCACATCGAATAAATACTAATGAACTCCAATTGAAGACTTGAAGTTAAGTACATATTCCAATTCTATTGATTCAAAAATCAAAGAGATGATACATCATGAAAAAAAAATTACATCATATCAATCTACTACCAAAATCTAGGATATAAATATGGGTCTTCCTCCTCTCCTTGCTGCGCTTGACGCTCCTCCCTCGTGCTCAGTCTTGTATACTGTCCGGGACCATATCCATATGAAAATAATGCCGATGCCATGCCATCAAGGTCGTATGGATCGAGCTGCGGGACGACCGGGACGTAAGCAGAGGATGGTGGAGCTAGTGGTGTAATCCACTGCTGGTCAGCCTGGCCAAATGCTGGATACTGTGCCTCCTGTATATAAGAATAATGTGTATCCGAATCCAGCGTGTAATACGGCTTTGGATGCCGTGAATCAGGAGACTCAGCTGCTGCTAATGGCTGCATCGCTGCTATGCACTCCTTGTCATCATCACCTGAGAAGTGAGAAGGAGCTCGCACGCCGTCGTCATCCGGGCCGACAGGACGCCCGACCTCTACCTTTCTTCTCTTCACCTCTTCACCATCTTTGAAGTACCGAAGGTCCGTAACCCAAAGTTTTTTTCAACTTTGCAAATCCTCCCATTTTCCGTGCGGTCACTTTTGTTTTCGTTTTCCCGACCGCGAACGGGCCGGGTAGCGGCCGCCGGGACCTGAGCCGGAGCCGAGCCGGGGCTAAAGCCGCAGTGGTCGCTCTATAGCCGCCGGCGAAGAAGGCCCCGCCCGAGCTCGAGAAGTAGATGGAGGTGGAGCCGAGCATCCTCCTCGCTTCAACACCATCCAACTCTCCTTCGGCCCGTACGCACGGTCATCGGGATCAAACTCAACCGCACGATCCCCGGTTTCCCTCTCTATCCAGGAGGCAAGTGCATGCTCCTCCTGGAATATCTGATCCATGTCCATCTCCTCGGGTGGTGGTGTGGCTGAGGAATGCCTCTGCTCGTATGGACCACCTGCGAATCGTGCAAATCGTGCCTCGCTGATCTTTTGTCGATCCTTGATGTTCTTTATGCGCAGCCTTATGTTGTAATAACAGAAGACCAGCTTCTCCAGCCGGTCTGAGGTCAACTTGTTCCTCCTTTTCGTATGTATCAGGTTGAATGTACTCCAGTTCCTCTCACAATGGGAGGAATTGGTGCTCTGGCTGAGTATCCTGATCCCGATGGCAGCAAGTGGATTCCATCCACTCATGGTGTTCACCTGAACCAACCACTCAGCTGCAAGAAAAAAACAAGAAGAGAAAAAGTAAACAATTAGCCCATCATCTACCATAACTTATATGAAAAGAAATAAAATCTTCATCAAGCTATTACTATACCAGGTGACACTTTGTCAACTAAATATTTCAGATCAGCATCTAAGTATACACCGACCCTTATCTTATACTTCTGCATCTGAAAATTTTATAAAATAAAACATTAGTTGCCTGGTAAGGCTACTCCAAGGTATTGAATGAACTCTAACTTACTTCTATCTCAGCCTCTATCCTGTCCTACTGAGATCGGCACAGACGCTGAATAACAGCAAGTGTACCCCGCATCACCTCGTTGTCGTTCACCACCTGTCCTCCATATTGGATGCGGGGGTTCAAAAAATATCCTACAAGATTTTATTAGATAACACCGCGCATAAGACAATTATTCAAAGAAAATAATTTTTTAACTAAGTTACTGCGACGTGGACATCGTGGTGCAAGGTCTTGTCCCATCGGTCATCTATGATCTTCCACCACTTTTTGTAACCTACGGGATTTTTTTCTTTTATTTTCGGCTTTGCCGGTTCATAGCATCATACAACGTGCCCATCTGGTCCCTGTCATCTGAGTCTACCAACCTCAAGACAACTACCAGTGGCTCAATGATTGCCAAGTAGTAGGCAATCCTCTCCCAAAACCTCTTGTCAGTGATCTGCTTCTCAGACCTGACAAGAATCTCCAACTGATCTTTCTTATCATGCAGGTTATCCACCATATAGTTATAATACTTCTCGGACTGTGTGAATCTAACCAATGCATGCCTGTGCCGGTGTAGACTCTCCAACGCAATGAAATTCGTAGCAAATCGAGTCGGACCGGGCCTAACAAGATCGTGCCCTCCTGTGTGTGATCTCGTGATATGTAGCAGGCGGGGATGCGAATAAATAAAAGATGTGATCGTCTGCGCCTGCCTGACAAGTGTGGATACACCCTCCTCCTTGCCTATATCCTCTAATATGAGATCAATGGAATGTGCTGCACAGGGCACCCAGAAGATGTGCTTCCTCTTCTCCATCAATTTCCTCCCAGCCGCCTTATATGATGGTTCGTTGTCAGTGACAACCTGAACCACATTGTCCTCCCCGATCTCCTCCACCACCCCATCCATCAGAGAAAAAATGAAGTCGGCATTTTTTATCTTCCCAGAAGCATCTACCGACTTCAAGAATGTTGTCCCCTCAGAACAGTACACCAAGAAGTTTATCATACTCCTCTTGGTGATACCTGTCCACCCATCACACATAATTGTGCAACCCTCTCCTTCCACACCAACTTAAATCCATCCATCCACTCCTTCAACTGCTGGACCTCCTCATCCAGGCCAGCGCCGTATATATGTCTGCTGCCCGGGGCTTGCAAACTCGGTCCAGCCTCACCCACGGCATCCACCATCGTCTGGAAGTAGGGGCTGGTGGCTGCATGTGCTGGGATGCCTACATCAAGTTAAAAAAAAATTGGGATCAGGCTAAAATTAAGTTTAAGTAAATAAAACACACATAATGTCAATTTTAATTTAAAAAGTGATACCTGCATGTAAAAACCATTTCACAATGTGGCGAACGGCTCTCTTTGCAGCCGTTCCTGTTTCCTTCACCCCTTTCATTGTCTATTTAATCCCCATCTGCCCAGCACTCTGTTTCCTAAATAAATACTCGTCACTCGGTGTAAATCGAATGTTGGTAGAAGTATAACGGCGGTGTGGCTCCTGTCTCCTGGGGTCAGTCTCTCGGTCCCAGCCCGAGGTAGGGCGAGCCGATGCTGATCGGCCCAAAGCTGGGTCAACTCTGGACCCAGACCCTCCTGCTCCCCTCCTCCTGTCCTCCTCCTCAGCAAATGCACGCTTGCTAGCGTGCCTAGCACGTCTAAGCTCGGAGTCTGTGGACTCGTCCTCGCTCTCTGGCTCCGGCTCAGCTGGTGCCTTCCCTTTGCCTTTCCCTTTCGAGATAGGCAAATCGCGGTCCCTCCTCCTGCGGAATAGTTCGTCGCGCAACTCCTCCCTCTCGCTCGATCCTAACAACCCGTTGAGAGGCTCAACTGTCGTGTAGCCTCTTATCTCCTCACTCTTCTCCCTGGGCACCTTGTCACATTTTTTGACATTCCCACCTGTTCCGGCAATATGTTGTTTCAGCCGGAACACCCCCCGTTCATCTCCTTCCCACACCATTTGCACTGTACCCTCTTCCTGACTGGGTCTACCATGTGCCCGTGTTCCCAACCCACGTCGGAAACACGTGCTGGTGCTGCATCACCTTGATCGGCCATTGCTTATATCTGCAAAAATTGTAAACAATGCACTAAAAATGATTAGATAACATAAAAATTGATTTAGACGCTGTTCGGGAAGCAGACAACCCAAGTAACACACCATTCGGTATGTTTAAAGAGTTACGTATTTGCCGGAAATGGTCGTAAATTAACGTACGGGATATCCGGAATTTTTCCCGTGCAAAATGGACTTAAACGGATAGTTCAAAACTTGGACGGACTTGTTCGGTCGGAAATCACAATGTTTAACGACGCTCGGACTCGTCGGAAACGCGTAAGAATGGACGTACGAAGTTTTCGGCGAAGAAATCTTACTAAAAACCTTAGAAAGATCGAAGAAGAGGTTGATTCGAGGCCGGTCCGAGCTTGGATCGGCGGAATCCCTTGAAGACGTTGCTTGGAATCGCCGGAATCGCCGCCGGAATCGCCGGAATCGGTGGAATCCTTGCTGGAATCGACGGAATCGATGCTGGCAGCTGGGATCGAGGCCGGAATCGCCGGAATCGCGCCGGAATCGCCGGATCGAGCTTCTGCCGCCGCGGGATCGACAGAATCGACTTCCGCTGGTCGATTATGGCCCTAAAAGGGCCGGAATCGGTTCGATTCCCGGTCCAGAATCGAACCGGGAATCGAACCGGGCCGGTTGACCCGGTCTTCCGACGGAATCGGTCGGATCGACCGATTCCACAAGGAATCGGTCGGAATCGATTCCGACCGATTCCAGGCGATTCATACCGATTCCGCGGAATTCTTCTCGGAATCGGTCCTTCCGCCTGGAATCGGATCGGAATCCACCGATCCGATTCCGGAATCGGTCGGAATCGGACCGATTCTGCAATCCATGGGCCATGATAAGAATATGCAAGAAACATCATGATGTAACATTCCTTTTGACAGTGTCTCTGTGCACATCCATCTTTCTAAGAGCAGCTATATGTCATGTTTCAATGGCATCTTTTGGTTTGATCTTGTTATTCAAGATCATGGTCCTCAGTGGAAGGGGAGAGAGAGGATTAAATCAATTAGTAGCATTTGTAATTTTTTTGTCATTTTTAAATTTCTTAGAATGCTATCCATGTTCTAAGTCAGGATTGTCCAGGGCTGATATCAATCCTGATCGGCATTGGATTGGTTGCGGCCAAGCTGCTAGAAGGAAAACTGATGCAGGATGAATCTTAATTGTTCCTTGAAAAACAAAACAAAGAAGATGTAATCATTATGGCTTGATCCACGACTGAGCAGCGATCTAGATGGGGTGGGATCTTCAATGTTTGGCAGTGCAGGGGTGGCACTGCCATTGCTGCCCCTACATCTTCCCCCATCCGATCAGGTGGGGAAGACAAATCTTATTGGGTTTGATGGGCCCAATGCAAATAGATCTAGTAACTTAAGTTACCCAATGGTTATCAGTTCGATGGATAGGAAAGATGCTGGGCAGTGCCGCCACCACCCACCCTCCACCTGGGATCAGATTGGACCAGAATAGGCTGATCCAGCAGCTTGTAGCCTGATCTAGATGAAAACTTCTCGGATCAGGCTCCCCCCCTCTATTGGGTCATCAAATGCTGATCCCGACCCCAGATTGACCAATCATCTGTGTTTTATAAGTAAATGCCTTTTTTAGTAACTAGCTGAATGTTTATTTTATTTTTAAACATTTATATATGTTGTGAGGATTATGTTCGATTTTGTGAAGTTACAAAATTGTAATGGTCCTTCAAGCTAAATTGCTAGCCACACCCCTGTGGACATGGAGATGTTCGAACAATGGATACATTATGGCACAGTAAATGGATCGTGAACATTTCAACAGTCAATAATATGTACATGCATTCTACATGTTTATTTCTATGGGATGCTTCTTTAGCAGTTCTTGCTAAAATGGTAACATGAATTGCGAGTATCTGCTTCAGTGCATTATCCTGTTACTTACAGTTTTGAGCAATCCAACCAAGCGACAGATGTATGACAAAAATGGGATCTTATATGTCCAGGATCACAGTGTCACTGTGAGTAATTAGCTTTGTCTTTACTTATCATTTCATAAGTGATTGGTTTATCTTCATATGTCTTTTTGTGACTGGTTATTGTTTCAATTATCAGAGGCCTTTCTTTATGACTCATTCATGTCTCCATTTTCTCTTCTTTATTTGTATGTATTGTATGCACTATCCTTGAACATCTTATGATAATTAGTTTAAGAGTGGTACTCAGTTATGTCCATTATTTGTGATGATGCTAATATTGAATTTTTATTGTTGGTGTTTATTAGAAATATGTGCAAATATGTCTGAATTGGTTGTTGTATGTATCTGATGTAACCTCAAAAATCTCCAAAAGAATTTATTTCTCTTGTTTTGGAAATTTATTTTTTCTTTTGAATTTGAATTAGACCTTAGCATTGACTTCTTTAAGAAAATAGATGGTATTCCATAAAAGTACTAACTAAGGTCAGTGATTTTTAAAATTATAGTTTGAGGTTGTTGGATTCTTTGAAAATTGATTTTGACCTCTCCCCGTCGGATGGTGCGAAGATCCGACGTTAATTACATCGAGATAACTCGAACACCCTTGATTATCGTCATAGCAATCCATTGAAGTAGAAGACATGCATCCACAAAATAAACATTCACACATAGGAGAAAACAACCCCATGAATTTGACGGAGGCGAGCACTTAATTTGTTTTGAGTTTGGTTTGAATTGCATTTTTTGATTTAAGTTGGGTTGAGTTAAATTGGTTTGATTGTTTTGAATTTGGTTTGAGATTTAATTTGATTTAAGTTGGATTTGATTGATTTGTGAGTTATTCGTTGAGTTATGTTCTGTTTGAATTTGAGTTTGTTTTAATTGAATTTGACAGTTTATGGATTCTTTTTCATGCAACTTTCAGATTTATATGAACTGGCTTGGGATTTAATTGTCTTGGATTAAATTTGTTGATGGATTATTTATTAATTCAAATTCAGTTTGTTTTAGATTAATCTTATTTAATCAACTTATTTAAAATTCGATTAAGATGCAGATTTCATGGGGTTTAGATTAATAGTTCATTTGAGTGGGTTTTGACATGTTTTGAGTGTTGCTTATTTAGTTTTTTGGATTAAGCCTTTGACTGTTCACTTAAGTGAAATTCGGTGGATTTCCGGGCTCATTAACCCAATTTTATATGTGCAATCGGAGTTGATTAGAACTGGTTTTTTTCTTTTGGGCAGATTTATTTAAATCTGGAATTTATGTGTTTTGGGCTTAATCAAAATCTGATTTCTTTTTATGTTGACAGATTCAGTTGACATCTGATTTTGGTTTGATTTGTTTCAAAACCGGTTCAATTTTGTTAAAGATCGGTTTTGCTGAACCGAATTGAGTTAAATTTGAATTTCAGATTTCTTTTAATTCTGATTTTTTTTTGTTTTGACCTTCAGATTTAATTCTCTGTTTTTTTAATTTCCTGTTTTAATTTTCAGATTTAGTTTTCTGTTTTGATTTTTTATTTGGTGGTTTGCATCGCCTCCGACCCATCGGGCGGCCATTGGGTACCCGGTTTCAAACATCTCAAGTCGACGTTGAACTTCATTTCATTGAAAGATGGAGGGAAGTACATCGATGTATGATATGATTGATCCTTCCCCCAACTTAGGTTTATCTTCACTATTTTGGAAAATTTTTGGCATTACGACGGCATGCCGGCTGTTTTTCAACTTAGTGAAAATTTACTCATCCAAAATAGCTAGCCTTAGCTTAGCCATATTGGGGGAAGGATCGACGGCTACGGGACTCATGCCCGCGCCCCCGTCCGGGTCGTTGGCTACGGGATGCATACCCGCGCTTCTGCCCAAGGTAGAGTTCCCCGCTAGGGGTGGATCTCCTTAATTTAATGTTACTTTCGCATTTCTGATTTTTTATTTGTTCATTTTTTTGGAACAAGGCCATGGAGGCCGGTTCAATTTCATCGGCGTTCCGAGCCGGCCTTCAATCTTCATAGGCCTGCCGGGCCTGGCTTGGACTGTTTTGGGCCGGAAGGGCCTGTTGGGAAGCTGCTGCTCTGCTGGCCCTGCTTGGCTGGACCGGCTTGGAAGGCCACCCGGCTATGCCCTTGGCCCGTCGGACGGTTTCCAAGGGGTGCCGGGCCGTCACCTTCAAGCCGGCCCACCTCTGGCTGCTGTCCTCCTGTTTGGAGCTTCCTGGACTGCTGTCCTCTCAGTAGGCCGCAATGGGGCTGTTTTGGTTTGGGTTTAGGTGGGCCGGAATGGGCCCGAACAAAGGGCTATTTTGGAGATCAGACTTGGGACCTGTTTGGGGTCTGGTTTGGAGACCGGCTGGGGCCTGATTGATGGGGCTTTGGTTGTGGACCTGTTTGGGGTCTGGTTTGGAGACCGGCTGTGGCCTGATATGGGCTGTATGTGGACCTGTTTGGGGTCTGGTTTGGAGACCGGCTGGGGCCTGATATGGGCTGTATGTGGACCTGTTTGGGGTCTGGTTTGGAGACCGGCTGGGGCCTGATTGATGGGGCTTTGGTTGGGCCGGAATGGGCCTGGCGAGGGCCTGGTTTGGAGCTGGTTTTGGGGTCCTGGTTTGGGCTGTATATGGACCTGTGTAGGGGTCTAGTTTGGAGACCGCCTGGGGCCCGTTTGGGGCCTTGGAGATGGGCCGATCATAGACCTATGTGGGGTCTTTTAAGGGCCTGGTTTGGGTGGCTGCAGGTGACTGCGCATGGGCCTGAAAGGGGGTCTTTTGGGCCTTGATCGGGGCTGAAACCAGGCTGAAAGAGGGACCTGTTTGTGGGTCTGCTCGAGGCATATTTGGGGCTGGAAATGGGCCTGGAATGAGCAGAAAAGAAGCCCCTTGAGGGGGCTACATGGGCGCACCAAGCAGCCTTGTTTATCTTTTTCTTCTTTTCTTCTTCTCATTCCTTCTCCTGGCGGCAGCAGGTTGCAGGTGGGCAGGAGGAGAGCAGCAGCAACAGCAGGAGGGGGGGAGGCAGTGGCAGGTACAGCAGGGTGGTAGCCTGTTGGTGCGCCAAGCTCCCTCCTCCTCTCTTCTTCTTCTCCTTGTCGCAGGCAGCAGCCAAAGCAGCAGCCTGTCGGCGCCCAGAAAAACCTCTCTCAATGCTGGTGCGCACCCCTCTTTTTATAGAGGTTGGAGGGGAGGTGAAGGGTCAGCAGAGGGGCTGAATGGGCCTGGGTTGGTGCGCAGGTGGCAGGTGGGCCAGCTTTGCAGCAGGTGGCAGGTGGTGTACAGCTTTTTTCTCCCCCCCATGCAGGGCTGGATTGGCTGCATGGGGCGGCTGGGGGCTGGGGTGACAGGTGGCAGGTTGGGTGCGCAGGTGGCAGCAGGATGGGGGTGGTGCACAGCTTTTTCTCCCCATGCAGGGCTGGATTGGCTGCATGGGGCGGCTGGGGGCTGGGGTGACAGGTGGCAGGTTGGGTGCGCAGGTGGCAGCAGGATGGGGGTGGTGCACAGCTTTTTTCTCCCCCCCATGCAGGGCTGGATTGGCTGCATGGGGCGGCTGGGGGTTGGGGTGACAGGTGGCAGGTGGTCTGCTAAATGGCAGGGGGCTTTTTAGGTGCTGTTCACACCTGGCCGCAGGTGGCAGCAGGGCGGTTGTGGGCCTGCAAGTGGGCCGCGGCCCAGTCCCCTTCCCACTGTTGTGGGCTGCGCAAAAAGGCCTTTTCATGGGCTGTATTTATCTGGTTATGGGCTGGCCGACCAGGGCTGGAGATGGGCTGCCAATTGGGCCCAAATATTGGCTGAATTGTGGGCTGTGCACCTTACACTTAAGCCCATTTTTTCTTTGGCCCAATTTTCTTCTCTTTTTTTTTGAAAAAAACCAGACGCCAACAGTATCAAAGAAATATGCATCATGTATTTTCAGTGTTGCTGCTTCTGTTCTGAACAAGGATTCTTAATATTTATCTTCAAATTTCTTTTTAATCTAGAATATAGTTTATAGGGTGTTTGGTTGTGTTTTTAAAATTAATATAACTTTATTTTTGAAATCAAGATCATCTTTTGTCTCAATTTTAATTTTAAAATTATAAAAACACAAACATGGTGTGTTTGGCATAACAGTCATAATTTGTAAAAATTATAGAACCTTGTTGGGGAACAATTTAAAAAAATATGAATCATCAAGCGGACCTTATTGATGAAGCGCTTGTGTTCCTCGGCTTGCTTCGTGATCTTCACGGCTCGCTTCGATAATATTTCCCTTGCCTGCACTGCCTGCTTCAACAACCTCTCCCTCGCCTACACCGCCTGTCTAGCGAGTAGCTCCTTCTGAAACCAATGAAACCATCAGAATGTCAGAACAAAGAGACCTAAACAGGAAGGAATCGCGAGATGCGCGTCGACCAGGAGCAAAGCAGACACTACCCTAGATCTCCTAGAGGGGAGCTCTTGGTCGAATTTCAGCAAGGCCTCGTCATCGTCAATGCTAGTCTCCCCCTCTACCAACACCTGTGTCTTCCAAATCTCGTCGCATCAAATCAATTCGGATCTCCACCTCCCGCTGTCTCTGCTGCTGCGGTGAGCAAAAACCAAGAGGGACCAAAGGGGGTGCGAAAATGGAGGGATTTCAGGAGTTATCCCGCCTCGCCTCTCCACCCAATGTGTTGCCGCAGCCTTCGTTCCTATGGGAGGGCCTGATTTCCGATGAGGATTGCCGTGTCTCTAATTGGTTCAAGATGGTGATGCAAATAGGGCAGGACGATGACAAGACGAGGGCATGATTCGCGAAGTCGGAGGAGGAAACGGGCAGGAGAAAGATGCACCGGCTTTCACGCTTCCGCCTCTGCTGTTGGCACCCTCTGTAGTTCACCGGCATGCAGCTCCCTGCCGTTGCTTGTCGCGTTGGAGAGAGAGAGAGTCAGGACGGGGGCACATCCGCCTTTGCCTCCCACGTCTGCCTCCACGTCTATCTCAAAAAAAAAGAAGTCTTGCCTTGTTTTTATTTTGGAAGAGCTTATGTGCAGGGAGTATCCCACTCTTAAGAAAGGAGGAGAAGTCAAAGAGAGCAAGCAAACACTCTAAATTTAAGTTAAAAAGAAGAAAAAAAATGTAACCAAACATCTTATTAGCAGCTATTGCTCTTTAACATCATCAGAATATAAAATGATTATTTCATGTATGCTAAAATTTGATTCTGAGTAACCTTCTAAACTCTAGTCTTACTCATTTTGGGTCACTCTTATGTATTATTTGTATCCCATTATATGTAGATTTCGAGTTATTTCTTTAGAGATTCAAATATTCTAAACCATAGTGAATTATTTTCTCTTGAATTATCTTAGATTTACCGAGTCATGAAATGTTAGATTGCGACCCGAGGCCCGACTTGATCGGTTTTTGGGCTACTGACCCGGTCTTGACCTTGGGACTTTGACTCGGTGGATGTTTTAAATTAATTTTTTTTACAACCTCGCCCAATCCGAGCCCCGACCCAACCAACCTGGGTTGGTTTGGGCTCAATGGTCCTACTCTTGACCCCCCCGACCCTGCCTACCTTGTGCCACACCATTTTTTTACTTTTTATTATTTTGATTTTTTTACTTTTTTAATGAAACTTTTGAACTTTCTTAGGTGTATGTTTTTATGTCCAAACCATCTCAACCTTATTTTTAATTCACCTACAATTGTTCCTACTCTTACATTTTTTATCTATTAATTATATATTTTATATAATCTAGTACAACTGCATATTCATCTTAGTTTCTTATTTCAGCAACACTTATTTTAGAGATGTTTTTTTCTTTATTATTCAACATTTGTTATCATATGGCATTGCTGGTCTTATAGTTGCATGATATTTTTTTTTCTGTTTTAGTGGAATATTACAAACATATAAAACTTGTATAGTCAATCTCCACTTTATATGTCATTCTGTAATTCTATGATTAACACCTGTCATATTCTCCATTTTTTAGATAATTTAACCAAGATGTTTAAATTAGATACTTTACAATAATATTATTAACTCCACCGTCTTTTTCCTTTTAGTTTTTATTAAATGCATAATATATTATTTTAATTCTATTTATCTCGAGACTCTTAGAATATAGTGTTTTTTGAAAGTTCTAGTTTTCTATTAACTCTTTATGTTGTCTCATTTATCAGTACAATATCATCAATAAAAGTCATATACCATGGTACATCATCTTGTATATTTTGTATTAATTCATTTATAACTAATACAAAATTGTAAGGATGTATTGCATATCCTTGATTTTAGCAATTAAAATAGAAAATTATCTTGTTACCTTTCTAATTATAATGCAGTAATGGTTACTTTATCATATATATATATATATCTTTTGTCATTCGTATATATTTGATGAGCATCATTTTTTATTTCAACATTTATCATAAAACATCTTATGGAACTTTATTATGTATTTCTCAAGGCAATAAATATCATATATAAATCTTGTTTCATATCTACCGGACATAAATCTACACTCATTATCTTTTACCTTTTTTAAAGATCACTGTGATGCGGCAAACAAGAACACGTGCTTCTAAAAAAAAGCAAAACAGTAGGACTCATTCTGAATATGGATAAAAATCTGGAAAATCAATTGCTACATGTGCTTTATTCCCCAAATTGCTTTGATGCTTTCTGCGATTAATGCAATAAATTTATCACCCTTTTCATTTTTTCACAGGAATATCTGAATCGTCATAAAAGCTTGATTTTGACATGCAATGGCCTCGGAATCAGATACGCGTTATGGTAGTAAAGCTAAGCAGAGAAAGCTTTGGGGTTTTGTCACATCAGGGCGCTGATCTTCCACCCTCAAAGGAACTGGTAAGTTATCAAGTGGCAAGAACCGCTCTGAAGGTGAAATCAGGATCCAACTGCACGTTGCAGGTAACTATAAATGCACCTTTTCCATTTTCTTGTAAGCTGATAGGTGGAATTTTAGTTCGGGCAATTTATAGTGGTCCTGAAACATGGAAATGTTCAGTTCATTTGGACTCCAGCATATGGAAAATCTTTGTAGTTTTCTTTAAATGTCTTCTATTTTGTGATTGGAGATTTATTACATCTTAAGTGCGTTTGGTTCAGATCGTGATTAAAGGATTTCTGTCAAAAAGCTCTAGTCCATGAACTTGACAGATTTTTCTGACACATTTTGTGTCTATCTCATTTCACTTTTTAAAATCTCTATTTTTGCTGCACCGAAGTAAAAAAAGAAGAAGCGGAACCAAATGCACCCTAATAAGGTGTTTGGTTGCACAATAAATTTTTATATACTTTATTTTAATAGTTCTATTAAAATAAAATGTGAGCTAGCCAAGGACTTAAAATTGTCTTGTTTGATGAGTTGTTATAACTAAAAAGAACGAGTGACATATATGAGCAAATAAGGTGGGGGACCATAAGATAAAAAAAAGATGAGACCCTCTATTTCTGCCCAAGAAGGAAATCTCTTTAAAAACTTAAATTTGTTACAGTTGCAGCAAAAACAGAGAGATTGGCTCAATTTATCAAGTTTTGTTACAAAAAGGTGAGGTAGCCAAACCCCTTGTTTAACAAGTTTTGTTGCAAAAACATAAAATTGTAACAAAAAAAATCAATTTATCATGCAACCAAACATCCCCAAAGATTTGGGATTTCGCAATAGATTGGCTTTATTGCTTGCAAGGTGGCGCACTATTCACATAGCTTCCATGAATATAAATCTTATCCTGAGCAACAAGCATCTAGGAAGATGTATATTTTTCTATTTAACAATACGTGTCAGCATGTTATCTGAAATACGACTTTTGAGGTAATTACTTGATCAGGTCATTAAAATATAGAAGGAAACTATGAAACTACCTTAATAGCATTACCTTGAGATGAGCAACTTCTCCCACCCCCATTCCAACCACACCTTCACCCCATCCTACATGAAGGGGAATGAATAGATTAATACTGCATCGTCCTACTAAGTGGTTGAGAGAAGTTTCTCACGATGCAATAACTAGTATATTAAATTCACACAAAAGACAAGAAAAACGACAAAAGGTACCATTTCTTTATGGAAAATAGATCAGTGCATACAAGAGGCGAGATCAATAGATAAACTGCTAACGCTTAACCTCCCTGGTGCATATTAGAGTCAGACAACAGTTGAAGACACCTTTATGCTTTATAGGCCAAAATCCAAATGTCTAAAGCAAAGAACAGGAACTATCACATTGTCAATAGAAGAGTTATTATTGGTAAGGTAAAGATAATAAAAATGACCTCTTGACAGCTCCAAACAAGAATAACGAGACAATTTCTAACAAAACGTGACTAATCAGATATCAACAGATGAAGATGTGCTAATGCAAATGAACCATCTATACGATAAAGACGAAATTTTTTTCTTTGCCAGTTCGATGAATATCTATCACAAAAAGACAAGTCTGCTTCTTAGGAAAATAAACTCTAATCTCGTTTTTATCTACATGTAGAGGCATCTCAAAGCAAACATCAACTTGCCTTTCGGAATCTATCAAAAGCCTT
Source organism: Cryptocoryne crispatula var. balansae (assembly GCA_036172225.1). Taxonomy (NCBI): domain Eukaryota; kingdom Viridiplantae; phylum Streptophyta; class Magnoliopsida; order Alismatales; family Araceae; genus Cryptocoryne; species Cryptocoryne crispatula. The sequence continues at coordinate 48,801,707 of CM069920.1, read as the reverse complement.
AGATCGAGGTATCAATAAACCAATGCAATGTTTGGCTGCAGCCTAGAAACAATCGAAGTCAAGAATACGATCAGAAGGTCCTAGACCACTTCATGATCCATGGCTGATGGCTCAAAGTCATCAGAACTGGGTGATCTAGCACTCAATTGCATGCCTACGAAATACTGTGCATGTGGAGAAAAGCATGTGTTCTAACCACACGACCTGGGGCAGAGGCAGCATGGAAGGTGAAGAGGTTTAACAAGATGAATGACAGAGGATGAAAGCTAGATTAGGCCCTGTTTGGTAACACTATTTGACACCTCTATCACTATCAATTTTAAAATTAATATTCCTAGTAATCACTAAGAAGTGTTTGGTTAGTAAT